>CM040785.1:32374024-33039024 GCA_022829085.1 Abramis brama
AGACACTATCCTTTCACCGTGCATGTCCTCGCACCGAGCGAGGCTGAACATGAGCTCAGCTTCGCAGCTGAGACACGAATAGACTATTAACTAAAGCTTTTACTCTTAATAAACACAAAAGGCACGTCCACTTTAATAAAAAAAGAATATTTATTAAACAAACCAGATCAAGAGCAGAAACGAAATAAAGTGCATAACTGAAAAATAAAGCATCCTAGGCTCAAAACTAACACAACCAACAGCACAGCGCAATTGCGCATTAGGCTCCAAATAAAAAATAAAAAAGTTAGGTTATCACACTAAAACATTGAAATATGCAAATTCTGATATGTTCATATAGCCTACTCAAAACAGACAGGGCAAGCTAAAGCAGACAAGTGAGCTTACCACTTTTAGATGATATGTCATGTTTGTCGTCGAGCTGTGGAAAACTGTTGCTTGCAAACTTTGCATTCGACCTTTTTCCTGTTATCAATTTTAACAAAATGCTGCCACACTGTCGATTTCTTTGTTGTTGACATGTTAGAAGAGGACTGACTATTAAACGCTCTCACAATTAAATAAATAATATTCAGCATCAAACCTTCTATGCTCGACGCTCTCTCTTGGGTTGGGCTAATCCAAAAAAGGTGAAAACAAGGGGGGTGTTTTGAAGACAGACTGTTACAGTGAAACAAGGGTACTCTGAAAACACCCCCATTAGCAGTTAGTGCTTTCCACCTGATGAAATGAGCGCGCCTCAGCGCGGCAAAACTGATGAAATAAACGCGGCAGAAAATCGACCAATCAGAATTTTGGTCGAACCAGAACGTATCGACCAATTAATCGACTAATCGACTAGGACAGTACAGCCCTAATAGACATTAGACAATATATAAACATCATAAACCAATAAATAAATAAAATAGATAAATAACATTGCTCTGTGACATCTGTGCATTGTGTTCCTCTGAACGATGGCTGCTGGAACAAAACTATTTTGATACCGCTTTGTTCTGCACTTTGGGACTATAAACCTTTGTCTAGAGGGATGAAGATGAAATTCACTGTGCAAAGGGTGTGAATCATAATTTAATATTGAGCCAGTTATCCGCTGTAGATGTCTGGTGTACAGGGATACTGGGTTAAGCTGTGACGCACCAATCAGCTTACTAGACCATTTAACAATTTGATTTAGTTTCTGTTCTTTAAGGATAGGTTCCCAAACCATGACACCAAAGAGAAGGATAAGATTTATTGAATAAAAGCATGATAGAATGCAACCATTAAGGTTTTGTCAATGTTAAAATGTTAAATAATTTTTTTCCCTCAAACAAAACAAGCGCTGGTGCCCCTTTTTGCACACAGCTTCACAATTTGCCTCAAAGTTCAGTTTTGAATCGATAATTGTCTGAAGATATTTGTAAGACTGGGTACATTCAACTGTCTGACCTTTAATGGATGTGACTTCATGCGTGTGGCCATGTTTTCTGAAATCAATGATCATACTGTATGTTTTGTTTTAGATATGTTTAATTGAGGGTAGGACGTTTACCCCTTCATAGTGTGTTTATATATCCCATGTTTTTTGAGAATTAATTCGGTTGAAGAATGCGGTTGTCACTCCCATAAAATACTGAACGTGTGTATAGAATGGGATTAAGCACTAAAAGGTGAACTGACAACCAAATTTAGATTCACTGTGTACATGGCTCTTTTTAATGTTACTTTTTTATGTTTTTTTCTTACAGAAACGCAACTAAAATCACCATGTGCCGCTGTTTTCTGTTTGCCTCATCACTGGCTTGTTCTAATGCTGGCACTAGGAGCGTTTGTGATCATGCACGCTGTTGTATAAGGTAATGTTGCTGTTGATGCAGAGAAGGCAGTGTGTGTTGCTTCAGTCTGAAGGCTGCATCTCCCAGCAATTTTTTTATTCTTCCAGTTCATCAGCAGTCATGAATGGCAAGTCAGAATCATAAAACTTTGAAGAAAAGACTTTGGCTATTCCTGTTGACTGTATAAGTTTGTTTTATATGTTTATAGCTGAAGCACTTTAGTTTATACTGTCAGCTTTTAAGCTTTGAATGTTTCACAAAAAGTAAATGTTTGGTAAACCTGCACAACTTTGATACACAAGATTATAACATGCAAGAGGTGATGCTTGTGTGTAATTTTATTGTGATATTTGCATTTCCATAGAAAAGATTACATTGTCAATTATCAGTAAAGTTTGAAAGCAGTAGTTTATCTAAGCAGCCTTGAACTTCACATTGTAATACACATAGTATCCGTTGTTGTACATGTAAAGTTTCTGATCGGCAGGATTGTAGTCCAGGTACACGTAAAATTCCTGGAACTTCTCAAAGCGAATGCTAACGTGGCTTTCCTCGTTTTTATTGGTGTCATAAGTGTAAAAGATCTCCTCTGTTTGGGTATCTACTGACCTGGTCGCGTACAGAACGCCGCATATCATGAATGCGTTTGTGATTGACTGCTTGTATTCACTGGTCTGCCAAACCTGCTCTACTTCAAATGTCTCCTCGTTGATCTTCCCTAAAACCAGGTTACCGTTCGATTCCTCCGTGGTGTACGTTACCCACAGGCCGGACTCATCGGCTGCGAAGTCCAGATTCTGGTTGGCCGAGTAATGGTATGAGAATCTGGCGCTAGCCTTGGGAATAACCTTGAACTGAGCTGTTACACTGGTCATGTTGAACTTTGCCATACCAAAAGTGCTTCTGAACTGATAGTACAGGGTGTTTTCTCGCACAACGTAGTTGTTTCCAGTGCCTTGCCAATCATATTGATATTTGACATAAAGCTCATGTGTCTTAAAGGCCTGTCTCATGATCAGCTTGTAGTAGTCTGAGTACTGTGTGATTTTAGTGACCAGAGTATCCGCATAGCCGTAGTACCAGTACATGTCCTCAGAGCCAGGCAAGGGCTTGGAGTCTTTACCCCATCCTCCATACTTGAAACCTCCATTCAAGTCTGCGTTTAACTGGCTGATGACGGGTTTTCCAATCCTGAGAATGCCTCCATGCTTACAGGACCCTTGGAGATTATAGACAAAAAAAAAAAACCTTTTATAATAACACTTAATTTGTTAACATTAATGCATTAGCTAACAATTAATGCATGTAGTTAACAAATTAAATCTGACTGTAAATGTTTAATTGTGAAGTATAATTGACATTTAACCAGGTCACATATTTATTTAAAAATTGGATGAACGGTCTAGGAGATGGAAAAAATAGATTAGGTTGTGTCCTAATTCACATACTTATACTCTATTCTATGCCATTTTGTATTATAAATTGAGCGATTAGTGTATTCACACTGGAAAGTCCAAAAAGAAAAAGTGCACTTTAAATAGTGTGGAGTTTTAGACACTTCATGCATTCGACTATCCCAGCTTTAGTTGCGTAGCAGAGTGGGAGGGGCTTTAGACTCCGATGATGAATGACAAAATAATCTTTTATAACTAATTCATACACTAGATGGTTAAGTACACAGTGCAGAGTATAAGTGTGTAGTGCGTCAATTTGGACACAACTTCAAAATTTCTGAAAAAATTCATGATGGAAAATGACATAGTAACGTAGGGGTGCAGTCGAATCTTGAGGCAAATCAAAGGAGAATTTTGTTACTAGCCCTTAAAGGATTAGTTCACTTCAGAATTAAAATTTCCTGATAATTTACTCTCCCCACACATCATCCAAGATGTTCATGTCTTTCTTTCTTCAGTCGAAAAGAAATTCGTTTTTTGAGGAAAACATTCCAGGATTTTTCTCCATATGCAAGAATGCAAGATTTTGAAGTTGGACAAGAAGTTTTTCGGCCTTCCCTACATTTTTGAAGCGGAAAACGCGTGTCCTTCCAATGTGATTACGCATCTGACAGATACAATTTTATTTTATTTTTTTAGAAAGATAAGACATGAACATTCTTCGGCTGGGATCGTGTAGAGCCTTTGAAGCTGCACTGAAACTGCAATCTGGACCTTCAACCCGTTGGACCCCATAGTCACTATATGGGGAAAATCCTGGAATGTTTTGCTCAAAAACCTTCATTTCTTTGCGACTGAAGCAAGAAAGACATGAACATCTTGGATGATGTGGGGAGAGTAAATTATTAGGAAATTTTAATTCTGAAGTGAACATCCTTTTTAAGGTTCAAAAGTTATTAGCATAAACATGAATACAAGTTTGGTCAGCTAGTGCGCTAGAGGGATTGAGTTAGAGACTCCAGATTTGCTGTGGATAATGTTGAGACTGTCCTCTATCTCTTTGCCAAATGTCATTACATTCCCTCAAGTGGTTCTGTGGGCTGCCATAGACTAAAGATCAGAAGAATAAGAAAATTAATGGATACTAGAGATGCCTATGCACATTTAGTGTAATAAAATAAAATAATAAAATCCTTCTTGTTACATGTATCATATAAAACACTTCAAATAAGGCAAAGGTGTATAATTTTCTCAGAAAATTAGTATTAGCCTACCTATTTGTGCATTAGAGTAGTCTTCCTTATCATCCTGACATTTCTCCAGTTTCCGCTGAAGTTTGGCGAACTCGATGCGAATCACTTCTAAGTTACTTCGGTCGTAGCTCTCCAATTGGTCCACAACTAAACTCATATTGCGAATCTTACAAAAGAAAACAAATTAGAGTCATGCAAACACTATAATGCCATGTTTTGTGTAAGTGAAGGAAGTTTCACCTCTATGAAAAGACTCTCGAAGGCGGGTGAAGAGGAGTTTAGAGATGTTTTCAGTTGCGTGACCAGAGCCTCAAACTCTCTGAGCTCAATGCGGAGGAGCTCAAACTCTAGTTTGATGTACTTGTCCAGTCCGCTCTCCAGACTCTCCACGCGAGCCGTCAGGTTGGAGAGCTGGCCGAGGAGAGTGACTAGCTGAACTTTCAGACTGCTGACCTGAGCACATTAAATATAATTTCAAAAAATGAGAAATGGATGATTAGCATAGCAAAATGCATTGATTTAATTGACTTTTAACAGCGAGATGGAGAATATTTTTAGTTGTTAATGTTAACGGACTCTTCTGTCAGTTGGTAGAACTCGTCAAATAAAACAGATATGAACAGGTTGTGTGACGCCCTCATCCTCAACTACACTAGGTCAAAGAAAATACGACAAGGATGAACAAGGTCTGTGCTGTAAATTATAGTAGTAGTTAATAAGGTGCACAGAGTGTCAAAATGATTGGTGACCTCTTGACCTTGCCACACCCACTGGACCACTGAATGGGTAGGCCTACTATGATATTAGACCACACAGCCTATAATAAAAGATAATGAATTCCAAACCTGAACCAAACATATTTTGACAACAGTTTGTCATTAGTCTTTAGTCTGCCACAAAAAAACCCAAAACATTAAAATCATGAACTCAAATGTCATGGTGAATAAAATGACCCACTCCTCCTGGTACCTGCAGAGACGTTTTTGCTTTTTAGCGGCGTGTTGAGGTTCCGGTACACCAGCCATGTCAACGAAACGAATGAATGAAAATTAGCCTATCAATGCAAATCTAAATTCGCGCCTTTGGTATCTTTGTAGAACTTTAAAAAAAAGAAACAGAAAAGATGCTGCAGCCATTGAGCAGCCGGCGGGGGCTGGCTGCAGGACGACTCAACCTTCATGGGCAGTTTTTAATGTTTTATCAGACAACAACTACTCAAGATTTTGCTTAAGTATAATTTTTTCGGGACAATTAGGGCCGGATTTGGGATTCGGGACAACAGCTTAGATTTCGGGACTGTCCCGAATTATTTGGGACGTCTGGTGACCCTAGGATGGTCAGTGATCAGGATGAGACATTGTGAATGTTTTGTTAGTGCTGAATTTATTTCAAATTCTAATCTTAAAAGTTTAAATTAGATATTTTAAAAATAAAAGATGTTTTAAATTAAATGTAATGAATTCTTTAAAGTCTTAATAAAAACAAATATTCTACATCGATGGTCTATGGAAAAACTTGACTTAAACTTAAAGTATATTTTTTATTTATCATGGGGTATGTAAAATACTTTAAAATTTGAAGTGTCACAAGTCATCTCACACATGTGAAATGTTCAGTATATTCTTAAAGGGATACTTCACCGATTAGCATTAAGCTTTGTTGTTATGGGAAGGAGGAGGCGGGAACCTGCGAACATTTAAAGACTTTAATGACATAAAATAAAACAAATATAAAACGAAAGTAAAAGACAGCAGCCCCTCACGGACGACTGCTGTCACATCAAATAAAACATAAACATCAAATAAACTCCAGGCTGGCCTCTCTCGATCTCCACTGTCGTCGCTCCTCCTTTATGCTTCCGCTTCTCCATGAGAGATACGAGACCGGTGCATCTCACAGGTGTCGCTCATCAGTTCTCCCACGGCCCTCAGCCTTGTCCAGCTCACCACAGTGAACATAATGAATGGCGACTGTAGAACGCAAAAGCTGAATCCCGGACATTTTGGGCGATCTTGAAATCCCGGCCGGACATGTCCGAAGAGCCCGGGCAGACTTGAGCTGTGGGCGGACTAACTCGTCACGGAGACTCACGATAAAAAGGCGTGTTTTCAGTTTCGAGTCAACTAGTAGCCTAGTTGTATAATTTCTTCCGATACTGCCCTCTGTAACCGGTAGGCGTGGCTTGGGAGTGGCCTCGTATAGGGCAGCGAAGCAAGTGCATTCTGGGAGTTGTTGTCTTTCATCCACATGAGCCAAAAATACATTTTCTGGCTTTTCTCAGTCTAGAAGACACCAAATTCTAAAATAATTTCACATTTCTACTACATAAATGACCCAATTTAAATACACATTCATCTTTCCAGCGAAGTATCCCCATAAGAAATTCACCACATAGCCCTATCTTCAGAGAGAGAGAGAAACAATGCCTCAGGCGTCCCCCATTGACGGGATGCTTAAAAGGTCCTTCCGATCACCGCCGTGTCTTCAGATAAATAAGTTACTTGAGTATCATTAATTATAGTTTCAGGATATAGGGTGACAGACCAGATGAGCCTTTGGGCATCATGTCATAAAACATACTCAATGATTGCTTCTCCACTGAATTCGCTTTTGTTTAGCATCTGCGCAGCCTACGGGCACAATGCTTTTCCCATTCATCACGCACATTGATAAAAATACTGCTGCGTCAATGAATTACTCCTGAGAGCTTTAAAAAATACACAATAGGTCTCTGAGCACCTCTGTGAATCACATCGTAAAATGATGTCCGCTGAATTATCCATTGTTTCGTATCCTTGCAGCTTATGTCTGTGACATTAAGTTTTCCTCACAGACCATAGAGCACTGAGGACATCTGGCGCTCAAACTCTGTCATGTATATAATGTCATGTATACACCACAAAAATATCTTAAAAGTTGCTTATATTATAATACAATCATATATGTGTATATACAGTGGGGAGAACAAGTATTTGTTACACTGCCAATTTTGCAGGTTTTCCCACTTACAAAGCATGTAGAAGTCTGTAATTTGTATCATAGGTACTCTTCAACTGTGAGTGACGGAATCTAAAACAAAAATCCAGAAAATCACATTGTATGATTTTTAAGTAATTAATTTACATTTTATTGCATGACATAAGTATTTGATACATCAGAAAAGCAGAACTTAATATTTGGTACAGAAACCTTTGTTTGCAATTACAGAGATCATACGTTTCCTGTAGTTCTTGACCAGGTTTGCACACACTGCGGCAGGGATTTTGACCCACTCCTCCATACAGACCTTCTCCAGATCCTTCAGGTTTTGGGGCTGTCGCTGGGCAATAAAGACTTTCAGCTCCCTCCAAAGATTTTCTATTGGGTTCAGGTCTGGAGACTGACTAGGCCACTCCAGAACCTTGAGATGCTTCTTACGGAGCCACTCCTTAGTTGCCCTGGCTGTGTGTTTCGGGTCGTTGTCATGCTGGAAGACCCAGCCACGACCCATCTTCAATGCTCTTACTGAGGGAAGGAGGTTGTTGGCCAAGATCTCGCGATACATGGCCCCATCCATCCTCCCCTCAATACGGTGCAGTTGTCCTGTCCCCTTTGCAGAAAAGCATACCCAAAGAATGATGTTTCTACCTCCATGCTTCACGGTTGGGATGGTGTTCTTGGGGTTGTACTCATCCTCCTTTCTCCAAACATGGCAAGTGGAGTTTAGACCAAAAAGCTCTATTTTTGTCTCATCAGACCACATGACCTTCTTCCATTCCTCCTCTGGATCATCCAGATGGTCATTGGCAAACTTTAGATGGGCCTGGACATACGCTGGCTTGAGCAGGGGGACCTTGTGTGCGCTGCAGGATTTTAATCCATGACGGCGTAGTGTATTACTAATGGTTTTCTTTGAGACTGTGGTCCCAGCTCTCTTCAGGTCATTGATCATGTCCTGCCGTGTAGTTCTGGGCTGATCCCTCACCTTCCTCATGATCATTGATGCCCCACGAGGTGAGATCTTGCATTGTGCCCCAGACCGAGGGAGATTGACCGTCATCTTTAACTTCTTCCATTTTCTAATAATTGCGCCAACAGTTGTTGCCTTCTCACCAAGCTGCTTGCCTATTGTCCTGTAGCCCATCCCAGCCTTGTGCAGGTCTACAATTTTATCCCTGATGTCCTTACACAGCTCTCTGGTCTTGGCCATTGTGGAGAGGTTGGAGTCTGTTTGATTGAGTGTGTGGACAGGTGTCTTTTATACAGGTAACAAGTTCAAACATGTATAGTTAATACAGGTAATGAGTGGAGAACAGGAGGGCTTCTTAAAGAAAAACTAACAGGTCTGTGAGAGCCAGAATTCTTACTGGTTGGTAGGTGATCAAATACTTATGTCATGCAATAAAATGCAAATTAATTACTTATAAATCATACAATGTGATTTTCTGGATTTCTGTTTTAGATTCCTTCACTCACAGTTGAAGAGTACCCATGTTAAAAATTACAGACTTCTACATGCTTTGCAAAATCGGCAGTATATCAAATACTTGTTCTCCCCACTGTACACATTCATCTTTCCAGCGGTGAAGTATCCCTTAAGAAATTCGCCCTATCTTCAGAGAGAGAGAGAGAGAAACAATGAAATAATTTAGAGCCTGTGATGCCTCAGGCTGCCCCCCATTGACGGGATGCTTAAAAGGTCCTTCCGATCACCGCCGTGTCTTCAGAGAAATAAGTTACTTGACAATCATTAATGATAGCTTCAGGATATAGGGTGACTGTAACGTGCTGGAGAAAGCAGGCGAAGGCGAGGATCTATCTGCAGGGTTTTAATGAAATAACACATATAGAACAAATAATAAAGAACTCCAGGGATAAAGAAACAAAACCACGAGAATGACCGAACTAGAAGCAACCATACATGTACAACAACTGACAAAGTAACAAGTGAAACACAAGGGCTATAAATACACAGGGGCAAACAAGCTTAACTAGGAAATGAGGAAACAAGATGCACCTGGGGAGACTACTCAACATGAAAAACTACATAGGACTACAAGACTTAGCACAAGACAGGAAATGACAAAAGTACACACAAAACAAGTGGAACACAAGACAGGAATTATGACAGTGACAGACCAGATGAGCCTTTGGGCATCATGTCATAAAACGTACTCAATGATTGCTTCTCCACTGAATTCGCTTTTGTTTAGCATCTGCGCAGCCTACGGGCACGATGCTTTTCTCATTCATCACGCACATTGATAAAAATACTGCTGTGTCAATTAATTACTCCTGAGAGCTTTAAAAAATACACAATAGGTCTCTGAGCACCTCTGTGAATCACATCGTAAAATGATGTCCGCTGAATTATCCATTGTTTCGTATCCTCGCAGCTTATGTCTGTGACATTGTTTTCCTCACAGACCATAGAGCACTGAGGACATCTAGCGCTCAAACTCTGTCATGTATATCAAATTTAAATGTTAAAGATTAAAAACAATAAGTAGAAATAATTAATATAAACACTACAAAAATATCTTAAAAGTTGCTTATATTAAAATACAATCATATGTATACATATAATACTTACATAATTATGTAATATTAATTATATCAAGGAAAGCGATTGATAGTGTTTACTAACCGAAATATGCAAATATACTTTTCCATATTAGTGTGTGTATATATGTGTATGAAATGAATATATATATATATATATATATATATATATATATATATATATATATATATATATATATTATTATTATTATTATTATTATTATTATTATTATTATTATTATTATTATTTCTCTGAAGACACGGCGGTGATATATATAATCTAAACACATATTATTCATACCATTATTTCTTTTTGATTTGAGTTATTTAATTATATCAAGAATGCCTTACACCGTGTCCTAACTACACGCGACGCAACGCGCGATAAAAGGTATCTTTTCCATGTTAATCAGAATTTTTGTCCTAACCAGGCGCGACGATTCTAATTTAGAAACGGTTTCTATTTTTCTGCGACGTCGTGCTGGAACAACAAACACAAAGTGTGGCGATGATAATCTCAGGTACTGTTTATGTGCTTTATTTAATGTTAAAAGCGTGTAATGTGACTTTGAATATCATTTAGTGCTCCAGCTTTGTAGCTGTAAAAGCAACAATGGATATAATTCACCTCAGATCTTGAAATTAAACAAACGGAAACATGAACGTTAAAACGGTGAACAAACAAGTGTATTATTTGACAAAGATTAGTTTTTGTAACTCAGTAGCCTATGTATTTTTTAAATGGTGTAATATTTGTGAATTTGATTATGTAGCTTCTACTTATCCATTTTCTTGCGAGTGCCGTCAAGATTACTCTCTAGTGCTGTGCACTTGCCGTGAGACTCCGCCCACACGCTGTTCTGATTGGCTGTGATTTTTGATTGACGTTGTGGCGTCTCACAGTCGCGTCGCGTCTAGTGTGGACAGACACACTGCCTGTCGCTGGAATCGTATCGCGTCACGTGTAGTTAGGACACGGTGTTACACATAAAACAAAAAGGCATCAAATACAATCGAGGATAAAAACACAAAGTCAAGGACTTATTTCCATTGTGGTCCTCAACACATAACATCAGGACAAGACACTTACAAATTGTGTGATAATCAATGACATAAAAAGTGCCAAGTCATCAGTGTACAGAAATGTTAAAAATAAGGACGGTCCGAGAATACTTCCTTGTGGAACGCCACATTCAACTATACAAGGGTCTGACAGGACTCCCCCTAAGACCACCAATTGTTCCCTCCCTGATAGGTAAGATCTAAACCACCTACAGGTGGAGTTGTCTGCCCCTAAGGCCTCAAGTTTGGCAGTCAGTCTGTCATGATTCACCATATCAAATGCTGTTTGAAGATCCAATAACACCATTCCGCAGAGATTTCCATTATCTATTTCCCTGCGTATGGTGTTGGATAAATAGAGTAGGCATGATTCGGTAGAATGTGACTTCCTGAATCCGGATTGGAATTTAAACATGAAGTTGTTTTTATTGAGCAATCTTTCAAAAAATTTGTGCAATAAAATTGAGACCGGTCAGTAATTACCAGGATCGTGGCTGTTTCCCTTTTTAAAAAGGGGGACTACCTTGGCCCTCTTGAGATCATTGGGGAAAACACCAGTTTCAACAGACAGGTTAAAAACATGGGAGATGTATGGGGCATTTGGGCAGCGGCATCTCGTAAAAAAACGAGGGGATAACCCATCTAACCCAGGGCCCTTAGAGCAGTCTAGCTGTAATAGCTTTTTTCCATCTCCCCTACCTCAACCTTCCGTAAGGAAAATAAGTTGGGAAGTATTCCAAGTTTATTATAGAAAGATTTCACCCTATTAATGTTGAATAACCCATAGGAAGGTCGAAGATTTGAGACCAGCTGTTCTGCTATAGAAGTGAAGTACACTGTTAACCCTTGCTGTAAAAAAAACCCTTGCTGTAAAATTCTGACAATATCATACCATTTTTCATTAAAACAGTAATATACCGTAGAAAACAAAAATGGCCTACAGGAATATACTGTAAATGAACAGTGCTCAAAATCGACACTCAGAGGCTGTTTTCCCAATCACACCCTATACCCTCATTCACTATTCCCTTAGTTCACTAATATAGTCCCCTTGACAGAGTGAATGAAAAGAAGTGAGTGAATTGAGAAACTGATGAACACTGAAGGACAGAGAAACAGAAAACAGAAGAACAGAAACACAAGAACTACAACTGACTTCCAGCCACCGAGTGTGAAACCAGTTTACAAACCAGTTTAACATTATTTATTTCGTACAAAAGTTATTGTTGAGAATTAACAGATATTTAGTTGTTGATGTTTTATTGAAAATAATAAAGTTATTATCACCATGATGGAGATCAGTATTTGTTTTAGTTGGGCTCTTGAACCATTGACTTTATTATATCAGTTTTTCTCTGACTGCTTTAACTATGAGTTTATAAAACATTTGTTATGGCAAGAAAAAGTCAAGAGAAAGATGATAAGGTGTTTATGACTGTTGTGATGATTACATAATCATCCTGGACATGTCTGATTCTCTGATCTTAACCAGTGTAAAAGCTTTGGATTTATGTGTTTTTTCATATTAAACATATCTTTTAATCTATAATGTGAAATACAGCAATGTTTCTGTAATTAAAGTTAGTCTGAAGAATATTGAAATAATGTAGTGCAGTAAAACATTTTGAACTCCTGCTTAACTCAGACACACACAGACATCAACAATCAGCATATGAATCTCAACAATGGTGACAATAAAAACTTTCATGTCGCAATGCATGCTGGGTTCCAGGATTGTATAAAACTCCCAGCATGCACTCCTGCATGAATAAATAAATACAAATAAATTATTGCCACCATTGATGAGAGACATATGCAGATTTTTGATATTTCTGTGTTTCTACAAGACAGTCCCCTGACAACCTTCAAAAGACAGCTGAAAACCCATCTCTTCCGTGAGCACTTAACCGCATAAAAAAAAAAAAAACACCTCCCCTTTCCCTCTAAAAACCTCACCTATCGGGCTTATGCTACTCTGAATAATGCCTGAACTTCGTATCTTGAGCACTTCTTGCACTGTTTTTGTTTTTGCCTCTTCATGATGACTCGCTTAATCTAGTCCTAGTTTGTAAGTCGCTTTGGATAAAAGCGTCTGCTAAATGACTAAATGTAATGTAAATGTAAGACATTGTAGCTCTGTTTCTTTTTTAGGCTGTGCATTATGTGTTAAAAAAATATATCATTGTAACTTATTACTATGGTTTCACAGTGGTGGTAATAGAACACTTTTGATACAGAATTAAAAACTGAAAGAGATTTAGTGTATGAACAGGCTATACGATGATTTTTTCATCATAATCAGTATAACTGGAATCATTCACAAACTGTGTGTGCACAAGTGCAAAGACACAGGTCATTCGGCCAGTGAAATACTAATGTTAAATAGTCAAGGGTCAGCATCCCAACTAAAGCAAACACTGATTTCCATCATGGTAACTTCAAACCAAACATTTTCAATGAAACATCTCAATAACAACTTCTGTAGATGTATGACAGAAATAAAGTCATACTGTTAATAATAAGTGTAATAATGTGTAATGGCTGGAAGTCAGTTGTAGTTCTTGTGTTTCTCTATTTTCTGTTCTTGTGTTTCTCTTTCCTTCAGTGATTCTGCTTGTTAACAGCAGGTGTTCATCACTAATGCTCAACAATAACTTATTTCACTTATTCACTTATTATTCAACATATTCACTTAATTATCTCACTGCAACACTGCGTCAATGTTACTTTTTACTCTTTGTAGTGTGGATTTTCCTGTGGGGTTGAAAGGGTTAACATTGTAAGATAAAAAGACACACCCACAAAATGTATTTTAACAGTAATAAACTGTAAGTTATAAAACAGGTATATACTGGCAACACTATTGCCAGTAGTTTACTGTAAAATTTATTTTTTGGGTCACCGTTGTGCTGAAGAGTAGAGCCTGTGCTTCAGTCCAGGAGAAGATCTACAAACATTGATGATATGCTGCATGTTGCTTTATTTAACAGGCGGTGACTGTGTAGTTGCTGGTCTAGTGGAAATCTTTTTATGTACAATAGTTTTTTAGTGGTCTCAAATGAAAGAAGTTCACAGTAATACTTTGCTCACATTATTAATGCATTATAAATTTTAGTTAATACATTTAAATGACAGTTGGTCAATTTAAGGCAGTCGGTTTCTGCAAGTGAAATTAGTTAACTTGAATTTTAATTTAGTGCATTTTTACAGAAACAAACTGTAGATTACAGTAAAGAACTGTACAATTAACAGTATATTACTGGCAACAGTGTTGCCAGTATTTTACTGTAAAAAAACCCGGTAAGGTCTAACAGTGTAAGTATTAAAATGGTTAGCCATCTCTTATTGAAATTTAGGATACCCTTAATTGTTAGTCCTGTGCTTCTTGGTTTCTTAGTATTTGTCTTAGCGACCCCCAATTCCTTTAAGGTCTTCCACAACTTTTTTGGGTTATCTTTATTATTTGATATACCATTATTATAGTGGGTTGATTTAGCATCTCTAATAAGTTCCTGAGTCTTATTTCTTGCTTGTTTATATAAAATAAAATCGTCATGATTTTTAGTTCTATGAAAAGTTTTATGTGCTTTTTCTCTGGTTTTAATAGCATTATGTATAACTTCGTCAAACCATGCACTGAAAATTTATCTTTAAACTGTGACCATGCTATGTTAACACATGAACAATTTACAACAGGGGACCAATCCACATCAGTCAGCATCTTGAAAGTTTCCTGGGAGTAATATTTAAATGATCTGGATAGTACAGTCTTGTGAGAGTAAAAGTAAAAAGGGTTTTTTTTTACCAGTTTTTTTTTGTGCAAAAAATTATATTATAATAGTACCACTTTGAGATATTTTAGTTTTGTCTGATACTAAGATCAGATCAATAATACTCTCAAAAGTCTTGCTTTAAGGATGAGCACAGCCCGACACATTTGTGTTCATATCCCCCATTAAAATCATCTCCGAGCTCTCTTTGTCTGATAGGCTCAAGAGAACTTGCTCTAACTTATCATAAAAAGTGGTATGGCCTGGCAGTCTGTAGCAAGCCCCCAATAAAATGGGTTTGGTTTTTGGTAAACATATGTCCATCCAAACAATCTCTAAATCACTAGTAATGTCATCTCTACAGTTAAAAGCCACATCTGAGCGCACACATACACAAACCCCGCCCCCCTTTCTATTTCGGTCCTTCCTAACTATACAGTAATTATTAATGGCAATTTCCTCATTGCTTATAGTTTCATCTAGCCAACTTTCCGTTAAACAGATAACCCCGACCTCTGATTGTTTTACCAGTTGTCTAATTTCCTCAATTTTAGGTGGCAGGCTTCTAACATTAAGATGTAGGAAATGTAAACCTTTCTTACTAAAAGTTGATTTAAAGTCCGTGACCTTATCCTCCGGCGTCAGGTCATCTGCTGCCTCGCTGTTAGAAGATGCTGTCATGTGCATATTGTCATGGTCTTCACTACTCCGGGGCATATAGAAGCTAAGTTTGTTAGTCCACTGGTAGTCCCACTGACAGGTGAAGCTAACTGGAGATGTTGTGTTGAGTGGCTAACAATAGGATCCATGTTAGTGGAGGGCCCGGATTCAGCTCGAAATCCCCAGCCAACAGCAACATAACCGCTATTTGGGCGAGACCCTGGTTAGTTGAGTGTCTCTTGCCTTTGTCTAACGAGGACGGGGCACTAGCATAGCCATTTACCAGCAACTTTGAGTATAGTACGTGTTGGCTTCTTGCCGCAGGTGTAAACAAACATACCTCAGCCCCCGAAGATAGGATTGCATGCCTTGTTTAAACGGCAGATGCCCGCTGCTGTCGTGCCTGCTCTGTGGCGGCCATCTTGTTTTGGCCATCTAATAAATATTTTAATCCTTAAACAAGCGAAAAGCTTTATTTTTGTTTTGTAAATCCATGAAAAGGAACATATATTTTTTGCAAGAGACACATTCTTGTGTAAACGATGAAAAATTCTGGCGTAATCAGTGGGGGAGCACTATTTCTTTCTGTCATAACTCCAGTTCATCAGGTGGGGTCGCTATATTACTTAATA
Source organism: Abramis brama (assembly GCA_022829085.1). Taxonomy (NCBI): domain Eukaryota; kingdom Metazoa; phylum Chordata; class Actinopteri; order Cypriniformes; family Leuciscidae; genus Abramis; species Abramis brama. Next base: position 32,390,154 of record CM040785.1, read on the forward strand.
GTGGATTTCAAGGAAAGGTTATAGAAACGCTTTCTTCAGGGATTAGAAGGTGGATTATCTCAGTTATTCACTTGGATAGCAATTTTTTAATAATGATTAACATATATGGGTTCAATAGTTCTGCAAACAACAAAACTCTATTTGATAGTATAGTCATTTATATAAGTAATTTAAAACTTAAATATCCCTCTGCTTTTATTTTATTTGGTGGCGATTTCAATGAGGCACCAGATTTAGTTGCTGATAGATTTCCGCCTAGAAATGTGTCTAACAGTGTCAACCACCTAATAGCAAATCTCTGTAATTGCCTGAACCTGATCGATGCAGATATTTAAACCCCGATATACACATGTACACTTGGTTTAAATCAGATTTTTCTCAAAAATCACGTATAGACCTGTGGCTGATATCAGACTCTTTAATTTCATTTTTGGTATCAGCAGAAATTTCACCTTCTTTTCACCAGCAGACATTACTTTATCGGATGATAAATCCAAGCGGAGAAGAAAAGTGAACCCTGGGTACTGGAAGTTAAATTGCTCCTTTTTATTGTCTGAATCATATTGTCAGGAGATTGAGAAAATCGCAGAGAGTGTTAAATCTCAGACTAATATCTCGGCCATTTCTAAATGGGAGCTATTTAAATATGAATGTAGGAAATTCTCGGTTAAATTTGGGAAAAATAGAATGTCTGTTAAAAATAAGGAAATTACAGACTTAATTAAAAAAATAAATGAAATATTAAAGAACCCTAACCCGGGTGAGGATGACAAGGAATCTCTTTATACTTCACAAGCCTGTCTGGATGATCTTTTTCTAGAAAAGGCAAGGGGCGCATTTATTAGGTCGAGATCAAAATGGCTTGAGTTTGGGAAAAAAAATTCTGCCTACTTTTTCAACCTAGAGAAGAAACGCGGCAGTAATAAAAAAATCTCTTCTCTATATATTAATAATACATTATCTAATGTCCCCTCTGTGATTTCTTCCCATGTTTTTACATTTTATCAAAATTTGTATACTTCCTCTTTTGACCCCAATGCTTCATCTTTGTTTTTTCATAAGATTCAATCTGTTATTCCTAAAATGAATGACCAAAATAGGAAAATTTGTGAGGATCCTTTTAATATAGATGATCTTTATAATATAGTCAAAAGAATGCCAAATAATAAATCCCCAGGGCCAGATGGGTTACCTTTTGAATTTTTTTAAGTCTTTTGGGATTCCATTAAACTTCTTCTTTACGAAGCCCTTATTGAGTGTTCAATGAAAGGTGAATTGGCAGAATCAATGAAACAAGGTCTCATGTCTCTTATACCCAAGCCTAATAAGGATAACAAATTTTTAGATAATTGGCGCCCGGTCACCCTTTTGAACTCTGATTATCAGTTATTGGCTTCTATATATGCTGAAAAGCTCAAGCCTTGTTTGGCAGACATCATTTCTGACACTCAATCTGTTTTTCTAAAAGGTAGACATATCTCTAATAATATTAGATTAATTATAGATATTCTTGATTACTCTGAATTTATAAACAAAGAGGCTTTAATTTTGTTTATCGACTTCTACAAAGCATTCGATACAGTTGAGCATTCCTTTATTTTTGAAGCCCTTTCTAAGTTTGGTTTTGGTTGTTCTTTTATTAAAATGATTCGTACACTTTATAATGGTATTAACAGTTGTGTCTCTTTAGCTTCCAGAACTTCTCCCTGATTTTCAGTGAGCCGAGGTATTCGCCAGGGATGCCCCATCTCTCCTTTTCTTTTTCTATTGGTAAGCTTCTAAGTTTGTATATAAAACATTCAAATATTGAGGGTATAAATATTGGTGAGAATACTTTAATAATTAGTCAGTTAGCTGACGATACTTGTCTCTTTCTTAAAAATGATTTACAAGTCTCTGGTGCCCTAAGCAGTTTTAATCTTTTCTCCAAAGCTTCTGGATTGGTGGTAAATCCTACGAAAAGTGAAATTTTGTATGTGCATGATTCAGATAAAATTTCTGTTGATGGTATTAAAGTTAAACATCAGGTAAAATACCTTGGGATTGATATTTGCAGATCAGGTTCAGAACGTCTTCATAACAATTTTCAACCAAGATTAGATAAAACCAAAAAAATTCTATGTTGCTGGCTGCAGAGAGACTTGACAATTTATGGGAGAGTCCTGCTGTCTAAGGCTGAGGGCATATCGCACCTAGTTTACCTTGCTCTTTCCCTATTTGTTGATAAAAAAAACGATTAAATCTATCGACTCTCTGCTATTCCGGTTTATTTGGAAAAATAAAGTGGAATGTGTTCAAAGGAAATCTTTGATAAGAAGTTACAAGGAGGGTGGTCTTAACGCTTTAGATTTTCAAACTATCAACCAGACATTCAAAATGAATTGGATTAAATATTGTATTTCTAATAATAGTTTACCCTGGTTTTGGATCCCTAACTTAATCTTTAAACACTGTGGTGGCCTTAAATTTTTATTATCTTGTAATTTTAAGTGCAGCAAATTACCTATTAAACTCTCAAATTTTCATAAACAAGCTCTAGAATCCTGGAAGATTGCTTTCAAACATAATTTCTCCCCACACACGTATATTATTTGGAATAATGAAAATGTACTATGTGGTAACAAATCACTTTTTTTCAAGGAATGGGTGGATCAAAATATTCTGTTTGTTTCTGATTTGTTCAGTGCTCAAGGAGACCTTCTTTCTTTTTCTGAGTTTATGTCCATGAAAGGTGCTGTGATTTCTGTACGAGATTTTAATAAGGTGACTAAAAGTATTTCTGTCAGTGTAAGAACTTTGTTTAAAGCGCATTTAAGATACTACTGTTTAAACAACTATATTCCTACACTTGCAATCAATGGTGTTAATGTATTAGATAAAAAATGCAACAATTTCTTTATTAGAAATGCTCTTTCTTCAACTCCAAGATCTCTTCCTAAAGCACAATCTAAATGGAGTTTCTGTTATCCAAACTCAGATTTGAATAACTTATGGGCAACTTTTTATCCCTAATAAAATTAAAGAACTCCATTTCAAAATTGTTCATAGATATTACCCTTGTAATTTATTTTTGAGCAGGTTTTCTGAGAATGTATCTTCTTTATGTTCCTTTTGCAATATTGAAGAAGAATCTATCCTACATTTATTTTATCAGTGCCCATTTTCTAAGTCTTTCTGGTCAGATGTTACCTTGTTAGTTTTTTGCTGTTGTAGCAAATTGGTACAAATGTCAGAATCTATCATTTTTTTGTCAGATTTTCATTCTAACGATGTTAATCTTAATTATACGGTATTATTACTTTGTCTTCTGGGCAAGTTTCATCTTCACAAAGCCAGAACCATTCATTGTAATCCTGATTTTAGAATATTCTCCTCTGATATAAAGTCCCTTTTTTCTTCCTTTAAGAAAATGTCAAAACCTTTAAACTCAAAGGTTTCTAAAACAAATATTATCCTTGAGTCTGTTGTAAAGAACCTTTAATGTGTCATATTGACAAACTGTAATATTGTATTGATTTGTGTAGCCTATCTCAATCTCTTTTGATGTCCGTATACCCCCCCTTGTTTTATTATTATTTTTCTCTGCTCACTGTTAATGTATGTATTTTTAAATGTGCAATAAAAAAAAAAATTTAAAAAAAAATATTTTGTTTAAAAAACCTGCAGATGGCAGTATTAAATCCCTAACACATAGAGCACTGTCCAAAAACAATTTAGATTTAATTTAGATCATAATTTAAGTGATTTTTTCATAAATAAATTTTTCATGAGCCAATTTATGGGATATTTAAAAGATCTAATTTAAACTTCTAAGATTAAACTTTGAAATAAATTCAGCACTAACAAAACATTCACAAAGTCTCACCCTGATCACTGACCACACCCCTCCCCCCTCTGACTCAGAGTCTGTCAAACGCTGGTGTGAGAAGCACTTACTTCACTCTGAGATCTTTTGTATTTCAACTTATTGCAATTTTGTAAACCCCTTCATATGTGTTATGGACATTGATGTGTTAGGAACTACTTCTTAATCTCTCTGAAAATGTAAGATGATTTTATAATTTTTTTGTTTATCTAAAACTAAAATAAATGGTTGTGTTTCAGTAAATTAGAAAGGTGTTTATTTGTATATTGAGTGATATTATCATTTAATTTATATTCTTTTAAAAGAATAGAATTTTTTTCACCTTTTCAACTGTAGTTAGTGTGTAATACCAGTTTGAAGTGTGTGCGTGTGCGTGTGTGCGTATGAGCATGCGTGCATATTGTGATATGGGCTGTTAAAATTTTTCCTTAATCTCATCATTAGAGAGGAGACCCCCATTTACATAAGCATGAGATGGAATGCGGATGCAACTGGATGTCAAAGCTCAAAAATGAATCAAAGGACGTATTATACTCAGGAGGTCATAGGCCAACATAGGCAAACCAATCATCCACTGGGGTCATAGGTAATTTTCATCCCCGGAGGATACCCAAGGTCAAAGGTGACACCGGCCTGGGTGGTCAAGGTCGTCGGTAGGGCATGACCTGAGTGGTTCAGTGGGCATGGCAAGGTCAAGTGGTCACCATCAATCATTTTGACACTCTGTGCACCTTAATAACTACTGATAGTCTGCAGAAAGCCATCAAATTCATTGAGATGACTGAAAACCAATGGAGGCATTTAGAAACTAAATACTCATAAAGTTTTTGGTTAAATTATTAAATTTGTACAAAAAACTGTTGTGGTAATTAGAGGTGTAACAATAAATTGTCACAATATATCACAATACCAAAATGCAACAATATGTATTGTGTATAGTTCACCCACTGTGTGTGAGAATTTTTTTTACAGAGTTTTAGTGTCAGTACTACATTAAACTGCTATATATAATGTTGAATATAATGTATAATAATGCAATGGGGGAATATTAGTGTGTCCTAATAATGCCAGATGTCTGATGTTACCAGTAAAAGTGTCCTACATTATTTTAAACATATCTAGTCAGTGACAGAGATCAAGCATATTCATCTACAATAATTCAGTATTTTCATCTTCAGAATCATGAATATTGTTATTCTGGTGTCTCTATTGTCCTGTTCATTGGGTTTCAGCACCAAGTCCAAGCCTGTTCATTTACACACACAATGTAGGATTTTACATTGTGCATTTAGCATTTTAATCAACAGTAAATTTTTGGTTAACCTTTTACCATATGTCTTGGAGTATCGCAATAATATCGTATCGTTATACCCCTAGTGGTAATGTGTTGGCTCCAGGGTTATTATAGTTAACTAAAACTAAAACCATTAAAAAAAAAAACTAAAACACCTTCGTTACCTGAAATAAAATAAACATTAACTGGTATAAAATTAAGGAAACATTTCTCATTTTCATTTAGTTTATAATTTGATGTACTAAAATAACTACAACTGAAATAAAATGAATAATCTCTCTCTCTCTCTCTCTCTCTCTCTCTCTCTCTCTCTCTCTCTATATATATATATATATATATACACACATATATATATATATATATATATATATATATATATATATATATATATCATTAATTAAATTTATATATATAATTAATTAAATCAAAACTTTAAATTAATAAAAATGATAAAAGCATCTCTATGATGCTAAAATAACACTGGTTGGGTTGAATATAAAATCCGTTTCTATATAAACATAAATGTACCTTGCTGATGTGGAGTTTGATTTTTACTGAGAGCTGATTTGAGGACGTCTGTATTTGCTCCACACGGTCCGCTGGGAATGAAGTATCAGGCAGGAACACGTTGCAAACACACTGTCCAAACTCCCCGACGGAGCCGTCGACTCTGCCAGAGCCCCAATCCTCTAGAGACTGGAGAAACATTATGGGCTCATTCATCTTAACGTTAAGATATGTTTGAAAATCAAATCTTTGGAAATGGTTCAGCAATGGATTAAAACTGAGATAGTGAGTGTCAAAGTGACTCTTAGTAAGTCTCTTACCAGCCATGTGTGAGCAGGAGCCGCGAGCAGGAGCACGAGCAGCAGGAGATCCATCATGTGTCCAAATATGTTTCTCTCTCTCTGCTACGGTCTTATATGCAGCATGTTATCAGAACTAATCTACAGCACGTCTTATTCTCATGACAGTTGTGTTTGACATCCAGGGGATGTACGATGAAGTTCCTCATTAGGACATATGCACACAGTTCATGTTTGCTTAATACGTTGTTTGCCAAACCTGGAGAAGGTTCATGGATTACTGTAATTACATGGCATCACAATGACTGAGTGCTGGTGTGATCCAGACCTCTGTCTGTCCGCCTTTCTGTGCGTCCATCTATTCATCCGTCCATGCTAAAATAATGCAATAAACTTTATGGAGTGTCTAATAAAAAGCAGCATAACTGGTAACACACAATATTTTTTAAATAAAAAAGAAATGTATTTGGGGGTGGCCTTGATAGAGTTATATTTAAGTGTGCTTTTGCCTACTTTGTTTTATTTTCATGTGGATCAATTCAATAAAAAATGTATCGCAGGGAATGTGCCTTTCTAAATTATAAGGTGATTCTGACTTTTCACTTGCAAAAAAGAAAAACAATTTCAGCAATATTTTGTAGTAAAAGTATACATATACAAGTATACATTAAGTATACAACTTCTATTAATTTTAAGGTAGTTCATACTAAAAACATTTTTTTACTGTAAAGTTACATGTATTGTCTTTTAAAATATAGGTAACAATGGGGCTAAAGGCACAACTTAAACAATTCGCTTTTCACTATTCACATTGTGTATGATTGCAGAAAAAAATTTTAGTTTTTTGTGTGAAAATAAATCATAAAAGTAGTTTATTTTGTTTAAAAATCGTATAAATGTACGAGGTCATGAGGGGGTCTTTTACCCCACAGACACGGTGAAACCAGCACGGGGCAAAAGAGACAGTATTGATACAAATACTACTAAATAAAATGTTTTTAATAATGTCGAAGTTAATACTTATTCAAAACAATCACTTTAGTTTCTGTTTATTTTGATAAATAAAATAATTCATTTTTGTTCACTACATATAATGTCATTAAAATGTTCATATAAAAATATTTTTAAAAAATACACAATTATATAAAAAAAAAAAAAAGATTTTAAAGATTGTGAAAGCATTGAATGAAATCCCATAGTTTAATATATATTTACAGTAGTAACATTAAATCATATTTTAATATGATATGATATACACTCACCTAAAGGATTATTAGGAACACCATACTAATACTGTGTTTGACCCCCTTTCGCCTTCAGAACTGCCTTAATTCTACGTGGCATTGATTCAACAAGGTGCTGAAAGCATTCTTTAGAAATGTTGGCCCATATTGATAGGATAGCATCTTGCAGTTGATGGAGATTTGTGGGAAGCACATCCAGGGCATGAAGCTCCCGTTCCACCACATCCCAAAGATGCTCTATTGGGTTGAGATCTGGTGACTGTGGGGGCCATTTTAGTACAGTGAACTCTTGTCATGTTCAAGAAACCAATCTGAAATGATTCGAGCTTTGTGACATGGTGCATTATCCTGCTGGAAGTAGCCATCAGAGGATGGGTACATGGTGGTCATAAAGGGATGGACGTGGTCAGAAACAATGCTCAGGTAGGCCGTGGCATTTAAACGATGCCCAATTGGCACTAAGGGGCCTAAAGTGTGCCAAGAAAACATCCACCACACCATTACACCACCACCACCAGCCTGCACAGTGGTAACAAGGCATGATGGATCCATGTTCTCATTCTGTTTATGCCAAATTCTGACTCTACCATCTGAATGTCTCAACAGAAATCAAGGCTCATCAGACCAGGCAACATTTTTCCAGTCTTCAACTGTCCAATTTTGGTGAGCTCGTGCAAATTGTAGCCTCTTTTTCCTATTTGTAGTGGAGATGAGTGGTACCCGGTGGGGTCTTCTGCTGTTGTAGCCCATCCGCCTCAAGGTTGTGCGTGTTGTGGCTTCACAAATGCTTTGCTGCATACCTCGGTTGTAACGAGTGGTTATTTCAGTCAAAGTTGCTCTTCTATCAGCTTGAATCAGTCGGCCCATTCTCCTCTGACCTCTAGCATCAACAAGGCATTTTCGCCCACAGGACTGCCGCATACTGGATGTTTTTCCCTTTTCACACCATTCTTTGTAAACCCTAGAAATGGTTGTGCGTGAAAATCCCAGTGACTGAGCAGATTGTGAAATACTCAGACCGGCCCGTCTGGCACCAACAACCATGCCACGCTCAAAATTGATTAAATCACCTTTTTTTCCCATTCTGACATTCAGTTTGGAGTTCAGGAGATTGTCTTGACCAGGACCACACCCCTAAATGCATTGAAGCAACTGCCATGTGATTGGTTGATTAGATAATTGCATTAATGAGAAATTGAACAGGTGTTCCTAATAATCCTTTAGGTGAGTGTATATATATATATATATATATATATATATATACCACCTTATCACCATATTTATAATGAAACCATATTTAAAAAGGAAGCGCAGGCTGTGGTGAGAGCTCGTCGGCTGCACAACTGAGCAGTCCTGAAATGTGAATGGAACGAAGCGACCTCAGATGCTTCTGACTCCATGGGAGGAGATGTGACGGAAGCATAGACCCTTTTTGATGATTGATGTACGCAGCGGCCACAGTGTGGACCAGTAAGCGTAAGCGTAAGACGCACTGCTAGCAACTCGAGGCAGTTGATGTGCCAATGCAGGTGGGGGCCCGTCCACATAACCGAAACTGCATGCCCGTTGTACGTGGCACCACAGCCAGTGGTGGAGGCATACGTGAAGACAACAGCATGGCTGGACACTTGATCTTGCTCCTGCCTGTAGAAACAAAGGGTCTGACATAACCGACTGTGTTTACGTGAATGCTCGTCAAGTCGCCATTTTGACAAATAAGTGTGTGTATTTGATCGGTAAAGCGCAGGAGAACTGAATTGGGTGCTCGAACGCTGACAGAAGGCTTTCAGTGCGCACGCTTCGAGTATGTGCTCACAGAGGGCTGCCTGTCAGCAGATCTCTTGCGTGGTTTATTGCAATTTTAATAACTTATCAAGCATGTTTTGCCTTTTATTTTCTCATTCAGCCAAGTTTCTTTATCGCTTAAACGCGTCAGTTAGGCTACTTTAAGCAGTCATGGCACAACGCATTGACACGGTTGTAAGATTTCAGAATACAACGAGTGACAATAAAATGTCAATCTATCCGGTTATTCCGGCATTTTAAGACCTTTGAAACATCGATTTAAGACATTTTAATGCTTATTTTTTACATAAAAAGGCTTAAAATGTCTTAAATTTGTTAAAGGATATGTTGACACCCTGGCCTTTGCTCCTGCACATTACAATAACCTTATAAGATGGGTGTGAATGAGTGTGCTTGCGGACATGTGCATCTGTATATGTTTTTGACTACAATGTCCAGCGTTCAGCAATCAGCATTAAAACCAAACTTTCCACACAGTTATACATTTACCACATGGCAGGTAAAATTGTTGTGCCGAAGCAAATTTACCCTCATAACATGCATCATATAGGGTACAATATACAATTTTTTGTTTCAATGTAATATTAGGCTTGCATTTGTAGTGGCGTAGTGATATCTTAGTAGTTATCATTTGGGAATGGTCCAACTGTTAATCAAAAGACTTCCAATCAAGAATTCTGTTTAGAATTCCACTCCTGAAGATGCATTGATCACAAAATCTTATATTTACAACGGTAGATTAATCATGACTCTGCATAGTTTGAAGAAGATGAGAAATTATAAGGAATTCAAAGACAAAAATGAATTAAGCACAGTTATTGATTAGCATAAGAAGAAATCTCACTTAGATCATAATGCTCATAAGAGTTTATTACACAAAGTGAAATACAGCACATTCATTGCTGTTCTGTTTTTGACAGCTTAATCAAATATTCAGAATTCTCTTTTATCAGAATTCGAGTTTATCTCTTGAGCCCTCACGGTTGAACCAAACATGATAGCTGACGTAATAACCATTGTTGTACATGTAAAGTTTCTGATCGGTGGGGTTGTAGTCCAGGTAAACATAGGAGTCCTGGAACTTCTCAAAGGGAACACTAACATAGCTTTCCTTTTCTGTGCGAGTGTCAAAGGTGTAAAAGATCTCTTCAGTTTTAGAGTCTACAGACCGTGTGGCATACATAACCCCACACACCATAAAAGTGTTTCCTACAGATGGTTTGAAAATACTGGTCTGCCAAACCTTATCTACCTCAAATGTCTCCTCGTTGATCTTCCCTAAAACCAGTTTACCCTTCGATTCCTCTGTGGCGTATGTTACCCACAGGCCGGACTCATCGGCTGCGAAGTCCAGATTCTGGTTGGCCGAGTAATGGTATGAGAATCTGGCGCTGGCCTTGGGAATCACCTTGTTCTGAGCTGTTAAACTGGTCATGTTGAACTTTGCCATACCAAAAGTGCTTCTGAACTGATAGTACAGGGTGTTTTCTCGCACAACATAGTTGTTTCCAGTGCCTTGCCAATCATATTGATATTTGACATAAAGCTCATGTGTCTTAAAGGCCTGTCTCATGATCAGCTTGTAGTAGTCTGAGTACTGTGTGATTTTAGTGACCAGAGTGTCCGCATAGCCGTAGTACCAGTACATGTCTTCAGAGCCAGGCAAGGGCTTGGAGTCTTTACCCCATCCTCCATACTTGAAACCTCCATTCAGGTCTGCGTTTAGCTGGCTGATGACGGGTTTGCTGATTCTTCTAATTCCACTGTGATTGCAGATTCCTGTTAAAACAAGTAAATGAGTTAAATTATTCAAGACGGGTACACATTTAGTATTTTGATACAGAAAGACTTACCAATGCTGGGGTTAAAGATTTCATTATGGCGTATCTCACACGCCTCTAATTTCTTCTGAAGAATTAAATATTCTCGACGTGTCACAAGAACCAGGTTCTTGTCGTAGGTGATCTCCAATTGAGTCAGCACAGAAACCATGACACTGATCTGTTTTCATCAAAAAGAAAATTTGATCAAGTTAATCTCAAGCCAAATGCAGGAAATCACCCAGAATAGTCCACCACAGAGTTCACATGCATGCAATTATGCAATTTTATAGTCTCCAATTCACCTCAAGTCTTTGGTTTGTTGAACACCCAGCAACACTTGCTTAGAGAACATGCAAACTCAACCTATTTTGTTGATCCTGGAACAACATTCCTGTCTTAATTGTATCCTAACCATATCCCTATCCTAACCCTAACCATAACTCATCACTTAAATCAGAGGGAAATGATAGGTGAATAATAATGATGTAGAAGCACCTAGCCCTGTTTGTAAGCCTAAACTGTAAAATTGTCCCTCAAATATGATTATTTTTTTGGAATGTTGTTCCAGGATCAACCAAGATGTTGATCCAGGAACACGTTGTATTTGGTCAAATCACGTTCACCTAATACAGAAAGGCCTCTCGAGCCAAGCAGGAATAAAACGGGGGACTTTCTTGCTGGACGCAGCAGTGATACCCACTGAGCCTCCGCTTGAGAACTAGAAACTCAAAAAGACCAATTGATTGTTGGCTGAGCAAAGACTCGCCTGGACATTGGCAAGAGTTTGAAGGTTGAATTCCCTGCTGAAAAGACCAGCATGAATCTCCATGCCAGACTGATTTGACTGGTTAGTTTTTTTGGTGCTAGTGTAGCTGTTACACCAGCTTAGCTGGTGAAGATTAGTTTGTGGCTGTAGCTTGAAATCTATGGGAAAAGTTATAGTTGAAAAATTTGGTCTTGGAACAGGGATTTTTGTAAAGAGTCAAACTCAAGCTTTTACAAAAGCTATAGGTTTGCTTTGTTGACCCAACCATTATTTATTTTTATTTTTTTGATCAGAGGTTCAGAAAGTGTCACCTGTTCGCGTATGGCTATAAGCACGGCAGAGGTGGTTTGTATAGACGCCTGCAGTTCCACAATTAGAGCCTCCACTTGCTTGATCTTGATTTTCACCTCCTCCAAGTGGAGCTCACTGTAGGAGTCGGGGTCATTCTCCATCAGCTTGATCAGCACTGTCAGGTTTGTTATCTTTGCCATGTAGATGCTTAGTTTAACCTCGTAAGTCTCCACCTGTACAAGAACCGTTAAAGAACCGTTAAAGCATCTGCATGCTACTTCCGTTTAGTCTCATGAGTTATTGAGATTGTACCAAACCTTGCTAATCTCTATCTCCAGTTTGTTGTTGATCTCAACTGCTGTGCTGTCCAGCGAGATGAGCTCTCCGGTTGGAAATGTGCTGTTGGGCAGGAAAGCTTTACACATGCATTCTCCACTGGGATCTCCACTGCCCTCAGTCCAGAGACCCTGTGCCAACAGAAGAGAGGTGAAAGCCATCAGCCTTTCTCCTCTTCTACATCAGTTTGCATTCATGTATTTGTTAATTAAAGAGATTTACATTGCATTCAAGGAATTCATCTTATTAGTTCATGCCTTCACTGGGAATCAAACCCATGACCTTGGTGTTGCTGGTGCCTTGCTCTACTGCAGGCATGACAAAATAATACCAGCTCTGACCCACCTCAAGTTCTAGCATCAAAGTATTAATAAATTCAATCTGTTCGTCATGTAAAGCGATCAAGTCTCTTCAGAACATTAGGACTAAACCACTTGATTCATGTGTACTTTTTGAAGCAACAAATAGTAGTTCCTTAGACTGTGAATGGAGGGACAAAAATCTCTCAATTTCATTTCAAATATCTTCATTTGTGTTCAGAAGATGGACGAACATTGCATTTGCATTGATCTTTTATTAATTTAAAAGATTGAAAAAGATTAAAAGATCTTTAATTCATTTTCAGGTATCTGAGATATTCCAATTTAAAATCTATGAGTGTTCATTGTTTCTCTGGTGTCTCCTACACTGTAATCATTTTATATTGTTAAACCATTCAGATCTCATCTTAAGACCTACTTTTTCATTTTGCTGCTGAGTCAAAGCAATGACAATGGGATCAGTAAGTATCATGTATCCTCTGCTTACTGTTAATTTATCTGTAAAGAACTTTCATTTTTTGCTGCTTTCAAACATCAAGAAATGAACTGAACTCACCCCCTCGACCACAGCAGACCTGAAGAGGACGAAATAAAGAAGTGTGACGATCATCGTGCATGAGTTAGTTGTGTTGCAGGAACAGAGTTCTCTGGCTTTTAAAGATGATCTTATCTTACATGCCATAAACAGCATCTGGATTTTTCCACAGCATTATTGTCTGACAAATGACGATGTTCAAATTTGTTTTTTACACAACAGTGCAAAGGCAATTTATTTTATGGATTTAAGGCAGTGGGTTAAGGCAGAGAGGAAAAACAAGTGTGTTTTCACATGAAATATGTCATCAGCAGTTCAGGACAAGACTCGGCTGTGTTGTGTGATTTAGATAAACTAGCACTTAAGAAGGAATGATGTGAAGAAACACTTATGGATGTTTGTTATCATCAGGTCACCCAAATTATTATTGAGAAATAGGATATTAGAAAAAAAGTTTTCTCTTTATTTATAAAAAAAAAATGTTTACCAACAATCTATAAGCAAAATTAACTATGGTCCCAAATAAGCAAGACACTATTGAGTAACTTAATTTGGGCTAAATCTGCAACCCTGTAAATATTATGAGCAATAAATCATAACCGGCAATTTCTTTTCAATTTATACTGATATCAGCTATAATTTGGAATAGACAAATAAATTGTTTGTGTATCCTGGTGCTTTGTATGCTACGTTAAAGTGGCATTTAGAAAATTACTGAAGCAGTATTTAGGAGAAGTATTGGTGGTAGAAGACATGACCATGCTATATGTAATATATATATATATATATATATATATAAATAAAACTTTATATAAAGCTATATATAACTTTACTGGAGCTCTGCAAATCATTTAAATACTTTTTCATTTACTTAATTTGGGGAATCGACCTGGAATCACATACAATACAATTGTCTCTTTCTGTCAATTTATGACTTGATGTCAAATATTTTACATTCACATTTGCATATAATTAGCATACAAATAAAACAACAAACATAAATATGAGGGAAAAAAAATATAAGGTATAATTGACAAACTAAGATAAAAGTCCCCAGCATTGACACCACGGACACTTTCAGATCTACAAAATAGTTGCATCTGAAATCACGTACTGTCAAAGCATGAACTGCATTTGATGTGGAACGAACTTCTCGAGGGAAGCACAGCAAGAAGGTTCCCGGCTCGAGTCCCGGCTGCCCACTAAGCAAACTTATGTTCAAAAGATGTCTTTTCAACGCCTTTGTCACAAAGGCGTACTTTGAAGAGACGTCCACTGAGGAGCCAGAATCAAAGTTTTAATGTCGTCTTTTTTGACGAGTTCTGCACGTCCGATATAGCCGTTCATGGAACCTCCATACAAGTTTAAAAACCAGTTCAAATGTGGTCATTGTGGACATATTTTCAACATTTAAGGTCTCATTTTGACGATTTATTCTGTAAAACTGTACGATATATTCTGGACCAAATAATCACTCTCAGGATGCATTCAATTTAAACTCACATTTATTTCAATGTAATTTCCATCTGTAATTGCAAAGCAACTCACAGACAGTGTTTTTCCCCCCCAAAAAATCATAAAAATAAAAGAAACCACTCACACCTTTAGACAACTTAGCATCTGTAATTCACACATCTTTGGATCGTGAGAGAAACCAGATCTGAAGGAAAGACTTTCTGGCTCAGACAGTGTTTCCCACTGAGCCTCTTGTGCTGCTCTTAATCACAGACATAAAATACAGATACTTTGACTATTTCTGTCAGATGTCTACAGAAGTTCATATTGAGAACTGACAGAGGTTTAGACGTTGATATTTGTTTTATTTGAAGTCACCATTGAGGAGGTCAGTTTGCTTTAGTTGGGCTCTTTGGCCTTGACTGTTTGATGTCAGTTTTTCTCTGGCGGCTGTAAGTGTTTGTTTTAGCAAGAGAACATGTGATCAAGTATGTTGGCTACTTGTTGATAATAAAAGTCTTATCATAAAGTAGTGGCTTGATTTCATTCAGGAACTGAATGTCTGGTATCAATTTTACATGATCATAACAATGTAGGATTTCTACACCATGAGATCCTGCCACATTTTAATCAGAAAATCTGGAGTATTTAACTTAAAAAACTCATTCAGTGAGTGAATCTCAAAAATGGTGACATGCTTCATGCCGCAATGCATTCTGGGTGCATCATACAAAACTCATCAGTGGCTCCCAGAATGCATTGCAGCATGAAGCATGTCATCGTTATTGAGATTCACGTGCTGATTCTTGAGGTTTGAGTGTGTCTAAGTGAAACAGTAGTTCAAAAGTTTTATTTTTATTTTATTTTTATATTATTATACAGATTTTCTTATTTAAATATGATTGGATGTCATGCTATAGAAACATTACTATAATCAGTTATTTTAAATTAATAACACACGTGACAGTCTAGAAGAGATCAGATGATAAGAGCACTACATGATGATTATATACTGTCATCATCAAGTAGCCAACATATTTGATCACATGTTCTCTTGCTAAAACAAACACTTACAGCAGCCAGAGAAAAACTGGCATCAGATGGTCAAGGCAAAAGATCACAACTAAAGCAAACACTGACCTCCTCAATGGTGACTTCAAATGAAACAAATATCAACGTCTAAACCTCTGTCTAATGTGATCAAAAGCGGTTGCTTGTTAGGGGTTCAAGCACGTAGTGCTGAAACCCTATTGTTATTGTTCATTTTCCCATGATGCAGCATTCTCCATCTAAAACTGATCGGGCATACCGAACTGTAAGTCGTAAAGACTTGAAACTTTGAGGGCTGGTAGTACTCACACCGCCTACAACGTCACCAAGGCCCGCCCCGATCGGCCTGAGGGGGGCGCAAGAGCGGTCAAAAGTATGATATGGCTCATAACTCCTAAACTGTTAGGCGCAGGCTCAAGTGCCTTATATCATAAGAATTCTTGGCTCAAGACAGACAAAATACATGCTTCAGATTTGCTCGCCCTTTGGCGACAATTTTGAGTAATTTTGGATTTTGTGAAAAACTTACTTTTGCGCACTAGTCCTCGGCTTTTGGCCCAATCGGAACCAAACCAGTACAGCAAGATTCGCTGGAGTTTGATTGTCAATAATTATCAATAATAATAATAATTCGCTGCACGGTCGCTAGGGGGTGCCAAAATGTTCTATATGTCAGCGGCCATATTTACAAAAATGGCTATAACTCATGAACGGAACTATATTTTTTTACCAACCTCAGGACACATGTGTATGAGCTCAATCTGAGATTACTTGAAAGAAATCGCGACGATTGGCCACTTGGTAGCGCTAAAACAACCATTATCCCAAATGACTTGATAATTGGCATGCGCTGTCTTTGTACGAGGTGCCACGATAGTCTATGAGGACACTGGCGTATCTCAAAAAACATGGCCACCAATGAAATTTGAGTAGCTATCAGACAGGGTTACCAAAGGCTGATCAGAACGAAACTCAGTGAGCATGTTCGACTCATGGCTCTAGAGTTCTGTAAGAATTTTGAAAGAAATCGGCCCCTAGTTGGCGCTAACTAGTTTTATGCCTCTGTAATCACGTTGTTTTTCACACATGCACACAATTTCATATCATTTGCTCCATAGACAAAATAACAGCTGAAAAGTAATGTCAAACTAATAGCTTTTTTTGTGAAGCAGGTGATGTATTATTAGTTTTATATATTTATCATTATATTAAAACTGTGATTCTACAACATAAGAGCTAACAGTTTTGTGGCAAACAGATAAAGTGAAAGATTTAACAAACAGTTTGTGCACAAAAAGATATCATCTAAAATACTCTGAAAACAGATACATCTAAAAATCTCTGTGGTATTATGCTGACTCACACAGACATTAAGAATCAGCAAATAAATCTCAGCAATGGTGATAAAAGTATTTGTGCTACAATGCATGATGGGAGTCTGGGTGAGTACCTGTGCTGGTACCCAACATGCACTGTGACATGAAACTTTTAATGTCACCATCGTTGAGATTCATATGCTGATTCTTGATCTCTGTGTGAGTCAGCATCATACCACAGAGATTTTTAAATCTGATTTTCACATCAATGAATCTTACAGTATCACATTTCTACTATAATTAATAATAAAAAACTAATAATAGATCACCTGTTTAAACAGAGATTAGGCTCTGGATAAAAAGGGGTTATAAAAAGGTTAATATAAAGGGGTTAAATATCTATATCTTAAACACAAAACCACCACACAATAGCAGAGGATGGCAGTCATTGGCTCATTCTGCGCTGTAAGATAATTATTTTCAAGGGTTTTGCATTTGAAATCATATTTAAACATTATAAAATCTTTAAAATAACATTATAAATGACTTTATCAAAATTTACCTCTTCAATTGTTCATTTTATGCATCATGTTTTGCAATATCACATTAGGATTGCAATGACAACTGAAAATTATATTTTAAATGGGAGGCCTGAAATAAGCATTTATTTAACTAGCGTTTATTTCAAATATCTATATCTACAACAAATTGTGTGTGTGAAAGCATGTTTAATGGAGTTAACATGGAACATGTGCCTTGCTTTAGTGGAGAAAAACGGACACTTTTAAAACAGACACATTTAAATGAAAAGCTAATGAGTGGTCCGATGCTGGTTTAATAGTCTTTTTTTTTTCTTACTACTTACTAATGTGTTTCTATAATTCATACTTAGAAATTATAAAATCACTATTATAACATTTACAATCATATTTTATCAAAATCCATCACTTCATATCTATTGAAACATTAGTTTTGACAATTGTGCTACATTATTAGTAATGTGAAACCTGAAAATGGTGTTTTACAAAGGACACTTGCAGAAAACATTTTGTTACCCATCGTATATTTCAAATATCTGTATCTGTTTGCATGTGTGTGTGTAAGCATGCTTAGTCTATATTAAGTATTATTATTTATGCCTTTCATTCTTTTGTGAATGTGTTTTAGCATATTCTCCATCATGGATATTTTGGGCCCTATCTTGCACCCAGCGCAATTGACTTTGTACACCGACGCATGTATCATTCCTATTTTGCACCCGCGCACAGCAGACTTTTCCCTCCACAGAAGCACGTCGGTTAACTAAGAAATACACTTGCGCTCCCAGGGGCGGTTCAGCGCAAAGAGGAGGTGTGTTCCGGCGCAAACGTTCCCTCATGCTATTTTACAAGTTTAGAAAACAATTCCGCCACTAACCGAAAAAAACTAGTTTAAAGTCAGTGGCGCGTTGCGCATGTTATTCATATGCTATTTTAAGCCATAAGCCATATGCTATTTTGGCCATAATCAATGTAGCGTGTGCACAACGCGCATACACTTTGATTCTCTCATCTACACAGAAGCAGCAGTTTTCATTTTTGCAAATCATACATTATTACGATAGATAGATAGATAGATAGATAGATAGATAGATAGATAGATAGTTTATTATAAAAGCATACATCTAGCTTACACATTTACCCAAATTATCATACGCCTGTTTAACCTAAGTTAATTTGGGTGTGTTTCTCCATCCCCAACGTCACTTCTCTGTGTTTTACGGCCCTGACGAGAACGTCGTCTCCTCGGCTGTGAACCGCTCCTGGCGTGCGCCTGGCAAATCCGCCGTTATAATAGCAATCCGCCATGGAACAAGCGCGCCTGCTCTTAAAGGGAATGTGAGATGTCGCTCTGATTGGTTTATTTCACGTTACGCCCAAACCACACCTATGAGTAATGAAGCTACTTCAGACCAACCCATTTTAGATTTGCGTCGGGCGTAAGAGTCATTTATCCCGCCGGTATAATAGCAACAGCACCCAAGACCCGCCCACAAAGTTACTTGCGTTTCGCGCTTGATACTTGCGTTTCAGATCGTTAAAATAGGGCCCTTTATGGTGTCAGGCTGTCAGCCCTACATTTCGGGTTGGCCTAGACCTTAACAGCATAGTTGGCATCTTAAAACGCTTGAACCCCGCTAATTGCTGCTTGCAGCTAAATTTATTAATATATTTTCACCAGCAATGCTTTCTTGCCAGAGATCAAACATTCTTAATTTAATTTTTAAATACATTGTAAGAAAAGAAAAACCTTTAGATACACACACAAACATCAAGAATCAGCATATGAATCTCAATACATATTATGCTACTGTTGTTATTTATCTGTAGTGGTTGATGAAGATGAGTGTCATTAGTGTTTGTTTTTGTGTTATTGATGTGTTATACGTCATATTTTGAGAAATAACAGTATTAAGGCCCGTTCACACCAAGGACGATAACTATTAAGATAACGATAAAAATATAGTTCTTAAAATCGTTCTAAATATTATAGATAGTAGAGTTTACACCACGGTTATAACGAAAATAGGCATAGAGAAGCGATATTGTTGGAATCACTTTCAGAATGATTTTTTCTCCAGCTGATGAACGTGTTTTGGATATTTTACCTGTTTCAAAGAAATATTATTTGCTTGCTTTTAAGTTAATGCCATATAAAGATGCTTGAATGCTGCTTGGAAAGAACCTGCATTACTTAAAATGGAGTTGATGTAGAAACAAATGTATTTGAACTCTTTTTTGTAGAGCAGGATGAGATGAGCAAAAGTTTTGAAAGTTAGGTTCTTGAATTTAATGTTTTGTAACCAACCACAGAGATTATCAAAAGGATACACAGGAGTGAAGAGAACGTGTTGAAACCGCCTGTGGAGATGAGAAAGGATGAAGACTACAGTGAAGAAGAGCAAGAGTGCCAGAAGAAGACAACGGCATAAACGACAGAGGAAGGACATCCAGCTTATTAAGCATGATTTGCAGAAACCTTAATTCACCTCAAGAAGTTTCCTCTTTGGACAGAAGACAAAATTACCAATCCAGTTTAATCAAGTTTGGCAAAACAGCAGCTGGTTATTATAGCCCAACTGGGTAGTTTATGAGGGGGTGCATCATTTCTACTGTCAGTGAAATTTAACACTGTGTTCATATGGAAACCATCAGCAGGGTGTTAAAGAAACACAGGCTGCGTTCGAAACCGCATACTCAACGAGTAGGTACTTAACCCTTGTGCATCAATTTAAAAAAGTTACTCATAGGTCCAAAGAGGACAAAAATGTCCATGTCAAAAAACTGTCATAAAAAGTTGAAGCTTGGGAGCACAGACTTAACTTTGGTATCTATCTTTGGTATTAACTTTTTTCCAAAAGTAAATCCAAAAAAAAGTTATATAGGTTTAAGTTTATGAAAATTATTTATGAATATTATTTTATATAAAATATATATTTTATGAAACAAGTTGAACTCTAAAACGGCTAGAAAATCAAAGCCATAAATCTAAATAAGTTGTGTTCCAAATTTGAGGTTGATATCTCAAAAAATGAGCTTTCAGTAAGATTTTGTTTGGGCGCAGTACCAAACTTTCCCCATTGGATCCCAGCAAAACTCCACTGGTGAACACAGTGATTGGCTTTGTTATTTGCAGTTGATTTTTTCTCTCTCAATATTACAAACACACACATGCACACAAACACATTTTTTTTTATAACACACATACCAACCACACTCTGACATCCATACCAACACACGCACACAATTATCATTGCATAATTTATCCAACTGGCTCTATAATAGCTCAAAATTCATGCAGTTAACATTAACAAAAAAACAACAACTTACTCATAGGTCCAAAAGGGACAAAAATGTCCAAGTCAAAAAACTCTCATAAAAATGTTATGCTTGGGAGCAAATACTTAAGTTTGGTCTCATTTTAAAGAAGACCCTTGGCAGATTGTTGTTGAAGTGAAAAAATTGAAAAAAGTGCAACCAAAAAAATGTTATAGAAGTTTAAGTTTATGAAAAATATTTATGAACATTATAATCAATATTTTATATACAAATATATTTTATTTACTGATATAAATTCAAAGCCATAAATCTAAACAGGTTGTGTTCCGAATTTGAGGATGATATCTCAAAAAATTAGCTTTCAGTAAGATTTTGTTTGGGCGCAGTACCAGACTTTCCCCATTGGATGCCAGCAAAACTCCACTGGTGAACACAGTGATTGGATTTTCGATTTGCAGTTGAGTTTTTCTCTCTCAAATATTACAAGCACACAAACACACTTTTTATTTTATTACACACATACAAACCACACTTAGACATCCATACCAACAAACCCACACAATTATCGTTGCATAATTTATCCAGTTGGCTCTATAATATGCCGAAGCAGAAAACAGGAATAAAGCGAGTATTTGCTTTATAGGCCTAACCTGAAAAAATGGCACCATCTGATAAAAAATGGTAAAAATGTAAATTTTGAAGCCTTGCCAACAGAATGAAAGCCTATTAAAAAAGATTGCATCATTTTATAGTTAAACGGCACAGGGATTAAAAAATGCAGTTTTAATGGGTTTCAATGGGGCCATTTTTGTCCAAAAGGTCCTGAGAGGAAGTATTTTGTGTAACTAGTGCAAAATAGATTTTTTAAAGGAAATGGTGATGAAATAGTAAAATTCCAATAAAAATACACACCCGTGCCAAATTTTATGCAGTTAGCATTAACACAGGCAAAGTGATCAAAAAAACAAAACTGAAAAGGACAAAAATGTCCTCAAGGATGCACAAGGGTTAATTTCAATAAGTACTTACTTAAAGGGACACTCCACCCATTTGCACTAAGCTTTGCATTGTTAGAAACCCAGTCATACTATTGAATGGTCGTGCAACACTCTCTCATTTTCCCCTGAGACGGGAGAAATCCGTTATTTACCTCTTACACTTCCTCCCACAATGACGCAAAAATCGTCATTTTGCATCATTGTCGGAGGAAGTGTAAGAGGGGGGGATTTCTGTTGAGACTACAAGCACTAGTTCCTCATCTCTCCAATCTTTCCCAGGGGCGGGACCCGCTCACGCTACAGACCTATTACAGATCAGTGGGTGGGACTTTACTCTCTGAAACTGAAAGCAATATCCTCCATCTTGTTTGAAGCTAAGCTAACAGGCGCTGTGGAGACAGATGTAAAGTTATGACAATAGCGGAGGAGAGTACCCAATATGATATAGAAGAAGAGGATTTCGGAAGTCTGATGCTTGAATCAGGTGTTTGTGGCTACCTTTACAAGCCGCATTATAGCGAAGAGCAGCCGATGCAGAAGACCTGCCTGCCACGGACGAGGAGCCCAGACTGGCTCGAGTTAGGGCGGACTGGTGGCGCCGGTGATCTCACTATGCAACTACGAACACAGAGATAGAGTCCGTCTGCGGCAAAGAATTTCAACGATGACAATTTCGCCTGGACGAAATCTCTGAATCAGACGAGGACACGGACGTTTGTGTTGTGAACTATCCTAGTTTCGCACTGCATATGTTCTGACTGAACATCCCGGTACCATGCCATAATTCACCTTTTCGAAAGAAATAAAAACGAGGAGTAATGCACTAATGAGTTCGCCAACTAACTAGATATTCTGTGTGAAATGAATTCCAAGCTCTGGTGGTAGCTAGCCTTGTAGACGGAAGAGTGATTTCTCTTATATGCAGATATGCGCTGTTCTGGATTAGTGGGAGTGGCTTGCGGAGCTGTGCAATGTGGTGCATTGTGGGAGTTGTTGTCTTTCATACAAATGCGTCCTGAAGTTATTTTTTTGTCTTTCCTCGGTCATGAAGGCACCAAATTCAAAATTTATTTTACATTTCGACTACATATATGACCCACTTTCAATAAAAAACAATGTTCCTATGGGTGGAATGCCCCTTTAACGAGCGCTAAAAGAGTAGGTACTTTATAGCCTGATCTCGTTAAGTATGAATGCGAACCGGACATCTGCCATGTTGACGTCTGCCATATCCTTAACGATATTATTTATTTTTATTACGAAATCACAAAATTGTCATCTCTTGAATATGTTGTTAATTTCTTTATTTTATATCCAAACGTTTTCATCCACAAGCAAAAGTGGCAAACTGCTTTATGTTTTCCTCTTTTTCTTGTTGAATTTAACTCTCGTTTCATCCCTCAGGCCTAGGCCTATAAATAACAAAAAAAATTAATTTTTAAATGTATTATAATGAATTATTTAAGAAAATATATATTAAGATATTCAACCTTGTAGGTTATTTTTTCCTGTGTATAAAATCCTCATATTATGTATGCAAACCCATGATATATATATATACCTCATAACATCAGTAACTCGACAGCCCTACCTAGAACGGTTTTCCTCAGTGTTTGTAATGTCTGCACAAAGGGCAGCTGTGCGAAGATTCGCCTTTGGAGAAAACTGTTGATTTTATACTCAAAAAATGTAAGTATCATTAATATTAAAAATGAATATTACCCCAGAATGAATTGCATTGCTATCCCATCCCAAAACATACAATAATAACAACGATGAATGCTGACCATTACTTAATTATATTACTTTTTACTGAAAATTATATAATTCAATAAAACAAACAAAATGTAATGTATGTGTCACATTCACCATCTGTCTTCGTCTGTGTCTGAACTACACTTCCCAGAATCCTCCATCATCACCTTCACCTGCACATCGTCATCATCATCCTCTTCACCTGTGTTCTCCCATCATCATCACCTTCACCTGTTGTCTTGTCATTATCTTCTGTGTATTTAAGTTTCCCTGTTCACTTGGCTGGTGTCGGTTATTGTTTGTGCACTTGCACACTGTTTTGTGTTTGTTTGGATTTTGCCTATGGAAATAAATATTGAGTATTTTGTATCTTCGCTTGACCTTCGTCTTCTTCAACCCGCTGACGTTACAGAATAACCGACCACCCATGAATGAACGGGTCAAGTTCATCACCGTGGCTCAGGAGAACCACGACCTGCTTATCTTCTCCAGAAAGTTTGTTCAGCTCGCCCTCACAAGCTCTTTGGAGGACGAAACCCTCAGCACCCTGTTCTGGGTCGGGGCCACTTTCCATCGTCCTCTCAACCTCCCAGACACCACCCGACTGAGTTGGAAAGAGACTGTAATCCGGTGTCTGGAGAGCGTTGCACCCCGGTCCGGAACGCCACCCAACCCAGCTCATCACGCCAGTCCAGCCGAGCCTGCACTTAACGCCAGTCCACCCGAGCCTGCACTTAACGCCAGTCCAGCCGAGCCTGCACTTAACGCCAGTCCAGCCGAGCCTGCACTTAACGCCAGTCCAGCCGAGCCTGCACTTCACGCCAGTCCAGCCGAGCCCAAGGCAGTATGCGTCATGCCCGCCGCCCCTGAGACTGTGAGCGTCATGCCCGCTGTGCCTGTGACCGTAAGCGTCATACCCGCCGAGCTAGAGACTGACTGCGTCATGCCCGCAGAACTACTGTTTTCTTTTATCCCGCCGGGCTTGAAGGTCCCTTCGCCGCTGGTCCTGCCCAGCTCAAAGCCCTCTTCGCCGCTGGTTCCGTCCAGCTCAAAGCCCTTTTCGCCGCTGGTCCTGTCCAGCTCTAAGCCCTCTTCGCCGCTGGTCCTGTCCAGCTCTAAGCCCTCTTCGCCGCTGGTCCTGTCCAGCTCTAAGCCCTCTTCGCCGCTGGTCCTGTCCAGCTCTAAGCCCTCTTCGCCGCTGGTCCTGTCCAGCTCTAAGCCCTCTTCGCCGCTGGTCCTGCCCAGCTCTAAGCCCTCTTCGCCGCTGGTCCTGCCCAGCTCTAAGCCCTCTTCGCCGCTGGTCCTGCCCAGCTCTAAGCCCTCTTCGCCGCTGGTCCTGCCCAGCTCTAAGCCCTCTTCGCCGCTGGTCCCGCCCAGCTCTAAGCCCTCTTCACCGCTGGTCCCGCCCAGCTCAAAGCCCTCTTCATCGCTGGTCCAGTCTAGCCCAGAGCCGCCTTCGCCGCTGGTCCTCTCCAGCCCAGAGCCCCCTTCGCCGCTGGTCTTGTCCAGCCCTGACCCACCTTCACCGCCTGTCTCATCCAGCCCTGACATGCCTTCGCCGCTGGACTCCTCCTACCCGGAGCCTAAGCCTGTTAACCTCCCCAAGAAAATGTTTTTGGGGGGGCAATAAGCCCTCTGGGGGGACCGTGGAGGCCCTGCCGAGACGGTTTCCAGTGCTGCCTAGTCCTTCTGGGACGCCGCTTCAGCCTGCTCCTCCATGGCCACCCGAAGGGTCCTCTCCGCCATGGCTGCCCGAAGGGTCGTCTCCGCCATGGCCACCCGAAGGGTCGTCTCCGCCATGGTCACCCGAAGGGTCGTCTCCGCCATGGTCACCCGAAGGGTCGTCTCCGCCATGGTCACCTGAAGGGTCCTCTCCGCCATGGTCACCTGAAGGGTCCTCTCTGCCGTGGCCACCTCCTCAGTCTGCTTCACCATGGCCACCTCCTCAGCCTGCACCGCCATGGCCCCCTGACCAGCCTGCTCCGCCTGGACCGCCCGAGGGGTGGTCTCCTGCTCAGTCTTCTCTTCCTCGACCAACCGAAGGGAGGTCACCGCCTGGACCATCCTGGAGTCCATCCAGCTGCACCCGGTCCGCCTTCCCCTCACGGACTCCAGGATGCCCACCCCCCCGCCTAGCGGGAGGGGGGAGTAATGTCACATTCACCATCTGTCTTCGTCTGTGTCTGCACTACACTTCCCAGAATCCTCCATCACCTTTACCTGCACATCGTCATCATCATCCTCTTCACCTGTGTTCTCCCATCATCATCACCTTCACCTGTTGTCTTGTCATTATCTTCTGTGTATTTAAGTTTCCCTGGTCACTTGGCTGGTGTCGGTTATTGTTTGTGCACTTGCACACTGTTTCGTGTTTGTTTGGATTTTGCCTATGGAAATAAATATTGAGTATTTTGTATCTTCGCTTGACATTCGTCTTCTTCTTCAACCCGCTGACGTTACAGTATGTCATATGACATAGCTATGCATGAATACACTCTAGATGTGTATATAGTGAACATATCTACATTTTTATTCAAACAATTAATTAAAGCATTAATTAAATAATTATATTTTATTTACTGACAACAATGATAAACATTAATAAATTAGTAAAAGAATGAATGAAAGTCACCATCACACAATGAACAAATGCATATAATAGTCAACACATGAAACAAAGCTTTATTCAAACTATAATCATGTATGTAGGCTAATCAGCTGACCACCAGAGGTGAGCCGTGCCTGAGGTTGTTGCGTGATTTGTTGTGCTTCACAATCTGAGGCAATAAGGGCAGGTGGAGGGATGGTGGGTCTCGTAAGGGCAGGTGGAGTGATGGAGGGTCTTATAAGGGCCAGTGGAGTGATGGAGGGTCTCGTAAGGGCAGGTGGAGTGATGGTGGGTCTCGTAAGGGCCGGTGGAGTTATGGTGGGTCTCGTAAGGGGGTCTCGTAAGGGCAGGTGGAGTGATGGAGGGTCTCGTAAGGGCAGGTGGAGTGATGGAGGGTCTCGTTAGGGCAGGAAGAGAGATGGAGGGTCTCGTAAGGGCAGGAGGAGTGATGGAGGGTCTCATAAGGGCAGGAGGAGAGATGGTGGGTCTCGTAAGGGCAGGTGGAGTGATGGGGGTCTCGTAAGGGCAGGATGAGAGATGGAGGGTCTCGTAAGGGCAGGTGGAGTGATGATGGGTCTCGTAAGGGCAGGTGGAGTGATGGAGTGTCTCGTAAGGGCAGGAGGAGAGATGGAGGGTCTCATAAGGGCAGGAGGAGAGATGGAGGGTCTCGTAAGGGCAGGTGGAGTGATGGAGGGTCTCGTAAGGACAGGTGGAGAGATGGAGGGTCTCATGAGGGCAGGAGGAGTGATGGAGGGTCTCGTAAGGGCAGGAGGAGAGATGGAGGGTCTCGTAAGGGCAGGTGGAGTGATGGAGGGTCTCATAAGGGCAGGAGGAGAGATGGAGGGTCTCGTAAGGGCAGGTGGAGTGATGGAGGGTCTCGTAAGGACAGGTGGAGAGTTGGAGGGTCTCATGAGGGCAGGAGGAGTGATGGAGGATCTCGTAAGGGCAGGAGGAGAGATGGAGGGTCTCGTAAGGGCAGGTGGAGTGATGGAGGGTCTCGTAAGGGCAGGAGGAGAGATGGAGGGTCTCGTAAGGGCAGGAGGAGAGATGGAGGGCCTCGTAAGGGCAGGTGGAGTGATGATGGGTCTCGTAAGGGCAGGTGGAGTGATGGAGGGTCTCGTAAAGACAGGTGGCGTGATGGTGGGTCTCGTAAGGACAGGTGGAGTGATGGAGGGTCTCGTAAGGGCAGGAGGAGAGATGGAGGGTCTCGTAAGGGCAGGTGGAGTGATGGAGGGTCTCGTAAGGACAGGTGGAGTGATGGAGGGTCTCATAAGGGCAGGTGGAGTGATGGATGGTCTCATAAGGACAGGTGGAGTGATGGAGGGACTCATAAGAGCAGGTGGAGTGATGGAGGGTCTCGTAAGGACAGGTGGAGTGATGAAGGGACTCATAAGGGCCAGTGGAGTGATGGAGGGTCTCATAAGGACAGGTGGAGTGATGGACGGTCTCATCCATGGCACCATCTCCAGGGTTCAGCTCTGGGCTCCTCATCCTCAGTGCTCACACCAGTGTGCTGACATTTCAGATCCTACAAAAATGCACAAACATAACACAAAAGCAGTCATTTTAACAGCACAATGTCATTTGATTTCAGTATTATTTAGAAGACAAAAACACTTTTTTTCACAAATGCCGCCATCATCTTCCCTTGCAGGTCCTGCTCCACCACAAAAGCTGTGCAGCAAATGCATAGAAATCAAGAATCAGAAAAGTGCTGTAATAGCTCACTGATTCTTGAGAGTCGGGACAAAACATGTCCCACATAGAAAAGTCTAATTTATAGCAAAAATTAAGCAATTCATCATGATTGACATACTTACAAAGTTAAATCTAAAGGAATTCTATATACCTATCTGATTTTTAGAATAAACTTTTTTATCTTTTTGGGGAAAATTTGTTTAAATGTATGGTCTGTGGTTAGAAGGTCCATGTTATTGCACTTGTCCTCAGCAAGAGGTCACAATATTAACCATCCCAAAAAACTTAAAAAAAGCTCTACAATTGTGAAAACATATATATCAAATAAAAAATAAGGGGTATAAATATAAAAAACAATGCATGAAGTGAACATCAAACAATATTTTCCATAAAAATCTGCCTATTAAAGTTGTGTCCTCAGTTTCTGTCAACTCCGTCAGATTTTTTCATAAAGCTCTTTAAATCAGGAAATAGCATGGTCAGCTATATCCCTGAGGACCCCTTTTCATCTCCCTGCCTGTGGTGAATGCAGCACTACCACACATGCTCTGGTACCTTTTAAATTTTTTTATATTTTAGACAAACAATGTCAATATTCCTATGGTCACAGCTGCATCATGTCAATACCATCTTTCTGTTAAGATACTTTTTTTTAAACCATAGTGGATTGAATTTAAGCATTTTAGTGAGGTTATTGGGACAGCTATCAACTGAGGAAAAACTACCTAGCTGCAGTGTACAATACATATTTTGGCGGGAAAATACATGCCCTTACGTCAACTCCATCAGATGTCAACTCCGTCAGGTTCTATGTCTGACGGAGTTGACCTGTAAGCTGACGGAGTTGACAAATCCACCAATAACCTGTTAATGTGCGAATATAATATTATTTGTGAATATAGTGAAGGGTTAAACTGTTATTTCAGGGTTTTATTTACACATAAATGCACATACATAGCATGCATTACATTATTTAACCATACGCATCTGACTTGTAGATAATGGGCAGGCAGTGGTCTGCTTATTATTGTGTAACGTGTAACTTTGCCAGCACTTTAATATATTTATTTATATATGTAGAGACAGAGATAGAGAAATGAGAAGCCAGTGTAGGGCTGGGCGATATGTCCAAAAAAAATTATCACAATATTTTTTTTTATATCAGTCGATATCGATAATTATCACGATAAATGTCTTTCAAGTTTAAAGGCAGATTTTTGCTCCTAAGTGAAAGTTGTAGAAAACAGAGCGTTAATTGTGGTTTTAAACTACTCTTTATTGTCAGAACATATCATGACAAACAGGTGAACACTTCACAAATCTGAGGTAAAACATTCAAACATTTTTCGTCAACACCGTCAGTTTTCCGTCAACACCGTCAGATCTTCGTCAACAGCGTTGGATGTATGTATGTTTTTGTTCATTTTTTGGGAAAAAAAAAATTCTTCCTTCAGTTTATGTTGTTTTTGTAATAAAGGACCATCTGATCTACATCCTCTTATGTTTTATTTATTTAAGGAATTTATTTTTACAATATTGAAATTAAAATCAAAGTTTGAAAATGCAAATATTTAGAAATCTGAGTTTTCAGAATAGTGTGAAATCACAACTTAAGTTTATATATTGTATTTTTTTACATATCAGAGTAACTAACACTATTACAATATACTTCAGAACTTTAGATTCTTGTTGGATTTGAAGAATTAAAATTTTATACTTTTTAGTGTGTCTGACGGAGTTGACACAAATCCAGTTCTGAAGAGAAACATGTTTATTTGTTAAAAATGTGTTTTTATTTAGAACCTGTTCCTTTACATGGTTAAATAGCTAAGACCTTTCTCTGCAGAAACATATAACTCTAATTGATATAGTGTGTATTTTAAAAAAAAGTTTTTTAAAACGTGTTTTGTCCCGACTCTCAAGAATCAGTGAGCTCTGTTTGAAATTACAATAATTAAAATAAACTACAACTTAATATTTGAATAGTTGTTGTTATTCATTTCTATAGTATATTCACTCAAAACCTTTGATGGCAGCATTCAGCTTCATGAGCCACTCTCCACCGGATAAACACACATCTGTTTATCTGTCCCTGTAACATCCAGACAAGATTCACATTACCTCTGTGATGAGCTCAACACTACATTTTAACATGTTGAGGTTGTTTCACATAATGTGTTTCACACATGTTCCTCAATTTATCAACAGTACTAATGGACAAATAAAATAGATAACTTATGTTTAGTTACTTTATAGATTTGTTCTACATAATAGCACACATACATCACTCAGATGTCATTTCATGTTGTGATGTGCTCTTCTGCAATACTTATTGAAGATTTTCCTGTCAGATGTAAATAGACATTTAAAATAAGCGTTTTTTAAGATGTATATTGTTTATGTAAATCCACTTTAGAGACGTAACTTATGTGTCTGTACTGGAGCTCCCCTGTTAGCTATAATGTTACATAATAAAACGTGTTTTTACAGCAAAATCACAACTATACTGTGTAACGTCTTTACACCTTCAAAAATTCAACAGTTTACTCTACAGTAGTTCAACACATGCGATTTTAACACAAGGAACCATGTTTACTCACATTTGAAAGCACCCGCGTCGCTGATCTCTGCGATGTTTGATAATGACGTATCCTCTCGCCTGGCCTCCTGGGATAGAAAAGTATCCATCGGTTGAGCACTCGAAAATCTGTCCGGAAGCAGTAAGCCATCCGGGAACTTCTCGCCTACTCTTTTATGAATACTGATGTTTCGAACATACTTTTTCTTTCACGTACTGTTTTCGCCTACTATATATATATTTTGAACACAGCCTCTGAGTGTCGACTTTGAGCGCTGTTAATTGACCCTTCGCTGGGAGTTTGATTGACAGGCGATCTGACCAATCATAATCCGCCAAATCCGTCATTTTTGTCCGACAAAGCAGTCAGGAGTTAGTTGATTAATGTTGGATGATTTGAACTTGAAAAACGGTGTGTACTGATGTCTTTCCGCGGTTAAAACAACACTCCTTCTTATTTTCTTTCATTTGATGCTATAAATGAACTACAAGGAAGAGATGATCGGTTCACGAGCAGCTTTAACTGAGGCTCTACAGCGATCTGTCATACACATTAAACAGCCACAAAACGGTATTTATTGTTGAAATATCTTTTAAAAAAATGAACAAATTTGAAAGGTGAGACTTTGTTTCATATCAGAAGTAACGTACTCGGTTACCTAATGTAACCTCGGTTCTCTCTAGAAGAGGGAACGAGTATTGCGTAAGTTGCTTACGCATCGGGAAAGTCTTTTTTCTTCGAGATCTGAAGCCAAAAATTATCCTTAATTTTGTATTCATTGTCAACGCAGTGCGGCAGCCGGCAGACCTAGGCAGGCTGTATAAGCGTGCTCATTGGCTGCTTGGCAAGCCTATCAGTGAGCACTCTGAAACGTGGCCACCAATGCTTCGCGCCCTCCACACCCTTCTAACCGTCAGAATGGGTGTGGCCAGCATGTATATAACCAGTGCTCACAGGCTAAAAATCTGGTTTTCGCAGTCAGAAGCGCAAAAGCTCGTGGCGCGACACGGCAGGTTACGCAATACTCGTTCCCTCTTCTAGAGAGAACCGAGGTTACATTAGGTAACCGAGTACGTTCTCTTACGAGAGGTTCTCTCGTATTGCATAAGTTGCTTACGCATCGGGAACCCTTTGTCAACGCCGTGTGCGGCGAGCATCCAGCCCATGAATCCCAGGGAGACCGGGGAAAACATTCTGCTGGAATAGGTGGCCGGTCGGAGAGACGGGCCAACACAGTACAAAGCACTTCACTCAATATATGAAATAGAGCGGCGCGGCCAGTCTATAAGCGTATAACAGTGCAAAATAGTAGGGCTGGCAGAGCGAGCCCACACAGTACATATGCTAGAATAGGTGGCCGGTCAAAGAGACGGGCCAACACAGTACAAAGCACTTCACTCAGTATATATAAAATAGAGCGGCACGGCCGGTCTATAAGCGTATAACAGTGCAAAATAGTAGGGCCGGCAGAGCGAGCCCATACAGTACATAAGCACTTATTAGGGTAAGAAAAAGAGCGACATAGTCGGTCTTTCATGAAGAGAATAGACCCCCGCGCCACAGAGTGGAATACGGGCGGCCAGCAGCGCGGGCCAACACCGGAAAGCAGCGCGTAAAGGGGAATGAGAAACAGAGCGGTCCAGCCGGTCTGAGTATAAAACACTTCACCCCAAGTACCATTCCAGAAATATCGTCAGCATGTAAACGTAGTCTGCACATGAGAGACTGGGCAGAGCATATATGTCACTTACACTGACAGTAGTTTTGCCTGTAAGGCGGGAACTTCCAGGTTATAAAACCTCACGAATGTTGATGGGGAGGCCCAGCCCGCCGCCATACAAATATCGTGGATAGAAATTCCGCTGGACCAGGCCCACGAAGAGGCCATGCCTCTAGTAGAGTGGGCTCTGATACCCAGAGGGCACTGCAGGTGTTTAGAGGCATAAGCTGCTGCAATCGCGTCCACTATCCACCTGGACAGGCTCTGTTTCGAGGCGGCGAGACCCTTGGTGCGTCCGCCGAAGGAAACAAAGAGCTGCTCTGAACGCCTGAAAGCGGTGGAGCGCGTGATGTAAACTCTCAGCGCCCGGACAGGGCATAGGAGGTTATCACTGTCCCCATTATCGGATGCTGGCAGAGCCGAAAGGGAAATGACTTGTGCCCTAAAAGGGGTTCCAATCGCTTTGGGGACGTAACCGTGTCTCGGTCTGAGAATGACTTTCGAGTCATTCGGTCCGAACTCTAACTAACAGATAGCGCGTGCAAATCCCCCACACGTTTAACTGAAGACAGAGCTATCAGAAAAACGGTTTTAAGCGACAGGTACTTTAAATCCACGGATTCGAGTGGTTCAAAGGGAAAAGCCTTCAGGGCCTCCAGGACCAAGGACAGATCCCAAATAGGAACCGAGGGGGGCCGCGGGGGATTCATCCGTCTAGCTCCTCTGAGGAAGCGGATAATGAGCTTGTTCCTTCCTATTGCCCGGCCGCGTCGTCTCAGCGAACGCCGCAATAGCCGCCACATACACTTTGAGCGTGGAAGGGGACCTGCCCTTTTCCAACAGCTCTTGTAGGAAGGAAAGCACCCGCGGGACCCCGCGTGCGCGTGGATCCAAGCTCTTAGTAGCGCACCATTTAGAAAACACTGACCATTTAGATGCGTAGAGCCGTCTCGTAGAGGGAGCTCTAGACTGTGTGATCGTGTTCACGACCCCTTCTGGCAGGTCAACGGGTATCCGTTGATCACCCATGCATGCAGAGACCAACGCTCTGGATGGGGATGCCAGATCGATCCACCGGCTTGGGAGAGGAGATCCTTTCTCACCGGGATCGGCCATGGGGATGAGCGCGACAGCCTCACTAGCTCTGGGTACCAAGTTTGGTTCTCCCAGCGCGGGGCTATGAGAAGCACTGAGTGGTGCGTTTCCCTGATCCTCGAAATGACCTGTGGCAACAGGGAGATCGGAGGAAAAGCATACAGCAGGAGGCTGGGCCATGTCTGGGACAGCGCGTCCTCGCTTTTCGAGAAAAATTTCGGGCAGTGAGCGTTGTCTTCCGACGCAAAGAGGTCGATTTCCGCTTTGCCGAATAGGCGCCAGAGAAACTGGACTGTCTGGGGGTGCAGGGACCATTCTCCCGGGGGAATGTTGTCCCTGGACAGTCTGTCTGGGCCGATATTCAAGTGGCCCGGCACGTGCGCGGCTCTCAGCCCACAAGAGCCCACACAAGAAGGCGTTCTGTCAGCTTGCACAGATTCCTGGATCTGACACCGCCCTGTCGGTTCACATAGGATACCACGGACATGTTGTCCGAGCGGACTAGCACATGGTGATCCTGTATGAATGGGAGGAAGCGCTTGAGCGCGTTCTCGACCGCTATCATCTCCAAACAGTTTATGTGGAGGCATTTTTCCTGGTCTGACCACAGGCCAAAAAACGGTTTGCCCTCGAACAGAGTGCCCCAACCTGAGGTGGAAGCGTCCGTCAAGATAACTTTGCAGTGTGAGATGGCTCCCATTGTCACTCCCCGCTGGTACCAGTCGGCCACTAACCAGGGCTTCAGTGCTGAAACGCAGCTCTGAGTCACTCTGATTCGGATGCCGCCGGAAGCCCAGGCTCTGTGAGGCACTCGGGCATTCAGCCAGCGTTGTAGCGGGCGCATCCGTAAGAGACCCAGCTGAAGCACTGCTGCAGCTGAGGCCATACAACCCAGCAACCTCTGAAATGTTTTGAGAGGTGCGGTGCTGCCCGGCCGGAAGGACGCGGCCAGGCCTCGAATGCAGCGCGCGCGCTGTGTCGACAGGCGGGCCGTCATTGCCACAGAGTCCAGATCCAAACCCAGAAAAGAGGTTGATTGACTGGGCACTAGCGAGCTCTTGGTCCAATTGACCGTAAGCCCCAGGCTGTCCAAGTGGCTTAGAAGCACTGTTCTGTGGGCGATGAGTTCGGCCTCTGACTGTGCTAGAATCAGCCAATCGTCCAAGTAGTTCAGAATTCGCATTCCTCGACCCCTCAGGGGAGCGAGAGCCGTGTCCATGCACTTCGTAAATGTACGGGGTGCCAGAGACAGGCCGAACGGCAGGACGGTGTACTGATATACCTGACCGTCGAAGGCGAATCTCAAGAATGGCCTGTGACGGGGTATTATCTGGATCTGAAAGTACGCGTCTTTTAGATCGAGAGATATAAACCAGTCCCTCGGGCGAATCTGCGCGAGAATTTGTCTGGTTGTGAGCATTTTGAACGGTCTTTTCATAAGAGCCTTGTTCAAACGTCTCAGATCCAAAATCGGTCTGAGAGCTCCGTCCTTCTTGGGAATGAGGAAATAACGGCTGTAAAAGCCCGACTCGCTCATGGAAGGGGAAACCGGTTCTATAGCCCTTTTGCACAGAAGTGTAGCTATTTCTGCTCGTAAGCTCGTGCTACTTCCCCATTCACTCTGGTCTCGATACGCGCTTGAAAGCGCGGAGGGCGGCGAGTGAACTGCAGAGTATAGCCCTGTTTTACTGTACTCAGCACCCATTCTGACGCGCCCGGAATAGCTTCCCACTCTTTCGCGTGTACAGCCAGGGGCAGAATGGCCTCCGGGCTCTGATCACCGCTGATCGCGGGCTCGAGAGCTCGAAACGGAGGGGCGGGCGCGGTGCGCGCGCTCTCGGTGCTTAGATACGGCGGGTCGCAAGCAGCGATAACTGGCCGTTTTACACACAGCGTCCCGGTGGCTTTGGACGGGGAACATACAGTGTGGGGCACAACGCTTGAAAGCGGCGTCGGGGGCGAAGTATTCGAGAGGATGTGTGAGCGCGTGGGAGCGGGCACAGCATCTGTATTTATAACATGACCGGTCGTGAGGGGTTGTGTAACAGAGCGGGCAGTGAGTAGGTGTGGGCACAGCGGGGTGGACACGTGACCTACTTTTAACGCTCGAGCAGCTTCTGCCTGCTTTATGCGAGCGGGCTCTGTGAGAAACACGGGGTTTATGGTGCTTGTGTGCAGAGGTGAACACAGATAAGTGGGCACATTTACTGCATTTGAAACACACACAGCGCGAGTCGCGCGACCAGGCATAATGCTCTTTTCGAGATATCTCTGGGTCGCCGTGAAAACGGCGGTTGTGTGCAGGCGAGAGGGTGAATTCACCGGCTCGTTGGCTGCGAGATGAGGGTCTGCAGTAACCGTAGCAATGGGGACTGACAGAGCGTGAAGCTTTGACGATGGTCCGGCCGCGGCGGGACACGATCGTCGCTTCTTTCCTCGGGCTAGGAGGTTTTTGCAGGCTCAGGCTTCACCGCGATCCTCTGCCGGGGTCCCCGGGGAGGAGGCGGCCTGACGCGGCTGGTCGAGCGAGAGCGAGGGTGGCCGCCCTGTCGTCGCTGCGAGGACGGAGGTCGAGCTGGGCACTGGGCAGACGTTTGCGCAGGCTGGTCACGAGGACGGCGTGCAGCAGGCCTGGAGCGCCGAGGCAGAAACAAATTCATAGCCTGTGTGGTCTTCTGAACCTCCGAAAAGCGGTCCACGATCCCGTTTACCGCTGGGCCGAACAGGCCGGTGGGGGAGAGGGGGGCGTTAAGGAACACCGCGCGCTCAGACTCCCTCATATCCGCGAGCGTGAGCCAGAGATGCCTTTCTGCGACAGTCAGAGAGGCCATGCACCGTCCAATGGCCTGGGCAGCGGATTTCGTGGCGCGAAGGGAGAGGTCCGTCGCGCTCCTCAAATCCGTGATGGAAGCAGACTCCGAGCCCTTCTCATCCAGATCACGGAGGAGGTTAGCTTGGAGGATCTGCAGTATGGCCATAGAGTGGAGTGCAGAAGCAGCCTGTCCGGCGGCGGAGAAAGCGCAGCCGACGAGGGCTGATGTGGTCCTGCAAGCCTTAGACGGGAGGGCAGCCTTTGAGCGCCAACCAGAGGGCGGGCAAAGGTGCGCTGCGACCGCCTCTTCCACGGGGGGAATGGCATTATACCCCTTCTCAGCGGCGCCGTCAACCTGTGAGAGCGTCGATGAGGCGTGTGAAGAAACTCTCGCGGAGAATGGAGCATTCCACGATTTAGAGAGCTCGCTGTGAAGCTCAGGCAGGAAGGGTGCGGTTCTGGCCGCTGGCTGTCAACGGCGATGATGAAGGAAGCAGCCGTCGAGTCTGTTCGGTGCTGGCTCCTGAGGAGGAGACCAATCAAGGCCCAGCTGTTCAACAGCTCGCGTGAGGAGGCGTAACAGTTCCGCGTCCTCGCCCGCTCGAGTACGGCCCGACTCCTGGACTGAAGAGGAGGCAGTAGACCACTCCTCGCTGTCAGAGGCCAGGATGGAACAGCTGTCTGCGGCGCGTTCATCAAACTCGTCCGCCTCATCCCCTGAAGCGGCGGCGGCGCGGGAGGGGGGGCGGGGAAGGCGAGAGGGAAGCTCGAGGGAGAGGATCCTTCTTTTTGCGCGGCCCAGCAGGGACAGGCGGAGCGACATCCTGGTCAAAAACTTCAAGTCGAGCCCGCAGGGTCGACATTGAAAGTTCCTCGCACTCAGGGCAGCCGCCCGTGGAGAGTGCGGTGGCGGCGTGCTCGCGGCCCAGGCAGAGAGCGCAGATGAGGTGGCGGTCTCCGTTGCTGAGCGGAGCGCGGCACGAGCCGCAGGAAAAACGGGGCATTTTGAGAAAAACGCCCCGTGCTCTTTTAGAGAGAGAGAAAATGTGTGTCGCAGTAGGCGAACACACAGCAGTAAAGGATATGATGCCGGATAGCGTAGCAGGCACGGAAGGCTGAAGGCGGCGAAGGCGACCGGCTTCTTCAGGCGCTGTCCTAAGCTTGCTGGTCACTGGTTTCAACGGCGGCGGCTCTCAAGATCCAGCGATGCGAAGAGCTTCGCTGAAGACAAGAAAATCAGATTTTTAGCCTGTGAGCACTGGTTATATACACGCTGGCCACACCCATTCTGACGGTTAGAAGGGTGTGGAGGGCGCGAAGCACCCTCATTGGTGGCCACGTTTCAGAGTGCTCACTGATAGGCTTAAGCAGTTGCCGCCGAGCAGCCAATGAGCACGCTTATACAGCCTGCCTAGGTCTGCCGGCTGCCGCACTGCGTTGACAATGAATACAAAATTAAGGAAATTTTTGGCTTCAGATCTCGAAGAAAGAAGACTTTCCCGATGCGTAAGCAACTTACGCAATACGAGAGAACCTCTCGTAAGAGAACCTGGTCTGTCCTGCCCCTCAGCGCGTTGTCAGTGTCCTCTCTGCTCTGCGATGTATTTTTCACTGCGTGAGAACAGGCTTGTCTTTGCGAACGGTCAATTCACATTCTACTTTCTCAAAAACAACAAATATAACCCAGAATGCATTGTTTTCTATGGTAGATTTCTTTTTTTAATGTAAAATGATATGATACTGTCAGAATTTTACCATTTTTTAACAGTAAGGGTTAACAGTGTGGTTATTCATTGTTTTTTTTTATTGTTTTTTTTTATTTAACAGACAGACATACAGACAAAAATAGTGCAGTAACGAACAATCTAGTAATTCCAGAATTCCAGAATTGAAATAAAAGTGTGTAAATGTATAGGTGTGTGTGTGTGGGTGTATGTGTGGGTTGGTGTGTGTGTGTGTGTGTGTGTGTGTGTGTATGTATGTGTGTGTGTGTATATGCATAGGCAAAGTAACCATTTATTATTTATTACCATCTTCATTACCATCACCACCACCACTCCTCACTACCATTATACTGCCAACATTGTATTAGTCAATTTTTGTTTTTTATTTCTATATTTTCTCCTATGTAACAATTACCATTGTCAGCACTCTCTATAGATTAATTAATTTTTAGATAGTAAGATAATAATAGAAGACAATATAATAAGATAATATAAGATAACCCTCCCCCCACATCTCTTCAGACCCAATGAGAGCAACGACAATAACAACAGCAATTTCAACAATAATAAAAATAGTAATAATAATCATAACAATAACAGTAATGAAACAGTAACGGTTATTCATTGTTAATAGATTTTCACCAACAGTGTTTGTAACACTGTTACAAAAACCACAAACTCACATAAAAAGCCAAGAGTCAAACTGCCCAACTAAAGGAAAACACTGATCACCATAATAGTGACCAAACATTTTCAACAAAACATCAACATCTAAACCTCTGTTTATTCTCAAAAAGAACTGTAGACAAATGAGAGATATTTAATGTATTTTCAGTTGATTTCATCTAAAGCTGTGCTTTAACCCTCATGTGGTGTTCGGGTCATTTTGACCCGGAGAAGATTTTCTTTTTCCCGAAAATACTAGTTAATGTTATCGCTTTGGACTGAAACTTAGTGACTTTTTTCACAAATGGTATAACTACTTCTGAAATGTTTTGTGACAATTTTCTTAATTTTTTAGGGGGAGTTTTGTCACCTTGTCACTCTTGTGGTGTTCCCGGTCAAAAATGACCGGACTACAAAAAATAGCTTATAAATCACTCATTATGCAATATTATCACCCAATATTGGATTCAATCTTTTTGTCAACTTGTTCTCTTTCAATTAGGACTGGTTTTATATTTCTATTTGCATCTGATTAATCGTAGGCCTCATTTATTTGAGAGTAGGCATCGAATTTTTTGAGTAAAAAAAACATTATTTTTGAATAATTTTGGAAATTTTAAATAAATTCTGAAGAAAATTGGCACTGTTGATCACACTAGTCTACTTTAATTTTTCACCAGGAATTGTGTTTTGAAAAACTTTTATTTTGTACAATATGGCACAGAGTTACACTTGTGGTGTTCCCGGTCAAAAATGACCGGACTACAATAAATAGCTTAGAAATCAATCATTATGCAATATTATCACCCAATATTGGATTCAATCTTTTTGTCCACTTGTTCTCTTTCAATTAGGACTGGTTTTATATTTCTATTTCCATCTGATCAATTGTAGGCCTCATTTATTTGAGAGAAGGCATCTAAATTTTTGAGTAAAAAAAACATTATTTTTTAATAATTTTGGAAAAATAAAATAAAATCTGAAGAAAATTGGCACTGTTGATCACACTAGTCTACTTAAACTTTTCACCAGGAATTGTGATTTGAAAAACTTTTATTTTGTACAATATGGCACAGAGTTACACTTGTGGTGTTCCACTGGGCCATTGAGGGCCATTGTGGGCCATTGTTTCAATGGGCCATTGAAAGTGAATGGGAGAGACCAATGCAACCAATGAATGGAACAACACAAATTATGTATCATTTTAAAGCATAGAATCTCAGCTTTTTAATGCATCTAATCACTTTGATCAACTCCTAACGACTGCTGAGTTATCACTCTAAAACTGAGTGTACCCCCCGCAGGCGCCACCTAGCTGCGAAATAAATAATCATAATATTTTTCAAAACTATTACCTTGATCAACTTAAAATAGGTGTCATTTGAAAGCTTAGAGTCTGAAATTTACAATGAATGTAGCCAATTTGATAAACTCCTAAGTAGTGCTGAGTTATTTGCTGATAAATAAAAATAAATAAAATCATAATTTATAAACTACTTTTTTGTATTACATTCAGCAATATGTCAAATACATCATACAGCTCTGATAGTCCTGTGTCATATGTCATTTGAAAGGTCTCAATGAGTAGAATACAACAAGCATAATTGTTTCAGGCTTTTTTACTAAACTTGAGCGAGGTTTTTCTAAAAGAAGCCCTTCAAGAGACCCAAGTGTAAACCATGTATGGATGCTGAATTTTAGACACATTTCCGCTCGTAACTTCATGAAACATGCTCCGATTGTGGAAAATGACACATCATTATTTACAGCAGATGCTTACAATTAAAATGAGTCCAAACTCAACATGATCCATAACTCAGAACTAAAGATATTCCTCGTGGAGTTCTAACACAAAAAAAATCACAGACGCACAGACTCACGTAGCCAATCAAGGTAGCTTAGACTTGGCCTTTTTACTCGTATCTTCATGAAAATTATATCGATCATGAAAAATGGCACATCGTTATTTACAGCAGGAGTTCACGATTAAAAAGAGCCCAAACTCATTATATTCCATCAATCAGATCTAAAGATATTCCTCATGGCGTTCTAACACAGAAAATACCACAGACGCACCTAGCCAAGTATATACTCATGAAGCACTCTCGTTTGGTTTTCGCTCATAACTTCACGAAGCATGCACAGTTCGTAGAAAACTGTACATCATTATTTTCAGCAGACTATCACTATTAAAAAGAGCCCAAACTCAGCATAATCCATCACTCAGATCTAAAGATATTCCTAATTGAGTTGTAACACACAAACCCCCACATACGCTCACAGAGCCTTGAATATAGATGTAGCCTAGCATTTATGTCCCGTTTTAACTCATAACTCAATGAAGCATGCATAAATTGTGGAAAATGGCACATCATTATTTACATGAGATTGTTAAGATTAAAAAGAGCCCAAACTCACCATAATCCATCACTCAGATGTAAAGATATTCCTCATGGACTTCTAACACATGTCTCTCCCATTCACTTTCAATGGCCAATTGAAACAGTGGCCCTCAATGGCCCAGTGGAACACCACAAGTGTAACTCTGTGCCATTTTGTACAAAATAAAAGTTTTTCAAAACAAAATTCCTGGTGAAAAATTAAAGTAGACTAGTGTGATCATCAGTGCCAATTTTCTTCAGATTTTATTTTATTTTTCCAAAATTATTTAAAAATAATGTTTTTTTTATTCAAAAAATGAGATGCCTTCTCTCAAATAAATTAGGCCTACAATTAATCAGATGCAAATAGAAATATAAAACCAGTCCTAACTGAAAGAGAACAAGTGGACAAAAAGATTGAATCCAATATTGGGTGATAATATTGCATAATGAGTGATTTCTAAGCTATTTTTTGTAGTCCGGTCATTTTTGACCGGGAACACCACAAGAGTGACAATGTGCCATTTTGTACAAAATAAAAGTTTTTCAAAACAAAATTCCTGGTGAAATATTAAAGTAGACTAGTGTGATCAACAGTGCCAATTTTCTTCAGATTTCATTTAATATTTCCAAAATTATTCAAAAATAATGTTTTTTTTACTCAAAAAATGAGATGCCTACTCTCAAATAAATGAGGCCTACAATTAATCAGATGCAAATAGAAATATAAAACCAGTCCTAACTGAAAGAGAACAAGTGGACAAAAAGATTGAATCCAATATTGGGTGATAATATTGCATAATGAGTGATTTCTAAGCTATTTTTTGTAGTCCGGTCATTTTTGACCGGGAACACCACAAGTGTAACTCTGTGCCATTTTGTACAAAATAAAAGTTTTTCAAAACAAAATTCCTGGTGAAATATTAAAGTAGACTAGTGTGATCAACAGTGCCAATTTTCTTCAGATTTCATTTAATATTTCCAAAATTATTCAAAAATAATGTT
Organism: Abramis brama; assembly: GCA_022829085.1. Taxonomy (NCBI): domain Eukaryota; kingdom Metazoa; phylum Chordata; class Actinopteri; order Cypriniformes; family Leuciscidae; genus Abramis; species Abramis brama. Next base: position 32,431,920 of record CM040785.1, read on the forward strand.
TTTTTTACTCAAAAAATCAGATGCCTACTATCAAATAAATGAGGCCTACAATTAATCAGATGCACATAGAAATATAAAATCAGTCCTAACTGAAAGAGAACAAGTGGACAAAAAGATTGAATCCAATATTGGGTGATAATATTGCATAATGAGTGATTTCTAAGCTATTTTTTGTAGTCCGGTCATTTTTGACCGGGAACACCACAAGTGTGACAATGTGCCATTTTGTACAAAATAAAAGTTTTTCAAAACAAAATTCTTGGTGAAATATTAAAGTAGACTAGTGTCATCAACAGTGCCAATTTTCTTTAGATTTCATTTAATATTTCCAAAATTATTCAAAAATAATGTTTTTTTTACTCAAAAAATCAGATGCCTACTATCAAATAAATGAGGCCTACAATTAATCAGATGCACATAGAAATATAAAATCAGTCCTAACTGAAAGAGAACAAGTGGACAAAAAGATTGAATCCAATATTGGGTGATAATATTGCATAATGAGTGATTTCTAAGCTATTTTTTGTAGTCCGGTCATTTTTGACCGGGAACACCACAAGTGTGACAATGTGCCATTTTATACAAAATAAAAGTTTTTCAAAACAAAATTCTTGGTGAAATATTAAAGTAGACTAGTGTCATCAACAGTGCCAATTTTCTTTAGATTTCATTTAATATTTCCAAAATTATTCAAAAATAATGTTTTTTTTACTCAAAAAATCAGATGCCTACTATCAAATAAATGAGGCCTACGAATAATCAGATGCAAATAGAAATATAAAACCAGTCCTAACTGAAAGAGAACAAGTGGACAAAAAGATTGAATCCAATATTGGGTAATAATATTGCATAACAAGTGATTTATAAGCTATTTTTTATAGTCCGGTCATTTTTGACCGGGAACACCACAGGTGGAATTGGGTTGTGAACACCACACAAGGGTTAAGTCAGTTGTAGTTCTTGTGTTTCTGTTTTCTTCAGTGATTCTGCTCATTAACATCAGGTGTCTTCAATAATCATCACTCAATTAATCACTTAAGTATCGAATTAACTCTAACACTGAGTCTGTGTTTCTTTAACACCCTGCTGATGGTTTCCATATGAACACGGTGTTAAATTTCACTGACAGTAGAAATGATGCACCCCCTCATAAACTACCCAGTTGGGTTATAATAACCAGTTGCTGTTTTGCCAAACTTGATTAAACTGGATTGGTAATTTTGTCTTCTGTCCAAAGAGGAAACTTCTTGAGGTGAGTTAAGGTTTCTGCAAATCATGCTTAATAAGCTGGATGTCCTTCCTCTGTCGTTTATGCCGTTGTCTTCTTCTGGCACTCTTGCTCTTCTTCACTGTAGTCTTCATCTATCTCATCTCCACAGGCGGTTTCAACACGTTCTCTTCACTCCTGTGTATCCTTTTGATAATCTCTGTGGTTGGTTACAAAACATTAAATTCAAGAACCTAACTTTCAAATATTTTGCTCATCTCATCCTGCTCTACAAAAAAGAGGAAGTCAGAACTTGATCCCATGTTTTCTTGCTAAAAAAACCCACTTACAGCCGCCAGAGAAAAACTGACATTAAATAGTCAAGGCCAAAGAGCCCAACTAAAGCAAACTGACCTCCTCAAAGGTGATTTCAAATGAAACAAATATCAACGTCTAAACCTCTGTCAGTTCTCATTATGAACTTCTGTAGACATCTGACAGAAATAGTCAAAGTATCTGTATTTTATGTCTGTGATTAAGAGCAGCACAAGAGGCTCAGTGGGAAACACTGTCTGAGCCAGAAAGTCTTTCCTTCAGATCTGGTTTCTCTCACGATCCAAAGATGTGTGAATTACAGATGCTAAGTTGTCTAAAGTGGTTTCTTTTATTTTTATGATATTTGGAAAAAACACACTGTCTGTGAGTTGCTTTGCAATTACAGATGGAAATTAGATTGAAATAAATGTGAGTTTAAATTGAATGCATCCTGAGAGTGATTATTTGGTCCAGAAACAGTATAAATTGTCAAAATGAGACCTTAAATGTTTAAAATATGTCCACAATGACCACATTTGAACTGGTTTTTAAACTTGTATGGAGGTTCCATGAACGGCTATATCGGACGTGCAGAACTCGTCAAAAAAGACGTCGTAAAAACTTTCATTCTGGCTCCTCAGTGGACGTCTCTTCAACGTACGCTTTTGTGACAAAGACGTTGAAAAGACGTCTTTTGAATATAATTTTGTTTAGAGGGAGACCATTCTGTGTGGAGTTATATCATTCTGTCTGCAGAGTCTGGGCCAAATCCAGCTTACATTTGGCACTCCTGACTTCATTCTGGTTTTTTGTTGTTTTTTTGCAATCTTGTGTCAAAAGGCATTGGGCTGAGTTCTGAGTATTTTTCATTGTTTTTTATCAGCATTAATAAAACTTTATACTTTGGATTTGCTTGGTTTCTGTAGTTTAAAAAAACCCAAACATTTCCAAATATACAAATATTATGAAGTGGCCGTTTTCTGACTGTTGTTGGTGAGTTCTGGGGTAAAGGCAGTGGCAGTTTGGGCTCTTCTGGCTGGCATTTGAGTTAAAAGTTAAAAATGAACTTTTTGCAAGTAGCTTCTGGGCCAATCTTGGGCCATATTTTCATGTGGTCCAAACTCACAGCCAAAAATCAACCAGATTGGTCCCAAAATCAATTTGCTATCTGGGATGTATTTAAACTGTAGGGTAAACCAGAGTCCCCAGAGGAAACCCTCACAAAATGACATACAGTATACACTGAACTGGGAAGGGTCACAGCACTTGCATATTGTTGTCCTATTGTTAGTTTAACTGCTTCTATTGCACTCCTCATTTGTAAGTCGCTTTTGATAAAAGCGTCTGCTAAATTATTAAATGTAAAATGTTAAAAAGGACAAGAAATATCATAAAAATTGTCCATATATCCCATGTGCTACATTGCAAGTTTTCTGAATGTAGTTATTCACTGAAAATTCTCTTTGTGGAGCTTGACAGGCATGGACACCATATCCTTTTGCCATTATATCTTTTCTTTTCTTTTCTTGGTCTTCTTTTTCTTCCCTTTAACCTTTGCTTTGCTGGCGGGCTCAGGGTTTAACGCCGGCCTGGATCTGGTCAGGTCAGCGGTGGGGCTGAGTTTACTGCTGGCCACACTGGGGTTAGACGTGGAGTGCAATCCTTGAGCATAAGAGGGTTTGCTGGTCGATGGTTTAGGGATGCTGGCGAAAAGATTCGGTTGTGAATATGAGCGCATGTCTGGTGATCTCGAGGGGTTCCCTATCATGGGAAGGTGCACATGCTCGCTGCTCATGTTATTGACGGAGTAGCGGCTGCTGTTGGACATGATTATATGGTGCCAGGAGCTGAGCGGCGTGGCAGAGAAGTGCTGGGGGCCGCTGGAGTCCTCTTTGCCGGCTCCTGGTGATATTATCATGGAGCTCCGAGGGGTCACGGCCTCTACGGCGCTCTCGAAGGTTTTGAGGATCCTGTCGCTCTTCTGCTTCTCCTTCTTCTGCCGCGACTCCACTTTACGCAGTTGGCGCCGGTGGTCTCGCATCATCTGTTTCCTAGTATCTGCCAGGCCTCTGTGGGGTAGTAAGGCAATAGTTCAGCAATAATAATTGCACTTGAAGGTATTTTTGGTCAGCAAAGTGCAATGAGAATGGAAAGTGGTGTAACAGACCTATAATTCTATGCTTATTCTAGGCTTAATGCACAGATTCAATCTTTTGACAATGCCCGTTTTATTGTCCCACCTTTTTACATTCAACTTACGACTTGACTTGTATGTATTTACATAAATCTCCAGCTCAAACTGAAGATTGCATTAGCTTTTAATGTGAGCACCACATTGACCATCAAGTTTTGAACGGTTTGAATGTCGGTCAGTTGAGAAATATGGGTAAGACCTAGAAGGCAAGAGTGGTGGGAATAAGTTTACACGTTTAACGAAATGTAATTATGGGTTCAAAATATCCGCCTCAACAAGAGAAGCTTTGAGTTTTGTACAAGTGCTTACGTTTGCGAATGCGCTAACATCTTTCCCTCACTATCACACACTGGGGAATCGGATTTATGTGTTTAGACGTAGGCCAGATGAATGATATAAAATTTGGACTTGACAGATCATTGTGCGTTTTTTTTTTTTTTTTTACACCAAATGTGCCACACTCATCCTGAAGAGTGAAGCCAAAGCATTTTAGTCTCCTCCTGGTTGCTGGCTGAATAAAGGTCTAAAGGTCATAAACCCCACCCTCTCCATGTTACTGAATGGTGTACGACAGACATATCAGACACACAATTATTTGTTATATTTAAATAATCCATAATACATGTATACCTCACCCAACAAGCAAACCATGGGATAGAGTTATCTGAACTACCCCCAAAGTGCAGCTAACACACAGGCAGAGCCAGGTGTCCGGTTACAGGACACATTAAGACTGTTTTATGATGCAAATAAATTTAGAGAGAGTTTTGTCTCGTGTTGAAAAGGACAAATAACCCATTTTAATCCTACATATTCTATATATAACCGCTTAAGGAATGTATAAACATTTCATATTTGATGACTACATTATCTCAGTGTTTGTGTTAGAGCAGTAAAAGACAGTCCACCTGTAGTCCACTATGCCTGTTCGGTCTCTGTCCAGTCTCTGAATCAACTCCTCAATCTGGAATCTCTCCAGTGGGATGCTGGATTGCTGTGAGGTGGGATCAGAAACAACAACACATGTCAGTTGATGCTCAGGGTTAGGTTTTCTTACATAGTTTTACACTACCAGACGTTTGGACTCATCTACTCATTTTTAAACTATTTTCTACAGAATAATAGTGCAGTCCCAGATGACAGAGAACATTCCCAGAACACTGGCTAAAGTTCGGGCAAGGTTCTCTCAAAGTTATGAACTAACGTTAATAGAACATTTGTTCAGAATTATCTGGTCTTTAATAATTTTAGCATAAAAACATTTATTTATTTCTGAAACATTTAGTTGGATGTTTGTTTAACTTTTTTTTTTTTTTTTTTTTTTAAATGTAACTAGTTTGGGAATGTTCAGAAACAAAAAGTAACGTTCCTGGAATGTTTGCAAAATGATAAAATGGAATGTTCCCTTCATGGAATGCTCCCTTAATATTCAGAAATAATGTTGTCGTAACTTAATGGGAATGGTAGCAAAACGTTCTTAGAACATATTTTTGTTGGCTGGGGTGATGATGAACAAATAAAAACTCTTCTTTTATTCGAGCTTCTTCGTTGTCTAGATTGAAGCTCTGCTCACTCTGGACATTCATCAAGCAACTTCATGGATTTGAAAAATCAATACCTGAACGGCTTTTCTGAAGTCTACGACAGGAACGCGCATTGTCCCATCCTTGTCGATGTTACGGAAGAAGTCCCACAGACGAAGCTTGCGCTGATCAAGGTAATCCTTCGAAAAGACAATTCAGCAAAACCGTCAGACTTGATAAATACAAAAATACCAATTTTGTCAATTTGCTAATTATACTTAAAGGGATAGTTCACCCAAAAATGAAAATTACCCCATGATTTACTCATCCTCAAATCATCCTAGGTGTATATGACATTCTTCTTTCAGACGAATACAATCGGAGTTCAAGCTTTATAATGGCAGTGAATGGCCAGTTTCTGTTTTGAAGTCCATTAAAAGTGCATCTATCATGATAAAAGTGCATCTATCCTTCATAAAAGTGCATCTATCCATGATAAAAGTGCATCTAACCATCATAAAAGTGCATCTATCCATCATAAAAGTGCATCTGTCCATCATAAAAGTGCATCTGTCCATGATAAAAGTGCATCTATCCATCATAAAAGTGCATCTGGCCATCATAAAAGTGCATCTATCCATCATAAAAGTGCATCTATCCATGATAAAAGTGCATCTGTCCATCATAAAAGTGCATCTATCCATCATAAAAGTGCATCTATCCATGATAAAAGTGCATCTGTCCATCATAAAAGTGCATCTATCCATGATAAAAGTGCATCTATCCATGATAAAAGTGCATCTATCCATCATAAAAGTGCATCTGGCCATCATAAAAGTGCATCTGTTCATCATAAAAGTGCATCTGTTCATCATAAAAGTGCATCTATCCATGATAAAAGTGCATCTATCCATGATAAAAGTGCATCTATCTATCATAAAAGTGCATCTGGCCATCATAAAAGTGCATCTGTTCATCATAAAAGTGCATCTATCCATGATAAAAGTGCATCTGTCCATCATAAAAGTGCATCTATCCATGATAAAAGTGCATCTATCCATGATAAAAGTGCATCTATCCATCATAAAAGTGCATATGGCCATCATAAAAGCGCATCTGTTCATCATAAAAGTGCATCTATCCATGATAAAAGTGCATCTGTCCATCATAAAAGTGCATCTATCCATGATAAAAGTGCATCTATCCATGATAAAAGTGCATCTATCCATCATAAAAGTGCATCTGGCCATCATAAAAGTGCATCTGTTCATCATAAAAGTGCATCTGTCCATCATAAAAGTGCATCTGTCCATCATAAAAGTGCATCTATCCATGATAAAAGTGCATCTGTCCATCATAAAAGTGCATCTATCCATCATAAAAGTGCATCTATCCATGATAAAAGTGCATCTGTCCATCATAAAAGTGCATCTGTCCATCATAAAAGTTGCGAGGCGTCAAAGCTTACGCTACTCCTACATCTATGTCATACATCGACAAGTGTTACTCTTGTGGCGCAAGTCGACTTGTGTAGGGCCGTGTGTCGTAAGCTAGTTATTTTAGTCGATACAGTTTTTAATGTAGATATTTTTCGTACACAAATGCATCGCTTCGCTTCAGAAGGCCTTTATTAACCCTTTTGTCATGGACGGATGCACTTTTATGGACTTCAAAACAGAAACTGGCCATTCACTGCCATTATAAAGCTTGGAAGAGCCAATTTTTAAATTATACATTTTTTAATATAACTCCGATTGTATTCGTATGTCATATGGGATGACTTGAGGGTGAGTAAATCATTAGGTAATTTTCATTTTTGGGTGAACTATCCCTTTAAGCCGTTTTAATTCATGAGAGTAGAGTATATACCTGAATGACTTTCATGGGGTCAATGCGTTTCCGGGGCTTTTTGGCGATAAAGCCTCCAACGCCTCCATACTGCACCTCTAGACTGGGATGTTCCTGACAGATCAACTCTAAGAGCTGCACAAAGTTCTCGTTCACCAGCACGTTCTACAGCACAACACACACACACGCATCATGTGCAAAGAAAACATTTTACTCCAATTCTGTATTTTACTGTTATATTCAGTTGACCAGTGGTTCTCATCTATATGCAACTAACCACTGTTAGCACAGTAAAATAAGTTACAGTAAAAGGGCAAAGCACTTCCTGTGTGTGATATCAAAGGTCATAAAGGTCAATTAAACTCTACAGAATTTTACACAACTACAAATCACATTAAAAGACATATTTATCAAAAATGACAAGATTTCTTTTGGAAAATATGGAAGCCTGTATTTATGGAAGCTTGTTTCCACCAGGGAATGAAAAATAAAAAATGTAATTCTGACTTTATAACTCACAATTGTGAGAAGAAAAATCTATACTTAGTTTATCTATTTTTCTTAATGCCTTAATCTTTCACATTATTTAAAAGTACTGTACTGCTGATTCCCTTTCTGAACCTCACAGTTGTTGAAGTGTTAGCCTTATCAGAACAATAAATAAAGTTGATTAAAAAAATACATTATTTTGCATACTGATTGGTCTATGCAGGTTATGCTCATGTTAATACATTTCAGTACATTTTGTAGGATAAGCAAACTGCATTTTGTAGGATAAGAAACTTTTCTGTGTACTTTGCTGGCTCAGCCCTTAAAATCAGAGTCCTAAAGCAGCACTCACACATATGTTGATCTCCTCAATGGCGGTTTTCGGTGTGTTCTTGACTACATTGATCAAAGTTAGAGCCCCCTCTACTGTCAAAGAGTTATACGCCAGCTGTAAGGAAACATTTATCAGTATATAACAGCAGCTGACACTTCAAAATATGTGTAGATTTAGTACAATGTGTAAGTACACTGCAAAAAAACATTTTCTTCCTCAGTATTTTGTCTAGTTTTCCAGTACAAATGTCTAAACATTCTTAAATCAAGATACATTTACTAGAGAACCAAAATATTGTGTTATTTTCAAAAAAAAAAAAAAAAAAATCATCAAAATTAAGCGAGTTTCTGCTTAAAACAAGAACAAATATCTGTCCGCAGGGTAAAAAAAAACAAAAAAACGTCACTTCATTTTGACACATTTTTCAAAAAGTAAATGTATCTTGATTTAAGAATGTTTCGATTTTGTACTGGAAAACCACAAAAATACAGTAAGAAAGTGTAAAAGTGTAATTGCTCATGGAATGAATATGAACATATTGCATTGCATTTAAAACGGTGAATCCAAACTAATCTGGCACAGTAATCAGTATTGTGGAGTGTAAAGGCACACACACCTGCAGCACTCTGAGCGTATCGTTGGCCTCCAGCCCTTTACACAGCAGGCCTGCTCCTTCATCAGTGATGCGGTTGTTGTTGAGGTCCAGGTGCACCAGCGTGTTGTTGAACTTCAGTGCTTCACCCAGAGCTAAAGCGCCCTCGTTTCCAAAGCCGTTCCAGGAGAGGTCTAAGTGCTTCAGAGTCGTGTTGACCTGATGAGAGGGAAATCTCTTGATTTGCACAATGTGACACTGAAAAGCATATGATCCTTCGAAAAAAGAAAAAAAATCATAATTTTATACTGTAAAGAATGTTAGTAATCACTGACCTTAAAGAATTTAAAATATGAATCCTGTACATACGCTTAAAATGACATGCAGCTGTTCTGTAACATAATTGTTCAAATTTTTCATAAATTTCATAAACCAACACAATAACAAAATATCGTCTAATAATCGTTATCGAGAAAATCCCAGAATTTGTCAATATCGCACACCCGTAGACAGGAGAATGCATCAAAATTCAATGAGTGTGTGGTGTGACCCATAGTACATCCGTAGGGCCCTAAATACTATGTGTGTGTGTGTGGCCGTACCTTTAGTCCAGCACAGAAAGCTACAGCTCCTTTCATTCGCAGATGATTCCAGCTCAGATCAAGAACTTCTAAACCGTCATTATTTGCTGCATGAACAGACATTTAATCATCGTGCTTTCTTTCATTCTATTGTACGTTTAACTCTATCACATCACACGTGTGTTATCTACCGATCATTTGCCCCAGGTGTTCGCCGCCTCGGCCGCAGAACTGGTTGTGGCTCAGATCCAGCTCCTTGACTCTGTAGTTGCTCTGAAAAGATACAGATGAGATGTTTCTATTCTCAAAAACAAAAGTTCAGTTTGTTTAAACACAATTTCTTGCAATATAACTTTTGTTTTCCGCATTACTTGTTAAAGGCGCAGAGTGTAATTTGTGCACCAGTAGCAGTGCAGTGCTCAGTGTCTATCAGAACACAGCACGCTATCATGATGATGCTTTGTTCTGGATCATCAAGAGTCTTTTAAACCAGTTTGCACTATGCTAAGCTAAACTGAAAACACTAAGAAAGGGAAAATGTTTCCTTTGACCATTTTAGCTTTGGTAATATAATGTAATGTGTGCTTTAAAAATACATTTTCTATCATAACATTATCTATAAAGTGATTTTCTACAATATTCATGAAAACCAACCAGGGAATATTTTGAGAACAAACGTTCCTCCAGTAACATTAATAGAACGTTCGTTCAAAGTTATCTCGTCTTTAATAATGTTCTCAAAACGTTAGCACAAAAACATATATACATTGTTCATGGAACATTTTTTTTTTTTCTGAAATGTTAAAATTTTACTACTTGTTTCAAAACGTTCAGAGAACATTCAAAAGTAACGACCCCACAATGCTTGCAAAATTATAAAATGGAATGTTCCTTTAAAGAAAGAAAAAAAAAAAAAAAAAAAAAAAAAAAAACACTGGACATTTTGAAGTTTTTGAAGTAATGTTTTCATAACTTAAAGTCACCCTGTAGTGAATAATTGTATCCCTTAAAACTCTGATCACCAAACGGACATATTTAAACATTTTTCCTTGAAAAAAATTATCTTCTTCATGCCTTAATATAGCTTGAATGTAACTCGACACCCTTGCCTCATTTAGTATGCGCAGTTCTATGAATATGCAAATGAGCCCCGCCTCCACTCACTCACTCAGCTCAGAGATCTGTGGAACCACTGGTTGAAAAACACACATGTACAAACTTTGTAACTGTGTTTCTTATTGAGATTGAAAATGATTAATTAAACAAAGTGCCTAAAAGAGTTTTGAGTGTGGATCACAGCTGTATTCTAGGAATAATTAAATAGATTTAAGCACCAAAACAAGATACAAGACATGAGACGAGAGAGCGCGGTGTAAACAACTCTGTGGAACTCGATTATTATTGAGATTTAGCCACACCTAGTGTTTCTTTACCTAGAGATGAATGTGTGACTGGCAACTGGATTTGTTTTCTGTTCTGTTTGCTGCCATTCATTTCTATACTTACCGAAAAAGAATCTGCAAACCATTTGGCATCATGTTCAGCAAATTTATTCCCTGTGAACGTAAACATTGTGGTCTGTGTCAGTGTGAATCAGGTTCACTGTGTGAGCATGTGCTACTGTGCAATGGAAGCCCATTTAAGTAACAAAATCATGCTTTGGTAAATCACAATTATGACATAAAAGTTGAAATTATGACTTGTCAATTATGAGATAGTCTCATAACTATGACTTAGTATGTCAAATTTCAATTTTTATATCATAATTATGACTTGGTGTGTCATAATTGACTTCTTATCTCATAATTATGAACTAATATGTCAATTTCACTTTTTATCTAATAATTGACTTTTTATTAATTTTGACTCATAATTATGACTTATGTATAACTTAATATAATAATTATGACTTAGTCAATTCTGAGTTCATATCATAATTAAATCATAATTGTTAGATAAAAAGTCAAAATGATCAAAGTGAAAATTCTGACATGAAAAGTCATAATTATTAGATAAAAAGTGAAACTGATATACTAATTCATAATTATGAGATACCAACTCAATTATGACATACCGTTCGAGTCATAGTTCGTCAAGTTTGACTTTTTATCTCATAATTATGACTTGGTGTGTCATAATTGAGTTTATCTCATAATTATGAATTAGTATGTCAGTTTCACTTTTAATCTCATAATTATGACATTTTATGTCGTAAGATTTACCAAAGCATGATTTTTTCTTATTAGACAGAAATGGGCTTCCATATTATGCACATATACATGAAATACCTGCAAGTTTTAATGATTTAATGGAAATGTTTTCCAAGAGCATTTTAGCAACACACTCCGCTCCAGCGGACTGAAGGTGATTGTCGGAGAGATCCTGCAAGACGCCAGATGTCACATGTTAACATTTTGCTTCCCTCTAGTGGACAAATGTATAGCAACAGGTACATGAGATGATGAGACAGACTTACGAGGTTCTGAATGGTGAAATTGGCCCTCAGCATCTCCATGAAGTATCTGGCCCCTTCGGCTAGCAGAAAGTTGTCTGCTAACTCCAGTGTTGTGGTGTGCATGTCTGTCTGCGCACACAGAGAGCGAGAGCGCACGTCAGCATCGCCACATCAGCTTTAGTCTAACTAAATCTGCCTTACCACGAGGGCGATCGCAAGGGCTTTTCCTCCCAAGGGCCCGAGTCCATGGTGGTTGAGGTTAATGGTGGCGGAGCCCAGGTTCCTGAGGAAATATCTGACTGGAACGACACGCACCAGTTTACAGGCCTGCAGGTATAACTCTTCAGTGGACAAATCCTGCCTGACGGGCTTCAGCTCTGATACTGTACAAACACACACATGCTTTCTCATCGTCATCATCATCATCGTCATCGTCATCATCATCGTCATCATGTGATGCTGCTGAAGTAGTGATGCAAACAGGGCCGGGTAAAATTCACTGTTTAAGAATATTACTGTATTTTTTGTTCATCATGTCTTGATAAATGTCTATTTATATACAGTACACTGCCGTTCAAAAGTTTTGGATCGGTAATATTTTTTATGTTTTTAAGAGAAGTCTCTTCTGCTCACCGCGGCTGCATTTATTTGATTAAAATACACACACACACACAAAAAAAACCATTAATATTGTGAAATATTATGACAGTGTAAATCATCTGTTTTCTATGTGAATATACAGTAAAGTGTAATTTATTCCTGTGATCAAAGCTGAATTTTCAGCATCATTACTCCAGTCTTCAGTGTCACATGATCCTTCAGAAATCACTTGATGCTCAAGAAACATTTATGATTATTATCAAAGTTGAAAACAGTTGTGTAAAATTTGTTTTCAGGATTCTTTGATGAATAGAAAGTTATATTTCATTTATCTGAAATAGAATATTTTGTAACATTATAAATATCTTTACTGTAACTTTTGATCAATTATTTTATCCCCCCTGGTTTGTCTAGATAAGACTCTTATTCCTCGGCTGGATCGTGTCGAGACTTTGAAGCTGCACTGAAACTCACATCTGGACCTTCGACCCGTTGGACCCCATTGAAGACACTATAGGGAGAACAATCCTGGAATGTTTTCCTCAAAAACCTTCATTTCTTTTCCACTAAAGAAAGTCATGAACATCTTGGATGACGTGGGGGAGAGTAAATTATCAGGACGTTTTAATTCTGAAGTGAACTAATCAAGCGTAGCGTCAGTTCTGGCAGGTCACGTTAGTCAAGCTCTCATCAGTGACTCTCAGCTGATCCACATCTACCTATAGGAATACGACGCCTATCACTGTATTCATATATAAGCTCCTTCAGTATTATCAGCAGCTCTCGCATTCTCAGGAGCAAATTACCCTCCTCCCTCCCCAGCTCCTCCTGTCTCAGTCAGGATTTGGCATTATGATTCCTCTTTGAATCAGACTAAATTATCAAATTATGTTGTACATTAGAATCTTGAATTAATGATATGTGCAATACATTCATGTTGGTTCTGTTCGGTTTACCCTAAGGAGGGTTATTGGGTTATTGTATCTCATTCATACTAGGCTGCCCAGAACACAACCAAACCGCCAATCCAAACTGTATGCTAATTGTCAGTCGTATTTGACGACAGTGGTCCTGACAGAAATCCTTTAATCTAACGCTACAACTATAGAAATATGATAACATGTTTATGGGTAATTTAAATACTGAAAAGGAAATGTATTATTATAAACACATTTTGTTGCATTTTAATTACTTAAAGTACTATTACAAATCGGCATCCTGTTTGGTATCGGATTTCAGCTCGGCACACAAGCCTGAAGGCTTCATAAGCGCAGAAGGATTGAGTTCTCCAGCGTCTCCAGTCTTACCCGGAGCGTCAGCTTCATCCTCCAGGATCACCTCGTGTGGATCCTCGTGTTCGGTCAGGCTGAGGGAGTCCAGAGAGAGGCTGTGGACACCGATGCCGTCAGCCTTCATCTTCTACACACACTCCGACAGCGCTCTTGCTGATGTGTGTAGGAACATGAAGCTGGCGTACGTGTCTTAGCAACAGGTGTATATGTGACACCTGCACTAGTGCTGGAATCCAGCGAGGGAAGAGAGAGAGACATTAAAAATGCATGTCAGACACAGTCAGAGAGAGACTCACATTCCTACAGATGAAGCCATAGTAACAATAGTGAACTTAAACACTTAAAAACTAGCAGAATTATCTGGAGTCCCCCTGTGGTGGAAATCCAGCTTTTAATGTTGTTTATGTGTCAATGTGGTGTTTTTAATGTGCTTTAAGACAAAGCATGTGTAAATTCATAAGTCGACACCATTGCTGAATATTTTCTCCTTAAAACTGCAGTGAACCAAAGACAGTCTCAAAAACACGCTTTGAAATCGCTGGTGTTTCTGACGTCACAAACTACCTTGTAACCAATCAGATCAACGTGTGATCGTCAACCAGTGGATCTCTGAGCTGAGTGAGTGAGTGGAGGCGGGGCTCATTTGCATACTTATATAGCAGCATATTCTAAATGAGGCAAGGGTGTCGAGTTACATTCAAGATATTTTAAAGTCCGCGTGAACCAGAAGTTGCAAACGACTTTTCTCCAGTGTTGTGACGTATTTCCCAGTGAAAGGGAATATTGAACAGAGGGCAGGGACTGACTTTAGCACTCCTCCTCTCCATCTCTGCTCATAGCAGACTAGCGGTTTGAGGAGTGGTTTAGCGTTTTCAACCCAAGCCGTCAAACTGACATCATCAGAGAAGGAACGCCATTCCAGACCAGAAGCAACTTTTCTGATTTTGTTAAAGATTACGACGGCAAACAGTTTTTTTCTGTGTATTAACTTGCAAGGATTATTTGTTCACCACAAGACTAGTAATATGCGCTAGCAAAGTAAATAAGGTCAATTTTGGTTTCATGTCGACTTTCAGGCATGAAGAGATTTTCTTCAAGGAAAAAAACATTTAAATATTTAATTTTGGTGATCAAAGATGAGTTTTAAGGGATAAAATGATTGACTACAGCGGGACTTTAAAATAAGTTGCCATGGTAATGCATGAACAAAATAAATACAAACAATTTGCTTATTTAATTGTTATAGCACGAAATTGAAAAGATGTCCTAGTAGTACCTTGGAAAAGACTTATCAAATGACAAAAACAACAACAATAATAATAATCCTCAGAATTGGTCAAATGGAATAAATCTCACAAATGTTCATGTTTAGATCAAAACATGTGTAAATGTAAAATTGTAAAATTAAATAAATAGCCATACATGTTTTGATCTGAGCATGAACAGTTTGTATGCATTACTCCATCTGAACAATTTTTTGAGGATTTTTGTGTCAACTGTTTTCCAAGGTAGGAGGCTATCTTTTCAATTTTGTGCTATAACAACTAAATATGATGCATTATAATTCTGTGCATGCTAAGCTCATCACTAAATACTGTATGATGCAATTTAGATGCAAATGCACGCAGTTCTGATAACGTCATCCATAAATTCATCCAATATTACCGATCAAAAACAGCTTTTATGAACTCATAACATTGCAAACAACAATCATATTCAGGCACAACATATATAAAAGATACTGTATACTGAACGAATACAATTTAATGAAAAATAATGAATGTTTTTAAACAAAAACATGACAGGTACGCTTCTGTTGGTCGTGACGTCATCCCGCTGGCGTTGGTCGTCATGCTGTTTACGTTCAGCGTTATGAATAAAGTTTGTTCTTGTGCTCCTGTGAATCATGATAGCGAGTGTGATGTTGTATGTGCTCTATCCGCTCTCGATGTTCATCGGAAGACTCTCAGGTAAGAAGTTCTCTGTTTCGTTCAGTTTGCTGTTTGTTGATGTTGCAGAACGAGGACGAGCACGAGCACGTGCGCCCGAGGCTAAACGAACCACAACAGCGTCCGTGAGACGCGCAACATGTCGAGGTTTGGGTTGAATAATGCATATAAAGTGTGGCGACAGAATAAGCGGTCAGCAGATGCTGACATACAGTTGGGTTCTGCGGGCCTTCATTTATGTGCACGCTGTCAATCAATCAGTCATCCATCCGTCAATGCTGTCAAACCACCCAATCAAATCATTTCTAACATAACCCATCTGGTGCAGTGATGGTATTAGATGGGAATACCATGGTATTTTGATTTAGGAATAGTCCGGGGCTGGCTGTCACACTTTTTAATCAAGTAAATATCTCTAAGGGTTGGTTTATTTTTGAATGTTTCCTATGAATTCCGTTCTATTTTTGTTTTCATGGACTAATTTTCTTCAGAATTCTTCAGAAACTTTTTTTTTTTTTTTTTGCATTGTTGTGTGACTTTATATCAAATCTATGCTTTAAATGTTTTGTTTTGTTGTCATGAGAAAAAAAAAAAGAAAAAAAATCTAATATTTTAGATAAAATACACATTTTAGTCGTGTCCCCGGGTTTTCACTCAGTCCTGTTACCCTAACACATGTCCCCCTCTGAAAAACTTGGAATATTCCACAAGACACATTTTCAACAGGAAGTTGCATCATCTGGATCTTCTGAAGGCAATGGGAAGACCAAAAGTAAGTCCTCTCATTTTAATTTCTGTATATTTGACTGAGAAGGTCAATCTCAACATACTGTCCTGTTACCTAAATTACTTCTTAGATGTTATTTGTTTATTTTAAAAATATTAACTTTTGGTAAGTCACTAGAATTTGCTCAGTGTCCTCATGCTATTAGCATGTATGCTGTGTGGCCATATGTCATGTATTTGATAACTTTTTCCTTAAAAACTCAATCCTGTTACTTTCAGTCCTGTTACTCATGAAAAATAACAGTGAGTTAAAGTAACAGGAGTGAGTAGAGTCCTCTGTTTTGTTGATTTAATACTGTAAATATTAGTTGATCTAATACTATTCACCTGAATTATGAGTTTTAAGGTTGCAATTACTTAAATTGTAGACATTAGTTTTACGATGTGAATGCCATACTTCCAGGGAGCCAGTCCACCACGAAGTGACAAACATTTTGTATCTCTTATATTTTGTAGAAGATGGAGAAAGCCCATACTCTGCAGGTGCCAGAAACACCCAGCTATGGCATATTGCAGTGGAAGGAGCGAAACACACCCGCAACCCTCTCTTTTCCCCCCTTTTTGTCTTAACTTCCCTCTTTCTCTGTTTCTCTCTCTTCTCCTCTCTCTCCTTCTTTCTTTTTCCACCTCCTTCGCTGTGAAATAACACAGAAATCGTATACACACACAGTCATGTACACGCTCTCTCATGCACACACATATGGACACTCATTCCTGTTACAATTTTTTTTTTTCTAAAAAAATAAAGTTAAACCACTGTTTTTTTTTTTTTTAATCAGTTTTGTTTGGTCCATCATTTATTCAATTGTTTAATAAATTAAGTAATAAAAAGATTATACATTTGAGGCTTCGGACTTCTTTAAAATGAAAAAATGGCTTTGTGTTTTTTACTAAAATACACCTTGCCTTAATATATATATATATTTTTTTTTTGTCACAAATATCAATTATTTGAACATATAACCAACAATTTCTTTAAAATAAACACTTTCTTTTGGGGAAAACAATGGATTTAATTGAGATGCTTTTAAACATGCTTTTTAAATGGCACATGAGTTTCAGTAACAGGACTGAGAAAACATGCATCCATCTTCTGCTTAGAATCCTTGTAAAAAAATTAATAAAGTTGCCTGAGATTGACCAATACACATTTTGAATAGTTAAATATGTGTAGGCCTAGTATTAGATTCATTGTAGAAAAAAGATCAAAAAAGTAAAGTTTAATTTTGAAGAGTTACAACAAGCAAATGTCACCCATTCGGTGGAATGGCTCTCTAAGGGCCCTAAGAAAGTCACCATGAAATAAAAATGGACAATTGTTTTTTTTTATGGAACATTGCAGTATTTATTATAATAATTATTTATTTTATTTTATTTATATGCCTCGTAATCTTTTAATCAGAGTGATGAGAAGAGTGAAGTCTATTATCTGATGACGAGGGCGGGGCTATAACCTGTCACTGGCATGAGATCCATTAATAGCAAACCACAACCATCCAATCAATTCCCTATGGACAAAATAAAGCCCCGCCCACATTTGTTCTTTTTCCAGAAGCGTTTCACTCGATATACGGCACAATAGAGGAGAAAAGACTAGCATTACTTCCATTTCATGCTAACTTTAACCATCAGGCTCACATATCCGCCATGTTTGTAGTTTTTTTTAACTCTTAAAGGACAAATCCAGTGAAAAATGAACCTAGGGGTAATTAACACATGGTTACTGAGTCGATCGTTCCCTGGGATGCGTTTTCATGAAAATCGAATGTAAAGAGTTTTATCTTTAAAAACAGATAAGCTCATAACACTAGTATATGGGGCACAGAGTAAGTAAAAGTAAATCGCTAGTTAATACCACTAACAAGGCTCAAAATAGCCTCACACTAACACGGTAGCATAATGAAGGTCCCTACATGCAAACCGAAGCATTGAGAACTTTGTTAGTGTACAGACAGTTTAATAAGAAGATACTTTATAAAGACAGTACATTACGCGTTTACAGACATATACTAGTGTTATGAGCTAATCTGTTTTTAAAGATAAAACTCTTTACATTCGATTTTCATGAAAACGCATCGCAGGGAACGATCGACTCGGTAACCATGTGTTAATTACCCCTAGGTTCATTTTTCACTGGATTTGTCCTTTAAGTCGTGTTTGTAGTTCTGAACCGGATCCTCCTGCATTAGTGCCGGATTTTTTCTGTGGGGTTGGTTCCAGAAGTATTTTTTTTTTTAAACAAATAAGGATTTAAACAAAATCTTTTCACAACAGGAAGAATCACAACATCATAAACTTTGAATTGAAGCAAAAAAAAAAAAAGTATATGAACATTAGACAAAAAGACAGAGATAGAAGACTGTGAACTTTAGTGAGGGAAAGAACTACAATCCCATGAAGCATTGTGAATGACAAACTAATTAAAATCAATAGAGAAAATTTAAAACCATTCATTTAAATTTGTTGATTACATCTGTAGAAAGAAACAATATATTTTGACTTGATCACATCATCTGCGGTGCTTCATGGGAGTGGGCGGACCTAAAGAACTCTTTTGGCACGATTTGATCACTGTGACACTAATTGGTGGAATTTTCTGCACAGCATCATGGGTAATGTAGTTTTTCACCACAAATTTTCTGATTTTGAATACCATTTAGGATGGATATGATGTGAATTGGGATGCAGCAACAGTTCCTAAATTAATCAAATTGGTTGAATGAATGATTCAATGACTCACTCATAAAGACTTTGTCGCCACCTACTGGTGTAACACTGTAACATGCAGAAAGAGTCACAGTAAAATCCTCACCTCCAACACACAGACTGACAGTCTGTCTGGATGGAACATACAAAGACAAGCCGAGTATAACACAAAAAGTCATAGTGGAGTTTTGGAAGAATTCATAACCTGATTTATGTACAATTTAATTTTTTATTTAAAATCTGATCGTTACATCATGACAAGTTCCCCATGTGACAGCTAGCCCCAGTCTGCCCTTGGCTCTGAAATATTACCATATTCATACACTATCCTTTTCCAAAAAACAGAACCTGATGTAAATTTAAGAAATAAATGACACTGTCTCTTCAAAGTGAGTGACCTAGTCATGGAAATGACACTGTGTGAAACACATTTCCAAATTAATCTGTGTGTCACTTTTATATTTTCTCTCGACAGAATTGTGGCGCAAGGCACCGTTTGTGTATGTTAATGGGAAAGAGGTCTGGGATGGTGGTGGCGCTGTTTCTGGACCACAGCAGACGGGCCTGTCACTGCAGTGGCACAGCGCTGGAGACACCGACACCGGTCCCGATCCGGACCACACGGAGACAGAGAGTCCTCAGGGAACGCTGGAGGTAACAGATGGACCGGGTCCCTGCGGTCCTTAAAGTCTTCAATTCAGTTTTATCAAATTTAAGGCCATAAAATGCCTTAAAGTCCCCCTGTAGTCAATTGTTGTATCCCTTAAAACTGATCTTTGATCACCAAAATAACTTATTTAAATGTTTTTTTTCTTTTTTCAATGCCTTAAAATATCTTGAATGTAACTCGACACCCTTGCCTCATTTAATATGTGTGGTTCTATGACTATGCAAATGAGCCCCGCCTCCACTCACTCACTCAGCTCAGAGATCCACTGGTTGACGATCACACGTTGATCTGATTGGTTACAAGGTAGTTTGTGACGTCAGAAACACCAGCGATTTCAAAGCGTGTTTTTGAGACTGTCTTTGGTTCACTGTAGTTTTAAGGAGAAAATACTCAGCAATGGTGTCGACTTATGAATTTACACATGGTTTGTCTTAAAGCATATTAAAAACACCACATAGACACATAAACAACATTAAAAACTTGACTTTCACCACAGGGGGACTTTAAATATCTTAAATGGTTCAAGAAAAGTCTTATTTATCATTTCAAGAGGTCTTAAATTTGGAAACAGAAATCATAGTATGGCTTAATATGATTGATTATTAAACTTCAAAAGGTGATGATGTAATAATAAGCGCTGCATGTGTCAGAGTAAAATGCTGTGCTGTTGCTCGTTCTACAAGCTCGTGGTTTCAGAGCAGTTCACAATCAGTGAAAACTGCACGTTTATGCCAAACGATCACTTATTGATCTACTGTTGATGAATTATGACATTGTTTACCTTATAGTGTTTATATATTGCATGCAAAATTGTGGCCTTTTGGAGAAATTAGCTGTTCTAATTTGCGCAGTGTATACAGGGTTTACCAGGGTAAGCGCTATATTTCTGCTGTTCCATCAGCAGCACCTGCTGTAAATCATCACCAATTTGAAGTAAAAAAATCAATCACATTATTAAGCCATATCGCGATTCCTTTCTGTATCCAAGTTTAAGACCTCTTGAAATGCAGTTTTCTAAACCGATGGATCAAAAAGAAGCAAATGTGCATGCTGAGGCATATATAATATATCATGCATAATCATGCATTTTAAATATATAATATATATTTAACAAACAGAATATGAATATAATCACTTTTTACTCTAAAAAGAAGCAAATGTGCATTCTGAAAATCTAAACATGTATATGCATATATAATATATCCTGCATAATAATGCATTTTAAATATATAATATATCCTGCATAATCATGTATTTTAAATATAATCAACAGAATATAAAAATAATAATTTATAATTTTGACTCATCCCATAAAAAATGGTTTAAAGGATGAAATGTGAGGTTCACTTGTTGTTTTTGTCAAAATCTGTATATTGTAGTTTTCACAGTCATAATTATGCTCTTCCCCCCCGCCCATGTGGCAATCATTTTATGCAGCTCTTAAAATCTGATTTTTAAAACCCTGCAGATCGCCTGCATGGAAACTTCTGTGAACGATGGAAACACAGACGATGAGAAAGTGGCTTTGGTGCTGGAGGAAGAAACGAATGATCGTGACCCTGTGATGAATGAGTCTGCGTTTGCCAGAACTGACTTTCAGAGTCACTCTGATATGGACGAACACAGCTGCGCTCAGACTGATGCACATGCGGGATGTGATGATGACCGTATAGTGGATTCCTCCCTGTCTGACATCTACCTGGGCTTTGACTCTGACTCTGGAAGCGAGGCTCTTCTCCACACCGGCAGCCCAGTGTTTGACCTGGCAGCTCTGCTTGCAGACTCTCAGGTTCAGACAGAAGCGGAGCCCTTCGGCTGGCACTTCCCCACCGGTCTCGGACTGTCTCAGATGTGTTATTGCCCTTACGTGCAGTTTCCTGACGTCAGCTACTATCCTGCCTTTCAAGACAATGACAGTATTGAAGGTGGGATTCAAAAATATACACTCTTCCAGACAGAAGTTTAGACGCACTGACTGAATGATTTTAAAGATGTCTGCTTCGATTACTGAAATATGTAAAAACTAGGGCAGTGCAAGGATTAATCACATCCAAAAAAAAAGTTTGTTTACATAATATATGTGTGTGTACTGTGTATAATTATTTTGTATATTTAAATACACACACATGCATGTATATATTTAAGAAATATTTGCATGTATATACTGTATATATATATATATATATATATATATATATATATATAATTTATATTATATCAAAATATATATATATATTATAAATAACATATTTTTTTCTTAAATATATACATGCATATGTGTGTATTTAAATATACAAAATAATTATACACAGTACACACACATATATAACACAAATAAAACACAAACTTTTATTTTGGATGCGATTAATCATTGAACAGTCCAAAAAACAAACAAAGACAAAACCATTGTTTTTTCATGTGCTGGTCAGGTTTGAGATTTTGCTTCCATAACTTGTCTTCTTTCAGACTAGTGGAAAGAAAACATCCAAAACACACAATTAAGTGTTTTTTTTTTTCTTTACTTTATCTATTTGCATCTGTAGATTTCAATTACAAGTCAGAAATCTCCACTTAAGCAGCTTTACACACACCACACTTTACAGTTTTATTCATACAGTATCTATATTTTGAAGGTTTGATCATATAACATTCCCCTGGTTTAAAGAAAAAAACATGGGAAAATTTTATGTTTCTGTCCGTTGAAAGTATTTTCTGCTTTATAAGAAATCCAAAATTAACTCTAATATACTAACAAAATAAAACAAGAATTGTGAACTTGGCTTTATCCAATGTTCAGATTTCTGTTCTGGAAATGTATACATATTGGTGCGTATTTAATTAGATAATACATAATTTGCATATTTAAACATTTCAGAAAAGCAATACAAAACAATTTCAGAAAAGCAATAAAAAATTGTCTTAATGTACATGGTTAATCAAATGGGTAAAAGTATGGTGACATTTTTACATTTAAATTCTATCTCAAATAAATGCTGTTCTTTTGAACTTTCTATTCATCAAACATTCCTGAAAAATAAAATGTATCATTTTTCACAAAAATATGAAGCAGCACAAAATTGATAATATGAAATATGGAAATAATAATAAAGAGCCGAGTAGATGTGTCCAAACATCTGACTGGTAAAGTTACACATAGATATCATCTGCTAAATGATTGTGTAGACGACTCAATCTTCCTTTTAAATGACTGTACATTGTAATCACACACAGTGTCCTTTGTCCTCTTTCCAAGTGGCGTGGCGAGTGTGGGAGGACTTTGGTGAATCCCGGACCGGCGCCTTTGTGGACGCGGCTGATGCGTTTGACTTCAGCATCATGTCGTACAATATCCTGGCTCAGGATCTGCTGGAGGCGAATCCCGGTCTGTACACACACTGCCCGGAGGAAGTGTTAGCGTGGGACGCCCGGCTCCGGACCATCCTGAAGGAGCTGCAGATCTGGCAACCTGACGTAAGACCACAGGCAACCCCAAACACAGAAACATGACGGACCATTGATTCTAATAGAGTGCATTAGCGCCGTCCACTTCTTCAGCACCGCTGGTTCCTGGAGTATTTTTTCCATTCATTTTTCCCATGGGGATATTAAAAAGTCCTTGTTAAAGCATTATGAGCCATGAACAGAACCAACCAGCTATGGGGAGAATCACATCAGCACAACCTTTGATTCTATTTACACTATGTAAAAATAGCAGTATTTTCTTTACAATAAGTATAAATAGTAGTTAGATGCTATTTATACTTAAAAATAGTGGCAGATACTATTTGCTACACTGTGGTGTTGTACATTAAACCGCATAAAATAATAACATACAGAGTAAATTGTTGTATTTATTAAAATTATTAAATGGATTCCTCCCTACAGCTACCCCTAACCCTAAACACTTTATTATTAAACACAGGTTAGACACTTTATTTCCACTTTTTTAATATTTTCTTCATTTTTACTGAAAATAAATGCCTCTCTGATCTGATCTGTGATGGGAAAAGGGAGTAGGGAGAGTTCGGCAAAAGGTGGATTCAAACTCGGGTCTATTTGTGTCAAAGCTTTCTGCTACACGCCTGACTCCTACAGACACTATTGCTACTGCTGACAATACAGTGTATTCCCTAATTTTGTCTGGCCCAATCAGATGTCAGTGGGCGGAGTTAGTGTAACTATCCGTTTTGTTGGCAGAGGCTAGTTACACTTAGTGTAAATAGACACCCCGAAAAATAAAATGTAAAATTTAACAAAAATACAAGACTGTGAACTTGATGGCTTGATGACAAATGAAATAAAAAACGAATATGAAACTATTACTGAGAGCGTAGGGAAACGGACTTGATTATATCATGGGAGTGGGCGGAGCTAAAGAGCTCTTGAACAATTTTGCTTGCCGCGACTCTGATTGGTGGAATTTTCTGCACAGCATCATGGGTAATGTAGGTAAAATAACGTCTCAGGTTATGACTGTAACGCTAGTTCCCTGAGAAGGGAACGAGAGGCTGCGTCACTTTGCCGTACTCCCTGCATTCCTGAGATCGACTTGCTTCGGCTAAATCGAAGCTAACGCCGGTCAGACCGGATGTGCTTTTATTTACTGTTGCACTAATATGAATGTTTCCTCTTCTGTACAGATTATTTGTCTTCAAGAAGTTCAAGAAGATCACTTTCATAAGCAGATGTATCCTGTCCTGACTGAAATGGGTGAGGTGCTGAACATAAACCGCTGCCAGAATTATTCTGGGAACATGAAATGAACCTGCCGCTGATAACATAACAGAGAGGATAATCTTCCCCTATTGAGGAACAAGCCTGCAAAAAAAAAAAAAAAAAAAAAAAAAGCCTAATGAAATAAATGACCCAATGTGTAGATAAATTCAAGTCAAATGTGTTTGTATTGTGCTTTTCAAAGCAGCTTTGTTAGTTACATTTTACAACGATGCAAACAATCTCGCAGATAAAATTTGTTAAAGCTTTAAAGTCCCCCTGTAGTCAATAATTTTATCCCTTAAAACTCATCTTTGATCACCAAAATGTGATATTTAAATGTTTTTTCCTTTTTCAATGCCTTAAAATATCTTGAATGTAACTCATCACCCTTGCCTCATTTAGAATATGCAGTTCTATGAATATGCAAATGAGCCCCGCCTCCACTCACTCAGCTCAGAGATCCACTGGTTGACGATCACACGTGTTTTTGAGACTGTCTTTGGTTCACTGCAGTTTTAAGGAGGAAATACTCAGCAATGGTGTCGACTTATGAATTTACACATGGTTTGTCTTAAAGCATATTAAAAACACCACATAGACACATAAACAACATTAAAAGCTGGATTTACACCACAGGGGACTTTAAGCGAGTGCACTGAGTAAGTAGTTGTACCGTATCATTCGTTATTAAGTATCCTTTATTACAACCCTGATAATAAATGTCACTCCATGGCTTCCAAATGCATATGAAAGGTGTCCGGCAGTCTTAATTTTGTATTTGAAGAGCCTCTTTGTCATTTACAACTTGTGCAAATTTTCCAATTGCAACAATTAAATCCCTTAATGCACATTTTTCACATGAACACCTGAGTTTTGAGAACTTCAGTCAGACAGGTGCTGAGTTTTCTCTTAATCACCCATTCAATCATGTTATTTTTTTTCATCAAGGTTACACCTGCATCTTCAAACGACGCACAGGAACCAAAACGGACGGCTGTGCGGTGTGTTATCACAGGGAGCGCTTTACCCTGCTCTCCGTCAAGCTGCTGGAGTTTCGGCGACCGGACTGCGAGCTGCTGGATCGGGACAACGTGGGCATCGTGCTCCTCCTCCAGCCACTGTCAGCGCAGGCCAAAGCGTTCAGCCCCGTGTGTGTGGCCAACACACACCTGCTGTTCAACCCCAGGAGAGGAGACGTGAAGCTCGCGCAGCTGGCCATCGTGTTAGCGGAGATCGACATCATGATCAAGAAATGCTGGAGTGAAGGACGGCGCTGTGAGGTTGTCTTATGTGGGGACTTTAACGCTTTACCCAACAGCCCTCTGTGGAGGTTCATCAGCAGCGGACAGCTCTACTACCACGGGCTACCAACCTGGATGGTGAGTGACCCGTTTACTCGTGGGACAGCAGAGGTTTCACTACAGGACCCAGATTTAAGTAAGGGATGATGTACATCCAGCCGGTTGTTATCTCAGAATAAACCCGGCAGGGTGATCAGTAGAGGTCGACCGATAGTGGATTTTACCGATACCGATATATTTAGGTTTGACCGTACGTGCCGACAACCGATTATTCAACCGATATTGTTTAAAATGGATTTCTGGGATTAAAAACCAACATAACACGTCTCTCGAGCTGTCGCAATCTTTTTCTGCTCTATCACTGCAGTGCCTCAGTTCAAGCAAACGGCAGCGCGAGCGCACATGACCTGATCCTCTTAAGCTTTACAGATGACAGTGGATTCTACGTGGGCAAAGACATAAATCTTGTGTCCATCGGAAAACTCAAAAATATTCCTATTGTGTATATTCCTATTAATATTTCCTGTTGTGTGCTTCTTGTATGCGTGTATGATTCTGATCACTGCTGCTGTTTGTAGAAAACACTGAATGTATTGTTTGCCTTTGCAGGTTTCAGGACAGATGGATTTGTCATATAAAGTCCATCAGGCGAGGCTTTTCGCCCCCTTGTGGCCCAGCAGCCTCGGCATCAGTGACCGCTGTCAGTACAAGTCTGAATCCCAGACCGCAGCGTCAGGTCAGTGACAGATCACATCGTTTCAGGACAATCTTTCTGTGGTTGCTTGAAATTGAAAATACTGTCTATTATTGTTACCTTTACACCTAACCCTTGTGCATCAATTAAAAACCGTTACACATAGGTCCATAGTGGACAAAAATGTCAAAAAAAGAGTCATAAAAATGTGAAGCCTGGGAGCACAGACTTAAGTTTGGTCTCATTTAACACACCCACACAATTATCGCTGCATAATTTATCCAATTGCCTCTATAATATGCAGAAGCAGAAAACGGGAATAAAGCGAGTATTTGCTTTATAGCCCAAACCTGAGGAAATAGCACCATCTTGTAAACATTTTTTTTTTATTTACATTTTGAAGCCTTGCCAACAGAATGAAAGCCTATTAACAAAGATTGCATCATTTTATAGTTAAATGTCCCTGGGATTAAAAATTGCAGTTTTAATGGGTTTCAATGGGGACTGTTTTGTCCTGTTTTGTTCTGAGTAGAACTATTTTGTGTTTCTAGTGCAAAATAGATTTATTAAAGGAAATGGGGATGAAATTGTAAAATTCCAATAAAAATACACACCTGTGCCAAAATGTATGCAGTTTGCAGTTGACATTAAACAAAACTGAAAAAGACGAAAATGTCCATAAGGGCTAAATTAGTGTTCCGGGTCAAAAATGGCCGACCTTTTAAATTGCGTGTAAATCTCTAATCATGCTATATTATTACCAAATACTGGATTCAATCTTTTGTCAACTTGTTTTCTTTCAGTTGTCACTGGTTTTGTATGTCTTTTTGGAAGTGATTGATCTGAGCTCATGCATTTTTGAGGTCAATTAGCTTGTGTAAAAGTTTTTCCTTCATACATGAGGGGCATGAGCTCAGATCAATGAGGCCTACGATCAGTCAGTAAAAAAAAAACATACAAAACCTGTGCTAATTGAATGCAAACAAGTTGATAAAAAAGATTGTATCCAATATTTGGTGATTACAAAGCGTAAAGAGAGATTTATTAGCAATTTTTTGTTGGCCGTTTGTTTTTGACCCAGCAAGCGTAAAAATGTGGTGGAAAAATACCCTAAAAGTTCAAAACTTTTTAAAAAATTGTTTTTGGGTAGTTGTTATACTCTGTGTGAACAAAGCCGGTAAGTTTTCGTCCAATGCAAAAACATTAACCAGCATTTTCAGAAAAAAGAAATTCTTCTCCGAGTCAAAATTACTGGAGCAATATTAAAGGATTGGTTCACAAATTAAAATTTCCTGATAATTTACTCTCCCCCACGTCATCCAAGATGTTCATGTCTTTCTTTCTTCGGTTGAAAAGAAATGAAGGTTTTTGAGGAAAACATTCCAGGATGTTTCTCCATATAGTGTCTTCAATGGGGTCCAACGGGTTGAAGGTTGTTTATATATATATAAACAATTTATATACTTTTAAACACAAATGTTGGTCTTGCACTAGCTGTGATGCGCCACGCATTACGTAATCACATTGAAAGGTCAAGTGTGTTCAGGTTTATAAATGTAGGGAAGGGTGAAAAACTCCATGTTATTTTCTCCTCCAACTTCAAAATCGTCTGACATCGTTGTTTTACCTTGTTTTTGTATTTTTTTTGTTTTTTTGTAAATGACGTTTGTCTTAGTCTTTGCACGTTCGCTGTGTAAACACTAGGTCTGTTCTTCCGCCTACGTTACGCGTGAATTATCAGGAAATTTTCATTCTGAAGTGAACTAATCTTTAAGATATGTAATCAAACATAGCATTGTTTTTTGTTCAGTGTATAATGTATATAATCGTTAAGGAACCAAAATCATCAGTAGGTTTTGATTCCCAACATGCATGTGTTTAATTCTGTGCATAAAGGTATTTTTCCAGTGTATAATCTCCAGTACAGCCATGACTCGATGCTTCAGCTGCGTTACTGTCCGGCGGCGTGTGTGCGGCCCGCGGATCTGGAGCTCATACCAGGAGTCACCGACAAAACACCAGGTGATCGATTCACACTGGCTGCACTCGAGTCAACGCTAAGCCTAGTTCTGACATTAATCCACACTGAGATACAATTAATGCCCTATTCAATTGATTTAAGAACAAATAGTGCAACAAATGTACAGAGTTTATTACAAACTTATTATCTAGTAGTTACTAAGTCTCTAGAGTGGATTTTAATGAGCGTAACTGTGGACTGTGGACGACTTCTGCTTGTGTCTGAAGTGTTTGCAATGATGGTATTTCTTGTGTTTATTTCCAGACCCAGAAGACATGGAAATGTTCAGTAGGAGGTGAGTCAGCTGGTGTTCAGGTTTGACAAGTCTTTGCCAAGCCATAATCCTGAGGAGAAAAGCATTAATCAGAGAATCGGCTTCTTCCATGAGACACTTGAGACACTTATTTAAATTGCCTTTTTTTCCTATCGCATATTTTAGTGATCATCATAAATTAGGTATCATGCACAAAAGGCACTTATGGAGATTTTCCATTTACAGATATTTCCCTGCCCTTCTTTTCTCTGTAAAGTAAGTGTTCACACAAACCTACTTAGCAGTCAGATGTCTGTATGAACAAAGGCACAGATGCCTCAACAGGTCATATCTGCTGCTAAACCTATTTTAATATGCACCATTTTGCGCTGTGCCGTTTATATTTGCACCAGAACAGTGGATTGCGGCTTTGAAATCGAGTGCATTTGGACTTATTTTTCCAAGCTGTCTTTAGTAAAACACTATAACGTCTCAAATCACGCTTTTTTTTCACCTGTCGATGTGTATGAAGGAACTGACCGATCCCCACTTTTGCCTCCGACATGGAGAACAGACAAGATCACAGCACAACTGGCAAAATGTTGGTGACATTTATTGTCATGTAAACATAATGGGCGATATATTGCGTCACCAAAAATTATTGAGGTCATGTACATATATTGTGCGATAAGTCGATATATTGATTATTGCGAGAGCCTATATACATTTAATCTATAGTTTTATTTTGTACCATAATTTCAGTTCAATGCTGTGCATTTCTAGCGCTTCACATCTGGAAGCTCATTGGTCAGCTGGTCCTTATGGTCCATGGAGAAAACGAAGAGAAACTCAGCGCCTCATTTATAACCGTTGCATCGCACAAAACAGGCCCTGAAAGAGCCGTATGCCACTTCCCACGCTTAAGTTGTGATTTATAAAAGCAAACTTGACGGTAGAATGTGCGGACCTGTAAGAAAAATCTGACCCATGCGTACGAACATTCTGGAGACGTTTGGCGACACCGATGGTGAGCTGAGGGACTGACGGCATAAATACAGTCCTAATCATAAATACAGTGCATGTTCACAATAACAGTTTAAATTAATAAAATAATGATTTAAACTATGTTTTACATCAGATATACACATTTA
This sequence comes from Abramis brama, assembly GCA_022829085.1. Classification (NCBI taxonomy): domain Eukaryota; kingdom Metazoa; phylum Chordata; class Actinopteri; order Cypriniformes; family Leuciscidae; genus Abramis; species Abramis brama. The sequence continues at coordinate 32,461,596 of CM040785.1, forward strand.
GATTAAATATGCCATTCTCATTAATGGAGTTAAGCACTTAAACTACATGAAATCATTACTGAGAAGTTACAAAATTCTATTAAATATAAATATTTGTAGTGGATGCGCTGCTTTTGAACACTTTTCCTGTGGCATGCTGTGTTTTAATGTTTTAATACAGCGAGGATTAAACATGGTATCACGTGGATGAATATGCATATGCAAATGATATGCAGATGAGGATATGCATAGTAAAACGAGGCGTTGTAAGCGCCATATATGGTTATTTTGGGGAGGAGACGCATGAGTGCACAATCTTCCGCTGACTGGGATTTATAAAGGGAATTTTGCGCAGGTTCTGGCGTACGCACGGTTTTATAAGTCTGAATATTCTTTGCCGTAAGCCATTTTAGGCTTTCGTGCGCACATACACTTTTAGTAAGGATCCTACGCACAGTTTTGTACAGTTATTATAACCCAAGTTCAGAAGCATCTCCCGTTCCTCACATGAATCTGATTGTGTGTTTGCAGGTTCGGGCTCACCTTACATCACACGCTGAGCCTGGCGTCAGCTTACAGCGAGGAGCGTCCCGACACTCAGACCCCTGCGGTCTCCACACTGAACTCAGACGGGGCGGCCATGGTCGACTACATCTTCTACTCCACCCGGAGGAGCGGATCTGCTGGAGAGGAAGGTAATGACCTGAGCTCCATCAACTATCATCCAGCATGAAGATGAGCTCAGTTTAAGGCTTCGTCTAGATCAGTGGTTTTCAAACTTTTTCAAGAGCGACCCTTTATTTTTATTTTTTTATTGACGCGACCCATAGGCCTATATAGGCCTATTCTTAAGCCAAGCATACAGAATACAATGGGCTAAACGCGCATTAGACTTTATTGTCATTTAAAAGTGCTCTGTTGTGCACAGCTGGCACAAAAATTCAGCTCAGCACTTTTCTTAACAACCGCTTTTGATGACGCACGTGCAGTGGCTTATCCGTGACGCGATCGCAACGCAAAGTTGATTCTGCACTCTTTTGATCTAGCTAAAGCTACAGGGATGCTAATTAACCGGTTAACCATTGACCATTGGGCTTCTTTGTACTTCACTCACGTTCCAATATCGATCCTTCTTCAAAGAAAATCACCCTCTTCACATGCGCAAAAATGTGCTTGGAAACATCAGTGGAGCGGTGCTTACGTGGCACGAATTGTAGGCTACTGACTATTTAAACAGAGCAGTGTAATTTTTATGTTAGGTTGACTATTTTATTTTGATAATGAACCGGCTGCGATGTCAAGATTGCAATGCTGGAATATGTTGTGTGTGTGTGAGGCGTCGGCGCGATGGAATCATAAAAATATACTCCGTTATTTTGTTCAGGACATCATTCGAAACTGCAAAGTATTTATTTATATTTGTGTACACTCGCAATAAAACACAACATTGTACTTTTGTAAAATAAAGAAAACAAACAAACTGCCGTCTCGGTCTGCCGCGCCTCACAGATATGAAACAAACTCAGCAGCATGCTGTCAGTTTTTTCTTTCGTTTTATTAATCTATTAATTGTTTAAATAGCCATATTTCGCGTTTCTTTTATATAGACCTATAGACAATGATTTAATGAAAACAAATTTTGTTTTTTAATTTAATTATATTTTCCTTAAATCATCCTGGCGACCCATTTTATAAGTGAAAACCGCTGGTCTAGATTAATCCAGATATATTTGAAAACGCCGTTTTCGTTTCAAAGCGCTCTCCGTCCACACTGGCGTTTTCAGTGGTTTTCCAAAAGCTTCTCATCCACACTGAAAAGTAGAAAAACACTAAATTCACCTTTACTGCGCATGAGTACATCCTCACAAAAGCTCACTGAGATGGAAAGTAAATAATAAAGTTATCGCGCAATTATTCTGACAGGATCATTTTATTTAGCAAAATATCTCCTCATTCACTGAAGCGTCTCTCTCAGTCACCATTATCTGTTTGGTGTAAAACGCTAAAACTGCTCTCATGTTTAGCAAATGTGAGTGAATTTTCTGTCATTTGCAGGACTGTGATATGAAGAGTTTGCAAAGTAACATATTTTAGCAACTGTGTGAAAGTGAAAAGCTCATAACAGGCACAATACTGGTATAAACATGAATATCTATTGGTACAATATGTGTCACATGACTAAACTTACGTCATCGTTTTCAAATAGTTTTCACAGTCCACACTACAACACGAAACAGCGTTTTCAAATTTGTCCACTTTGGAGAGCGTTTTCAAAAAGCTTCGTTTTCATTAAAGTTCCCCTATTATGCAAAATTCACTTTTGCATGCTGTTTGGACATAAAGGTGTGTTGGCAGTGTGTGTACACAACCAGCCAATAGTGATAAAAATCCACTCACTCCTTTTTTTATTAATCCCCATAAATCATCAGCAGTGTCTCCCAACGACCTGTTTTCAGAATGCTGTTTTAGTGACGTCACTAAGCACAGGCCCCGCCCACGAGTGTTGACAGACACTGCCGTTCTAACATAGCCCCGCCCTGATCGAGTTCACAGCCATAGATGAGAATGTCTCCCAAGCGTTGTAGGTGTTGTGTGGCTGGATGTATTAATCCACATAGCTCTCTCTATTTACTCCCGAAATCTGAGGCAGCCGCTGAAGACGAGGTGGAATTATTTTGTTTTTAAAGAAAATGCTCCCTCAACTCTACCGAAATTCGTTTATGTACTTGCGCACTTCTTATAACTTACTGTGTTTACTCAGCTCTTACGGTGATTTTCTGAAGTAAAACTGACGCTTCATCTTTTGTTTGATGTACAATAAACTTTATTAAACTCATCAGTATATGTTTGATCATCATTTGGACCTGGTCCGAAACAGCAGACTTGTAGGCTATTAATAATGGATACATACAAACAGATGACAAATATGTTATAACTGTAATTAAACTACTAAACTATACCTGTTCCATCTCTATACAGCACTCTGACTCTGTAGGCATTATTGTCCGACTCGAAATGAACACCGTTACTGAGAGTTTCTGATATTATCATCATTCCGTGAGATGAAATTGTCCTGAGAGACTGAGCGCGAGCTCGTGAAGCTCCGCCCCCTGTGCCGTGCAGCAGCAGCTTATTTGCATTTAAAGGGCACACACTAAAACAGCGCGTTTTTCTGAGCCCCAAAAAATGACAATTTAAACATGCTGTAAAAAATTATCTGTTGGGTATTTTGAGCTAAAACTTCACATACACACTCTGGGGACATCAGAGACTTATTTTACATCTTGTGAAAAGGGGCATAATACGGGACCTTTAATAAAAATGCGTCTCAGTGTGAACAGAAGCACAAAACGGAGAGAGAAAGATGCATTTACAAACGAAAGTGTATTAGTGTGGACAAGGCCTAAAGCCATCAAATATTTGTAACCGCACTGACTTTGATCCGTCCCGAATCAAACATTGTAATTTTATCTGTTGAATTAGCATTTAATTGTCTTTTTAATTTTCAACAATTTGTGTTAGTGCTACTGTATCATATTTATAAGGTCTTTAAGTCCTCAACATGATCAGATAAACCTGTCGCACACGATCTCCTCCTGAAACTGAAGCAGCTTCGATTTACTTGATTATCATACATCATTTATAGAAAAATCATGCGTATCAAATATGATCATCAGGCTTTTGAGGAAGGTTTATTTGTTCATCTCTCAATCATCATTATATTGCATTGCATTATATGATTTAAAACTACAGAGCTTTGATCATAAAACTAAGCATTTAAATATCATCTAAATAAGACATTATTGGCAGATATTGATATTTAAATGCGTTTTATGTAAGTATCTGCTGTTATAAAGATCTCATTGATCACAAGCATCAGAATTTCATCTTTTTGTTCATAATAATATCAGCATCTGCCACAAATTGCATATTTTTGCTCACTTTGGGCCTGTGAATAAAACTGAGCTGTTTTTCCTCCATATTCTCACTTTATCAGACTATACGAGCCATAAACGCCTGATGTATCAAATATGATACTCAACAAAAAACACATGCAAACTTCTTTTTTTTAATATTTTGTCTAAAAGTTCAATAAACTGTATATATTTTTTGACTGTTATTTGATGGTATTATTGTTTGAAGCTTCAGGCTCTGTTTGTTGACTGTCAGACGACTGATGATGTCACACGACTGATGATGTCACACGACTGATGACGTGATGACTGATGACGTGACGACTGATGACGTCACATGACTGATGACTGATGACGTGACGACTGATGACGTGACGACTGATGACGTGACGACTGATGACGTGATGACGTCACACGACATGACTGATGATGTGACGACTGATGACGTGACGACTGATGACTGATGATGTCACACGACTGATGATGTGACGACTGATGACGTGACGACTGATGACTGATGATGTGACGACTGATGACGCTGATGACGTCACATGACTGATGACTGTCACATGACTGATGATGTCAGCATGTGTGTGTGTGTGTGTGTGTGTGTTTCCGCACAGAGAGCGCTGGTGGTCTGCAGATGTTGGGTCGTCTGTCTCTGCTGTCGGAGGATGATCTCTGGTCTCTGAAGGGTCTTCCCAACCAAACTTTCCCCTCCGATCACCTCAGTCTGCTGGTCAAGCTCCAGCTCCGCTCACTGCCCGACTCTAATAGTCGTCTAGTGTAAGGATCGTTTGTCTTTAATTGCCTTATAATTGGATTGTGAATGGAAAAAAAATATATATTTTTGGTCAAGATGAATATTTTGTTCGTGTGAATAATGTGTGAATATTTCTCCAGCATGGCATTTGAAGATGCACCATTTACGCCTCCAATAGTTTAATCAAAATGCACTTGCATTTATGATACACTTTTTGTATTTCTTTTGTTTTGGTTTTGAATTTATACTTTGAACAGACCTGAATAAATAACTGCATGTGCTGCTGTTGTTTCTGCTTTTAGTTTAAGACGCACACATTAGCAGGGTTCGTAAAACAGCATTATCACCTTTGTGATGCATTTGTTCTAGTTTTTCACAGGCATCAAACATTTGCTTCTCAACAGGTAAGGCTGGTCAAGACACAAACTATCATTGGTTTTTAGGCAGGGGACAGAAATGTTTGGAAAACCTGTCTGGAAATTATAATTTTTCAATTCCATTAGGTGCAGAAATTAAACACGTTTGTTTCATTTTTTCATTTTTTTTCATTTACAAAGATAAAAATGAGCAAGTACATCATAAAACCATTTTCGAAATGGTATAAATCACTATGGTAAGCTTATTTTTATTTTAAAGCTGTCTGGACTTTCATCATTAGTCTGTGTGTTTACATCATATTCATAATAAATGAAAGGTCAGGCTACTATTTGGCTATATGCAGAAGCTTGAAGCCCAACAGCTGAACCTCGAACTGAAAAGAGTTTGCAAGTAAAAAGGAAAAGCAGCAGTTATCCACAATAAAACATGATTCAACATGGTTTGTGTGGCGTCACATTTGTTGTGCTGCTTGTGTGTTGAGTCGGATCTGCTTTACACAAACTCCATCTTCAGTGCAGACGAATCACATCTGAAAACTGAGTGTAAGAGCGGACGACCATTCCTGATCCGCTCCCGACGTGACGAAGATAAATGCTGCGTCTCAGTTCGGCTAATTATACTACACCCTAAAAGTATGTACTCTTTTTGTGAAGAAAAATATACTTTTGTATGGGACGAATTTAGTCTCAAAATGATTAACACATGCATACACAATTATGCATAAACTTGATAAATAAGTCAACTCAATGTATGTTTTACTATCCACTAACCAAATGCCTTTCAACTTGCGTGTGCAAAATTCAGAATTAAATAAATGTGCAGTATTTTGTATAAATAGATTCATTTTTGTTAATACAAATGTTTTCTTTTGTGTTAGTGTTAAATGATTTGCGCATACAACAGAAGATGTGCATTTGTGGATCAGGCGACACACATTCATTGACTTCTTTTCTGAGTCAATCTCATTTAATTAATTTGGATTTTGAGACTTTTCGCGGTTTTTAAGTATTTCACAAACCACACACAAACTACAAATGAATAGGCCTGGTGCTGATTATTGATGTGTGCAAAACTACCCATCTGTTTGACAAATTCACAAATTTGCGTTACTACATTTAAACTAATAGCATACTTTACAACTTGTGTGAGCATAATCCAGTGTTACATGAATTTGCAGCATTTATATAAAAAGCATAAATATAAAGGCTGGATTTTGCATTAATGTTGGTCAGAATTTGTGGATGCAACAAGTAAGATGTGCATTTGTGGATCAGGTGACATGCGTGCATTCATTGACCTGTTTCTGCGTCCGTTTCTGCGTCGGATGGCAGTAGCTGCTAAAACAGACAGCGGCACCGTAATCAAGGTTCCTTTTCGTATTGCGTAGCTACACGCAGTGGGGAAAATCCTTTTCCTCGATAATACTGAAGCCTAAAATGTAAAACGCATTTGCAGCTGCACAGCTAGCACAGTGAGTGTCTGGCTCATGTCAGAGACCGCCAAATTGGGTGTGGCTAAGTCTATATTAGAGCCCGAATTCGCCATTATAGCAAATTTATCTAGCCTGGATGCCAGCCGAACTTAGCCCCGCCCACAAAATGTTTAGGTCGGGAAGTTCGGTCTGGACTTGAGGAGCTATTATCGGACCAATCAAATTGTCAGGGCGGGCTTTATACTATGATGGACAGATGATCAACAGTAACGTAATCATCCACGTCACCAAAGAGCGCTTGGGTTGAATTTGTTTACAACAAAGATGACTGCCCCTGGAAAATTGAGATTTCACGAGTTCACACTTACAAATAAGTCAGATAGAATAAATGCATATTTGGCGTGCTTTTCGAGGAAAGGCTCCGGGCTCGGTATTTGGCCCGAACCCAGAGTACTCCCGTATTCCAGGCTGTGGAAGAACAGTCCAAGAGTGAGTGGAGGGATGCTGAAAACTGTCAAGGAATGTTAGGTGAGTTGACACAGTGAATAAATATATGCTTCCTCTCATGCTGATAGGGTAGACATGGTAATTGTTTGATGACAAGTTGATTGGATTGATTATTTGAACGTGCTCCTCCCGAACTTTGTTTATATAACATCATGTGTAGATTCCGCCATCGCATCTGTTATAGAAGATATCGACCGCGATCAAGGCATTTGTCGATCGAAAACATGAATGAAAAATATATGTCACTTACTCCGTTGCTCTGATTGGTTGTAGGTCTATCCAATTGAGTGCAGAGGCATTTTCTTTCCTGGTTCGGTTGAAACACGCCCCATAATCACAGCCCAATGGAGCAGTATCAGACTCACATTCTGACTAGAATCTGAGTATGACAAAGTCAGGCTAAGATTTATCTCCTTCAGCGACACAATTTACGTCTCTGACTCCTCTGCAAGCCTTCGCCGTAGAAACAAGCCTTTTACAGCCTGAGCCTGAGTAAAAAGCCGTTTTACTGCAGACTACGCCTTCAACACCTGAAGTCGTTTTTCTCGTATCGCCGTTCTCCTGTGGCCATCCTTCGATTGACGCGTATCCTTTTCATTGCATTATTGCAACTGTGTGTTCGCAACTGCGTTCACAAAGTCTAAAAGAGCAAGCGAGCGTTGTTACAAATGCCTCGCTCTACATGTGCCACGTGCGGATGCCATCTGCACTAGGCCGACGGGCACACAAAGTGCGTCACATGCCTGGGAACCCCCCCATGCTGAAGCTGCACTCTCTGCCGGAAGCTGCTCTTTCTGCGAGAGTATGCCTGTTCTGTGACTGCGCACGCGGCTAGCTCTCTGCTAAGATGGCGACGCCGCTTCTCCTGCTCTTACTTTTACCGGAGGAAAAAGAAGCGCCGCAGCCGACGACAGCCCGAAAGAATGGAGGTGAGCGAACACACGCCGGCCACGTCCCCGCGTGCCTCGTTCTCCCCATCTCAGTCTCACTCGCTGGTCCTGTTCACTCAGGCAGACCTGCAACCGTCCCTTCGAGCGGCGGGTCTCGTCTCCCTCGGCGGATCGGCTTATTTACACCCTGCGCTCGCAGCTAGCTCTCCTTTGGACGTCAAACCGCCTCTTGCGCTCCCCCCGTTTCTTCCCTCGTCGAGCCTCGACGGAAGAAGTGCGCGGGTAAATGTTCGCGCGGCTAGCTCTCTTTACGACACGAGAGCTACCCCGCCCTCCGTTCTGCACGTCGCACAGAAGCGCGTTTTCTCTGAAAATGTTCTCTCTCATGCGTTTCCCAGCTTCCTTCCCTCATTGAGCCACGACAGAAGCGCGCGGTCAGATGTTCACGCCTCTATCTCTCTTTATGACACGAGAGCTACCGCTCCCTTCTGTTCTGTTCATCACGCAGTACGTTCTCCGTGATTCAGACTCAACAGTGCGGTTTTCATGCCTGGAATCAAACCACGCTGAAACTGCTCTCTCTCATGACGGCTGTTCTCACTGATAAGAGCTCTTATCTGTCAATCCCCCCCTGTGGCTCAGTGGTGGATTCTAAGACTTTCGCGCCAGAGACCCGAGTTCAAATCTCGGCTGAGCTGAATCTTTTCACCAAAGCGAACGAGCTCACATTGGCCCCGCCCCCGCATGACTCACTCTCTTTGGCAGTGTCCGAAGAAGGGGTTGGTCGGGCTCAACGTTGATCCCGCCCCCCCCATCTAAACCCAGCAGGAGTGCAATTGGACGAGGCATGGCTTCGGTCATAGCTGCAGTCAAGGGGCCCGCTGTAAACCGCGCACCGCTGCAAACTAACGTTGTTCTCACAGCAGCTCAAACTTTCTCCTCTGAGGCATCAGGGAGTGCACGTGCTAAATTATTTTGACGACTGGCTGGTCCTGGCATAGTCGAGAACCGAACTTTTGACAAACAGAGCTTTGATTCTCAGCCATTTGGAATGCCTGGGTCTCAAAATCAACTTATCCAAGAGCAAACTGAACCCCAGCCAGAGTCTGATCTTTCTGGGCACAGTTATCGACTCTACAACTATGAGAGCGCGGCTTATGCAAGAGCGCACGCTCTCTATACAGCAGCTGGCAGCCTCCTTCAAGGCAGGCGAGCGCACGCCCTTAAAGGTCCCGTTCTTCGTGATCCCATGTTTCAAACTTTAGTTAGTGTGTAATGTTGTTGTTAGAGTATAAATAATATCTGTAAAATTATAAAGCTCAAAGTTCAATGCCAAGCGAGATATTTTATTTAACAGAAGTTGACTACATCGAACGGCCCGTTTGGACTACATCCCTCTACTTCCTTCTTTAATGACGTCATTAAAACCGTTTTTTGACTAACCTCCGCCCACAGGAATGCTCCCTCAACTCTACCGAAATTCGTTTATGTACTTGCGCACTTCTTATAACTTACTGTGTTTACTCAGCTCTTACGGTGATTTTCTGAAGTGAAACTGACGCTTCATCTTTTGTGTGATGTACAATAAACTTTATTAAACTCATCAGTATATGTTTGATCATCATTCAGACAGCAGACTTGTAGGCTATTAATAAATAATGGATACATACAAGCAGATGACAAATACGTTATAATAACCGTAATTAAACTACTAAACTATACCTGTTTCATCTCTATACAGCACTCTGACTCTGTAGGCATTATTGTCCGACTCGAAATGAACACCGTTACTGAGAGTTTCTGATATTATCATCATTCCGTGAGATGAGATTGTCCTGAGAGATTGAGCACGAGCTTATGAAGCTCCACCCCCTGTGTCGTCCAGCAGCAGCTCATTTGCATTTAAAGGGCACACACTAAAACGGCGTGTTTTTCTGAGCCCCAAAAAATGTAAAAAAATGATCTGTTGGGTATTTTGAGCTGAAACTTCACATTCACACTCTGGGGACATCAGAGACTTATTTTACATCTTGTGAAAAGGGGCATAATACGGGACCTTTAAGAAGTTTCAGAAACTTCTCGGTCTCATGGCAGCCGCATCGTCAATACTCCGTATGGGATTACTGCACATGCGCCCACTGCAGCACTGGCTCAAACGCTGTGTGCCAGCCTATGCATGGCAGTCAGGCAGCTTGTGCATCATGGTGAATCACGGTTGTTTACGGACCCTGATTCCCTGGCGGGCTCAGGACTGGTACCACGAGGGCGTGACCTTGGGGGTGACTTCCGGGAGGAAAGTGGTTTTCACAGACGCTTCCAACCTAGGTTGGGGAGCGCTGCACGAGGGCAAGCCTGCCTCCGGCCTCTGGTCGAGCACGGAGCAGAGCTTACATATCAACTGCCTGGAAATGAAAGCAGTTTGTTTGGCCCTCAAAATCATTTCTGTCAAACCTCAAAGGACACCACATTTACATTTATATTTAGTCATTTAGCAGACGCTCTTGTCCAAAGCGACTTACAAATTAGGACTAAATTAAGCAAGTCATCGTGAAGAGGCAAAAAACAACGCAAGAAGTGCTCAAAATATGAAGTTCAGGCATTGTTCAGAGTAGCATAAGCCCGATAAGCGAGGATATAAAGGGAAAGGAAAAAAATATATATATTTTTTTTTTATGAGGTTAAGTGCTCACGGAAGAGAAGGGTTTTCAGTTGTCTTTTGAATGTTGCCAGGGATTCTGCATTCCGGATGAGGGTGGGGAGAACATTCCACCAGCATGGAACTGTGAATGAGAATGTTCTGGAAAGTGATTTTGTGGCTCTCTGTGATGGAACCACGAGACGTCGCTTGTTGACCAATCGTAGGCTTCTGGTAGGGATGTAGACTTGTAGGAGTGAGTGAAAGTAGGAGGGAGCTGAGCCTGTGATAGATCTGTAAGCAAGCGTCAATGCCTTGAACTTGATGCGAGCAGCGAGAGGTAGCCAGTGCAAAGTGATGAACAGAGGAGTGACGTGGGCTTTTTTGGGCTTGTTGAAGACAAGACGAGCTGCAGCATTCTGAATCATTTGTAGAGGTTTAGTTGCACATGATGGAAGCCCACCCAGAAGAGCATTGCAGTAATCAAGCCTAGAGATGACCATGGCCTGGACGAGAAGTTGTGTTGCATGCTCAGTTAGGAAAGGCCTGATCTTCCTGATGTTGTGCAGTGCAAACCTGCATAATCGAGCTGTCTTTGAAATGTGATCTGTGAAGGTCAGCTGGTCATCAAATGTTACTCCAAGATTTCTGACCGACCTTGTTGGGGTGATTGATGATGGATCTAGCTGGATGGTGAAGTCGTGCTGTAGAGACGGATTGGCAGGGAGGACGAGAAGCTCAGTCTTTGCCAGGTTGAGCTGCAGGTGATGTTCCTTCATCCATGCCGAGATGTCCGCCAGACAGCTTGAGATCCGTGCAGCTACTGTGGGATCATCTGGTTGAAATGAGAGGAAAAGCTGTGTGTCATCAGCATAGCAGTGGTAGGAGAAACCATGTGCCTGTATGATGTGTCACAGTGACGTGGTGTAAATGGAGAAGAGCAAGGGTCCAAGAACTGAACCCTGAGGAACCCCTTTGGTCATCTGATGTGCTCTGGATACCTCGCCTCTCCATGCAACCCTGAAGGACCTACCTGTGAGATAGGACTCGAACCAGTGGAGGGAAGTTCCTGTGATGCCCAGTGATGAGAGGGTGGACATAAGGATCTGATTATTCACAGTGTCGAAGGCAGCAGATCCAGGAGAATGAGAACTGAGGACTTGGAAGCAGCTTTTGCGATCCGTAGGGCTTCTGTGACCGACAGTGATGCAGTCTCAGTAGAATGCCCTTTCTTGAAGCCAGATTGGTTGACATCCAGCTGGTTGTTCAGAGACAAGAAGGATGTTACTTGGTTGAAAACAGCTCTTTCAAGTGTTTTCGCAATGAATGGTAGGAGAGAGATAGGTCTGTAATTCTCTACAAATGATGTGTTTAGTGTTGGTTTTTTAAGCAGTGGAGTAACCCGAGCCTGCTTGAATGCAGTAGGGAAAGTGTCCTGTCACAGTAAACTGACCTGTCAATCATCTAAAAATCAGTGAAACGCTTATAGATAATTAATTAAATGTACCGGATATGAAAACACACAGACTGAGAAACTGCTTCTTTCCGAGAGCTGTGACCTTCATTACTCCCGCCACACACACACACACACACACACACACACACACACACACACACACACACACACACACACACACACACACACACACACACACACACACACACACCTTCCAGCTAGTGACATAATTGCACTTTATTTTGCTGTAATTATTTTTGTTATTATTAACAAAAAGTTTTGTTTTTGTTTAGGTCTTTTACCGAGATTAACTAGACAGAATTACGTTGAACTAAAAATTACAATAAAGTCTAAAGTTATTTTTTTTTTAGACCCCAATAAAACACATTTAAAATCTTCATTTAAAATGAAGAGACAATTTCATTTATTTTTAAAAATTTCTATAAAGACATTTATTGTTTAGGTATGAATAATAAAACAAACACTTGTGTGTTAAACTGCAAGCATAAGGTTAGGAGGAAAACTATATATAGAAATAAATTATACAAATGAAAAGAGCCTTAAGATAAATAAGGTTTTGAGCTGCAAATTATCTTCACATTCATTTAAAATTGCCCTGTGACATCCATCCTATGACGTGACTGAAGACAGAAAGATGAAGGAACAAGAGAAAAAGCTAATATGACGGTGTTTAAGACAGAAAAAGACATTTCCACAATAGAATACATTATGCATATTTCATGTACATTAGGGACCGTTTGGTATTTATGGAATGGACCACCAGAGGAAAATAGGGGAGGGTCATGTCTTTTTTATTCTTTGTTGAGGCGAGGGTCATCCAAAATGTTTTAGTCTAGGGGGAGGGTCACCCAACTTTTGTATTCATGAAAACAGCAAAATTTCAAAGTGGCTTGTTTTGTGCATATTTTTCCATCGCTAGCAGATGGGTCTGACCCCACAAAAGTTCAGTTTGGCGCTGTTTGACAGTGCGTGCGCGCTTCGGGGCGTACACGCTCAGAAAAAGTGCATCATGTCAGAACAGAAAGCCAATGAAATGTTTACCCGGCAAAGCTTTAAAGCACAAGTGGTTGTGGTTTTGAATAAGTGCAGTGTCCTGTGAGTAACTCTACCGCTGCATTAACATACCGGTACAGTATTGGGACTGAGGCGCCAGAACTGCAGCTGATAGAATGTGCGCTGTAGCATGATACAACCATATTTTAGTTTCCATGCTTATTGTTTCCACAACAATGTTAGTGAGTAAATCTACTGAAATGGCCACCATAACAGTGGAGTGTGATGTGTAAGATGAGAAAGCAGAGGTTAACGCCTGTTTCACACATACTCCATGTGCAGTGTGTATGCGGTGCAGGAGCAGCACGCTATAGTGCTTTCACATATGCTGCGTTTGCAGTGCGTAACTGACCCATGGCTGTACCACAAACACATACTCACAATTTTTATTTAAAATCCAGAAGTTATCAGCAACTTTTATTTAAAAAAAAGTTTTGTCAGCATTGCGATTCTCTCTAGGATACACATACACTCTTTAATAAACTTAAACTTAAAATTGACAAAAAAAAGCCGACTCTCATGCCTTTTGCATTAAAATTTTAATACAATAAATATTGTATCTCACTAAGAACTTGTTTTTCCACCTCCACGAATGAGACGAGTGTTGTTCATTATGTCGCCTTGTTGAGGTAAATTGTAGTTTCCCTTGCCTTACCCCAGTCTTAAAGTAAAAAATATGACTGAAAAATAGTAGTATTTAATTAAATACATTTATGGTGAGATTACTACATTTTATTTAATTAAATGCATTTATGGTGAGATTATTATATTTTCATGTCAATCTGTGTTCATTTTGACCACGAACCATGCGCTGTCACTTTAATTCAGCGCGTGCAGCACAGCAAAAATAGACTCGGTGCGGAAACGATCTCTGCACTGCTGTATACGCACCGCACCTGGAACGCATTGCCGGACCGCATCCGCGTGCAGTGTGAAAGCTCTAACCTGTTAACTTGGATACAGAAAAAAAGACGCACCGCATACGCACTGCAAACGGAGTATGTGTGAAACGGGCGTAAGTCGTTTGTCATGGTTGTAAAAAAACAATGGCTATCTGACATCTTTGCCAAGCGCAAACCAGTACAGAAGTAATCAATAAATTATCTGGGAGGGTCATGCCTTTTTTCACAATCATTTTGGAGGGTCATAGAAAAATGTATTGCTGGCGAAGGGAGGGTCAAGTCTATTTTGACTATAGATCTCAAAACTCCTCCGGTAGCCCCTTAAATAAAAAACAAACAGTCCCTTAATTGATATTACATTAAGGACGTCTCTACAGTTATTAACTCAGAAAAACAAAACAAAACTATGCTTGACACACTTGAGTTTTCACAATTCCTAATTAATAATTAACCATTTAAAAATGTCAAGCTCTTAACCAGCAAGACAGAACCTTTTTCGTACTCCACGTAGATCATAAACCACTGAAATCAGTTGAGAAATATCAACGTTATTGTTCTTTTTGTCCAGAAAAGCCGCAGCTCCTCGTTTACTTGTATTTGTTTATAGAGCGGTCTTGTCCTGATCAATATGGCCGACTCGTTGACGTATTGCAGCAACGGTCCAAACCGGCCAATGGGGCGTCTATATATTAATTATGTCTATGCTCTCATCTCCTCATAATGGTTGGGACGGGTGGGACATGTCCCCACCACTTTTTGCCAGGGTCAATTTTGTCCCCACCACTTTTTAAAACATCTTGCAGCACGAATGTACCAATTCTACAAATAAACAAAACATCTCCAGTTAACTGGCAGAGCATTAATTTCGTTCGTTTTTTAAATAAGAGACGATCTAGCACTGAAATGTGTTTTTTAAATCAATGGATCAAAGTGCTCGCTGCCGCTGCAATCAGTGGCGCAAATACAGTGTTTTCTCGTGTGGCTCGAGCACACACCACACTGTCTTCACTTGGACGCGCGCTTCAGTCCGTTGCGGATACTCTCTATTCGTTCTGGTGAAATCACAAAACATAATGCACACAAATGTGTCCCTTCCAGATATACAACCACTGATAAACATAATCGGTTTTGATGAGAGAAAAAAAACTATACGAGAAAAAAAAGCTATACAAGTGTGGATTAGAACCCAGAACCTCCGACACACTTGGCGAAAGTTCTACCACTGGACCATTAAGATACACATCTTATACACATACTACATATCATTAAACTGCCTACCATGTAGCCTACTATTTAAATCTATTGCTGGACATAGTAATGTTATTGCACATATATCTGATTTAGCATTGTATTAGCAACCCCCACCCCACCTCACCCCACCCAACCCCACCCCACCTGTCCCACCCGACCTGTCCCATCCACTTTTTAAAACAATGTTACGCCACTCCCTATTGACCGGTAAGATCCTCAGAGAGCCATAACAATGGAAGAATGGAAAGAGTGTGTGAGTGAAGGTGGTTGTGAATGTGTGTAGATGTGTGTTAGTTACAGGATCAGAGAACGACACCGTTCCTCCGTCATAGTCCAGATTTACTCTCACACGATCAAGCTTCTGTTTAACACGAAAACCTAGAGTCCATCCGTACGACACACTCCAGACATCAGTGTTGAAGAAAACACTTCCCTTCCTCTGGATTGATGCTGTAGTTACTCCAAGAGTCCAGTGTTTACTCTCTTTAACCTCCACATCCCAGCAGTGTGTTCCTGAGTTAAAACCCTCTGAACCCAGAACACAGGGAAGAGAGTCAAATCTCTCTGGATTATCAGGAAGAGGTTGATTGTTCCGGCTGTATCTCACAATGGTCAGATCATCAGACAGGACGAGACGTGGATCTGCAGTGTTTGGATCCAGAATCACAGGAGCTGATGAGACACAATCAACAGATGCTTTTATTCTGATCTTCATATAATGATCAACAGTGAACCCAACACAGATTATTATGAATTATGACTTTCGTCCTGTTGATCAAACACATTTTCCTCTGATCACTGTCAGTGCTGTTATTAGTTTCACACTCGTTTCTATCATCATCATCAGTAAATATGGGATTCAGACATTTGTGTCCATCAAGAGAAACTGATACTTTGGGAAATTTAAATAACAACTACATTAAAAAGTTAATCGAGACATTGGCTTGAGAAAGTTTGGACCAGAAAGTTTGAAGTAGTTTGAAGTGTAAAGTAGTTTGAAGTTTAAATTAGTTTTTAAGTTTAAATTAGTTTGAAGTTTAAAGTAGTTTAAAGTTGCTAGGGTGTTTCTAGTGGGTTGCTAAGGTGTTCTGGGTGGTTGCTAGGGTGTTATGGGTGGTTGCTAGGGTGTTGCTAGGCGGTTGCTAGGGTGTTCTGGCTGGTTGCTACGGTGTTGCTAGGTGGTTGCTATGGTATTCTGGGTGGTTGCTAGGCGATTGCTAAGGTATTTTGGGTGGTTGCTAGGGTGTTCTGGGTTATTGCTATGGTGTTGCTAGGCTGTTCTGGTTGTTGGTATGGTGTTCTGGGTGGTTGCTATGGTGTTACTAGAGTTCAGAGTTTATTCATTTATGAGTTTAAGAGTTCAAGTTTATAAGTCTATGAATTCATGAGTTAAGTTAATTAGTTTATAAGTGTATGGAGTAGAGAGTTTATTAGTTTAAATGAGTCTCAATGGCTCATATAGTATATAGAATGGCAGTCTGATTGAGTCTAGGGCTTCAATTTTAATTTTTGAAAGTTGGGGAGTTTGAAAATCTGAACATTCCGCAATGTTAAGTCAATGGGAGTTTTTCCGAGTTTTGATTGTTATTTTTAGAAAGAAAAAAAAGTCGCGTTTTGAGTATGTAGAGTTAAAGCTCGAGTTTGAGTCAGAAATTTTAGGGGCAGAAGAAAAAGAATAATAATAATAAGTTTATTAGGATTTCAGTAAGTTGGCTCTCTAAAGCCAACTTTATAACTAGAATGTACATTTCCTTAAGAAAATGTGAGTGGTGCTTGCAGTGGCAAAACTTGCCACTGGGTAGATGCTAACACAATTAACATGTTGTGATACCATGATATACCACGTTTTAGCATGATATACCAAAATTTACCACATTATAACATGATTTGCCATGTTTCTATGATGATTTACTACGATTTACCACATTCTAGCATGATTTACTATGATTAGTATGTTGTTAGAATGATGTTAGCATGATTAGCATGTTGCTAGCATGTTTTTAGCTAGATAGACAGAAAGAAAGAAAAGTTAGGAGAAAGAATAGTTAGAAAGAAAGAAAGAATAGTTAGAAAGAAAGATACATAGATTAGTTAGAAAGAAAGAAAGAACGATTAGTTAGAAAGAAAGATAGATTAGTTAGAAAGAAAGACAGATTATTTAGAAAGAAAGATAGATTAGTTAGAAAGAAAGAAAGATAAATTAGTTAGAAAGAAAGAAAGACAAAGATTATTTAGAAAGAAAGATAGATTAGTTAGAAAGAAAGAAAAATAGATTAGTTTGAAAGAAAGATAGATAGATTAGTTAGAAAGATTAGGTTGAAAGAAAGATAGATTGATTAGTTAGAAAGAAAGATAGATTAGATAGAAAGAAAGAAAGAAAGATAGATTAGTTAGAAAGAAAGATAACTAGATTAGTTAGAAAGAAAGATACATAGATTAGTTAGAAAGAAAGATTAGTTAGAAAGAAAGAAGGAAAGAAAGATTAGTTAGAAAAAGAAAAATAGATTTGTTAGAAAGAGATTAGAAAGAAAGAAAGAACTAAAGAAAGAATAGTTAGAAAGATAGATAGATAGATGATAGATAGAAATAAATAAATATATATTAGTTAGAAAGAAAGGAAAGAAAGATTAGTTAGAAAGAAAGAGACAGATAGATTATTTAGAAAGAAAGAAAGATAGATTAGTTAGAAAGAAAGAAAGACAGATTATTTAGAAAGAAAGATAGATTAGTTAGAAAGAAAGAAAGATAAATTAGTTAGAAAGAAAGAAAGACAAAGATTATTTAGAAAGAAAGATAGATTAGTTAGAAAGAAAGAAAAATAGATTAGTTTGAAAGAAAGATAGATAGATAGATTAGTTAGAAAGATTAGGTTGAAAGAAAGATAGATTGATTAGTTAGAAAGAAAGATAGATTAGATAGAAAGAAAGAAAGATAGATTAGTTAGAAAGAAAGATAACTAGATTAGTTAGAAAGAAAGATACATAGATTAGTTAGAAAGAAAGATTAGTTAGAAAGAAAGAAGGAAAGAAAGATTAGTTAGAAAAAGAAAAATAGATTTGTTAGAAAGAGATTAGAAAGAAAGAAAGAACTAAAGAAAGAATAGTTAGAAAGATAGATAGATAGATGATAGATAGAAATAAATAAATATATATTAGTTAGAAAGAAAGGAAAGAAAGATTAGTTAGAAAGAAAGAGACAGATAGATTATTTAGAAAGAAAGAAAGATAGATTAGTTAGAAAGAAAGAAAGAAAGAATAGATAGATAGATTAGTAAGAAAGAAAGATAAATAGATTAGTTAGAAAGAAAGATACATAGATTAGTTAGAAAGAAAGAAAGATTAGTTAGAAAGAAAGAAAGATAGATTAGTTAGAAAGAAAGAAAGAAAGAAAGATTATATAGAAAGAAAGATAGATTAGTTAGAAAGAAAAAAGAAAGATTTTAAAAAGAAAGAAAGATAGATTAGTTAGAAAGAAAGAAAGATAGATTAGTTAGAAAGAAAGAAAGAAAGACAGATTAGTAAGAAAGAAAGATTAGTTAGAAAGAAAGATTAGTTAGTAAAGAAAGAAAGATTAGTTAAAAAGAAAGATTAGTTAGAAAGAAAGATATATTAGTTAGAAAGAAAGAAAGATTAGTTAGAAAGAGATAGACAGACAGTTAGATAGGCTCATTTTGAACATTCTGCAATGAAAGTCAATGGGAATTATCCGAGTTGTAGTCGTCATTTTTAGGAAAACCGTAAGTCGGATCAGTCTGAAAAGATATAGCAACTCGAGTCAGAACAGTCTGAAGGTCTGAGCCGAGTTTGGTGAATGTAGCTTGAAAAGTCTAGGAGGAGTAGCAATTAGAAATTTAGTCTAAATAAGTTTGTCGAAAGTTGGCTTGAGAAAGTTTGGACCAGAAAGTTTGAAGAAGTTTAAAGTACTTTTAAGTTTAAATTAGTTTAAATTAGTTTAAAGTAGTCTGAAGTTTAAATTAGTTTGAAGTTTAAAGTAGTTTAGAGTTTAAAGTAGTTTAAAGTAGGGCTGCACAATATATCGAAAAATTATCATTATCGCGATAATAGTATATGCGATATCCGTATCGCAGAGAGGTGTAAAAAAAAAAAAAAGTATGTGCCAACTTCTGCCAAGCATTTGTGCGTTGCATGCATAGGTTGTTTATCCAAATTTGACCAATCAGATGGGGCCTTACTATCTTTATACCCGTCTCCCCAGTAAGAGGAACCTAGTGGCTCAGAGCGCTAAGAGCAGATGGTGGAAAACTAAAACTAATGGCAGGTGTTGAGACAAGCGAAAATGACAGTAGCGAAGAACTTGTGGCTAAAAAGAACTCCAAGTCAGAAATATGGCAATATTTTGGCTTCTCGAGAGGAGACGTGTCACAAGTGCAGGTACTGTGTAGGTCGTGCCAAACAATTGTGGCCACGTCGAGAGGAAACACAACGAATCTCCACTCTCACCTGGAACACAACCACAGGGAGCTATATAACGAGTTCAAAAGTAGGCCCAAAACTGCTAACGAAACAGATAAGCATTGATCAAAGTTTTGCAAATGTAACTCCATATGAAAAAACGTCGCACCGCCACAGGGAATTAACAGAAGCTATCACACGCTTTTTAGCTAAAGACATGATGCCTGTTAACACCGTGAGCAGAGAAGGCTTTGTGAGTCTAATTAACAAATTGGACCGGAGATATCAGCTGCCATCGAGAAATAATTTTTCTCAAGTTGCAATTCCACATTTGTACGACACATGCGTGAAGACCGTGAGTTCCGAGCTGCGCCAAGTGGACTTCTACGCTAGCACCACTGACCTGTGGTCCAGTCGTATGACTGAGCCCTACATGAGCTTTACCGTTCACTTTCTTACTCAAGATTTTGAATTAAAAGCACGTTGTCTGGGCGTTGTATATTTCCCCGAATCCCACACCAGTGAAAACATAGCCCATGGACTGCGGGAAGTTTTAGCCAGCTGGAACTTACAAGAAGAGAATCAAGTGTCCATTACTACAGACAACGGCGCTAATGTGGTGAAAGCTACCGAACTTAACAATTGAGTCAGACTACAATGCTTTGGTCACCGCTTGCATCTGGCCATCGGTGAGTGTTGAATGTTTATATTTGCAATAATTAAATGAAAACAGAAAAAGGTATAGTTGTTGGTATAGTTGAATGTAGTATATAGGCATGATTTTGGATATTATAAATTATAATAACTTATATTTCTTTTTTTAAATATAATATTTAAGATAATGTGTTTATTTAAGAAATATATAGTAAATTGTAGCTAACTGTTTTCTATCTCTTCTGTCTTCTGTTATATAAAATTGTAATTATAATATTGCAATGTTATTTCACCCTGTATGTCCTTGTTTTGTTTTGTTTTGTCTTCTCTCTTCAGAAAATGCTGTTAAAGGTGATGAGCGCATTACTTGAGCTGTTGGTCTTTGCAAAAGATTAGTGGGACATTTCTCCCACAGCTGGAAGAAGATGGCCCTGAAAAATGCACAAAAAGAGCACAACCTCCCGGAGCACTACCTCATCACAGAATGCACTACAAGGTGGGGTTCGAGACAGAAAATGATTCAGAGAGTTCTGGAGCAGCAGCGGGCCATAAGCGACGTCCTGTCAGCAAACAGAAAGTCAAGACATTTGGTTCCTTCTTGGCAGGACCTAGATGTACTTGAGTCTATAAACCAGGCATTGCAGCCTCTGCAAGAATTTACAGATGCTCTGTCAGGTGAACGTTACGTAAGTGTTTCGTATGTGAAACCTGTACTTCACTTGATGAACACCTCAGTTCTTGCTGCAAAGGAAGAAGACAGTGATTTAACAAAGTCCATAAAGATGAAGATTCTATCTAGACTACATGAACAGTAAGTACGACAACCCAGCAACTCAAGAACTTCTGGACATGACCTCCTTTATGGACCCCAGATTCAAAGTCGGCTACATCAGCAGTGACAAGGTGTCAGACATCAGAGCCAGGGTGATGTCTGAAATTAAAGCAACTGTGTCAAAGGTAAATGTTAATGTCACAATAGAAAGTGATAATAATACACTATTACTAGATTTGATTGCAATATTTACTTTATTTCTCTATTTTAGAAGCAAAGCCTAAGTAATCAAGATCACCAGGGCATGGGTCCATTAGATGTCATCCTAAAGAAGGCCAAAAAATCCCTGGGCAGTTTCTTCAAGACATCCCCAGCTCCGTCATCATCTATGGTACCATTGCACGCTGTGGAGGCTGAACTGAACAGCTACTTGGTGTCTCCCACCATAGAGCGTGAGATGGACCCTCTCACTTGGTGGCGACTCCATCAGGTCAACAACTCAAGTAAACTAGCCCACAACTGAGTAAACTAGCCAGGAAGTATCTCTGTATACCTGCAACTAGTATAACTTCAGAGAGACTTTTTAGTACAGCAGGAAATGTTGTGACATGCCAATGCACATGTTTAAAACCTACCAAGGTCAATATGCTAGTTTTCCTGGCAAAAAAAACTGAAATAAAATTGTTTCAGTTTCACTGTTAAGCACATATGGCAGTGCAATTGCATTGTGCTGAAATATAGGTTTACATGTTATTACTTAATGTTTACATGTTAATACTTAATTATTTTATTCTTGTGGATGTTAGTATTTCCACTAAATAGTAATTTATTTAAGGCCTGTAAACTTTGTTTAATAGTATATTTTTATTTTAAAAAACAGGCAAGAAAGGGAATATTTTGTTAAAAAATGCTCTTGTTTTTGTTTCAAGATGCTCTTGATTGCATGGTTACATGTGAATAAAGTAATGTTTGAGAGTAATGCATTTCTTTGTGTTTGCAGGTCTATGGTAACAGCAAACCAGAAATCAGAATATATGCCGAGGTTTTCAGTCATTCATAGTGTTTTAAAGTCTAAATGTTTGCACCTTGACAGTTAAAAAAAAAAAATTTTTTTTTAAAAAGTGAGATGAGACCTGTTTAATTGCTTTTGTTCACAGTGCATTTAATTAAATCAAAAGATTATATCTTACCTGTTTATTTTAGTATGATCATTACATATATAATTTTTTTTAAAATAGCTAATAAAACTAGCATTTCTCTAGGGAAATGTAATATCGCAAGAAATATCGTTATCGCAATATTCAACAACAATATCGCATATCGCATATTTTCCCAATATCGTGGAGCCCTAGTTTAAAGTATAGTTTTAAGTAATTTAAAGTTTCTAGGGTGGCTGCTAGGCAGTTGCTAAGATGTCCTGGGTGGTCGCTATGGTGTTGCTATGCGGTTGCTAGGGTGCTCTGGGTGGCTGCTAGGCAGTTGCTAAGATGTTTTGGGTGGTTGCTAGGGTGTTCTAGGTGGTTGCTATGGTGTTACTAGGTGGTTGCTAGGGTGTTCTGGGTGGTTGCTAGGCAGTTGCTAGGGTATTTTGGGTGGTTGCTAGGGTGTTCTGGGTGGTTGCAATGCAGTTGGTAGGGTACTTTGGGTACTTTGGTTGCTATGGTGTTGCTATGCGGTTGCTATGTCATTCTGGGTGGTTGCTATGGTGTTGCTAGGCAGTTGCTAGGGCGTGAATACACAGTTACCATGGTGATATTTACAGACTGTTTCCCAACCGAAACAAACGAGCCAACCCCCATCTCTATACGATGTTCTGATGCAGAGATAGGTCTTGATAAATGGTTGTTAGGTTTTCTTGGTTGTTTGCTTGGCGGTTGCTAGGGTGTTCTTGGTAGTTGCTAGGGCATTGCTAGGTGGTAGCAAGGTTGTTCTGGGTAGTTGCTATGGTGTTGCTAGGCGGTTGCTAGGGTATTTTGGTGGTTGCTAGGCGGTTGCTAGGGTGTTCTGGGTGGTTGCTAGGTCATTGCTAGGGTGTTATGTGTGGTTGCTAGGGTATTTTGGATGGTTGCTAGGGTGTTCTGGGTGGATGCTAGGGTGTTCTAGGTATTCTTTATATATTGGGATTTCTCAGAAACACATCACCCGTCTACAAATAGTCCAAAATGCAGCTGCACGCCTTCTTAAAGGAAAACGTAAATTTGTACATATTACACCGGTTCTGATCTCGCTTCATTGGCTACCGATTAAATTTCGAATAGATTTTAAAGTTTTGCTTTTTGTTTTTAAATCTATACAGAACTTAGCTCCCCAGTACCTATCTGAATTGCTTCATCCAGAAATTAAGTCAAGATCACTAAGATCGGGGGACTTGAACTTACTTTCTGTCCCCAGGACCAGATTAAAAAATAGGGGTGACCGTGCTTTCGCAGCTTATGGACCTAAGCTATGGAACAGCCTACCCCCCAATATCAGATCTGCCCAAACTCTGACACTTTTTAAAACTTCTCTGAAAATGCATTTCTTCTCACTAGCTTTTAATATACCCTGAAGTGTCTGACTTTTTCTCTTTGATGTGTATCTTTGCTGGTTTTGTGCTTGTATTGTCTACACTTATTGGCCTTGTTAAGCACTTTGGTCAACACCAGTTGTTTTTAAATGTGCTATACAAATAAAATTGTTGTTGTTGTTGTGTTGCTAGGCAGTTGCTAGGGTGTTCAGGGCGGTTGCTAAGGTATTCTGGGTGGTTGCTATGGTGTTACTAGGTGGTTGGTAGTTCTCACAGATGGTTACTATTGGAGTTCTTAGCATTTTCTTGGCATGATTTAGCACTTACCTAATTGCTATTAGCATGTAGCTATTCATAGCTAGCATGTGTAGCATGTTGGAAGTCCTGTTTGCTAGCATGAGTCAAAAGAGCCAACCCCCATCTCTATATGATGTTCTGATGCAGAGATATAGGTCTTATAGGAGTGGCCTGGCAGCTGCCAATCATGACACTCCAAAGGCTGCTTGTCAGTAAAAATTATATAAACCAACTCCCATGCCTCTGTTACATTCAGAATGGAAGATATCCCTCTATGGATTTTGGTTGATAAGGTGCTCGACAATGGTTGCTATGGAGGGGCTAGGAAGTGTCGAAGTGATTCATGATTGGCTGTTTGCTGCCCCGAGTCAAACGAGACCACCCTCATGTTTCTATGACTCTTCTATCCAGAGTAGGGGTCGACCGATTAATCTTTTTGCATTTTTTAACATAATCGGCATCGGCCAACATCCAAGTATATCAAGCCGATTATTAGGCGGGCGCATCTGTGGGCAGCCTAGTGTTGTTGTTGTTGTGGAACACGTGTTCGACGCACGCTGCGCCTAGAGTTATTTTCCAGCAGAGTGAGCAGACCTCATTCAGTGCCTAAGGAAGGAGCTAAGTTCCTTGGAGAAAACTCCTTTATATTTAATTAAAAACTTTTGATATGTTACTGCCAACTTCGAGAAAAAAATATGAATAGGCGACATGATGTTCGGCTACTTTGGATATTGATAGCGTAGTTGAGGTTGCATTAGCACAGCAGAAGGGTTGCTATCATGTCACAATAAGTAAGCAAGAATTTTGCAATTACAGACAGAGAATCTGAGACTTATTTGTTCTGTTTGAGTGTCTTATATTTGAGAGGGTTGTCACTCAATGCAGAGAAAATAAGTAATAAAAAAGAGACCAACGCACTATAGGCTAGTGAAGGACTGGCTTTGCTTTGCTAGCGTGCTACAGACAGACCTGGTGCTAATACGGCACTGGTGCCTTAACGACCATTATCTACCGGACCGAATATCAATGCGGATTTCTGTGCTTCATTTCGGTGCTACTGTTATGCCTGTGCTTCTCTTGGATGCTCTGAAAACGGACGTTAGAATAACAGAAACATCGCTTCGCTGAACGTGACGCTAGTCAGCAGCTAACTTTAGCATACCGTTAGCTAGTAGCTGGATTAAACACGGTTAAAATGCTGGCCAAACGTGGGTGGAACGGTACATGTATTCATATTGAACCGAAACGGTAAGGGTTTCACAGTTCGGTGTATAAATTTACACGGAGAATACATGGTATAAAAATAAATAAAACTCGCGTGCAAATTAATTAATGTAATGCAGAGCTACTGTACTGTTAGATACGCGGGTTCTTTAGGGACACCTAATCTGTAGCTCCACCTTAGCTCTGAAGCAGGCTGCGATGTAAAGATTGCAATGCTGGAATATGTTGTGTGTGTGTGTGTGTGTGTGTGTGTGAGAGAGAGAGAGAGAGAGAGAGAGAGAGAGAGAGAGAGGCGCGGGCGCGATCGAAAAGTCGTGTGTGTTTAAAGTCGCAAAGTGTTTACTTATATTTGTGCGTGTGTGTGTGTGTGAGGCGCGGATGCGATCGAACAGTGGAAACATAAAAACATACTCCGTCATTTTGTTTATACAAGACATCATTCAAACTGCAAAGTGTTTAAGTTACTGTTTATTAAAATTTTAAGGAAAACAAATTAATATTAATCTGAAATGTAGCAAATTCATTTTCAATTAATTCAGGTACAATTACAAAACATATCTCAAGGTATTTTTGTCTTTTGTACAAGTGCAGATTGGTCAAGTGTTCAATAAATGTTTTTGTTGAGAAATCTTGTCTATCTTAAGTAATTATTTGTGTTACATTTTATCTTTCAAATAGAGTTTAAAAACAAGCACATAATCGGCCAAATATCGGCCAAAATAAATCGGCAGCATTTATCGGCCATCGGCCGACCCGGATTTCAAAAGATCGGCATCGGCCTGAAAAAACCCATATCTGTCGACCTCTAATCCAGAGATATCCCTTTGATCTCTTTCAATGGAAGTCTATGGAACTTGTTGCTAAGGTGCTCTAAATAGTTGCTAGGGTGTGGCTTGATAGCTTCACAATGATCCTGAGAGACGGATTGGTCATCTGAGTAAAATGAGCCTACCCCCTTGTCTCTATGACACTGTGATCCAGAGCTATGTTCAATACAAAATCCCTATGCAATTTACCATAGTAGGAAAAACACATGCATTTCCTGCCCCCCAGGGATGCAACTTTTACCTCATTATGAGGTATGGTCTTACAGAGCCTGTCAGCCTCTTCAAATGTGGTAAATCACACGTTTCCGCGAAATCCTCGCTCTGAGCTATGACTTATCAAAGTTTGTCGCAATGCTAAGTCTATTGGATTTTTAGGCCGCTTTTTCGCCCCTGGGGCGAACACCATACCCCCGATCACTTAAAAGTCATAGCACACCATTCCCGAATAATCCGCATGATGTGGGTCTGTGACAAAAGCTGCGGGAGGAGTAGCGCGTAAAACTTTTGGCGGAATAAAAAGAATAATAAGTATGAGCAATAACAATAGTGATGCCTTGCCTTTGCCAAGCACCATTAATAAATATGCAAGAGAACACTAGTGATGGCTTGCCTTTGGCAAGCACCACTAATAAGTTTATTAGGATTTCAGTAAGTTTGCTCTCTCAAGCCAACTTAATAATAAGATTAAATACAATATCAGTAAGTTGGCTTTTTCAAGCCAACTTAATAAATCTGTTGAGATTTCTGCTGTAGATTTCTGCTGGTGTGGTGTAATACTGAGGACCCCAGTATTATGCCTGATCTAAAGCTGTTCTCGTGATTCTTGATGTAATCAAACTTTAATCCATGTAATA
Source organism: Abramis brama (assembly GCA_022829085.1). Taxonomy (NCBI): domain Eukaryota; kingdom Metazoa; phylum Chordata; class Actinopteri; order Cypriniformes; family Leuciscidae; genus Abramis; species Abramis brama. The sequence continues at coordinate 32,488,323 of CM040785.1, forward strand.
ATCTTTTATTTTTTATCCTGATTATTTATATAGTTAAAGTGAAAGAAATTGCATTTTTAGGTGTTTTGCAAGATTTATTTTTAAATTACAAGCATGTAATGTCATAATTAATTCTTAGATGTATGCTTGTATCATATTTGTTATCAAAGTTTTTTATTGAAAAATATCGCATATGATGAAAAAAACGTTATCTATAATCATTTCGGATAGCTGTATGCAATGCTACTATCTAAGCTAACTAAAAAAAACACTAAGAATGAGAAATGTTTAATTTAACAATCTATAGCTTCGGTTATATACTAGTATATGAAACATAAGTTAAAAGACATTCATGGTCGTTAAAACGTAGTTCAAACGACTTATATAATAAAGTGATATCTGATTTGTTACCAGACACTAAAGCGATTACCCATCAAACGTAATTCACGCAAGGAAATGGAATCATGGGAGCTAGAAATAAGGTGGACAGTCTGTTATTTTGGATTGAGAAATTATTATTATTCTGAGACTAAATGTTCTAATTGTAACTCTCCTAACAACCTCCAACCTCGGCTCAGACATTCAGACTGTTCTGACTCCGGCTTTATCTTTTATAACTGATCAAACTTACAGTTTTCCTTAAAATGATCAAAACTCTGAAAAATCTCATTGACTGTCTTTGACAGAATCTTCAAATGAGCCAAAACTTTGACAAAAAAGCTAAAAAATCCAGAAATAAAGTTTTATAAGCCATCGACCTAAAAAACGAGCGTTTAAGGACACAAATTGGATTGTTTTCCCCCCGGTGGGCGTGATTTTCAGATTAGGAAGTGTGTCGCTCTCTCTCTCTATTAGACTCAATTAACCTGCCATTATATCTAATATTTCTAATCTGTGACCCTGGACCACAAAACCAGTCACATGGGTCAATTTTTTTAAATTGAGATTTATACATTATCTGAAAGTTGAAGACATAAGCTTTCCATTGATGTATGGTTTGATAGGATAAGACAATATTTGGCCAAGATACAACTATTTGAAAATCTGGAATCTGAGGGTCTCAGAAAATTGCCTTTAAAGTTATCTATCTATCTATCTATCTATCTATCTATCTATCTATCTATCTATCTATCCTTCTGCTCTCTTCTACTGTCAGACTCACTGTTTTGGACGATGTCCTGCATCTTCTTCCAGACTCTGAACAGCAGGTTGCCCAAGTATCGTGGCGAATGAATCAAAGCTCCAGAAGCCATCTGTGGATCCGGCTGTGAGCTCTGGACTCTGGAAGAACATTCAGGAGTCAGAACTGCAGTGGCTTTGGATCAGAACCAGAGAGACCAGAGACAGGAGCTGATCACTCACCTTTCCATTGAGACTGGAAACTCCTGCAGAACAAACACCATTTATCATCAACAACTCAATCAATCAACCAATGATCAACCAATGATCTGAAATCAGACCTTCAGAAAGCAGACGTCATTGGCTTTCATCATCTCCTCCATGTCTTTGATTGTGTGTGAAAGAGCTGAGATGTGTGTGTTCATCTCCTCCAGCTTCTCCTTCATCATCTGCTTCTTCTGCTCCTCTTCCTCCCTCAGTGCAGTGACTGTAGCTTCTTCTTCATCTCTGAGAAACTGATGAAGCTTCTCAAACTGCTGTTTAATCTGACGCTCTGTGTGCTCAGCTTGAGACTGAAATCAATTGACACACATCAACACTTCACATCATTCATATCAGAGATAAACTCAGATACCCGACACAGAAGCAGATTGATGCTCGTTATTTACAGAAATAATCAACTGGAATCCATTATATAAAATCATAACTGTATACAGTGATACTATACATGACTTTTGATTCTGTTTCCTCACCTTGATGTGTTGAACTGTTTTCTCAAACTCTCCTTTCATTTTTTCATTGCGTTTTAGTTTCTCTTGTAAGGTCTTCAGTGCTGTATTGAGCTCCTCCTAGAATTGAACAAAAAACATAAAACACAAGATTACAGTGAAGAGCTCAAACATGACAATCTGGGGCTCAGGTCAGGAAGCAGACAGACTGGCTAAACCGACCGTCTGCCAGCTGTCTCACGTCACTAAGGTCAGATAAATCCCATCACATAGAGCCTCTTTCACCTAGATATCATCATATAGAGACCGAATGTTCCCCATATGTTCCCCGAATTAGACTTAAAAAAAACTTCCAAACCCATCTAAGGGTAAAATTTTTATTGATGTTCAACAAATTAAAAACAGATATAATACAAATGAGCAAATGATAAAGCTTGGGTTGCTGAATATTAGATGCCTTACTTCAAAAGCACTCATTGTTAATGATATGATTACAGACTATAATCTAGATGTGCTCTGTTTGACAGAAACCTGGCTAAAACCAAACGAGTAAATGAGTCCACCCCGCAAGATTACTGTTATAAACATGAACCTCGTCTGAAACGCAAAGGGGGAGGTGTTGCTGTTATTTATAGTAATATTTTTAGAATTACTAAGAAGTCTAGTTTCAAATATAATTCTTTTGAGTGTTGGTGCTTAATATAGCAATATATAGTGTAAATGATAAATCACGTTTGAGATTTGTGCTGGCTACTGTATACAGGCCACCAGGGCACCATACAGACTTTATCAAAGAATTTGCGGACTTTCTATCAGTTAGTCAGTTAGTTAGTACTGGTTGCAGATAAAGTCATTATTGTTGGTGATTTTAATATACATGTAGATAACGAAAAAGATACATTTGGACTGGCATTTAAAGACATGCTTAACTCTATTGGAGTTAGACAACATGTATCAGGACCTACTCGTTGTCGTAATCATACCCTAGATCTAATATTATCACACGGAATCAATGTTGATGCCGTTGAAATTCTGCAGCAGAGCGATGACATCTCTGATCATTATCTAGTCTCGTGTAAACTTCATTTAGCCAAGGCTGCAAAGCCGACTCAGTGTTACAAATATGTTAGACCTATCACTTCTGCCACTAAAGATTGCTTTATTAATAAACTTCCTGATCAGTTTCATCATCTCAGCATCCCAGATAGCTTAGAAGAACTCGATATTGCGACAGAAACTTAAAGAACTCCATTGCGCTTAAAGAAGATTAAAGAAAATAGTCCAACGCCGTGGTACAACAAGCACACTTGGGCCCTTAAGAGAGCAGCCAGAAAAATGGAGCGCAACTGGAAGAAAACAAAACGTCTCGGTTACTAATGTAACCCTCGTTCCCTGAAGGAGGGAACGGAGACTTAGTCGATCGTACCGACTGTATGGGATAACGCCTAGTGAGCCCGATCACTCTGATTACTCTTAAAATCAAGCCAACAAGCTTTGGCAGGTGCGTAATCAACGCCCCGCCTTACCCTGCGGGTATAAACACGGAAGTGGATGCACCTACCAGTTGTTTTTCGCTGAGGAACAGATCGTGCCCCAGTCAGCGGTGGTCCAGTAGAAGTGGCAAGGGGACTAAGTCTCCGTTCCCTCCTACAGGAAACAAGGGTTACATTGGTAACCGAGACGTTCCCTTTCAGTCGGGTAACGTTCGACTTATTCGATCGTACCGACTGTATGGGATCCTCTAACACGCCACTACTACTGCCACCTTCCAGTGCCTTCCAGTGCTGGACACAACGAAGGAAGATACGAGCTAACTGTAGGAAGCATGTCGTAGAGAAATACACATATGGGATCACCGTAGGGATCGCAACGTATGGGCCCCACCTAACAAGTTTCACAAGCATACAAGTGATAGGAATAGTATCAGACGCTCCGCCACGTCTACTACCGACAGGGGGCTCAGAGGAACTCACTAGGGTTCCGTAGAACTCACCAGAGTAAATTTACGCACTTATCCAGTCCATAGGAGGGGAATGGCGTAGCAAGCCGACACTAAACTCAGGCTAAGTGAGGCTGACTTCAATGAAGGAGCCTACTAAGCCATGAGTTCAGTACACATTAGTGTAATGTCGCCCAGCCCCTAACACAATATCTGTTCAGCGAGGCACCCATGTCGACGCTTAGGAAAGAGCACATGCTCCAGATGGAGGGACTCTTAACCCAAGTGGACACGGTGCACCTTGGACTTCCACCAAGATGATGGCCACACATTCCCACGTGGGCCAACCATCGCACAGGGAACCGCCCTCCTTTCTGCTGGTCCCCAAACAGACAAGTAGTTAGTCCGGTACCGAGACTTTGCGTTCTGTTCTACCACCGCAGAGCGAGAGAAGCAGAGAAAAGTCAGGGCTGGGTCTGCCTCCTCCGAGGCAGCGCTCGCAGGCTCACTATCTATTCCCATCACAGGAGAGATAGGAGCCTTGGCATATATCCAGGCCAGGGTCCCCTGCAGGAGTAGCCCTGGCCCGAATCCAGGCACGCTTTGTCAACTGAAATGATGCAAGTTCCCACCTTCTGAGGAGTAAAACACAATAGGAGAACTGTTACTTAAAACAGGTTTTTAACTCGCTACCTGACTACTCAGGGGACCGCTCCGAGTGCATGGCATTGGAGAAGTCTCTGAGAAGGTAAGAGCTATGCAAGAAGGATGACCCCTTGCATTGCTCAGGAACCAGACAATCAAATTGTACCCCCCTCAGAAGCCGCACCGTGACGTGCCCATGAGAACAACGTCACCCAGAAAGGTGGAGCTGAAGCCGCACCACACAATTCTAGTGCAGTAGGGAAGTGACAAAATGACCGAACATCTTAGGGGTTCTTATTTTTAAGAACGCCAACGAACCGGTTCTACTTCAGATCACCAGCAGGCCTCCAGATGGAGGGGGCTCACGCAGAAGTATTAGTATCCATAGCTCTTTCAGAGGTAGATACTGAACCACCACAACCAAGCTGCCATTTAGGGCTCGTTGTGGGTGCCATCGATGCCCATCTCTGAGTGACTCAGAGGAAGTCAGAAGGCTCTCAAGGAATAAGTCTAGTTGGGCCGGAACGGGGCAACTGAAGACTGTTCCATTCTGACATAGCACGCTGACGGGCAAGAAAGCTCACCGGGGAACACCCTTAGCGTGAACCCTGGGGTCAGTCCGTTCCGATACAACCACTATTCCCAGTGAGTAGCGAAAAGGCCCTGAGGCAGCATGATTGAGCAGGCCAGAGTTCTACTGTGGAGAAGCGTACCCAGCTTCAGCCCCATTGGAGGTAGTGGCAGGCGAGTTTGGACCAGCGAGGAAGCCCTTGAATTATCCTCGCTGAAACTCTAGGCGAAAAGACGGCAATGTAGACTGACACGCCCAATGCAGCACTCGTAGGGTAAGGACCCGTACCGAGACCTCCACCCCAGACGCCAGGCATGGGATGACCCATGTCTCGCGGAAGAGTGGAGCCCAAAGTACTGATCCAGCAGGTCCTTTGTTGCAACCACTGAAGGACCACAGTTTTACCTGCTGTGTGAAAACTGAACGGGGGCTTTTTATCTTCCAAAAAAGGCCCGAACAGTAAACACCGATCCCAATGAACTCATTGTAACCCAAGTATTACAGAAACCATTACATAGAGACCCGTTTCCATATCGGCTGGAGGAATGGCCTCACCGCGGCCCTCACCAGTGGGAAGCGATGACCACGCCCGTCACGGTACTACCTGCTCACATAGTGACACAGGCAGCAGCGGACCGAACGGGTGCCAGACGAACTGAATCGCCTTAGCCGAGTCAAAAATACACAAACCAATCGAGAGAGTGCGTGAGAAGGCATGAGCGGGTCCTCGAACGCATTACTGCTAACTAATGAAGCTGAGTCTCTAGCAAAAGGAAAAAAGCTGAAACAGCCAGGAACACCTCACGGTGCTACACCGGTGAATCAACAGAATTCCAGATACCATCAACCACAACTTCAGTAAACAGGGACTCTACTCGGAAGGCCCGTAGGCGGCCCGAGACTGAATCATGTGCACATGTAAGTGCACTTACCCGTTTCCCTCGTTTCAGAGGATCTCAAAATAGCGTGAGATGGCCAATATGATACGCCACCATAATGAGGGCTGATGATACAGACGTGACTGTTGGTGTCAGGCTCCTGGGTTGCACACCTACAGCTCACCTCTGCTAATGCTCAGGGATAAAGAAATTTGCTCTTTCTTTGAAAATATAGGTACTGCTGGCCCTTACAGGAAGCCAGCGTCGGAACAGAACTACACAAACAAAGACTCCCCCCGGTCCTCCACCGAGGGGAGGGAGTGAACCGGTACCATCTACAAGAACAAAATCCCATCCCTGGGCGGCCCACCTCACTACGGCTTGTGCTTACCATCTGGCTTGGCAGCACCTGAGGTGGGCGGGGCGCTAAGCCTGCTTCTGGATCCACGCTGAGCCCCGGGTGAAGGCTGCCGCACGTGCTCAGCGGGAAAAGAGGCAGACGCAGGGGGACGCCCTTGGCGACGGGCAGGCGGAGGATCTACCCCCGACGGCCGGATGGAAGCAGCAGCAGGCCGTCGGGGAAGGATGTGCCGGATGGCCTCCGTCTGCTTCTGTACAGTGGAGAACTGTTGGGCGAAGTTCTCCACCGCGTCGCCGAATAACCCAACCTGGGAAATGGGGGAGTGAACCTCGAACCTTGTCCACTTCCATCATATCCGCCAGGTTGAGCAAGAGATGGCACTCCTGGACCACCAAGGTAGACATCGCCAGACTGATCGCGTGAATACAATGGCACAGTAAGAAATGACAGATTCAATAAAACTCAGATAAAACAGTGTCATCAACACTGAACATACTTTAAAAGAGTTCATTTTCCTTAGGAAAAACATACGCTGTTGAACCTTTTTACAAATAGCATCAGTGTTGGCATTAAAGTTTAATTTGTTATCAATCACAATACCAAGATATCGATATTTGTCCACAAGCTCAATGTCCCTTCCATTTATAACAGTAGGAGAGGCTAAAATGGCAGATTTTCCAAAGTCTATAATCATGTCTTTGGTCTTTGATATATTTAAATTTAGATTACAATTTGCACACCAAGAGACAAAATCCTCCACCACAGGTCCATGAGATGTCTCTTCATTTGCTAGGAGACTCACGATCACAGTATCATCTGCAAACTTTAACATATCTATTGTCAAAAATGTGCTCCTACAATCATTCGTGTACAAAATAAAAAGCAAAGGTGAAAGAACGCACCCTTGAGGGGAACCAGTAGAAGAACATAACTTAGAAGAAAGCAAACCATTGACTCTCACACACGAGTCCTGTTCAATAAAAAAAGGACAATCCATCCTACTAAATTAAGATCAAGGTTAAATAATCGGACAAGTTTATCAGCTAACACATGTGGCCAAATTGTATTAAATGTGGATGAGAAATCAATGAAAGCTAGTCATGCCCTTGTTTTTGGGGTCTCCAGATGTTGAGCTACTAAATGTACAAGAGTAGTTATGGCATCCTCAACACCCCTCCCTGCTCTATACGCAAACTGGAGAGGATCTAAATTGACTTCTACATGCTTCAATATCTCCTCTCTCACTATTTTCTCAAATGTTTTCATCACCAAAGAGGTGAGGGCTACTGGTATGAAATCATTTAAAACCTTTGGACTCCTACATTTCGCCACAGGAACAATTGTGGCATGTTTCCAGATTTGTGGGACGATTTGCATTTTAAGTGACATATTAAAAATCTGTGTAAATGTGCCACTAAACTGTAAATTACACGCTCTCAACACCTTACCACTAATATTATCTGGTCCTGGGCTTTTTTTTACTTTTATCCTTTTAAAAAACCTAGCCACCGTGGGAGCATCGATATTAAACACCATATTACCTTGCCAAGAGTCATACTTCACATTATCATCATCCACATTAAATCTTAAATAAAATTTGTTAAGTTCATTCGCTAAACACGCATTAGATGTATGCCCATTTAAAGATATCACAGTTCTATTACTTTCCTGTAAACCTGTCATTACTTTCATTCCATCCCAAACTGCCTTTTGATCAGCATTTAAGAATCTGTATTCTATTTTTTCTTTGTAATTATGTTTAGCCTTCACAATAGCTGCTCTTACTTCCTTCCTAATAATAGAATAAGCAACTTTATCACCACTTTAAAAACAGCACTTTTTTCCTTAAGAAGATTTTTCAATTCTGCATTAAACCAAGACTTATTATTTGAATGATGGTTAATAACCTTAGTATCAATCACATTATCAACACAGAATGAAATATAACTACACACCACATCAGTCCACTCATTTATATTGTCCGACGATGCTTGAAAAACAGACCAGTCCGTACACTCAAAGCAACCTTGTAGGGCCATTATACCATCCTCATTCCATACCTGGGCCGTCCATGATTCTGTGCCTCTCCTTTGCAGCACAGTCCTATATGTTGGGAACAGGTGCACCACACTGTGGTCAGAAGAGCCCAATGGGGGCCCAGCAACGGATCTGTATGCCCCACGTATAGATCCATAACATAAGTCAAGAGTCTTATTTCCTTGAGTGTGATAAGTGATGTACCAGTGCCGGAGCACACAGGGGAACAACCGCAGCAACACTCGAAAGTGAAGCACTCACTACTTCCGCCCTCAACCGCGTCAACAAAACACTCTTACTAAGAAGAAAAAATGCTGTGGAAACAGCTGAAGAGAGCTTTCGTAGCTCGCGACCACCGCTGTAATTGCTGTAAACACCGACACCAGGAGAGTCTTCCAAAAGAACACCGGCACACTCGTTGTATATAGTTATAGAGACCATCGGAATGAACCAATCAGCTCCGAAAGCGAAACACAACTGGTAGGTGCATCCACTTTCATGTTTATACCTGCAGGGTTGATTACGCACCTGCCAAAGCTTGTTGGCTTGATTTTAAGAGTAATCAGAGTGATCGGGCTCACTAGGCGTTATCCCATTCAGTCGGTACAATAGACTAAGTCGAACGTTACCCGACTGAAAGGGAACTCGAGGTATTTCGCATTTCATGGAAAGACAGCTCGATTGCATACAGAGAGGCCTTAAAAGCTGCTAGATCTGCTTATTTTTCAACCCTATAAGAAGAAAATAAACAAAACCCAAGGTATTTATTTGAAACAGTGGCTAAACTAACGAAAAATAAAGCTTCGAGCCCAGAAGTTTCCAAGCAGCACAGCAGTAATGACTTTATGAACTTCTTCACTTACAGTATAAGATTGATAACATTAGGGAGAAAATTATAACTATGCAACTGTCTACTACAGTATCGCATCAGGGAGTGCATTGTAGTCTCCCAAAGGAAAAATTCATTGATTCATTCATTGCTATAGAAGAGGAAGAATTTGTTACACTCATTAAATCATCTAAATCAACAACATGTATGTTAGACCCTATTCCGACTAAGCTACTGAAAGAGATGCTTCCAGAGATCATAGATCCTCTTCTTAATATCATTAATTCATCTTTGTCTCTAGGATACGTACCAAAAACTTTTAAGCTGGCTATGATTAAACCGCTTGTTAAAAAAAACACAACTTGATCGTACAGAATTAGTCAATTACAGACCGATCTCGAATCTACCTTTTCTGTCAAAGATACTAGAAAAGGCGGTATCCTCACAACTATGTTCCTTTTTAGAAAGAAATTATATCTGCAAGGATTTTCAGTCTGGATTTAGACCGTACTATAGCACTGAGACTGCTCTCGTTAGAGTCACAAATGATTTGCCCTTATCATCCGATCGTGGTTGTATCTCTCTGTTAGTGTTACTCGATCTTAGTGCTGCATTTGATACTATTGACCACAACATTCTTTTAAATAGACTCGAAAATTATGTTGGCATTAGTGGAATTGCATTAACATGGTTTAAATCATACTTATCTGACCGTTATCAGTTTGTAGCAGTAAATGAAGAGATGTCTCATCGATCACAAGTTCAGTATGGCGTACCACAAGGCTCAGTACTAGGACCGTTGCTTTTCACTCTGTACATGCTCCTCTTTGGGAGATATCATTAGGAAGCATGGAATTAGTTTTCACTGTTATGCTGACGATACTCAGCTCTATATTTCTTCACGCCCTGACGAAACTTCACAAAATTAACGGAATGCATAGCTGATATAAAAACTTGGATGACTAGTAATTTCCTACTGCTTAATTCTGAAAAAACAGAGATTCTAATTATTGGACAAAAAACTTCCTCACGTAATAATCTAGAATACTGTCTAACACTCGATGGCTGCTCTGTCAAGTCTTCGTCGTCGGTTAGGAACCTGGGTGTGCTCTTTGATACCAATCTTTCATTTGAAAGTCACGTGTCTGGTATCTGTAAAACCGCATTTTTCCATCTTAAAAATATATCTAAATTACGTCATATGCTCTCATTGACAAATGCAGAACAATTAGTCCATGTGTTCATGACCTCAAGGCTAGATTATTGTAATGCTATTATGGGTGGTTGCCCTGCACGCTTAATAAACAAATTACAGCTGGTCCAAAATGCAGCAGCTCGAGTTCTTACCAGAACCAGGAAGTATGACCATATTAGCCATTGGTTCCCTATTAAACATTGTATAAATTTTAAAATATTGCTGATTACTTACAAAGCACTAAATGGTTTAGCTCCGCATTATAGTCCTTCACGTATTGCAATCTCAAAATTCCGGCCAGTTGATAATACCTAGAATATCAAAATCGACTGCTGGCGGTAGATCCTTTTCCTATTTAGCACCAAAACTTTGGAACAGTCTTCCTAACATTGTCCGGGAAGCAGACACACTCTGTCAGTTCAAAGCTAGACTAAAAACACATCTCTTTGACCTAGCATACACATAACACATTATAGACTTTTATAATTCAATGTTAGGCTGCATAGATTAGGTCAGCCGGAACCAGGAACACTTCCCATGAATCCTGATCTACTCGTTACATCATAAGAAGAATGGCGTCTACGCTAATATTAGTCTCTCTGTTTAACCCGAGGTTTAACCCGCAGTCCGCCGGATCCAGGCTGTGCCTGGACGCGACGACAGTGCAGTCCTGAAATGTCAACTAGGCTCTTCCCTGTGAAAGCAGGGAAGCTTTCCTTGTTTAATAGTGAAATTTCCTATTTACTAATTCCTCAAATCTTTGAAATGTATTTATAGTGCGGTTCACTACTATAGTGCTAAACACAACCAGTCCTGATTACTGAAGCCCTATTCAATCAAATCAACACTTAAATAGGTATTTTTCAACAGCATCAAGTTTGTTAAAAGGTCTTAAAGTGCCCCATATGCTTTTTCGAATATTCCCTTTCATGCAGGCTGTTTGTGAATGTTAATGTTCTGCAAAGTTGTAAAGTGGAAAGTGCACGATAAATAAAGTTATTGTCTCCCAAAAGAAATAATTGAGTCTGAACCGCCTAAATGAGTCGTCAGTAACTCAGTCTCACTTCTCACTGCGCACATTACTAACACGCTCTTTAAATAACAAAAAAATATTGCGCCATTGACTTTAGACCAGATTTCAGTTGGTCAATGGCTCAGTCTATTTCAGTTCCTCAAAATAGCAACGGACCAACAATGCTCCTGAACACACTCCTGGTTTTCAGACCAGCAGTCCATGGGTGCACAGATGGGCGCAAATGCATTTGCTATTTAAACAATGTGGGCAGGACGTGAAAATGAAAACTTTTCAGGCTGAAACTAGCAAAACACTTGCGCCGCTCCTGGCGCTGCATTGCTCCGGATGTATGATAGGGCCCTGTGCGTGTGTGTGTGTGTTCGAGTGTGTGCGAGTGTGTGTGTGTGAATGAGTGTGTGGGTATTTACTACTCTCTTCATGTCACTTTCAGTTTCATTTACATGTAAAACAAGAGATATTTGTCTTACCTTATATGATGAAACCACTTCACTGATGGGTCTGAATTTATGATTGTCATGTTGTTGTGAAGTAATACACACTAAACACACAGGCTGTTTGTCCTCCAGACACAAGAGTTTGAGTTTCTCACTGTGTAAACTGCAGATCTCCTCAGATCCTGATGAACGCGTCTCATTTCTCTCCTTCTGGATTGACTCGCACAAGTTTTTTAATGCCAGATTAAGAGGAGGTTGATCTTTTGTGAATCTTCTCCGGCAGACAGGACACTCCTGAGTTTTCTTGGTTCTCCAGAACTGTTGAAGACACTCTTTACAGAAACTGTGACTACATGATAAAAGAACAGGAGCCTTGAAGATTTCATAGCACACGGGACAAGAAAGCTCTTCAGCAGAGACATTTAGTGAAGCCATTTTCACCGTTTGAGCTCCAGCAACACAAACTTTACTTTCACTTTCTGAATAACGGTTTAAAAAATGAATCGCCTTGAGAATCACAGCGATCTGCTGTCTGTTCAGAAACAAATGCCTCAAAAATCCTTCTTGAAAGTGTTTATCATTATTCTCCACTGATCGCTGCTTCTTTATTGCTTTTGTCGAGAGAGAAGAGAGTCAGCATGACAGAAAAGAGAAATAATAAGTCAGTCTCTTCCTGGTAAGTGTTGTAAGAGGGTGGAGTTTATGATCACATTTGGTACAAACAACAACATCAGGATTTCTTCAAATTAGATTTGAACAAAACTTCCATTGAAACTGTCACGGTTCATGAATTCACTGACTCTTTTTCGCCTTGTGTTGTTGTGTGTGCGTGGTCACTAATCACTACCGCTGATCAGCAGCACCATCTGCATCTGCTCAGCGGCTCCTATTTATGCTCACAGTTTGCATCTTGTATTTGTCAGATCGTTGTGGAGTTGTCCCAGTGTGTTTCCCATCCTCCACCTGTCCCCGAGTTTCCAGTGTTTCACAGTGGATTTAGTGCACAAGTCCGTTCTCTCTGCCGTCTGCTACAGAAGTCTTCCCTTCGAGTTCCTTTGGGGATTCTGAGTTCCAGTTGGACTTCCTTCGCTCCTTCATCCACTTCGGGATCGGGTTGCTCATTGGCGTCCCTGCGTCGCCAAGACAGACTGTTCCGGGTACTTGCTTTCTCTCACCACTCACTCCCAAGTTATTCTGCTCCAGAAATGGAGGCCATGGAGAAATACATTTCTGATTCTCTAGCATCCGAGTTCATCCGTCCTTCTTATTCTCTAGCGGGGGCAGGGTTCTTTTTTGTGGGGAAGAAGGATGGTTCCTGCGACCGTGTATTGATTACAGAGGGTTTAACAACATCACGGTAAAGAATACTTACCCTTTGCCATTGATGTCTTCATCCTTCGAGCAGTTACAGGGAGCCTCTGTCTTCACAAAATTGGATTTACGCAATGCACATCATTTGGTTTGCATTAGGAATTGGGATAAATGGGAAAACCGCATTTAACACACCCAGGGGTCATTTTGAATATTTGGTTATGCCGTTCGGGCTGTCCAACTCCCCAGCGGTTTTCCAGGCACTCGTCAATGACGTGCTGAGAGATATGGTAGACCAGTTCATATATGTCTATCTGAGTGACATATTGATTTTTTCTTTTCTCCAGGAACACGTTCAGCACGTCAGACGAGTGCTTCAGAGGTTGCTAGAGAATGGGCTTTTTGTCAAGGTGGAGAAATGCGCTTTTCATGTACAGTCTGTTCCTTTCCTAGGTTACATAATCTCGTCTGAGGGAGTGCGTATGGATCCTGACAAGGTTAAGGCTGTGGTAGATTGGCCAAGTCCAGATTCCCGTAAGGCCCTACAGAGGTTTCTGGGGTTCGCCAATTTCTATCGATGTGGGCACTTTTTTCGGCCATTTTGATTTTTCCCTCTTGTACCGCCCGATACTTTTTTTAGCGCACCAGTCCGTTCTCTCTACCGTCTGCTACAGAAGTCTTCCCTTCGAGTTCCTGTGGGGATTCTGAGTTCCAGTTGGACTTCCTTCATCCACTTCGTGGGATCGGGTTGCTCATCGGTGTCCCTGCGTCGCCAAGAGAGACTGTTCCGGGTACTTGCTTTCTCCCACCACTCATCCCATTCCATCTGACTGTCATCAATAAAAACTATTTTACTTGCATTTGAATGCGTTGTTTCTATATAATTACAGAACGATCTGACCAATCATGGATTCAGCAAGTACTCCTGATTTGTGTGAGTTTCTTTCTTGCAGTATTTCTCAAATGGATCAACAAGAGGAGAATTTGGCCGTTACTGGTCGTGCAGTGCAAACCTTGGTGACGCAGGTGTCCGAACTTACTCTGCAGCTTCAACAACTAGCGGGTCCCACTGCGCCACCCACGCCACCTGTTCCCCCCACCCCTCCAGCACCCAGCCGTCAACCGGAGCCACCGTTACTTACTCCAGAGCAGGGATGGGCAACTTCGGTCCTGGAGGGCCACTGTCCTACAGAGTTTAGCTTCAACCCTAATCAAACACACCTGAACAAGCTAATCAAGGTCCTCAGGATTACTAGAAAATTACAGGCAGGTGATTTTTTCAGGGTTGGAGCTAAACTCTGTAGGACAGTGGCCCTCCAGGACCGAAGTTGCCCATCCCTGCTCCAGAGCCTTGTTCGGGTGAGCCAAATTTTTGCAGAGAATTTTTAACCAAGTGCTCGATGTTTTTCTCCCTTCAGCCACAAACCTTCAATACCATTGTTTCTATATCATCACAGAAACTTTCTCAGGTATAATGCTATAAATTAAAACCTTGAATCAAACACTAAAGAACAATGAAAAACACAAATATTGGCAATAAAAAATACACTTTATTTGTGTGTTTTATTTATTGCTCTTTATTTTTAGATAGATTGTTTGTTCAAGTATCCAATTGTAGCGGACTATGTCTCACACAAAGAAACTCCCCGACACCACTGGCTTCGGTGGACCACGTCTGCAGTATATTGACAGAGGACAGACAATCAACACACAAGCCTTCAGGTTCACTCTCTTTCAGCTGAAGGATGTATAAGAAAAGACACGTTAAGTACCGTCCTCCCTAACAGCAACTGCAATTCATCTAATGCACAGGTCACACATATGGCTATAAACATACATTTTAATATCCAAATGAAAACTACACACATTTAATATACTAAACGACAATTCCACAGACTCAATCCACCAAAATTATAAGTGGAGAAAATTATTAACAGGGAAAAACCTGCACTCTAATTTGGCGCGCAGGAGGCAACATAAAACAAACACGTGTGTAAAACTCCGTAAATACATTGAACTGTTGGCAGAAAAATGCATATATAAACTTGTTCCCATTTTATGACACTTCTATAATAAATTTCAACTTGAAACTTTACTTAATACAGCATATTTTCGCTCTTAAATACAGAGACATATCTGACTCTCTCCAGTCACAGGCTGTTCTGAAAGAGAGCAGGCGCGCGACCGGTCCATTACCAATGACGTCACTCACAGAACAAACTCAAAATATTAATTATAAACAAAAATACATATTTTCCCTGTCTTGCAGAGCAAAATAAAGATTATATTGATAAAGTAAGTAATTGTTTTAAATTCTATTTAACCAATTTAATAATTAAAGAAATAAAAGTGTGCTGGAACAGTTACCAGGAAAACTCCAAAAACTACACAATGATTTATCTGATTTTGGTTAGGGTAAGTGTACCCATTAAGCCCACCAAAATCTAAATCTAGGTTTTTTTCATAGATATTGACATAGTTTATAAGAAAAATAATTTGTTAAAATGCAAGATCAATCTCTCATTTGAAAATGTATTAATTAGTTGATGTACATTTTAGAATATAAAATTAAGATAATTTAGGAATAAAGTCAGAAGTCTGGCATGGGCTTAATTGGTACTTTGGCACCATTTAAGCCCGCATGTGTTCCAAATAAGCCCACATCATCTTTGATTCACAAAATATATTTTTTTTTTATTGATTTTAAAGAAGTAAAACATCAATATATTTATTCAGTGACAGGGAAGAATTAAAAAAAATCCTTTTGCTAATGTTTGATTAAAGCCCTGGGTGGGATGGGTAGGTGTTAGTGGCCGGTGGTCTGGAGCTTTAAGTTGGCTTGACTGGAGTTGTAGCTGGAGTCAAGCTGGAAGTTAGGCCGGGTGTATCTCGGGAGCCAAGCCGAGTTGGGGCTCCAAATTCTGGGCTTAGGAGGGGCTCCTAGTGGGCCCCCCACACCGGGAGTCTGGAGCCTTAAGCCGGCTTAGCTCCCAAGTTATGCCTGGTCAAAGGTGGAAGTTTAACCGGGTGTATCTCGGGAAGGAAGCCGAGTTGGGGCTCCAGACTCTGGGGTTTCTGGGGACTCTCAGGTCACACCGGGAGTATGCAGCCTTAGGTCGGCTTGATTCTGGAGTTATGCCCAATCAAAGTTCCACTGGAAGTGACCATACCTCGGGAAGAAAGCCGAGTTAGGGCTCAATACACCCGGCATAGGCGGCCCACTGGGTGACCCCTCCATGCCCTTAGTC
Organism: Abramis brama; assembly: GCA_022829085.1. Classification (NCBI taxonomy): domain Eukaryota; kingdom Metazoa; phylum Chordata; class Actinopteri; order Cypriniformes; family Leuciscidae; genus Abramis; species Abramis brama. The sequence continues at coordinate 32,504,633 of CM040785.1, forward strand.
CAGAGCCCCATCTCGGCTTGGGCCCCAAGTTTTGAGGGATTCCTCATTGAAATACATAAGGTGGGCTTAAATGGTACATAGTGAGTAATGGTGAAAAAAGACAATGTTTTCCTTTAAAAATGTAAGATATGTTTACAAATACATGCATGGAGCTTAAATATACTGTGGACTAGTATCATAGTAATTTTCATTGTGCCCACATTGAGAAATGTTAAGTTTTTTTCATTCAAGGTTAGCTTGTGTTGGCTATAGTTTGCATGCGTTTTGTGGCGCTGTACCATTTAAGCCCATCTTAAAAAAAAGTTAATTTATAAAAATAATCTTCTCTACAAAACAATTTATGATGCATTTATTTGTAAATGAATGTAAAATGAATCACAAAACATTCATTGTTTGCAGTTCACATGCTTAATTCTTTGGCAGTCTATCTTTCTGTAAGGCTAATGGCTTGACCTAGAGATTAGCTTTGAACGCAAGCTAATAAAACTCATCTTTCCATTTAAAGAAAAATTATATAAAATGATAAAGTACTATTTGTTCATACACAAAAAACAATACATTTATCTCTTATTTGACATAATATCAATGTAGTTACCAAAGAAATGGCTGAAAATTGCTGAAATGTGTTGATTTCTGAAGGGTCCCGAAACACCAAAGTTTTGGGGTGACTTTGTGTGAGGTCCCCTGAGACAGCGTGCACATGGGTGGGGCTAACTCAACATTGCCAAATGTAATTGGTATGCAATTAAAAATGCCAGGGAAGTAACAAATCACTGGATTGGTTAAAATAATAAGCAGCATAAAATATTATTTTCTCTTTTTTTAATTTGACTTAAGAGTTGAAAGTGGGCTTAAAGGGTACATGGGCTTAATGGGTACACTTACCCTAATCCTTATGTTATTTAAACCATTTTGTAACTCTTCATCACCATCACTGGACTAAAATGTTACATGTTAATTCACAGCTACTCTTGTTCTGCAGTTTTTTCTGCAATATGCGCACCATTGGACTAAGAGCCCTGGCGGATGCTGTATATTGCATGTATGTGAACACAAATAAACCGGAGAAGACGTGAATGAATGCTTTATGAGTAGGGCTGGGTATTGACACAAATTTCACAATTCGATTCGATTTCGATTCACAAGCTTGCAATTCGATTCCGATTTCGATTCGATTCGATTCAATATTGATTATTTTGGATATCAGGTACAATACATGGCACATTTTCTCAAGGAAAACAAATCTCTTAACTATTATTTATTGGGTAACACTTTACGGTAAGGGTACATGAATTATCATGAATTCATGTATAAATTCATGCATGAAATATGCATTCATTCATGCATTAATATCTCATGAATCATCAGGAACTAACATGAGTTCAACGTTTTTCATTCATGACTTCATGGATGAACAACACCTTAATTAAAACATTAACTAAGATGAGTACATCATCATGAATTATGATTTATTACGCATGATCATGATGTTTTCTTTGTTCACACAAAAAATTGGTCTTTACCACCCATTGTGGATAAAGCTATGGTTATGGTACATGAATCATCATGAATTCATGCAAGTATTAATTCATGCATGCAAGACTACTCTTCGAATTATTAAAGGAATGTACAAAAATCCACATTATCTAATGCATGCATACAGGCTAGAACAGTATATCAATTAATGTGAGAACTTTTTTTCTGAATTATGATCTGAGTTTCCAAGCATGTTCATGTCTTCTCATAGCCTGCAGGTAAATGGACAGAGCCCAAAATTGGCCAATCACAGCACATAACATACAAATTCTGTTAGCATTCAAATACAGTTGTCATCATTAACTAAGCATTATTTATCAATGACTTCATCATGTGTGTGGCCCCTCAACTAAAGTGGTGACTTGGTGCTTTGAAACACTGATGAACAATGTGGCATAACTGTGAAATGACATGAATATGAACATGAAAGTTCAAGTCTTTGCAAACAATGTACTGTGGACACAAATGGACTTTGATCTTAACTGTACTGCTTTATTCTTAAACGGTATAAACCATAAAGCTGTTTAAAAAAAAATGTTTCACAAACAGCTTGATCTCTTTTTGGGTAAAGAGTCACCTTTAAGCTACTGATGTGACTCCTCCATATCATGAAATTGTAAAACAGCTTTATGGTTTTGTAAAGAGTTTTCAGATATAGCCTACAGGCACTTAAAATAAAGTTCATGGTGTATGTACTGAATTCCTTCTCAGCTCTTTCCAGCTGTTGATTTAACTGGTTTATACCATTTGGTTTCAGAATAAAGCAGTAAAGTTACATAACATTATTACGATTTTACAGCTAAAAAATGTACGTTAAACTATTTACGAATATTTCATATTATAAAGATATCTGTATAATTTCCCTTTTACCATTTTATAGATTATAAATGTAAGATCCCTTAAACCTACTCCCACACCTAAACATACCCATTTTATAGACAATATTAAAAGGATAAAACGTAATGGACAGATATGTGTAGGGAAATGGCAGTTTTATTAACAATGTAGCATTAAAAGATAGTTTGAGCAACTAATCCTACCCCTACCCCTAAACCTAACAATTTCTTAAAACTACGTAACTACAATTATAAATTAAAACAACAGACAGACAATCACAATCATTTATTTATTGAGAAAATGTCAAAACCGGTACCAAAAGTCGTTCACATGACGATGTGTCGCAGTCCTCTCTGGTAGTAACGTTATATAATAGTTTTGTATGAGGTAACGTTACAGAGCAGAATTTAAGTTATTAATCCATGAAAATGTTAATCCGGTTCGGTTTGCTGTTCGCTCTGTGAAGGCGCGCGCGCTTCTCCATTTCAAATGTAGTACACAACTTAAACATGTCACAATCTGTGACGAAGCATGCGAGAGCCAATGAGCGTTTGATATCACTGCCGTAAAACATGTCGTAACGCTCAGGCGGTCAGGGTTTCATCAGAGAATGTCTAATATGGCGAGAAGTTTCACTCTCAGTACACTTCCGGCTTTTGAACTGGTTGCAGTTCCACTCTGATTCCATATGAGGGCGCTCACAGGACGAGTGCAGAATGAATGGAGGTCTATGGCGCTATACCAATAAAAATCCACTTTTCTCAGGATATAATTTTTTTTCTAGTAATTTGAATGTTGTATTCGAAAGGAGATGCAAATAAATTACACATTGCTGGGTGTTAGATTTTTTTGAGTCACTTATTTGCTTTAAAAACTCTTTTAAAGTGTCAATGACGTCATACACATCGTACGACCAGAGATACTGCTTCACGGCAATCCTTCACTCACTCTGGTGCGTTCGCGCTCTGCACTTTCTTTTCACTCGAGGCATCGACAACACAGCTGACACAGGTAAACACACGTGCTAGAAGAGTTTTTGTTTTGTTTGTTTCTGGTCCCGCTGCGGATGGCACTATGCCATCAAGCGGTATCTCTGGTCGTAATCAGTCCTTCACTGACCAATCAGCGTTCATTAGCAGAATGCTAGCGTGTTATGGGCAACAACAACTCAACCTGTAAGAAATCAAAAGGACATAAGTACTCGTTTATTCAAATTTCGACCTAAAACCCATGTTGAACTTGCAAAATCTACAATCAGATCTGAGATTTCTCAACGGCAATCGGGTGAGAGAGACAAATTTAGCCGTCTAGCCCCATTGACTCCCATTCATTTTGCACTCATGGCGATCGCCCCCAGTGGAACTCTGGTGGTACTACAACCAAAATTCGGTACAATAGAGCTTAATAGGGAGTGGGCAGGCTCTCCGTAGACGGGCTCTGGTTTCATATTATTTTGAAGGTACCCCCGGGAGCCGCCATTGGCTAACAAGCCTTCACCTGCTGTTAGCATCCCATTGACTCCCATTCATTTTCGCGTCACTTTGACAGCGAATAACTTTACATCTGAGGCGTTTAAAGACTCCATTTGTCCATTGTTTATTTCTAAAGAAACACGACAATGTATAAAAGGCTCCATTACCTTGTATCTTACGTTATGGCCCCGTAGAAGCAGTTTTTGTAAAAGTAGGCTAACGATTGCGTCATAACCACGCGACTCTCTGGAAATTACCGTAGAGACAGGAAGAGAAGCTCGCAATCAATCGGGGGGACGTGGAGCCATAAAGTCCGATAAAGTAAAGGGAGAAGCCCATAGAGAGTCATGACGTTGCTCCTGCTCCTAGCTCATGGACAGCTCCTACTCACACTCTCCGTCTCTGCGAGATTCGGAAGGGAATGGTTCCGATTTCGCTTGGCACGGCTACTAGAAAACTTACAACTGTCAGGCAGGCTGCTCACGTCACATCCACATCGTCAAGCTCAGTTTGAGTCTGCGCAGTACGCTCGGCAATCAGGAAGTGACTGCTTCTAATGTGCTTCAACTTCTCTCCGTTGAAACCTATGGGGTCGCTGTGTCCAGTTTATATACTGTCTATGGTAACGCTTCGGGCGCAATTTTTTAATTTGAATTCACCACGAGCGCGGGATTTGACGTTGGTCTCTGACGTTGGTCTCTGACGTTGGTCTCTGAGAGAAATGGAGATGAAGATCACTGGATAAAGGGCTGCATTTGCAAACAACGTATGGATTCTTGCAAACAACGTATGGATTATAAAGATTTGATCACATTAAGCTAATAAAATTGATTTCTTTTGTGAATTTATGTTGTGTTTTAGTGTATTATGAGTCAAAACATTAATGCCACGATTTGAATATGCATAAGTTAAATAGGAATACGCCCAAATTTGTACGTCGTTGTTTGTATAAGTTGTTTATAAGTAAATAAATTACGTTTTTGTGCTGTCCACTGTCAGTATTATACGTTTCTGTGTGTATAAAATGTAAATAAATGTACGTATGGTAGAACTACACTTTACGTAAAAATACACACGTATTCTCATGAGATCACGTTGCAAGTTAAGATCAAAGTCCATTTGTGTCCACAGTACATTGTTTGCAAAGGCTTGAACTTTCATGTTCATATTCATGTCATTTCACAGTTATGCCACATTGTTCATCAGTGTTTCAAAGCACCAAGTCACCACTTTAGTTGAGGGGCCACACACATGAGGAAGTAAATAATGGTAAATAATGCTTAGTTAATGATGACTACTCCCTGCAAACAAGCCAGCACTGGCCCTTTACGGGCCCACTTAGGGCTAGCCTAAGGGCCCCCAGCGGGCTGCCAGCGCAGGGCCCATGAGAATTTGCTCATTGGCAAAACGTTGGCCCCTTAGCGCTGGCCCTGCACGGGCAGCCCTCACTTAGCCCCCAGGAAGCCCTCACTAAGCCCACACAGGGCCCGCACTATTAATCTACAACAATAAATCTGTTTCACTATAAATACTTTTCAGCTACTATAACTTATTCTATACATCTGAAATGGATGCAGTCACCACATAACTAATGTCTGTATTGTCAAAAAATGTACAGTAGTCAAAGGGATTTCAAATCAATGTATTTATTAATTACAAAATATAAAACATTCAATTCAGGTTAATACAGGTTAATAAAGCTAATTTAACACTCTGAAAGGGACTAAAAATTCTCTATACAAATATAAAATAATTCAAATAAACATAAAAATAAAAAATATTGGTAATTTATTACACTTTATAATAACGTTCAGTTGTAAGTCATGTATAAGTGGTTAGTTAATGATGAACTAATCATTTACAAAACATTCATAAATGATTAGCAAGTGATATACTAACATTTTATGTATGTTTTGTAAATTCCAAGTCATTTACAAGTGATAAGTAAATGATTAACTAATTATTTACGAAACATGACTATGCGTTCATAAATGATTAAAAAGTGATATGTTAATTATTGTATGTATGTTTTGTAGATTCAGTTATAAGTCATTTACATTTGATTAGTTAATGATTAACTAATCATTTACAAAACATGAATATGTTTCATAAATGTTCAATAAATTATGTAATTTTTTTGTATGTAGCAATTAGAGGGTGCAGAAAGTGTTGTAAATGCCTTGTATACACGTACAGATCATTTGTAACAGGTAAGTAAGTGTTCAACACAATGTGTAAATGCATGAATAAATCATTTACAACACTTTCTGCATCCCCTAATCTAAAGTGTAAACTATTCATCACTTGTAAATGTGTTACACATCATTCATAGATTACCACTTCAAGACTCAATAAGGCATAAGATCAACGAATCTTGTCTACGAATGATGTGTAACACATTTTCCAAGTGATGAATAGTGTACACTTTAGATTAGGGGATGCAGAGAGTGTTGTAAATGATTTATTCATGCGTTTACACATCATCTATAACAGGTGTTGAACACTGTAGTGTGTACTGCAGTGTAAGTGCTGACTGGTGAGGGTATAGACAGCTGTCTTCTGTAGTGTGTAGTGTAGTGTGCACTGCAGTATATTCTCTGACACACATGGAGTCTTTAACCACTGTGCTCCTGATGTGAGCAAAACATACAAAAAAAGTAACAATTTATTAATGGAGGGTGGCTCGCTGGTGGAGGGTGGCTCGCTGGCGGAGGCTGGCTCGCTGGAGGAGGGTGGCTCGCTGGTGGAGGGTGGCTCGCTGGAGGAGGGTGGCTCGCTGGTGGAGGGTGGCTCGCTGGTGGAGGTTGGCTCGCTGGTGGAGGGTGGCTCGCTGGTGCAAGGTGGCTCGCTGGTGGAGGCTGGCTCGCTGGCGGAGGCTGGCTCGCTGGCGGAGGCTGGCTCGCTGGCGGAGGGTGGCTCGCTGGAGGAGGGTGGCTCGCTGGTGGAGGCTGGCTCGCTGGTGGAGGCTGGCTCGCTGGCGGAGGCTGGCTCGCTGGTGGAGGGGTGGCTCGCTGGTGGAGGGTGGCTCGCTGGTGGAGGGTGGCTCGCTGGTGGAGGCTGGCTCGCTGGTGGAGGGTGGCTCGCTGGAGGAGGGTGGCTCGCTGGTGGAGGGTGGCTCGCTGGTGGAGGGGTGGCTCGCTGGTGGAGGGTGGCTCGCTGGTGGAGGGTGGCTCGCTGGTGGAGGGTGGCTCGCTGGTGCAAGGTGGCTCGCTGGTGGAGGCTGGCTCGCTGGCGGAGGCTGGCTCGCTGGCGGAGGGTGGCTCGCTGGAGGAGGGTGGCTCGCTGGTGGAGGGTGGCTCGCTGGTGGAGGCTGGCTCGCTGGTGGAGGCTGGCTCGCTGGCGGAGGCTGGCTCGCTGGTGGAGGGGTGGCTCGCTGGTGGAGGGTGGCTCGCTGGTGGAGGGTGGCTCACTGGTGCAAGGTGGCTCGCTGGTGGAGGGTGAAATCAAATTAAATCAACAGTGCTTTATTTTTTTCAGCTACCTTAGGTGTATTTAACAGTAGCATTCAAATACAAAATTAAATTAACAAATATAACAATAAAACACTAGACTTCACTGTATAAATTATACATAGATTCTTAATAAAGCTACTGTGTTAAAGTTCTTATAGTTTTGTCATATTAGGGATAGTTAACTGTTACCCCAAAAAATCTGTTATCATTTACTCTCTCAAATTGTTTTAAACCCTAATGATTTTCTTCTGTTGAAAAAAGTTATTTTGAAGAATGTGGGTAACCAGACAGTTGCTGGTCCACAGTGACTAGTATATGTTTTTTCTACATTGGAGGTCAATGGGGACCAGCAACTGTTTGGTTACCCACATTCTTCAAAATATCTTATTTTGTGTTCTGCACAATAAAGAAATTAATACAGGTTTGAAACAACATTACAGTGAGTAAAAAATGACATTTGACATTTTTGGGTGAATTATCCCTTTAAGGACAAGCGGCAGCATGTTTAATATTAGGATGCTGTCATTTTAAGACCTGTATGCTGCTCTACAGCCACGCATCCAGTTTTCTCTCAAATGTTTCCTGCTAAAATGGCGTTTTTCGGGGACTAATATAGGCCAAGGCCGCGCCCCCGTGGCGGGCTCTGACGTGTAATGGCGTGATGCTAGCTCATTGGCGCACACGTCAGAGGCGCCCGCGCCATTGTGCCGCAGCAAAAATGCATTTTACATTATAGGCTACAGTAAATCAAGGAAAAGGAGTTTCCCCACTGTGTATGGGGAACTGAGGTTACGATAGTAACCGAGTAATTTTCTCTCAAATGTTTACTTTCACTATAGACATATCCCATAACCAACTGAATGCACTGTAGCACGATACTACCATCTTCAAAAGCAGATCGTGGAGCCATTTTAATCGTCCACGTTCAAAATTCGTGTGCTCAGAGCACAGCCGTTAGACGAACGTAGTTATAACTTAATAACTTTTTTTCCTTAGACTTTAGCAGTTTACTGTGACAATCTGACATGGTAACAGAATATGGTAAACGGGGTGAAAAGGACAATATTTAGCCTATAAGCTAACTAACGTTAGTTTATTGACAACCTAGCTGCTAACGTTACTCCGTTGTCGTTCGACAAAAACATATGGTCTGGATTAACAAAAAAAAAAAATAGTACTGAAAATACAATAATAGCAGAACACAGACACTATGGCAAATATTTACTGTTAAAGATAATACTCAATTTACAATTAAAACTCACCTCAGAGTCAGGAGAATTCCACTGTGAAAGCAGAAACAACCGTTAGGAAGGCGGAAAGTGACGACTGCAGCCTGTAGCGCAATGGCGTTGATTAATCAAATATGTAGTTGATGGTCGACGCATGCGCGGAATTGGATACTTTTAACACGCATGTATTAATCTTTTATTTAATGTAATTTAAACTGTAACGCTGAGTTAAGGATAGAAAAATAGATACTTAAATAGATATTTCATTAGATAAATTATATTAATTATTAAATGCAGGAAGGTTTCTTCAAGCATCTCGGAGACGTTCCCAGTTTTTTCTGTTTCTTATCAGACTCGATGATGGTGAGATCAGATCATACCGGCTGTTTCTCACTGGATTATTACAATTAATGGCAAAAAGAATGTTTGGAAATTAAACTGATAAACTGTTATTTCCTACTGACACACTACAGCAAAAGAAATAACCGACTTAAAACCTTTTTTTTAACAAACTTGATGCTGTTGAAAAAGTCCTATTTAAATGTTGATTTGATTGAATAGGGCTTCAGTAATCAGGACTGGTTGTGTTTAGTCCAGCTGAACCACATTATAAATACATTTCATAGATTTGAGGAATTAGTAACTACAGGGGCACATACATTTTCACGTCGGTATTTAATAACTTTTTGCTTTAATTAATAACATTGTCTTACAAACTGTACTTTGTGTTTACTCAGGTTGTCTTTGTTTTATGTTTTAATTTCTGAGTCAATTTAATATGAGATGTGCACAAAAATAGAAGAAATCAGGATGAGGGCACATACTTTTTGACTGCATTATATGATCATATCACTGTATTGTCTTCTCTTCTTCTCTTCACTGTAATCTTGTGTTTTATGTTTTTTGTTCAATTCTAGGAGGAGCTCAATACAGCACTGAAGACCTTACAAGAGAAACTTAAACACAATGAAAAAATGAAAGGAGAGTTTGAGAAAACAGTTCAACACATCAAGGTGAGGAAACAGAATCAAGAGTCACTGTATACAGTTATGATTTAATATGTAAGGGTTAATGCCCGACGAGGTGTCCATTGTCAGGTATTAATGGACGACCGCGAGGCGTGCGGAGGACGGTTGCCTCCGCCGAAGTCCATATATACCTGACAATGGACACTTCGAAGGGCATTAACCCGCTTATACCATGGTCATATGCCAAATAACACATTTTTAAAACATTAGTTTATATTTTAATTAGTTTTACAATCGAAATCTAAAGTTTTTACAAACAATAACTTGGTTTCCCTGGTTACGCCTGACGGTTTATTTAGCAACCGGAGATATTTATAGTCCGCTCGATTTATAGTCCGTATAGATACTTTGACTGCCTGTTGCTATGGTTACTCACAGCTGATGTAGCCAGCGCATTTATTTATTAATTTTGAACGGTAAACAGTCAGTTTCACCAGAACTCCTTTACTAGGTGTCCTCTATCACTTTTTAATGGACACCTTGCAGCTAATCAGAATCGAGTATTCACCCAGACCATGGTATAAAGAGCATCAATCTGCTTCTGGATCCACTCTATGTCGGGTATCCGAGTTTATCTCTGATATGAATGATGTGAAGTGTTGATGTGTGTTGATTGAGATGATTGAAGTGAATGTGATGTGATTTCAGTCTCAAGCTGAGCACACAGAGCGTCAGATTAAACAGCAGTTTGAGAAGCTTCATCAGTTTCTCAGAGATGAAGAAGAAGCTACAGTCACTGTACTGAGGGAGGAAGAGGAGCAGAAGAAGCAGATGATGAAGGAGAAGCTGGAGGAGATGAACACACACATCTCAGCTCTTTCACACACAATCAAAGACATGGAGGAGATGATGAAAGCCAATGACGTCTGCTTTCTGAAGGTCTGATTTCAGATCATCGGTTGATCATTGGTTGATTGATTGAGTTGTTGATGATAAATGATGTGTTTGTTCTGCAGGAGTTTCCAGTCTCAATGGAAAGGTGAGTGATCTGTTCCTGTCTCTGGTCTCTCTGGTTCTGATCCAAAGCCACTGCAGTTCTGACTCCTGAATGTTCTTCCAGACTCCAGAGCTCACAGCCGGATCCACAGAAGGCTTCTGGAGCTTTGATTCATGTGCCACGATACTTGGGCAACCTGCCGTTCAGAGTCTGGAAGAAGATGCAGGACATCGTCCAAAACAGTGAGTCTGACAGCAGGAGATCTGAGCTGGAGAGTTAAAGGTTCTTCATGACTAGATAGATAGATAGATAGATAGATAGATAGATAGGAAGATAGATATATAGATAGATAGATGATAGATAGATGATAGATAGATAGGCAGATAGATAGAAAGATGATAGATAGATAGATAGATAGATAGATAGATAGATAGATGATAGATAGATAGATAGATAGATAGGCAGATAGGCAGATAGAAAGATGATAGATAGATAGGCAGATAGATAGATAGATGCTTAGATAGATAGATAGATAGATAGATAGATAGATAGATAGATAGATAGATAGGCAGATAGGCAGATAGATAGAAAGATGATAGATGATAGATAGATAGATAGATAGATAGATAGATAGATAGATGCATAGATGCATAGATAGATAGATAGATAGATAGATAGGCAGTTTAATTAATTATGAAAGATAAAGCCAGAGTCAGAACAGTCTGAAGGTCTAAGCCGAGTTTGGAGGTTGTTAGGAGAGTTACAATTAGAACATTTAGTTTCAGAATAATATTATTAATTTCTCAATCCAAAATAATTAGTTAGTCAAACACAACAGACCGTAAGAATAAGTAAGGGATAATGTAGAGCGAGGCGGTTGTTATAGTGAATACACCCCCAACAGGCTGATCAGGATCCCGACACGAAGCAACTGCTTAACAACTGTAACAACCGCCTCGCTCTACATTATCCCGCTTATTACATGGCTTCCTACCAAATAAATCAATAATTTGACACAAAATATTGATTTAAAAAGGAGTGTATTGATTTAAAAACGATTGTATTGCTTCCGCTAAAGAAAATAGTCCGTTCCGTCTCTACGGTTAGAATCCTGCGTCCATAGCAACGCTCTGTTTTTCATGGCAACGGTGTGTTATACTTAGCAGCGGTCTGTTATCAAGAAATAACACACCGCATTCTACATTAGAATTCAACCAAGCCATGTAATAAACTGTTTTAAATGATACACAGACTGTCCACCTTATTTCTAGCTCCCATGATTCCATTTTCTTGCGTGAATTATGGACGCGACTTCCTGTCACCGGAACCGGAGGTTTCCATGGTAACGGTCATAAACAGTCTATGCTAGCGGTACGCTAATCCTCTTTTTAGATAAAAACGAGTGTGAAACTAATAACAGCACTGACAGTGATCAGAGGGAAATGTGTTTGATCAACAGGACGAGAGTCATAATTCATAATAATCTGTGTTGTGTTCACTGTTGATCATTATATGAAGATCAGAATAAAAGCATCTGTTGATTGTGTCTCATCAGCTCCTGTGATTCTGGATCCAAACACTGCTCATCCACATCTCGTCCTGTCTGATGATCTGACCAGTGTGAGATACAGCGGTAACAATCAAACTCTTCCTGATAATCCAGAGAGATTTAATTCTCTTCTCTGTGTTCTGGGTTCAGAGGGTTTTAACTCACTGCTGGGATGTGGAGGTTAAAGAGAGTCAACGCTGGATTCTTGGAGTAACTACAGCATCAAACCAGAGGAAGGGAAATGTTTTCTTCAACACTGATGTCTGGTGTGTGTCATACAGATGGACTTTACGTTCTGGTTTTCGTGTTAAACAGCTTGATCGTGTGAGAGTGAATCTGGACTATGACAGAGGAACGGTGTCGTTCTCTGATCCTGTAACTAACACACATCTACACACATTCACAACCACCTTCACTCACACACTCTTTCCATTCTTCTGTTGTTGTTCTTCCTCGCTGAGGATCTTACCGGTCAATAGTCAGTAAACGCCACTCCTGTAGATCTGGATCTTCCTGCTTTCATCATGTTTCCATTATTTAATCCATATCTCATGAGTAAGAGTGCTGTTGATCTGAATATCAGTACGGTGGCTGTGATTGGGCCGTGATGATCACATGACTGATATCCAGCACTACAGCAACACTCACACTCTCATGTTGCTTTAACAGATCAATAAACAAGAGTGAAGTTTGTCACTTTGCTAATTTTCACATTATTATATTCATTTTTTTTTTCCCTATAAACTGAGCCTAATTCTACACAGGGACAGTTTCAATGAATTTGTAAATAAATAATTGTTTATTTCAGTTTAAATGATGTGTCAAGCATAGTTTTGGTTTGTTTTTCTGGGTTTATAATTGTAGAGATGTCCCTAATGTAATATCATTTAATGTACATGAAATATGCATAATGTATTTCATTGTGGTAATGTCTTTTTCTGTCTTAAACACCGTCATATGAGCTTTTTCTCTTGTTCCTTTATCTTTCTGTCTTCAGTCACGTCATAGGATGGATGTCACAGGGCAATTTTAAATTAATGTGAAGATAATTTGCAGCTCAAAACCTTATTTATCTTAAGGCTCTTTTCATTTATATGATTTATTTCTATATATAGTTTTCCTCCTAACCTTATGCTTGCAGTTTAACACAAGTGTTTGTTTTATTATTCATACCTAAACAATACATGTCTTTATAGAAATGTTGTAATATAGTGAAAGAAATAAAATTGTCTCTTCATTTTAAATGAAGATTTTAAATGTGTTTTATTGGAGTCTAAAAAATTCAACTTTAGACTTTGTCATTTTTAGTTCAACGAAATTCTGTCTAGTGAATCTCAGTAAAAGACCTAAACAAAAACAAACAACAATAAACAGCAACAATTACAGCAAAATAAAGTGCAGTTATGTCACTAGCTGGAAGATGTGTGTGTAACAGGAGTAATGGCGGTCACAGCTCTGGGAAAGAAGCAGTTTCTCAGTCTGTGTGTTTTCATAGCCGGTATTTAATTAATTATAAGCGTTTCACAGATTTTTAGATGATTGACAGGTCAGTTCACGTGACAGGATGATTGACAGAAACCAACTGTTAAGGACACAATTATGACGTGATAGTTTGTCCCAAGGACAAACTACTTTTTGTCTACTTTTTGCTACCCACTCAAAAGTATGGGATGAATTTATTCTCAAAACAATTAATAAATGCATACTCAATTATCCATGAACTTGATAAATGTTAGAGATAAAACCTGAAGAGAATATCGCACGTATCCCGTCTGTGGAGAGGAATGGCGAGCAAGCGAAAACAACTGAGCAGAATCTAGTACCGGCTGGCTGAAGCGAGTACATGAGAAGAAACTGGCTCCACTAGGAGATTGTAGAATCTCGCAAATGTGTTAGGTGTGTCGCCCAGCCTGCAGCTCTGCAGATGTCTGTTAGCGAGGCACCATGCGCTAGAGCCCAAGAGGAGGCCACACTCCGGGTGGAGTGAGCCTTCACACCAAGGGGGCACGGTCGACCTTGCTGCTGGTAGCCAAAGCAATGGCGTCCACTATCCAGTGAGACAACCTTTGCTTGGAGAGAGCCTTTCCCTTCAGATTCCCACCATAACAGACAAAGAGCTGGTCTGAGACACTGCGTTCTGTCTACGTAAGCACGGAGGGTGTGTACTGGACAGAGCAGTGCCAAGGCTGGGTCTGCCTCCTCCGAGGGCAGCGCTTGCAGGTTCACCACCTGATCTCGAAAGGGTGTGGTGGGAACCTTGGGCACATATCCAGGCCGGGGTCTCAGGATCAAGATCAGCTCACTGGGGGAAACACATACTTACGTAGGCCCCGCGGCCAGCTGTGCGCCAGTGCATCCGTGCCGAGCGTGCCCTCGGTCAGGGAATAAAACAGGTCGCAATGGGACGAGTCGTGGGAGGCAAGCAGGTCTACCTGTGTGTCCCCGAACTGATCCCAAATCAGTTGAACCGTCTGGGGATGGAGTATCCATTCTCCAGGGAGAGGCCGAAGCCGAGACAGCTTGTCGGCCGCATGGTTCAGGTCTCCTGGGATATAAATGACTCGAAGCGACCTTAGATACTTCTGACTCCATGTGAGGAGGTGGCGGGCGAGTTGCGACATACGGCGGGAGTGCAGACCACCTTGTCAGTACGCTACTGTCGCAGTATTGTCTGATTCTAGTAATATGGCACATAGTCTTAGAGCTCAAACATGACAATCTGGGGCTCAGGTCAGGAAGCAGACAGACTGGCTTAACTGACCGTCTGCTAGCGGTCTCGCGTCACCAAGGTCAGATAAATCCCATCACATAGAGCCTCTTTCACCTAGCTATCATCATATAGAGACTGTGTCTGTTCCCCGAATTTGGAAATCCAAAAAACGTTTAAACCCATCTAAGGTTAAAAATTTAATTGATGTTCAACAAATAAAAATGTTGCTGTAATTTATAGTAATATTTTCAAAACCACTAAGAAATCAAGTTTTAAATATAATTCTTTTGAAGTGTTAGTGCTTAATGTAAAAATATATAGTGTAAGATATTTGTAATTTGTAGTGATTACAATTTAGCTCAAAGGAATTATTAATTATTTTATAGGGAATTCAAAAGAGTCACTTATTACAACCGAGCAAATGACTCGTTCGCGGTTCATTTGAACTGGCTGTAATTATCAACTCTGCAACGGATATAAATATCCGAACTATAGTGAAACACTATATAGTTAGCAAGGTAACTTAGATCAGAAGTTTAAGACATTAAATTTGTAAGCACAATAACACAAGTAATATTTCTCTTTAAAATACAAACAAGACTTTATTGATTATTCTAACACATACAACTAATATCTAACACAGACACACACATTCATACGCGTTGCAGAAAGAAAGAGAGTAAGGAAAGATTAAGTTTTAAGAGTGAGTTTAAGAGTGAGATGATGTAATCCCAAGTTTCTATGCACTTATAAAACACAACCTGAATGAACCATCAATCATTAGTTTAACCCTTTTATCGTTTCCTAGGTTATTAAATCTGTTTCAAATACACTAGTTCAGTTTAAGAGTCTGGAGGCAGTACTTGCTTGTCTTTGCTTTTGGGGATTCCCTTTTGTTGCGTGTAAGGGGTTTTCCCGGTCCGTTCGTTGGCTGGTCTCCTCGTGCCTGATGTCTGGGTCACGTGGTCAGTCACGTGGCGTGCTGGCGGAATGAAAGTCTTTGTTTGAAGCTGGCTTTGCAGAAGAAACGTGGCTCGAAATCTTGTCGCAAAACTTAACTTAGAACCGAGACTCACAACGGAAAAGAAAGGAAACTAAGGAAAGAAAGGAAATTGAGAGGAGTAGATGATGGCTTGAATGAAGCTGTTTAACCCATGTTCTTCAGATCTTGATTTGGGTTATTTCGTCTGCGCGTTTACATGGTTCCTAGTCTGAGAGAGCGAGAGCAGCGAGAGAGAGCTTCGAGAGAGAGCTTTGTTTTTGGGTCTAAGGTTTTTAAACTAAAAGTTTGTCCCCCCTCCTGAAGAGATCGGACCAATTAGACACTGGCTTTGTTTGTCTCATCGTAAATCATGCATTATCTGGGGGGGTGTCTGTTCTCTAGCTCTTAAGCAGAGAGAACAGAGGCCAGTTTAGACATGATTTCTAATTAAAAGAAGATCAAAACATATTACACAGATATCATTCAAGCCATCTTTTGAATCTCGGGCATATGATCATACCGATATGAAACACAACACACTTTCATTCAAACATCTAACAGTTATACCCATTAAAGGACTTACATGGGATATAATCTTATTAAAAATGCATATAAGTGGTAGAAACAACACAGGATTATGTAGTTGCATGATGTTTGAGTATAAGTCAATCGAAACTGTTCTGGATGATTTTATGTATTGTTATAGGAAAAATCTCAGTCTTCTGGTTTGAAAAGAAGAGAATTGGTTTGTTCGTTCAGAAGTCCTTAAGGAGGAGGGGGTCTGGAATGTTGTGGGCTCGAGTTGTGTCATCTCTGAATCAATCATTCTTTTCCAAGCTATCTCACATTGACAAGTTCTTCCTTTAGCTGGGCTCATAAAAGTTCTTAGTTGGGGGTTTTCGTTGGTTAGCGTAGACCAGCTGGAGCCTGATTTTATGGCCCCGGATTGGTGATTTGACCCTGGAATGTGAGGACTCTGTGTGGGACCTTGGTCTCTGTCTTTCTCTTAACCAGTCAGTATTCAGAGCTAGCATTAACCAGTATACAAAGGTAGCATTGACCAGTTATTTCGTTAGTGTTGGGGGGAGGCTCTTTTAAATAGCCAGAGTGATGAGGATCATTTGACGTTCTGAACAAATCTTCTGTTTTCTTTGGCAGGAAGTAGAGAGTTTGAATTAATTTTCTGGAAGAAAATTAGTCTGTGGTTGGTTTCTTCTCATTGTCGTTACAATAGTATAAGTGATAAATCACGTTTGAGATTTGTGCTGGCTACTGTATACAGGCCACCAGGACACCATAAAGACTTTATCAAAGAATTTGCGGACTTTCTATCAGAATTAATATTGACTGCAGATAAAGTACTAATTGTTGGTGATTTTAATATACACATCGATAATGAAAAAGATGCATTGGGTTTGGCATTTAAAGACATTGTAAACTCAATTGGAGTTAGACAACACGTGTCAGGACCTACTCATCGTCGTAATCATACTCTAGATCTAATATTATCACATGGAATAGATGTTGATGCCGTTGAAATTCTGCAGCAGAGCGATGACATCTCAGATCATTATCTAGTCTCATGTAAATTACATTTAGCCAAGGCTGCAAAGCCGACTCCGTGTTTCAAATATGTTAGACCTATCACTTCTGCTACTAAAGATTGCTTTATTAATAATCTTCCTGATCAGTTTCATCATTTCAGCATCCCGGATAGCTTAGAAGAACTTGATATTGCAACAGAAACTTTTAACTCTCTCTTTTCCAGCACTTTAGACACAGTTGCTCCGTTGCGCTTAAAGAAGATTAAAGAAAATAGTCCAACGCCGTGGTACAACGAGCACACTCAGGCCCTTAAGAGAGAAGCCAGAAAAATGGAACGCAACTGGAAGAAAACAAAACTAGAGGTATTTCGCATTTCATGGAAGGAGAGCTTGATTGCATACAGATAGGCTTTAAAAGCTGCTAGATCTGCTTATTTTCCAACCCTATTAGAAGAAAATAAACAAAATCCTAGGTATTTATTTGAAACGGTGGCTAAATTAACGAAAAAGAAAGCTTCAAGCACCGAAGTTTCCAAGCAACACAGCAGTAATGACTTTATGAACTTCTTCACTTATAAGATTGATAATATCAGGGACAAAATTATAACTATGCAACTGTCTACTAAAGTATCGCATCAGGCAGTGCATTGTAGTCTAGGAAAAATTTGATTCATTCGTTGCTATAGGAGAGGAAGAATTTACTAAACTCGTTAAATCATCTAAATCTACAACATGTATGTTAGACCCTATACCGACTAAGCTACTGAAAGAGATGCTCCCAGAGGTCATAGATCCTCTTCTTAATATCATTAATTCGTCTTTGTCTCTAGGATACGTACCAAAAAACTTTAAGCTGGCTATGATTAAACCGCTTGTTAAAAAAACGCAACTTGATCCTACAGAATTAGTCAATTACAGGCCGATCTCGAATCTACCTTTTCTGTCAAAGATATTAGAAAAAGCAGTATCCTCACAACTATGTTCCTTTCTTGAAAGAAATTATATCTGTGAGGATTTCCAGTCAGGATTTAGACCGTACCATAGTACCGAGACTGCTCTCAGAGTCACAAATGATTTGCTCTTATCATCCGATCGTGGTTGTATCTCTCTATTAGTGTTACTCAATCTTAGTGCTGCATTTGACACCATTGACCACAACATTCTTTTAAATAGACTAGAAAACTATGTTGGCATTAGTGGAATTGCACTAGCATGGTTTAAATCATACTTATCTGACCGTTATCAGTTTGTAGCAGTAAATGAAGACATGTCTTATCGTTCACCAGTTCAGAATGGCGTACAGCAAGGCTCAGTACTAGGACCGTTACTGTTCACTGTACATGCTACCCTTAGGAGATATCATTAGGAAACATGGAATTAGCTTTCACTGTTATGCCAACGATACTCAGCTCTATATTTCTTCAAAAACGAAACTTACCAATTCACAAAATTAATGGAATGCATAGCTGATATAAAAAAATTGGATGACTCGTAATTTCCTACTTCTAAATTCTGAATAAACAGAGATTCTAATTTTGGACAAAAAACTTCCTCACGTAATAATCTAGAATACTGTCTAACACTTGATGGCTGCTCTGTCAAGTCTTCGTCATCGGTTAGGAACCTGGGTGTGTTCTTTGATACCAATCTTTCATTTGAAAGTCACGTGTCTAGTATCTGTAAAACCGCATTTTTCCATCTTAAAAATATATCTAAATTATGCCATATGCTCTCATTGACAAATGCGGAACAATTAGTTAATGCGTTCATGACCTCAAGGCTAGATTATTGTAATGCTCTACTGGGTGGTTGCCCTGCACGCTTAATAAACAAACTACAGCTAGTTCAAAACGCAGCACCTCGAGTTCTTACCAGAACCAGGAAGTATGACCATATTAGCCCAGTTCTGTCAAAACTGCATTGGCTCCCTATTAAACATTGCATCAATTTTAAAATATTGCTGATTACTTGCAAAGCACTAAATGGTTTAGCTCCGCAGTACTTGAGCGAGCTCTTAATGCATTATAGTCCTTCACGTCTATTGCGATCTCAAAATTCCGGCCAGTTAATAATACCTAGAATATCAAAATCGACTGCTGGCGGTAGATCCTTTTCCTATTTAGCACCAAAACTTTGGAACAATCTTCCTAACATTGTCCGGGAAGCAGACACACTCTGTCAGTTCAAAGCTAGATTAAAGACACATCTCTTTGACCTAGCATTCACATAATACATTATAGACTTCTATAATTCAATGTTAGGTTGCATAGATTAGGTCAGCTGGAACTGGGAACACTTCCCATAAATCCTGATGTACTCATTACATCATGAGAAGAATGGCATCTACGCTAATTTTAGTGTCTTTGTTTATCCCGAGGTTTTCCCGCAGCCTGCCGGATCCAGGCCATATCCAGATCTGATGAAGGACCTTCGCCTGGACCCGATGACAACGCAGTGCTGAAGTGCCAACTAGTCTCTCCCTATGGAGGATCCATTTACCACTCTACAGATAAAGCGTCGTCTGGAAAACTCAATTCGCGTATCTACCCCGAACTGATAAAATAAAATTCTGTATCAAAATTATAAGGAAACACCAGTACTTTGTTTAAGCTTGGTTTGCGCACATAACTATAGAACCAATTCTTAATGCGCATGTGAACGCCATCAGCGTTTCTCACAGGTTCGCGTTTAAAGTTTGTGTAGAGAGAATGGTGTCGTCTTAGCGGCCCCTAATTTAATAACAAATGATCGTTGCACCCGAAGCGAATCTATCAAAACTAACTTTAGCTGGAAAATAACTTTATTAAAGAACCGCTATAAAGCCAAAACAATCTTACCTTAACCCTTTAGGCGCCAGAGGTTTTTTCTAAACCGTTCGATTTTGACATCTTAATTTCAAAATGCTATATCTTAAAAGTGATAAAAGATAGAGACTTTCTGTAAATTAGAGAAACATTAAGGATGACCCAAAGTTTATGTAGGGATTACATTGTCCCATCTAATTTGCATATTATGACGTCATATGGTGGCGGCCATCATGGATTATAGAATTTTCATGAAAAGTTATGTTTAAATGATAAAATGCAGCACTTCTTTCCCCCCAAAATGCCCCTCACCTTCTGTATGCTATATTGCACAATACTGAATGCTCAGGTAAATAGTAAGTAGTAAACAAACTGTGTAAATCATTACTAATAAATGATAGAAACAAACCGAATGCATGTAGCGGTTGGCCTTTTGCTGTAGAGATTTTCCATTTACTACATACAGTAGGCACTCTCATTCCATGTATGGGGCACATATATATTATTCATATGACACACAAAGCCGGCATTCCCATCAGCTTGCGATAGACTATGCATAATAAAGTGTGCACAACTCGGACTACTGTCATTGTCATTGCGACTCCCCACCCTGCCTCCACGTTACCCCCTAACTGTCCTATGAATACTTCGACCTCGTCTAACATACCCAGTGACATTAGACAAAGCCTCCACCACAATACTGTCGCCGCGATTGCGGAGAGGCACACGGTCAAAAGACAAAGCTGGCTAGCGCGGTAAAAATCTGTAAAAATCTCCCGCCTCGTTCCCCACAACACAAACACACCTGCTAACTTCGTGATGAACACTCCGACCCCAGGAAACATTGTTCCCAACACTGACATTGGGCAAAGGTTTCACCGTTTGTGCTTGGTGTAGGGCTACTTTCACTTTCAGAATCACCGTCATCATCAGAGTCCGCGAATAGAAGACCCAACACTTCATCAGCTTTATTGATGCCATTAAATAATATTATATTTATATTTATATAACATGTAACGAATAGGGTGGGTTGATTTGAATTAGCTCAAAAATATAGGGAATTTTGGAAATATTAATAATTATGACTCATGGTCATAATTAATAAGTCGCATGTACATTTATTTTATCAATTATAGAGATTACCTTGTTCTGTAACTGGTCTGATCGTTATTCGTCCAGCGAATAAAGGTGAGATTATCACAGTTAAGAAGGGGTATCTCTTTACAAACTCCAAGAAAGTTTTATCTTCTGGCCACGAACATCAAACTTTCTGAGTTTATTAATTAAAACTACTCAATGTAGTCTATATATATCGAGCTTGTAGCAAGATCTTTTGTCTCATTGACTTTATAAAAGTGGGCTTTCAAATACAGAGACAGTTAAAAGGATATATGGATTTTAATACATGTAAAACTAAAGATTATATGAGCTATAAATACAAACGTACGTAAAAATACAAACAATAAAACAA
Organism: Abramis brama; assembly: GCA_022829085.1. Lineage (NCBI taxonomy): Eukaryota > Metazoa > Chordata > Actinopteri > Cypriniformes > Leuciscidae > Abramis > Abramis brama. Next base: position 32,526,184 of record CM040785.1, read on the forward strand.
ACACACATTTAACCAAACAAGAAAATACGTGATCAGAATAACATGAAATGAAAGAAAGAAAGAGAAGAGAAGAGAAAATTAGTAATTATTACATACAGAAACCTTTGTTCACGAGACCCCTGGAAACAGCTTTTATCAGCTCAATATATTTGCAGAATTCTGTGCTCTTTCGGGTGAGGCTGAGGCTGAGGCAGGAAGTGGATCTTCTGCTGGGTCTTCCCGGTGCCGCGGGAAGTTTAAAAAGGCTCACTGAATGTAATATTACCGAGAAAGTCAGGTGCATCTCCCGGGACGGGAGAGGTTGCAAATCTTGGTTGCAAAGACGGCAGGCTTTTACATGACGCGGGCCATGTGTCCCAGAGGCCAAGGCGAGGCCTGTCCAGCTGGAGCAGCGCTGCACGTGGAGAAGGAGGAGGAGGTCAGGGACCGGAGAAGCAAGGAAGTGGGATCAGCGGGATCGATGAGAGAAGAGAGAGAGGAAACAGGGTCTCTTGCCTTTTAAAGACATCTGTTTACGCCTTCTCTTTGGAACAGCGAATCAGGTCTTCTGATCTGACGCGGGAGAAGTCTCTTTGTGTAAAGAAAAACACGCCCCCTTGTACCATATGTCTTATGAGGGAAAGGATTCATACTTAGAAATATGATATTTCCTGGAACAAATGCATATTATTGTACTTTGCAGTCAAGATTCGTCTCCGTGAGATGGAGAGGATTACAGAGATATCAATTATGACAGGTAAAGATTGGGGAAACATAACGTTACATTTATATGCATAATTACACACAAATAAAGTTTGATTAAACACAATAAAGTTGTCAGTGTTTCCGTTATGGCAAGTGACGACACTTTGAGAAACATAGGAATACATATCAACATTTTAGGGGTACTTTCTCTGAAAAGCTCCATGAATGGTGTGTGTGTGTGTGTGTGGAATGTCACGAGGCCAGCCGAACTGGCGCTGGCAAATTGCTCCTCGTGGGGCAATTATTAACCAGTACGGACACAAGACGATGTGTCTTGCCATATGATCACTTAATGCGAAAAGCAGATGTCATTGTTGCTACAAACATAAATAATAATAATAATAATAATCTAATGCAAATACTCGCTGCACGTTGACAACATTGCTCTGATAAAATGGCTCACTCGCACACTAGCTCCGCTTTTGTTTGCACTGATTCAATGCGCTCTAGCTCGAAGATTTTGTATAGAAGCATGACTTTTTTTTTAGTCTGGGATGAAGTATGACTTGTCTGCAATCTAGTGGAGGGGAGGTCGAACGAAATTTGACACCCTATTTGACAAAATCGTCCGTTTTATTCAGTGCCGCATCTTCTCGAGTAAACTCGACCGTGGCGCCGAGAGGGTTAACAAACCACTGCTGAAGTTCTCTACCCAGACAACGCTCCACACATGCAGTCTCTTTCCATGGGTCATCAAAGCCGGTGTACCTAGGCCATGAGAAAGAGAGAGCATCTGCCAATGGCAACCCATTATTGCTGTTAGCCAAAGTTAGCCTTGTCAGTTTGATCCATTCGACCTAATCTATCACAGATTGCTCTATAAGACCTGTCAGCATCCCATTGGACCAAATTAACCTTCGTTGGTTTCAACTTTCCCCATCTCATCAAAAATGTGTCTACAATTACCTTTTGTACCATTCGGAGCTTTGGTCGTCTCTAAGAAAGAAGTTTTTCCCTTTCGAAGGGAATTCGACAATACGTCATCATGACGCTATGGGGAACGCCTCAGGCGTGACAGGTGTCTGAAATCAAGTATCAACTCACAGCAATCATGCTGACCAGCGACAGCCCGTGCATCATCAGCTTGAATGATGAGCGCGCTACCTGGATGTATAAAAAGGGCGCCTTGAAACCGTGACAACATCCTTTTCGTCTTCAGGGACTGTTTGTCTGTCTGAGAGTGTCTTTTGAGAGCAATTGACAATGAAACGTACAGAGAAGAAGAGGAATTCTTTCCGCAAGTGTGCCGACCCATGTCCTAGATATTTGACACCGGAGGACTCACACGATTTGTGCGTTTTCTGCCTGGGAGAAGAGCACGCGCAGGAAGCTCTCGAGGGAGCTTCCTGCGCAAACTGCGAGCGTTTTTCTCTGAGAACGCTCCGCTCTTGTCTGTCCCACTTCTCGAGGGAAGTGGGTGCGGCATCTGAACCCCGCGGTTTCGGTCCCGCTCGGGCTGAGGCTCAGTGACGCTTGAGATCGTGGGGCTCTCAGATGGAGCTGGCAGATCAGCTGGAGGGGGGCGTTAACCTCGCGGATGATCTGCCAGCTGACGAGGGTGAGTTGCAGGTCAATGTAGAGGAGGATGTTCTTTCTCTTTCTGATGGATCTGCAACTGGTTCTCTTCAGGCCGGGCAGGAGTCGGCTGCTGATGATGTCAGTCTGGTTGAGACTGAACCAGGGCCGTGCACAGACATTTTAAGGGGCAGTGGCCTAAACCAAAAAAGGGGCACTATTTTGTTTTTTGGGGGGGGGGTGGCACACTAGTGTGCCAAAATTTAGTTACTTTTATTAGATCTGATCAAGAGTACAATAATTTGATTAGACAAGCAGCTAATTCTAAGAACGTGGATATGTTGTACACAGGGCTGGACTGGGGCAAAAAAATAAAAAAAATCGGCCCTGGCATTTTGGCCCAGACTGGCCCACTATATGATCATAAACAGCACCCATCTTTGCACGCCCTTAAATATATGCATACCAACTCCAATTCCTTAAAACCACTAATGCCATGTAATGAGTGAGTATATGAACAAGTGAGAGTTAACAGATGAAATAAGTAAAAATTTGACATTTATTAATACTAGTGATGAATCCTAAAACAAGCTATAAGCTGCACTGGCATAGCAATACCAGTGTTTCTCACAGGATTTTTGGTAAAACTGTGGTGGGACCTCTGTCCTTCTAGGGGGGGTTGGGGGCATGCCCCCCCTGTAAGAAAATTTTGTGCATTTTAATGTTAAATTCATCAATCTGGTGCACTTTGAGAGTTCAAAATTAAAAGCTCCAACCCATATTCAGTGTGCAAATTAAAGAAAAATTCAAACCTATTTTAGTGGTAAAACATAATAATAGTTATAATATTAATCCAATGACAGTAATAGCCATATTTTGTAAAACAATAAAGGAAACTTTCATAATTAGTTTTGTACCAATTTCTATACTTGAAAGAGATAAGCACATGATATTTTATTTTGACGCAAACTGCTTCAAGCTTTTATTTTGGCGGAAAACATGGTTTACAAACGCCTCTCATTAGATTTCTAGTGAATTGCGGTAATCGTCAACTATGCAGATGTGCTAAATAATCTGTAACTGGGTTATGGGTTCCTACACTCATGACATAGCCAAAGTGTTTTGAAAGTAGTTCTGCTTTAATACCGCAGGCTCTACACTCTCTCGTCTCTCTCCTGATCCTCCTCACTATCATCATCTGCCACTGGAGCTGTGAAGGTCAGAAAATATACACTACCATTCAAAAGTTTGGGGTCAGTAAGATTTTTAATGTTTTTAAAAGAAGTATCTTCTGCTCACCAAGGCTGCATTTATTTGATTAAAAATGCAAACAAAAACAGTAATATTCTGAAATATTATTCCAATTTAAAACAGCTGTTTTCTATGTGAATATACAGTAATGCTGTTCTTTTGAACTTTCTATTTATCAAAGAATTTTGAAAAAAAAAATGTACACAACTGTTTTCAACATTGATAATAATAATGATTTTTTCTTGAGCATCAAATCATCATATTAGAGTGATTTCTGAAGGATCATGTGACACTGAAGACTGGAGTAATGATGCTGAACATTCAGCTTTGATCACAGGAATAAATTACAATTTAAAATATATTAAAATAGAAAACAGTCATTTTAAATTGTCATAATATTTCACAATATTACTGTTTGTTTTTTATCAAATAATGCAGCCTTGGTGAGCAGAAGATAGGCTACTTCTTTTAAAAACATTAAAAAATCTTACTGACCCCAAACTTTTGAACGGTAGTGTCTATTTTGACACATTTTACAGTGTCTGCTTCAAGGGCCTGTTTCCATTTTTTCAAGCTGTTTTTCTGCACATTCCTTCCGTTTCTTCTCCATCTCGCTGACTATTTTGACAGATACACACTGACACTGCTGCACTCTCGCTCACTCGTTTAAAGATGTGATTGGCCCAGCCCAGTGTCAATCAAGAAAATAACCAATGGGCCGCTGATCTACGTGTTTCATGGGCTGGTCTGTCAGAAAAAAAAAAAAGAAAAAAACCTAACGCTGACTTTTTCTGACCAATGCATTACACTGGCACAAACCCGGCACCGCCAATTAAGCAAAACAAAACAAAACAAAATGAATGGGCCGCCGATGTACAAATTTTATAGGCCGTTAAAAAGAAAAAGAAAAAATAATAAGCCTAATAATTTTTATGAGTATGAGATGTATCGGCCCATGAGTATGAGATGTGTTGGCCCAAAAAGCACGTCGGCCCACCGGGAAAGTGCGCGGTATGCCCGATGGCCAGTCCAGCCCTGGTTGATATAAATCAAAGAAAGAGCCAGAAGCCAGAAGACCAAGAGCAAAACATTACCGACATAAATACAACAAAAACAAATGACTAATTTCGCAGATTCAACCACTGTCTTGCATGGCCTACCTGTTAATGCGACAGCTTTCGTGAACTGTCGTATACTGTGAGTGATGCTGCGGAGCGAGCGGGAAAACCTGGAGCGGATTAGCGGAATCAGCGGAATGCTTTGAGCGGAGCGGTGGGGATGGGGAAGAGGGGCACCTCAGTCGATGAGGGCATAGGGGCAGTGGCTCTAGCCACCGGGCCACCCCCCTGTGCACGGCCCTGGACTGAACCATCTCAGCCCTCCTGCCCAGTGTACGCTGAGTTGGTGGACGTTATGGGGCGCGCCACCAACAGATTGCAGCTGCAGTGGAGGCACGTCCAGGAGGAACCTGCTCGTGGTATTTTGGACGATCGGTTCCTCCCCACCCGTAAGCCACCGGCTCGGACGAGCCTTCCATTCCTTCCCGATCTCCACTCTGAGATCGAGAAGGCATGGAAGAACCCGTTCTCTGCGCGCCTTTATCTACATCAGCGGGCTAGTTTCGCTGCTGTGGAGGGGGCCGCGGAGCACGGGTACGTGTCAATGCCGCCAGTGGACGAGACGCTAGCCAACTATCTCGCCTCTGGTCGGCCATCATCACTGGGAGCTCCGACCCTGCCATCCAAGCCGCTTAAGACAACATCACGCTTGAATGGCAGAGCGTACACGGTAAGGTAGGTAAGGCAGGTGCAGGTAAGGCAGGTGCGGTTCTGCATACCCTCGCGGTCCTTCAGGCCTACCAGGCCGACCTGCTGCGGGACCTCGATCAGGGGGCCGGCCTGCCCCCTGACGCGGTCACAGAGCTGCGCCGCACCACGGATTTGGCTCTCCGGGCCACCAAACAGTCCGCTGTTTCCATCGGTCGTGCGATGGCAGCTATGGTGGCCACGGAGAGGCATCTGTGGCTCAACCAGGCTGACATCGGGGAGAAAAAAAAGACCTTTCTCCTCGATTCGCCGGTTTCGCCTTCCGAGCTATTCGGACCTTCCGTCGAGACGGTGGTCGATAAGTTCAGGGAGGCGAGGGCGCGCTCTGCGGCGTTTAAGACGGGTCTAAGAGAGGGAGCAGGGCGCGCAGGAGGCGTAACTCCCGCGGGAGGCAGGATCTCAGGGAGGAAACCTGATCCAGAGGAAACGTTCTCAGACTGAACGTTAGACATCACCTCCCTGGATCTTGTCTCCTAACCACCATCGCTCCCAGGCTCCTCCTACATCAGGCCTGGGGCGGGGCCCATGATGAGTTCAGGAATTCTCTGATGGCCCGCTTCAGCTTGGTTGATAGGAACGCCTAGGCTTGTGAAACAGTAGAACTCAGGTTACTGAGTTTCTGAGTCCTGGCGTGCTTCATTCCGCACGCTGCAGGTTTTATGTTGAGTGAAAATGTTTTGTGCGCAAATAACATTTTTCTCTTCTTTTTCAGAACTCGTCTCCTGTACAGAGCCTGGGACATGTTTGGTGAGCAGGTAATGTATTGTAAAGTGAGCTGAGCTCCCACACACTGTGGTCGCCAGGTTACAGGCCTCACCAGGCCTTCCTGGTTATGAGCCTCCACATGTCAGGTTACAGGCCTCACCCGGCCTTCCTGAATGTGAGCTCCCACATACTGTGGTTATCATATTACAGGCCTCATCCGGCCTTCCTGGTTATGAGCTCCCACATACTGTGGTCGCCAGGTGATAGGCCCCAGCCGGCCTTCCTGGTTATGAGCTCCCACATACTGGGGTATCAGGTTACAGGCCTTACTAGGCCTTCCTGGTTAGGAGCTCCCACATACTGTGGTTGCCAGGTTACAGGCCTCACCGGCCTTCCTGGTGATGGGCTTCTACATGTCAGGTTACAGGCCTCACCCGGCCTTCCTGAATGTGAGCTCCCACATACTGTGGTCGCCAGGTTACAGGCCTCACCCGGCCTTCCTGAGTATGAGCTCCCACACACCGTGGTCGCCAGGCCTTCCTGGTTATGAGCTTCCACATGTCAGGTTACAGGCCTCATCCGGCCTTCCTGAATGTGAGTTCCCACATACTGTGGTCACCAGGTTTAAGGCCTCACAGGACTTCCTGAGTATGAGCTCCCACATACTGTGGTCACCAGGTTTCAGGCCTCACAGGCCTTCCTGAGTATGAGCTCCCACATGCTGTGGTCGCCAGGTTACAGGCCTCACCGCCTTCCTGAGTATTAAGCTCCCACATTCAGTGGTCACCAGGCTTCAGGCCTCCTCGGCCTTCCTGGTTATGAGTTTTCACATGTCAGGTTGCAGGCCTCACCAGGCCTTCCTGAATGTGAACTCCCACTCACTGTAGTCGCTAGGGTATAGGCCTCACTGGTTGTGAGCTTACACATGTCAGGTTGCAGGCCTCATCAAGCCTTCCTGAATGTGAGCTCCCACGCATTGTGACTATCAGGTTACAGGCCTCATCTGGCCTTCCTGATCATGGGTTCCCACATGCTGTGGTTGCCAGGTTACAGGCCTCACCGGCCTTCCTGGATACGAGCTCCCACATTCTGTGGTCTCAGCAGCCTTCCTGAGGATGAGCTCCCACTTACTGTGGTCACCAGGTTGTAGGCCTCACTAGGCCTTCCTGAATATAGATGAAGTACATGCACCTTTACTTCATCTATTTTTCTTTTTTGGTACATATGCTCCGTACCTTCTTAAACCCATGCTTATGGTAAGTCACATGACTGAACGTCTTGTGTACTTTCTAAAATCCGTTTTTTATGGAAGTGTCATGTACGCTTCGGTCCCTTCCTATGTGGCTCAGACCCCGGTCTTTCACCTCGGGTCCCACTCTAGATGCGTCCTGTCGTCGAAGTATGCTACGACAGACGCCTTTTTCTTGCTAACTTCCACATTCTGATGAGCTCCCACACACTGTGGTCACCAGGTTACAGGCCTCACCGGCCTTCCCGAGTATAAGCTCCCACATGCTGTGGTTGCCAGGTTAGAGGCCTCACCAGGCCTTCTTGGATTCGGAATGGCTAAGTACATGCACTTTCGTTTCGTGTACTTTCTAAAATCCATATTTATGGTAAGGGTTATGCGCTGTATGCTTTGTTCCCTTTTTTACGTGGCTCAGACTCCGGTTCTTCACCTTGGGTCCCACTCTAGATGCGTCTTGCTGTCGCAATGTATTACGACAGACGCCTCCCTCTTGAGCTATCTCCCACATTCGGTGGTTATCAGGCTACAGGCTTCATTAGGCCTTTCTGAAAGTAGCCCCCACATGGTGTGGTTGTCAGGTTACAGGCCTTACCAGGCCTTCCTAAAAGTAAGCTCCCACAGGTTGTGGTCACCAGGTTTCAGGGCTCACTGGCCTTCCTGAGTATGAGCTCCCACCTACTGTGGTCGCCAGGTTACAGGCCTCATAGACCTTCCTGAGTATGAGCTCCCACATGCTGTGGTTGCCAGGTTACAGGCCTCACCGGCCTTCCTGATATGAGCTCCCACCTACTGTGGTCACCATGTTACAGGCCTCACAGGCCTTCCTGAGTATGAGCTCCCACATGCTGTGGTTGCCAGGTTACAGGCCTCACCGGCCTTCCTGATATGAGCTCCCACCTACTGTGGTCGCCAGGTTACAGGCCTCACCGGCCTTCCTGAGTATGAGCTCCCAGATGCTGTGGTCGCCAGGTTAGAGGCCTCACCAGGCCTTCCTGGATTCGGAATGGCTAAGTACACGCACTTTCGTGTCGTGTACTTTCTAAAATCCATATTTATGGTAAAGGTTATGCGCTGTCAGCTTCGTTCCCTTTTTTACGTGGCTCAGACTCCGGTTCTTCACCTTGGGTCCCACTCTAGATGCGTCTTCTGTCGCAATGTATTACGACAGGTGCCTCCCTTTCAAGCTATCTCCCACATTCTGTGGTTACAGGCCTCATTAGGCCTTTCTGAAGGTAGCCCCACATTGTGTGGCTGTCAGGTTACAGGCCTCTCCGGCTTTCCTGAATACGAGCTCCCACTTACTGTGGTCGCCAGGTTTCAGGCCTCACAGGCCTTCCTGAGTATGAGCTCCCACATGCTGTGGTCGCCAGGTTACAGGCCTCACCGGCCTTCCTGATATGAGCTCTCACGTACTGGAGCTACCCACATGAGGGGGTCATCAGGTCTTAGGCCTCAGTAGACCTTCCTGGTTTTAAACCCTCTCTTACTTCCCCAGTGTTCGTAGCGAGCACTGGGTAGACCCGTGGATTGAGTGGACAACTTCCGTCGTTTCTTGAGGTTGAGTCACACTCTCCGGGAGATCCCGTCTCTGTGATCCGGTACTGAGTGGTTTTCTGCCAGCTTCGCAGGCCTTCGGTTTTTGGATGCCTTATCCAAGGCAACTTCCAGAGGCTCTGTCTCGGAGAGACAGGCAATGGCCAGACTGTGTGTCTTAGTATAGATCACCAGGCCAGCCTGGTGGTATTTCAGGAGGCATGCTCCCCTGAATAGTGACTGGCTGGGAGTCCCTTGGGTCCCCTAGCCACACTCCCTAGAAGTGACCCCTTCTATTGGAAGTTGTGGTCCTAAGCCTTTGAGATGGCCCAGATATACCCCCCCGGTGGTTTTCTTGGTTCATTAGCTTGGGCTATGACCGGTAGGGAGTGCTGTCACTGACAGCCCGATGTGACCTAAGGGTGAGTGATTCCAGTGTTTTCTGAATTACTGGTTCTGACAGTTGTCACTGCCTTTGGGCAAGCACTCCCTTCAGCATGGCGGAGTGGGTATTTCGTTCCCCATAGCGTCATGATGACGTATTGTCGAGTTCCCTTCGAAAGGGAACGTCTCAGGTTATGACTATAACCTATGTTCCCTGAGAACAGGGAACAAGACAATACGTCTCCCTGACATGCCTCGGGGCCTGCCTGCAACAGTCCCTTCAGACGATAGGATGTTGTCGCGGTTTCAAGGCGCCCTTTTTATACATCCAGGTCGCGCGCTCATCATTCAAGCTGATGATGCACGGGCTGTCGCCGGTCAGCATGATTGCTGTGACTTGATACTTGATTTCAGACACCTGTCATGCCTGAGGCGTTCCCCATAGTGTCATGATGACGTATTGTCTCGTTCCCTGTTCTCAGGGAACATAGGTTACAGTCGTAACCTGAGACGTTATACAGGTAACTCTGGGCAACTGTCTTAACCACTTTATTCAAAGCTAATTCATCTCTAGCTTTTGGAAGAAAGTATGACATTATGTGCCTTGGATCAGGAGCAATAGGATAGAATGGCATTCTAACTGCTTTCCCACCCAATATTATGTGAACATCTTCAGATTTCCCGCATTTCGTCTTTTCCCCTCTGGATGACTCGCGATAGGCTTCTGGTGCAACACATATCCATTAACCCTATCCATTCGTGAAGTGCAGGCACTTTGATTTTTGTGTGCTATTGTAATCAGAATCCAGCTCAGGGAACTGAAGTCACCTTCAAACACATCCAGACCACCATTGTTCACCCACTGACCTTTCTGCATTATGAGGGTATTCTCTGGATAATTTGGGGACAAAGACTAGATACCCAGCATGCATTGCAGCATGAAGCTTTTTATCGTCACCATTGTTGAGATTCATACACTAATTCTTGATATCTCCCAGAAGGCCGAGCCAATCAAATTGCCAGGGCGGGCTTTAATCGATGATGGACAGATGATCTGCGGTTTCGTAATCACCCACGTCATCAAAGAGCGGTTGGGTTGAATTAGTTTACAACAAAGATGACTGCTGCTGGAGAATTGAGATTTCACGAGTTCACACTTACAAATAAGTCAGATAGAATAAATGCGTATATGACGTGCTGTCCGAGGAGAGGGCTGTGGGCTCGGTAGCCATACTCCCCCCGTGTTCCTGGTTGTGAGAGAACAAGCCAAGACAAGAGTGAGGATTCGGGGTGGTGGAGGGATGCTGAAAAACTGTCAAGGAGTGTTAGGTAAGTTGACAGAGTGATTAAGCTTCCTCATGCTGATAGATAGGGTAACGTTAGACATGGTATTGTTTGATGACAAGTTGATATTGGATTGATTATTTGTACGTGCTCCTCCCGAACTTTGTTTATGAAACATCATGTGTAGATTCCGCCATCGCGTCTTTTATAGAAGGTATCCACAGCGCGTTCATTTTAAAAGAGGAACAGAGAGCCGCAACATTTTGTTGGTTGAAAATATGAATGAAGAACATACGTCATTTACTCCGTTGCTCTGATTGGTTGTAGGTCTATCCAATTGAGTGCAGAGTTTTTTTTTTTTCCTGGTTCGGTTGAGACACGCCCCATAATCAAAGCCCTATGAAGCAGTCTAGAATATGAGTATGACGAAGTCAGGCTAGGCATACTTGGTCCAGAGAGAGATTTGAATCCACATCAGAAATGATAATGCAATAAAAATCAGCATTACAAAAGAGAACGTGAGCACCAATCTGATGAATGCCCATCTCATTTTTAGCCGTTTTTCTTTTTTTATTTCTTCTTGAAGAATTAGCAGCTTCAAGAGGTCCACTGGCCCAGACATCCGTAATGACAAAACACTGGTTCCAGAATTAAATTAGTAAAACTTCAACATCAAGAATAGTTAGCATCACAAATTATCATATGAATGCTTCTCACATTCCAATCGAACGAGGTAGGATGGTTATTAAGTTTTGTTTGGTTGTAACACCTTTTTGAGTGGTTTCACCTGTGACCAATGTCTCCATACTGTATCCAATACACCTCTATCCAAAAGGACAGAGGTGTTAGTCGTCACTAATACCTAATAAGGTCCATCATATTTTTGGCCTAGAGGAGAAACAATTTCCCTCTGCAACATTACACTGTCTCCTATCTCCGGCAAGACAGGCACCTGTCGCTGCTCTGTGTTATCTTCATCTGCTTGCCTGACACTAACTCGGGAGTCACGTAAACAATCATCCGAAGCTTTCAGATAATTTAGAGCTGGCTCTCATAGGGCCTGTTGACACCTGGCCACTGTGATGGATTTTTTAATTAATCAACTTTAATTAATCAACTAACATTTGATTTTCTTGCAGGAACGGCATTCATATGCTTTTAAATGTTTCCAAACTCTTTGGGGAAAACTTGTGACTTTGATTGTGTGTGTGTGTGTATATAAATAACAATTAGGGGAAGTGAAACTAGACAGATGACTAGTTCCCAAACCTTGTGATAAGTAATCACAAAAACAGAGTTTGCTTGTGCCAGTGACAGAGGTAAAAGGTTGGGGCTTTTGAACCAATTGAACCAATCATATTGAAGGTGATATGTTAGTTGTAACAAGTTAGCTCAAAGGGGAAATATTAATAATAACTCATAATTTTCAATTATGATTAATTATTAATATTTGGGTCAGTTAATTGGATTAACTTGAGGTAGCTAAATTAATATTACAATCAATTAATCAGTTCCAACGAACTCTTTTGATTATTCATTTATTCTAAGAAAAGCGTATCTTTCATGGCCACCAAAAAATAATTATTTCTTAGTATGTACAGCGCTTAGAGCGTGTAACAAGATCAAGATCATAAAAGGGACTTTGTTGCAAGCAGAGAATCAGAACCAAATACATATTGTGCACAAGTTTTATTAACTAAATCACAAACATAACTAAACTAAACAAACATACATACATACATACATACATACATACATGCATGCATAGGTAAAATGGTGAGTGATACGGAACTGGAAGCAGGAAATGGAACAATGGAAAAGATCCATTTAACTATGAAAAGAACCATCAGCTTATCATTTTCAGAGCACCTCATTAAATTGATACTTGCATGGTCTGTGCAGTGGACACAATTCTTGAAATGGTTGAAAATTGAGTTTGTTGATGGGTCCGTGAGTGTCAAATGTCACTGTACAAGTTGCAATCGTTTCTTTTCTGCTGGATGGAGAAGATATGATGAACTTGCATGGTTATTTCGACGCTGTTCTCATGGCTTGAGTGCAGATTGTGGCCTGCAGGCTCTGGGCCGGCAGGACACGCAGAGCAAATGGTGGGAGTTGCGATGGACTTCATCCGCATTGAATGAAGACATTGAACTCCTGAGGTTGTCCTTGATGCTGTTGTGGTTGAGAGAGTCCTCTCTCTCCTGAGTGAGCACATGGCTGTGGTGAGTCGAAGCCTGCTGCCCTGGGGCCAGAAGAGAAGAGAGAGAGAGGTCACTGTGGATTTGTCTCTAATAAAGCCTGAGAAAGGCCCTACCACTCTGGGTTTGCTTGACCAATGGGAAGGGTGGAATTTCCGAGCGAGAAGATTCCTCTGTGGTTGATTTATGAATCTTTGTTCTAAGTGTGCTCATTTGCATGTGCAGCTGGATTGGTTTCTGATGAAGAAACTAAGAAAGCTTCTTGTAATACTAATATGTTGTGCAGCTATCGGCATATCATGTACACAATCATTTCAATCTTTAAAGTACCAATTTATAGAGACCAAACATGGTATAGTTGAGGTAACATTGACCGTTGGTTCTATAATAAAATACATAGTATCAAAGAGATAATAGTATCAACAGATAATAGTATTAAAAGACAACACAAGACAGTAAATCATTCACAAAATGTTCTGGAATGCATGTTAATTTCATGTTAATCAGTTCATCGATAAATGAATGCAGGAAAGTCTGTTCTAATGTCGGTAGGTTTTGTGGCAGGGGCCCTGTTCACATTGCTAACAGTCATAAAACCAACTTATCTGATCGTGGTCATGGTAACTAAGACCTTCTTGCCCTGTTTGGGGGGATGGGGCCACAGATCCTAGAGTGAGTTCTAAATATCATTTGTTAATGTATAACAAATACTTGTGTCTGACTTGTCTCAGTTGTTACAGATTCGATCGTTATTGTCCCTCTTAAGGACAACCACGAGCGACGTTGAAAGTGGAGAAAGATCAGACACACCCCTGTCATACAAGGCTGGAAGGCCATGGTGGCCTCTGGTTGTTTGTGTTTCCTGGAGCGGTGGTCGTTCCATCAGGTGATGTAGACAGTAGCCAAGTCCAGGTCTCTGAGTTGGTGCAGCAGGTGTCGAGGCAGCAGGTGCCTTGACAGGGTGAGACCTGTCATTCTGAAGTCCATTATTTTTGGGGCAGGTGTTTGCTTGTGGTTGCAGGAAGGGGTTAGGGCTCTATGTAGCATAGAAAGGTTTTCAGGCCGACCTAGTGCTGGTGGCAGGAGGTCAGAAGGTAGTTGTTAGCCTCTCAGTCACGAAGTCTGAAGGATTGAAGTGTTGCTCTGTCCTAATGGCGGTGCCGATGTGAGCTTGCCTTAGCTGGGGTAGGCAAGGAGTCTGAAGCTTGTACATTACAGGACTCCTCGGGTGAGTCCTGTTCAGGGAGCTATTTTGCTTGTGTCAGCAGCTCCTGTAGCTCTGAGTCAGGTGCGTCCAGCTGTCCTTGTGGAGCCTCCAATTGACACCTGTGTGAAGGGTGTGGAGGAGGATGTTGTTGTTGACAGCCGTTGGTCATCCTGTGGTGTTTTCAGGTTGAGGGTGCTGTCCTCCATGGCTTCTTCAAGGGACTTGGCTGGTACCTGTGTTGTTGCCATGGTGACAGTTCTGTGCTGGTCCTTTGCTTGCTCAGTCCAGCTGCCTTGAATCTGGTTTGAACCTCAATCTCTAGCTGGTATGTGAGGCTTTGAGCACAGGTCCGCTCCTTGTGGGATGCTGTGATCTGTTATGCGACGTTGTTTACCTTCTGTTTCATACCCATAAGGTGGGGTAAGGAGATGATAATCTTGATCAGCCAGGTGTGGCTGTAACTCTGGCTTGGGTCATGGGTCGTTGGTCCTCTTCTCTCATGCTGTAGTTACGTTTGGCTCTGGTGCTGTAGAATGTCGGCAGCCTTGGTGGAACAGTGTTCCTCGCGATGGCTTGTCAGTCCTTTCGGGCTCCTGTCTGGTTAAGGTCAGGTTAAGCAGAGGATCTGCGACATTTTTGGCAAACTAGTGGTGAGAGACTAATGCATGACCCTAAAGAGTTCAGAGCTAAGGTTTGATAGGTTAGCTAGGTATGTAGCATAAAGCTAGGTGTTTCATGTGTAGCTAGCTTGTCAAGTGTGTCTTGTATCCTCATCTTACCTGTGGATGTTAGGAGGCTTAGACTTGTGTGGTTCCGATAATCTTTTCTGGAAAGGGCACAAGACCAGAGACAAGTCAGACACAAGTATTTGTTATAGGTTAACAAATTATATTTATAACTCACTCTAGGATCTATGGCCCCATCCACACAGCTCAAGCTGTAGTTAAAGGCTTCAAGTAAATGATGCTAACCACTAACTGTAGAAGTTATTATTTAGCTTAGTCTAAGCTGAATGGACACTAGGTTAGGTTAGCTTAGCCACCTAGGCTGGTTTGTTTACAATATGACGTCACGAGTTAGCACTTCCTGTGACCAGTCGTTGTCATGGGAACCAGTGCATGTCAGAGCAATTCAACAGTCCATGAAGAATGTCTGCACATTTTAAACAAGTTATGCATGTTTAAACAAGTTAAAATGTGGCGCCTATACTTTAAAGTCTTTAAAAAACTTGATGTTACATTCAGTAAAATTCAAATGTGGTTTGGCATTTGCAAATTTTACTCATGTAACTCTTTTCTTTACTTTAAACAACTTCTACTTGTTTAAAGAGTAAGGAAATAGATTTGCTGTAAGTCGAAGCTTGTCTAAGCATACATGGTTACGTCCATCTCATGCATAAATACTGACTTTTCAGTGAGTGAAACAATTTTGATCACTAGGTAGCTCTGCTTGTAGATGCAGCCAAAATTTAGATGAATTACATCAATCTAACAATAATTTGTAAGGCCTTTACATTGTAGAAAGGGGAGCATCACCCAAGTCTACGTGTATATCGCACTGTACTGAGATTTCTTCGTCAGAAACAGATTAAGCAATACTGCAATTTGGATTTCTCCAATCAAAGCAGAATAATAAATACCGGTACAGTTTACATGCCACTGAGATGAGATTCCTTTGTCAAACAGACTTACGCTTTAATGCTGAAATTACCGATACCAGTTAAAAATCTAAGACTTTTTCACTTTTAGTAGAGATGTCAATTCCAGCTATCGTTTTACCTGCATTTAAACAAGCCAGCAACTAGTGATCAAAATGCGTATCGCATGCTGTGTCCTATTTGAATCAGAATGATCAAATGCACACTTTTAGGATAACAGTAGGAAGGGGCACTAGGTCATGTTAGTTTACCCAGCTCAGGTGGTTTGCTTACTATCTGGCGTCAGGGAGACGAATGCCCTATTTGAAGTTAGTATTTCCTGTAACAAGTCATTGTCATGGAAACTAATATGCAGCAGTGCCAATTTCAACCAGCAGGTGGCAAATGTCTGTATGTTTCAAAAAGCAGTGCATAGTCTGTTGGCACGTGAGGCTTATGCTTAGTTCACACTACACAACTTTAAACGTCGGCAGATCGCTGTGCTGTTTAGACTACATGACTTGCTCTGGAGTCTTGCAGTCATTGTGGTGTTCACACTATGTGACACTACGTAAATGATCTGCAACGGGGTTACACACTACACGAGCTGACAACAACTCTGTCACCCAACGACTCTATCCGGTCCCAAAACCACATTTTGTCACGAAAACATGCGCAAGAAGTGGAATGGGAAATGGCGCATTGTCTATTTGAAAATGGACGGCGGGACAAAATTAGGCGGTAAAAAAATAAAATAAATAAATAATAATAATAATAATAATAATAATAATATATATATATATTGCGCAATGATCTGTTTAAAATAGGGATGCACCGATTGGGAAATTCTGGGCCGATACCGATACCGATGTTTAACATAACAACTTGGCCGATGCCGATGTTTTTTCTTTTTGTTATTTATTCCTTCTTTTGTGCCACGGAAACATACAAGTCTTTCGGCTCTTGATCACACTATCCTAGAATGAGCACAAATTCAATCAGACCAATTTATGAAACAAAAACAACCTTTAATGTCACTTTCTGGTTGACATTAGTTATAACCTTATTTATGACAAGTTCTTTTTCAGTGGTTATGAAGAGCAATATGAGAGAGAAATTTGGTAATCATTGTCTGACCCAACAAAAAAACATTATAATATTCATTTTATTTTTCGTGTTCGCATTTATGAGGGAAAAAACAACGTGTCAGTTCTCTGTTACGGACGTGAGCGCTCTGAAAGCGGCACTAAAAGACGTTTAAAATTTTCACAGAGACCTCAAACAGAACAGCTGCCTTTCTTTAAATTGAATTTCGTTTTGAATTAATTATATCTTAATTTTAACCCTCTGAGGTCTGAGCTGTTTTCTGGGCCCTGGAGGTATTCTGACATGCTCTGACATTTCTGGTTATTTCTGTTACTTGTGACATTTTCATGGCAAAAGTCTAATTACACTGTATTCAGCACAAACTCTGCTACAATAATATATCAACAGCATGTATGTAAAAGTTTGTAGTTTTGAGATAATGACATTTATGCGTGGTTTGTGAAAATACAAAAAAAAATTCTCACTGAAATAAGGCTATGAAACCCATACTGATTATTTCTTCACAAGACTTTTGAAAATTGTATCACGTAGCCTAGAATATTTGCTCCAAAACTATGTGAAAATCACCCTGACTGCTCATTCAGATAAGACAATATATTGATTTAAAAATTTTACGACGTGTTTTGTGTGAAAAAGCCTTATGCGAGAGGTCATTAATATGTAAGCTTTTCTCACCTGAGAAAGACAAAGACCCTCCCCTAATGGCCCTATTAGGAGCTATCAGGCCCTGTCATTCTGAGCAACCTTGCACAATACTGTAAATGAGGAGATTTAAAAAAAGAATGGCTTTTAAATTGTTTGGATTTATTTACAACACAACATAGTCCAAAGATACACACAACAAATGCCAAAAAAGCACTTATTGAAAACAATGATCCAAAGACAGAGACCTTTGTGCCATTCCTAAAAACACTGTACATACCTTTCATTTCCAAGGTGTTTGATTTTCATGATTTGATTACCATGTTCATGTTCACTGAAGTCCTCAGTGGCATCTGGGCCCTGAAAAAAAAAAGTGAACATACTGATATCAAGAGAAAGGCCTGCACGATTTTGGGAATAAATTTTAGATTTTTCTGGTTAAAATTGCTTTTTAAAATTCACAGAATACACACACACACACAAATGTTTCCAACAATATATAATATAATGAACAGTGAACACCAGGTTTGTTGTGCCTTGTAGGCATAAGCTATGCGCAGTGCTGGATAAAATATGATACATTCAAACGTGATCACGATCCAAAATATGATACATTCAAACGCGATCACGATCCAAAATATGATACATTCAAACGTGATCACGATCCAAAATATGATACATTCAAACGCGATCGCGCTCAAATATAAAACATTATGGTTATCATATACATATCTACGTTTGAGCAGATATCCACAAACACAGTAACAGTAAACACGGGTCTAAATATTATAATATTCACCATATATCTAGCAACAGTTCAACTGCAATGTGAAATTTATGCAACAATAGCAAACTAATATGTAAGTATATAATTTCTTACCTTATCTTTCTTGTCTTCAAATCGGGTTCTTCTTCTTCTGATGTAAATCCAATGTAAGCTCAGGCACGTCTTTCAAACTCGACGAAAAGTGAAGTGAAGTGTTTTGTTGTTGAGGTAATGAGCGCGATCGCGTTCCATGTGGAGATTTGCATGTGAATATCTTTTGCGCGAGTGGGCGTGGTAAATTAAAAAATAATTAGGAAGCGTTTGAGAAGCTGGACATCTTGTTGGTTTTATACAAATTACTTAAACAGAGAATATTTGTTTTCGGTTTGAATCCGATCATTTAAAAGTACACACTTAAATGTTTATAAAGGTGTATGGCTCATAAATGTGTGACAAGTATTCGCTGAGTTTTGTTTCAGTTTATAGACGTGCTCAAGAAAAAAAAGTTCACCGCGACGGAGAGCCAGAACGCACACCCTGTCTATTTTCTCTATTTTACAAAAGCACAATGTTTTGATTTGATTGTAAGTGGACACATACAGAAGTAGAAATATCACAGATTCTTTTTTTATATTTCTTTTTTCTGTATGACCATAAATGACGAAGAAATTTAAGTTTATAGTGCTACAATGTGGAGAAAATCCAGCAAAACGCGCCCGCGCGTTTGTCAACCTCAGAGGGTTAATCAATGTATCATGAAAATAAAGAATTAAATAAATAAATAAGAATTAAATATAGCAGAATCACGACATGGAGGCGCCGGCGAGTGAACTGGAGTTCGTCTCATAAATGAACCGAAACTCAGCGTATAATGCACATTCACATTCACAGCGTATTTAGACACATTTAGACGCATTCATAATCATTACTTTTACCGGTTCTTTGTGGCAAGCTTAATGCGTGTGGTCGTGCGCTTGAGTGCGGCTATATTACGTAAACGCTCATTATCCTGTAGGCTATACAAGTAATTAAATTAATATAAAGGGGCGATTTGTCCACGAATGACTTAAATGAACAACTAGCCTACTAGTCGACTAGAAAAAAACTTTTAGTCGGAAGCAGCCCTTATTCCACATATTTTCGAACCAGGCAACAGGACATCTGGGTTGAGCGAGCGACCCTGCGGAATGAACGAGCGGAGCGGAATATTCAGAAATGCGCTTTCCACTCACAAGCTCTGATCGGAACAAACCCGAACCTCACTGTCTGCTGAACTTGCGCAGAAACATCAAAATATAACCAGCTTTTTAAAATGTTTTTTTTAAACTACACTATTTTAGCACAAATTATGAGCTTATTGGCGATTTTTTTTATAATTATTGACAAAATTAGAATATAGTAAAAGTTTTTTTTTTTTTTTTTTTTTTTTTTTTTTTTTTGAAAGTTTTGGGTGGGCCTGTTGAAAAGTGGGGCCGTGCCTGAGCTACAGGAGCATCGTCTTTCAAAACATAACCTGCGCGAAAGAGAGAAAAAAAATGAATGCGTCATTGTACCCAGCACTTCTGAAAATGCACTTCCGAATGCGTCTCTGTCCCCAGCACATTTCAAACCAAACTGACATCATGTAACATCGGCGAATGTCATTTTTATTTCCCGATGGCAGTTAACGAGGCAAATATCGCCCGTTACCGATGTTCAGCCGATGCATCGGTGCATCCCTAGTTCAAAACCCCGGAAAAAAAAGAAGACTGTCTGTCAGAGAGAGTTGGAGGTGAGTAAAACATTATAATGAAAAAGCAGCTGCCTGTTGTTGTTTGGCAACGATGGTTACAAATACAAAAGGCTTTTGTAATGTCATAACAAGCTGATCATTGGCTGTTGCTCGTCGCGACATGTGACAGCACAGGCTATTGAGTCGGCCGACAGCTCCAGATATTTGGCATGCTAGATATTTGTCTGGCGTCTGTGACGCGTCGGTGATGTGTCAGCGAGCGTTTTTGATGCGTCAAATATTTCACACTTAAAGATTGGCGAGCACGGATCACCAGCAGATTTGCACGCGATTACAGCTCGACCTGTCGGCGAGCTCGTTAACTTGCAAATCGGGCTTAAAATCATGTAGTGTGCACTAGCCATTACACATGCATTCAAGATTTTCTTTAAATCAGTAGAATTCTAATTTTACTAATGCAGATTCCTACTTCTTTTTGAGCACACATTTTCATCTACTTTAAAAGTTTTATCTCCTATGCTGACTAGGAACTTTGTAGCAGAGTCTTGCATTGTGGTCGTGCTGTGTGCCTTCTGGTTTTTGCAGTTCAGAGTCAATGGGGTCTTAGGAACCCTTTCTGAGGAGGCCTTGTGTGTTAAAGGCCTTCTGCGTCAGGTCACACATCGCTGAGTGGGCATTGCGTGGGGGCAGGCCAAAAATGGTGACTAACTAGTTTTGGAGGAAAAGGTTCTTGGAGCTGGTGTCTTCCTCCGTCACAGGTTCGTTGCAAGCTTCAAGGTAAGCTCGTTCGGAGTTTGTGGCAGTAGCACAGGCACTTTTAGGTCTGCCCTGCTTGGTGTCTGGGGCAGCTCCCAGTCTGCATTCAGACTCTTAAGTCTGAGAATCTTGTTATGATGGCTTGTTCCAGCTGCTGGTAGGCTGGTGCCACTCTGGGCTGGATATGATCCAGAGCAGATGGAGTCTGTCTTGGTTAGGGATGGGAATTGAAAACCGGTTCCACTCGAGAACCGGTTCTAAGTTTTATAAACCATTGATATTGTATGCCCTCGACGTTAACGAGTCCTCTTATCGATGCTCCTGCTCCGAGTCCCAGCCATAGTATATACAGACCGTGATCTCACAACTGTCCCTTTTGTCCTTTATCGGGCACCATAGCACGGCATCCTGTCATCCAGATCCAGCGGGTTTAGCGGAACACTCAGGTCCATGGCACTAAAACATGCCCGGGTCAAAGGTCGGGACAAAAACATGCCCAAGTCAAAGGTCGGCACTATAACATGCCCGGGTCAAAGGTCGGCACTAAAACATGCCCAGGTCAAAGGTCGGGACAAAACATGCCCAGGTCAAAGGTCAGCCCAAGACCTAAAGAGAGAACATATTGCATTTTGCCTGAAAATTATTTTGACGACATTTTTTTAATGACTTGTAGTTTGTCTTTTCGCGACATCTCATTTTATTTTTTTCACGACAATTTTTAGAAAGTTTTTTCCACAACAATGAGTTTTTATTTTTAATTTAATTTTTTTTTTTTTTTCTCTACACATTTTTTTTCACAACGATTTTTTTTTACTGTACACTACATTTAATTGGGCATAAATGCAGTACAACAATTTTTTTTTAACATAATTTATGTAAAAAAAAATTAAACATTTTTACTCGAAATTTAACAGTTTTTTTCTCAAAACTATTCTCAAAATGAGTTTATTCTCAACATTTTAATTAGATTTAGTTTTTTCCTGAAACTTAACGAGTTTTTTCTCGAAAAACAACGTTTTTATTCTTAATGTTTATTCTCAACATTTTATTTTGACTTCTTTTCTCAAAATTTAACAAGTTCCCTTTCGAAGGGAACTTCGACAATACGTCATCAACGTTATGGGGAACGCCTCAGGCGTGACAGGTGTCTGAAATCAAATATCAACTCACAGCAATCATGCTGACCGGCGACAGCCGTGAATCATCAGCTTGAATGACGAGCGTGCGACCTGGAAATATAAAAAGGGCGCCTTGAAACCATGACAATATCCTTTTCGTCTTCAGGGACTGTTTTGTCTGATTTAAACGTCTGCTTACAGCGAAATTGTGAGAAAATGAAACGCACATCTAAGGCAAGTCCTAAAAATTTTGTGAAATGTGTTGACCCGTGCCCAAGATATTTGTCGCCGGGTGACACTCATGAGATGTGTGTGTACTGCTTGGGTGAAGAGCACGCACAGAATGCTCTTGAGGGAGCGTCCTGTGCAAATTGTGAGCGTTTTCCTTTGAGAACGCTCCGCTCTCGTCTGGCTCTCTTCTCGAGGGGAGAGAGTTCAGCATCTGGTCCTTGCGGATCGGCGCGCTTCATGGGGCTCCCAGATGGAGCTCGCTGACAGTCTCGAGAGGGGCGTTAACCTCTCGGACGCGTCATCGGCTGACGAGAGTGAGCTGCAGGTGGATGATGGAGACGATTCTCCTACTGATACTGCAGCGAGTGCTCTTCAGGCTGGGCAAGAGATATCGGGGAGAAAGAAAAATTCCTTCTCCTCGATTCACCAGTTTCGCCTGCTAAACTTTTTGCCACCTCCGTGGAGGCGGTGGTTGGAAAGTTTAGGGAGGCGAAGGCGCGCTCAGCCGCTTTTAAGACCTGTATACCACTGAGATCCGGGCCCCAGCCCAGGCAGGCGGGAGGACCTGGTCCGTCTTGGTCTGAGGACCGTAGACAGGACCAGAGGTCTAGTGTCGCCTCTCGTGCGCCCCCTCCATGGAGGAGTAGGACACAGAGGAGGCGAGCCTCCCGCAAGAAGAGGGACTTAAGGGAGGTCATTCAGCGCAAGCGCAGCAACGCTCAGCGGAAGTAAGGGTTTGGTCTCCCTGGAGGGCCTTTTCTACCAGCCCTCTCCCTCTTCTTGACTCCCCAGGCGTTTACGTTACACCAGCCCTGTGGATGGGCCGATGATGAGAACTATGTTCTGATGGCCCGCCGTAGCAACTGGTTGATGTGAGTGCCTCTTTTAGGCATGTAAAAGTGGTGGACCCAAGGTTCATTTAGAACTCTCTGGCGAAGTCTTCACTCCGCACGCCGCAGGTGAACTGATTGGTTTTTAAAAAATTCTGTGTGTATAACTAACACTGATTTGTACTTCTTTACAGACCTTGTTCCCTGTATAGACCTAGGGGGTCATTCCTAGAGGAGCAATGAGGTAAAGTATTGGGGGTTGTCAGGCCTCACCAGCCCTCCCTGGAAACGAGCCTTCATATACTGTGAACTTAGGACGGCTATCAGGTAGTAGGCCTCTCCAGGCCTCCCTGAGAGTAGTTTCACAGCGGTGCCGGGTTTTGGAAGCTAGTGGCCGCTTACTATCAGTGTAGCATTCCTTATCAGGCAGCTACCGAAGGTGAGCTTGTGCCCTGGCTCTGCTCAAGTTTTATTCTCTGCTACGGGTTCCCTCCTGGAACCTCTTTATCCTGCTACAGCCTGGTTACCTACCAGGTAGTTCCTATGCTCCCCTCACTGAGGGTCACTATGAGTATTCGGTCTCCTGAGTCTGGTCAGTCGGTTGTAGGCCTCTCATGAGGCCTCCCAGTTAGATCAGTCCTTAGGCCCTCACGGGCCTCCTCAGTGTTTTGAAACACAAACGCTGGGTAGATCTGTGGATCGAGTAGAGAAACTCCCCTCACTGGCAAGGGTTGTAAAGCACTATGCTGAGTCTTACTCTCCAGGATATCCCGTCTCTGAGATCCGGGCCGAGTGGTTCACTGCCGGCTTTGCAATCCCTCGGGCTGGATGCCTTTCCTAAAGGCAAGTGTCCAGAGGCTCTGTCTTCAGGACAGACAGGAAGTGGCCAGACTGTGTGTCCCTTGACGTGACACCAGGTCAGGCCTGCCTGGCGGCATTTCAGGTGGCATGTTCCCCTGAATAGTGACTGGCTGGGGTTCCCTCGGGTTCCCTAGCCACATTCCCTAGAAGGGACCCCTTCTAAGATTGAAGTTGTGGTCCTAGGCCCTGGAGCAGGCCCAGGTAGATCTTCCATTAAATCTCGTTATGGAGGTTTTCTGTGGTATCATATAGCTTGGGCTATGACCGTTGGGGATGCTGTCACTGACAGCCTGGTGTGACTTGAGGGTGAGTGGTTCTAGCGTTCATTGAATTGCTGGTTCTGACAGTTGTCACTGCCATTGGGCATGCACTCCCTTCAGCATGGCGGCGTGGGTATTTCGTTCCCCATAACATCAATGACGTATTGTCGAAGTTCCCTTCGAAAGGGAACGTCTCAGGTTACAAATGTAACCTTTGTTCCCTGAGAACAGGGAACGAGACAATACGTCTCCCTGCCATGCCTCGGGGCCTGCCTGCCAAACAGTCCCTTCAGATGAAAGGATATTGTCATGGATTCAAGGCGCCCTTTTTATATTTCCAGGTCGCACGCTCATCATTCAAGCTGATGATTCACGGCTGTCACCGGTCAGCATGATTGCTGTGAGCTGATATTTGATTTCAGACACCTGTCACGCCTGAGGCGTTCCCATAACGTTGATGACGTATTGTCTCATTCCCTGTTCTCAGGGAACAAAGGTTACATTTGTAACCTGAGATGTTTTTTCTCGAAATACAACTTTATTCTGAAAATTGTAAAAAAATGGCGGCTTCCAGGAATTGTGTACAGATCCTTGCAACATGGGGCCGTGCATTATCATGCTGCAACATGAGGTGATGGTCGTGGATGAATGGAACAACAATGGGCCTCAGGATCTCGTCACGGTATCTCTGTGCATTCAAAATGCCATCAATAAAATGCACCTGTGTTCATTGTCCATAGCATACGCCTGCCCATACCATAACCCCACCACCACCCTGGGCCACTCGATCCACAACGTTGACATCAGCAAACCGCTTACCCACATGATGCCACACAAGCTGTCTGCCATCTGTAATTGTAGATTGTAATTTCACGGCCGCCTCATCAGGTCTGTCAGAAGATTGTTGAAATCTAAATGAAGTCTTAATTTATAACAGTGAAGTCACTGTATCTTCAGTCTCTTTTGATTCTGTTGACTGTGAGTCTCTGTAGTGGATCCTTATTCACCATCAGATGATCATCAGAAGATCAGACTGTCATCTCATACCTAAAATAAAACACACAAACAGTCGCATATGCAGTATGAGATATTACATCTGTCACATCTTTTCATAAGAAAACTAACTAGATAATCTATATTAATTCATTCTCAAACATGATAATATAGCTTCTATCTAATGCTCAAAGTCACTTTACAAAATCAAAAGCACATGAAAGGTTACTTTCACACAACGGACATCTGATACAGAACCAGCAGAAATGATCATTACACTCACTACAAATTTAATATCAATTAATAACAAACAACCCAAATCTCAGATTATCACACACAGAGACAGTTAAAGGGGAAAAGATGAAAAATTATGGAAGTAAAATAATGCCAAATGTTTTTGAAACAAAAAAGTATGTTGAATTGCACTACTTGGCATTGCATTAGTAGTTGTAAACATGTATTTTTAAACAGTTTGAATATTTTGGAAGAGAAATATGAAAGATGAATATGGATTATTTAATTTTTAATAATGAAAATGTGTTTGAAATGTTTTGAATTGAAATATTCACAGCTTAAATATTCAACCATGCTGAATTTCAGCCCATAAAAATGCAAGCCCTAAAAAATTCAATGCATGAAAATGCAAGCATGGTTAATGCAATGCCTATTTTTTCCAAGTAGTGCAATTCAACAGGCTTTTTTGTTTACAAAACATTTGGCATTATTTTACTTCCATAAAATATAATATTAATATTATTTCCCAATCAGTCACAACACTATGAGCAGAATTAAACTCATATTAAACACAGTTTAAAGTTCAGAGACCTGCAAAAATGAAGCTCAATTTAAGAATCTTAAACAAAATATTCACACACACACACACACACACACACGTGGTGTTACTGAACCTGGTAAAATGTCCTTTTATTTCTAGTGAGCAAAACAGCCATTTGAAAATCGTTAAGAACTATTCTTACCATAGTTTCTCCAGTTTATAATGTGGATGATCTTCCAGATCCTTCAGCAGCTTCACTCCTGAGTCTCCTAGATTATTCTCAGACAGAATCAGTGTTCTCAGGTGTGAGGGGTTTGATTTCAGAGCTGAAGCCAGAGCAGCACAACCTTCATCTGTGACACCACAATCCCTCAACCTGTAGAGAACAATGACGCACATTAAGCCTATATCCAGAGATAAATATGATACTTAAAAAATAAATAACATGATGCTGTCAATGTGAAATATATACAAATACTCATTAGTTCACATTGTTAAAATACATCAGTTAGGATTAGGGGATTGAATATACAGAATATACAGCGATCTTCTTCCAATTCCTCTGTCTATTAAACCTTTGACAAAATCAGTGAGTGAGTTTGAGTGTGTGTGAGAGAGAGTGTCTCTTTGTGTGTGTGTGTGTGTGTGTGTGTTTGTGTGTGTATTAGTGTTGCACGGTGCACCGATACTTCAAAAGTACATTTAGTAAAGTAAGATAAGTACAAGTAAGATTCTCGGAAATTAAAAACGTCACGGTTCCTAAATTTATTAGTATCGATACTTCTAAGAATGACCGCGTTCAAGATTTGTAAGAGACGCATTTCATGTTGGTGTGTGCAACGCCCGCTTCCAGTGCCTCCCTATGGACTAGAGTGCGGATCGGGACAAATTTTTCTGTCCGACAGAGCAGTAACCGAACCCGACCCGACCCCGACAGGCAAAAAGATATTTAGGTCCGAGCCAGACCCGAGACCGACAGTTAAAATCCCATTTTTTTCTCATACTAATGACACATGTATGTTTGTTTGTGTGGAAAGCCCACTTTTATTAAGCAACTGTAGGAAGGCATTCGGAAATGTCAACAGGATGAGTGCATCAGCGCACGGAGAAACAAGCGCACTTAACACAGGAGCGCATGCACGTGTTTCGTTGTCACGGCTACATAAACAAATTTCCACACACAGGAAGACAGATGTTATGGTAATATTTTACATGTATTTTAATCACAAAAACGAACGTTTGCATCAAGTGAAAGCATCAGGCACATTGGCTACCTACATAATAAGCTGTTTTAAATTTAAAATGTTCAATCTTATCGTGCTGATGTGACCGAACCCGACCCGAACCCGAACATAATTTCTAAATATCTGTCCGAACCCGGCCCTGCCCGTCGAGTATCGTCGGGTATCCATCCTCTACTATGGACGTCTGTGTTTTTTCTCCTCAGGCACGCAGCAAAGAAGCTGCAGCTGTCATGTGACAAACACTACAGCAAGATGGCTGCATGTGCGAGCACAAGTGATACTGTGGCCGCCGGTCCACGACTGGTAGAAAAAGATGACGCGAGGAGTGAAATATGGAAGTACTTTCCATATCGTATAATAGCTGTTCATATTTTTATTCAAAGTTTAGAATCAAGATAAAGTTATTACCGGTAACTCTTATGTTTCTTATGATAACTGAGATAATGCTGCTAAATTTATTTTATTTTTTTACCTTGAATGTCATTGCTCTAATTAATTTTTTTATATTTTGATATTTCATATTTTGTTCAAATGTTTAATATATCTGCTGTTCATATGTTCATTTATTAGTGTGATTAGAATGTTGTCCCGGTTTTAAAATAAAGCACAGCAATGATATTTGAGAGTGTTTCTTCCTTTTTAGGAAAAGTATCGAAAAAGTATCGAAATTGCAATTCTTGACTTGGTATCGGTATCGAAACAATTTTGGTACCGTGACAACACTAAGTGTGTATACATATTTTATGTACTTAATGACATTTTCTGATTTTCCGTGACCTAATCTAAAGTGAGAACTATTTATGGTTAATACGTTGTTAACAAAGCATTATCTAACTCTTTACATAAGAGCTAATTAAACAATAACACTTTGTTAATTACAGTGGCACTGAACGAAGAAATCACTATTTGCATATAGTCTCTTAATATAGTAACTACAGCTTACTATTAAACACTATTCATTAACCCTCTGGGGTCTGAGCTGTTTTCTGGGCCCTGGAGGTGTTCTGACATGCTCTGACATTTGTGCTTATTTCTGTTACTTGTGACATTTTCATGGCTAAAGTCTAATTACACTGTATTCAGCACAAACTCTGCTACAATAATATATCAGCAGCATGTGTGTAAAAGTTTGTAGTTTTGAGATAATGACATTTATGCGTGGTTTGTGAAAATACAAAAAAAAAAATCTCACTGAAATAAGGTCATGAAACCCATACTGATTATTTCTTCACAAGACTTTTGAAAATTGTATGACATAGCCTAGATTATTTGCTCTAAAACTATGTGAAAATCACCCTGACTGCTTATTCAGATAAGACAATATATTGATTTAAAATTTTTACGACGTGTTTTGTGTGACAAAGCTTTATGCGGGAGCTCATTAATATGTAAGCTTTTCACACCTGAGAAAGACAAAGACCCTCCCCTAACGGCCCTATTAGGAGCTATCAGGCCCTGTCATTCTGAGCAACCTTGCACAAAGAATGAGGAGATTTAAAAAAGAATGGCATTTAGATTGTTTGATTTATTTACAACACAACATAATCCAAAGATACACAACAAATGACAAAAAAGCACTCATTGAAACCAATGATCCAAAGACAGAGACCTTTGTGCCATTCCTAAAAACATTGTACATACCTTTCATTTCCAAGGTGTTTGATTTTCACTTTACCAGGTTCATGTACAGAGACTCGTGAATGTTGAAGTCAGCAGTAGTGGCATCTGGGCCCTGAAAAAAAAAAAAAAGTGTGAACATACTGATATCAAGAGAAAGGCCTGCACGATTTTGGGAATACATTTTAGATTTTTCTGGTTAAAATTGCTTTTTAAAATTCACAGAATACACACACACACACACAAATGTTTCCAACAATATATAATATAATGAACACCAGGTTTGTTGTGCCTTGTAGGCATAGGCTATGCGCAGTGCTGCATAAAATAATAACAATAACCATAGCAGCCTATAAATCTTCCAACATATTTCAGTAACAACTACGCTAGAGAAAAATATATTGATTATCATGTTACTTCAAATGTTTCCATTCGTTATGATGATATGAAATGAGATAATAGTAAAAACATGAAGCCGTTTGGTGCGTTTTGCATTTCGAATGTATCAAATATGATACATTCAAACGCGATCGCGCTCAAATATAAAACATTTAGCAGATATCCACAAACACAGTAACAGTACACGGGTCTAAATATTATAATATTCACCATATATCTAGCAACAGTTCAACTGCAATGTGAAATTTATGCAACAATAACAAATTTCTTACCTTACATCTTTCTTGTCTTCAAATCGCATTCTTCTTCTTCTGAGGTAGCCTAAATCCAATGTAAGCTCACTGTGCGCCTTTCAAACTCAACGAAAAGCAGAGACTTGTGAAGTGTTTTGCTGTTTTGTTTTTGAGGTAATGAGCGCGATCGCGTTCCATGTGGAGATTTGCATGTCAATTTCTTTTGCGCGAGTGGGCGTGTTCAAATTAAAAATAATTAGGAAGCGTTTGAGAAGCTGGACATCTTGTTGGTTTTATACAAATTACTTAAACAGAATATTTGTTTTCAGTTTGAATCCGATCATTTAAAAGTACACACTTAAATGTTTATAAAGGTATATGGCTCATAAATGTGTGACAAGTATTCGCTGAGTTTTGTTTCAGTTTATAGACGTGCTCAAGAAAAAAAAGTTCACCGCGACGGAGAGGCGGAACGCACACCCTGTTTATTTTCTTTATTTTACAAAAGCACAATGTTTTGATTTGATTGTAAGTGGACACATACAAAAGTAGAAATATCACAGATTCTTTTTTTATATTTCTTTTTTCTGTATGACCATAAATGACGGTGTAATTTAAGTTTATAGTGCTACAATGTGAAGAAAATCCAGCAAAACGCGGGGGCGCGTTTGCCGACCTCAGAGGGTTAAAATAGTTTGCAAATGATTTGTAAGCTCTGTGTTACTGTATACTTGTGATAAAGTGTTACCATTATATCAAACTGGTCGCATTAAGTGTAATTGTTCCTTTTGTATGTGATAGAGTGATTCTTCTTTTTCAAAAATGACACAAAATAAACAAAGTAAAGAAGAATTTGACTGATAGCATTATTATTATTTTTTTCAAGACTTCCATAGATATGGCGATATATTGTTATTGTGTTATTTTGGCCATGATAATCGTCAGCGTTCGTACACCTTTTCCAAGGTCAAATTAAAGCACTTTTCAAGCACTTTCAAGGTCCATTTTAAAGCTGTTTCCAGCACCTTTCACCACTGTAAATTACATACCAATATATAGTCAAAATTATGATTTAGTGTTTTTATCACATTAAAAGAGATAAATCTATAAACAGTTATCATGTAGTGAAAAATCTGATATGGTGACAGTCCTGGTTCAGGTGAAACACACACCACTTCCCTCTTTTCAACTGCACACACACATTTTGAGGAAATGCTCACACTTTTACAAGGGTCTGTTTGCACAAGCATTACAAGTTGATTTACACCAAAAATTTGTGCTTAAAAAAACCCTCTTCACTGTATCCCACATCTGTTGTCTGGTTTGTAGTTCATCCGGTTTATTTAACTGTTGGTTTTACTTTCTTTTGGGGGATAATCAGGGCCGCATTAAGACTATAAGGGCCCCTGGGCTTACCTCTTGAGGGGCCCTTCATCCACCAGAACTATTACCTACATTCACTCAATCTTCTTAATCACAAAGTGCAAGTTATCAGCCTTTTATTTTGCAGGAATAAATACCATTAACACAACATCCAAACATATAGGTCTGTCATATAAATAATGTATAGGCCTATACAACATAGTGTGAAGAGTGGCAGAGTGGGGTGAAACAGAAATCTCTTTATTTCAACATAAAAAGGAGTTTTACTATATACTGGACTGTTTTAGTGTCTACAACACAACCATATTCAATTAATTTTTCAAAGTTATTGAGAAAGTAGTGAATTAGATCATTCAATACTGAGGGGGCTTACGCCAAAGGATATATTGTATGAACTATCTACTGTATATATTAATCCTTATTCACTCCGAGTCTTTATGGTAGAGATGATCTTACCACAGTTCCTCCAGTTTACAGTGAGGATTCGCCAGTACAGCAGAGAACAGCTTCACTCCTGAGTCTCCTAGTTTATTATATGACAGATTCAGTTTTCTCAGGTGTGAGGGGTTTGATCTCAGAGCTGAAGCCAGAGCAGCACATCCTTCATCTGTGACTCCACACCTATACAACCTGTAGAGAACAATGAAATACATTAAGCCTATATCCAAAGATAAACATGACACAAAATAAAATAACAACATAATAATGTCAATATGAAATCTATACAAATACTCATTAGTTCATGTTGTTAAAATACATCAGTTAGGATTAGGGGGTTGAATATACAGTTTGTACAGTATAAAAATCATTATTTCTATGGAAAGTCCCCATTAACATGGAAACCTTACGTGTATGCGTGTGTGTGTGTGTGTGCTCAATGTATTTGTAAACATTTTAAGGAACATGTGTGTGTGTTAGGGCTGGGAGAAAAAAATCGATTCACCTAACTGCCGCTTTTTTGTTTACGATTTTAAAATTAATATTTTTTATTCCAGAATCAATATTGATTTAAATTATATTGCTTTATTTTTGTCTTTGCTTATAGACGAGGTTCACAGAAGTTAGCCACTCTTGTTCCAACAGAAGATGAAATGTGGTGTTATCTATGAGTGTCGTAATATCCATTTCAAGTGGACGCGTGGAAGCGACGTGAGACTGAAAGCACTGAAAGCTCTCGCGCTACTCATATGCTGAGAGAGAGATAAGACAGTAGAGCTGCATGATTCATCTTTAAAATACTGTGATCTCCATTCAAACACCCACAGGATCTTCTTCAAACTCTATCTATTAAACCTTTGACAAAATCAAAATGACTAAACAAAAAATAAACTTATAGAGCCATGTTATCTTTGCAAGCACAGACTGTATTTAGTTTAATTAATCTTTCGTTTTATCTTATAATTAGCATCAAACAAACAATAAAGTTATTCACAGTGATTAAAGATTATTAAAAGAAAAGATTTTAAAATTATTGCACAACCACAAAATAGGTGGCGATATGCATGTAAATCAGCATTTAACAAAAGAAGAAAGTATAGCATGCTTTTTCTCAGCATCTGTTTCCATGGTGACTCGTGGATTCGTCGCTCTGTTGAGAAGGTCTGGTGTGTTAACCATGAACACACTGAGTCGGATGAACTGAGCCGGACGCGTTTTTGGAACCAGCACACCTCGAGTAAGTAAGGTTTGGTTTAATCAACCAAGAGTTAAGGGTATGTTTGACGGTAAAGGTGGGCATACACGGTGCGATTTTCGTCCGATTTTGAACCAAATTCTGACTCGTGCGACTCTTTTTCGGGTCGGGCCGATTTTCAGCTTTGTCCTGCGTCGTTTGTGGTGCAGTGTTCTTGCAGTGTACAGGGGGAAATGAGAGGCGATAAACCTCTCCCGACCGGCAATCGGATGGTCGGATGAATTTCTGGCATGTTAGAAATTGGTCGCTCCTCGTGACTATATCGCACAGTTGAAGCAGAGCTACGAACAGATTGCCCTAAACTCAGTGTTTTTTCCCTCATTGTGCCTGCGCGAAAACAGAAGTTTCATCTACAGCAAAAAAAAAAAAAAAAAAAAACGAAAAGAGGGAGATCTTTAAGTTCTGTAGTTCAAACTAGCTACAAATAACTGTTGCTTACCTCCAGTTCATGTTGCAAAATGGATTAACCATTATCGCGCTTTCAAGCCACCTGCGATGTACACTTTGCCTCTATTATTAATTTGTTAAACAATGTTTTTGAAAAAAAGTTTTTTTATTTTCATTGGTGAATTATTGCAGTGTTCGGACATATTATAGTTATATAATAACTTACGTGTACACTGTTAATAATTAATTATATGCCTATAATTCATTGTAATCGACCTAAATGTTTTAGACAATTTTCAATGAGGAGGAGTAAGCTTCTATGTAATATTTTATTATCCTCACAGCGCATTGGTTATGCGGTGATGCACTATTAAATTATTGTGTGGCAATTTAATTATAATAGCCTATCAATTTAATAAAAGTAGCCTTCCCTAATAATAATAATAATAATAATAATAATAATAATAATAAATAATAATAATAATAATAATAATAATAATAATAATAATAAATAATACTACTACTAATAAAATAATACTAATAATAATTTAACACATAAATTGGAAATGCTAAATCATCTTGATATTGATAGCTGATGCTTGTTTTGACAATATCTCTGGATAGATGAAATCGTCTATAGGCGCAACCCGGCACGAGGGTTTATCGCACTGATTCACGCATATTTCACACGTATAGTGTGAGCAGTGAAGTCGCAGCTCGACGTTCGGACCGTAAAGTGTGAGCACATAAATCCTGAGCTTTGGCTTTACATCGCATGCGATCATCTCGTTCAGTGTGAGTAGGTACCTTGCTGAAATCACACAGACATCGCACAGTGTATGCACCCCAGGACACAGGCAGATATCAAAACCAGGAATAGCAGAAAACAAGGAAAACCCTCAGTAATGCCGTGGAACTCTAGACAAGAGTTTGCGATGAGACAAACAACTGAACTGGGTAAATAGGCAGAGAGACTGAAGGATCATGAGGTGATGGGAAACAGCTGCACATGATTACACCGATGACAAAGCATTGTGGGAAACAGAGTCCATGACGTGTGTAGAGTGAGTGGTAAGAGTGTCCTCTGCTGGCGTACAAGCGCACTCACAGCTGTGACAATATGAGGTTAGTTTCTTTAAAGGGTAACTCAACCCCTGGTCAGAGCCTGACTCCACCCACTGGCTATATTTGAAAAATGCTAGAAAAGTGGGCAGAGCCCAGTGGAGATAGAGGGGATGAACCCTTGGTTGCTGAGTGGGGGGGCGTGCACCTGAGACCTGCGTTTCAATAGCGCACGCTCTCTAGGCATGTTTACATATGAGTTGCCATGAGAACGATTTACATCTCTATCTTTTCATACAGATTACATAAACAGAGAATATTTGTTTTCATTTTGAATTAGATCATTTAATAGCAGAGACTTAAAATGTTTATAATAAATATATTGCTTATGCCTGTGTGACTAGTATTCTCTGAGTTTTGTTTAAGTTTAGAGACGTGCTCCATAAAAAAAGTTCAAGGAGACAGAGAGCCAGAAAGCACACCCTGTTTATTTTCTTTATTTTACAAAAGCACAATGTTTTTTTTTTTCTCTTGTAAGTGGACACATAAAAAAGTAGATATTTAACAGTTTATTTTTTCATATTTCTTAAATCTGTATGACCATAAATGACAGAGTATTTTAAGTCTATTTTGCTGCTATGTGACACGGACAAAATCCAGCAAAACGCGCCGGCACATTTGTCAACCCCCAGAGGGTTACCTTTAGCCTAATAGGAAAGAACATAAATTGTGATTAAAAATATATGCCTACCCACATCAAGTAGCCGCTGCAGTGATGGAGTCCATGCAGGAGGAGCAGCATTTGGCACTGCGTCGCTTTTCAGCACGAGCTGTTTGGAGAAGCCCATTTTACCTAGGCTACACGAAATAATCTAAATAACTATATAAATGCTATACTAACTAGATGCTAATATCCGCTATCCTGATCGTTTTCAATACTCGCAATTCCAACTACTGACTCGCTACATTTATTTTGACGAAACAATGTTTTTACACCAGGGGCTGAGCCTATGCCAAGTGCATGGTGAGCTCGTACCAAGGGCGTGGTGAACTGGTGCCCTCTTATGTCACAGGGCTTCACAACTTCCAATAGGAAAATTCAACTGCAGTAGCCACCGTTCAACCTGAAGAGGGCAGCACTCAAGACGTTTTTACGCCATAAATTGTAGAATTAAAACACTTTATGCCCCAATGTCAAAAAATGCACTCGAATCATTGAAAAGCACTAATAAAGCCCCAGTCTTACAAATCATTAACTAAAAAAGTAGTTTTAGGGTTTAGTTACCCTTTAATATATTACAAAGTGCATTAGTGAAAATTATGCTAAAGATATTGATATCAGACATTTATGTGTTATATGTTGTACTACAGCTAATCACAATTATTTTTCTGAAAATCTATTAACCATTGTGTGAAAAACAGACAATATGGAGAAGGTGTGTGATGAGCTCGAGCTCTACAACCCTGCTTGGCAGAAAAAGGATCTTGTAAAAACCCACACAAGGTGAACAACTATAATTCAAACGACGCGAGTTGATGAATCAATGTGTTCTGAAGTGAAACGACAAAAAAAAAAAATTAAAAAAAAAAAAAAAAAAATTATATATATATATATATATATATATATATATATATAATAATAATAATAATAATAATATATATATATATATATATATATATATATATATATTTTTTTTTTTTTTTTTTTTTTTTTTTATTATTATTATTATTTATTTTTTTATATATATATATATATATATATATATATATATATATATATATAGCACATGATGTACATTACCAGTAGGGGGCATTCCTGTTTCTTTCTCAGTTATAGTGTGTACTGAAGCCAATAATATGCAACGATGTGTTAACCTCTCTCTGGCGCGTGTTGACAGCAAGCGACCGAGCACATAAACGTGTGAGAACCACATTTTTAAGTAGGCTATATTGTTTATAAACAGCTCAAATAGAAATAAAATATTAAGGAATGAGTTATTAATGGTTTTTACATGCTTGTCATGGGTGTTTGTAGCATAAAAGAGTGTTACAATAACTTTTTAGCTAACTTATAAGTGCAAATATCCTGTCCCATTTTAGCAACCCTAATTTCCACATTGTGGAATTATTCACACTGTGAATTTAACGCATTTCTTTGACATTTAAATAACCAATAAAAGGTCTTTTGCAAGGACACAATGACGAAAATGTGACTTATGTAAGTCTAACATAAAATTATATTGCATTTTAATGTCTTTGCCACAGACATGACCTTAGGGCTGGACGATATGGCCAAAATTTATAATCACAATATATTTCTTAATTTCGGTCGATACGATATAATTCCAATATCGATATGAACAATATAAAAGCCTCAGGAAAACAGCCAAGAACGCCCACAATGAATGTCCTGTACCTACAAACTTCTGAAAAATGTATTTGCTAAGTCTCTGAAACCTCCTTTAAAACTATAAAGGAAAGCGCAAGGCAAGCGAGCTCATAAAGTAAGAGACGCTGGCGCGACCACAACATTGTCCAACATCAAATGGAAAACGTAATGTAAGCGGAATGAAACTGAGCTACTCGTTATTGTGTGGTTGACGGACCGTTTATCAGTTTGGACCAAAGCAGCGCGAGCCAATCTTGATCAAGCAACACTGTTACTACACAGCGCTAAGAAATCCAGTAAAGAAATCATTTGAATTCGCCACTTAAGTAATAACATTGCTGCGAGATCTAGTCAGAAACATTCACATTTCTCCGTTATTAACGGATCAAACAGCGCATGGAAGCCAGGAAGAAACATTGTGTCATGAAGGAACTATCCAGTGTCCACAGATCTGCAACATTCACCATGGATTTACTGTAGTAACACTAACTGCAACCATGGAAGTTTGGCAGGAATAGTAGGCTATAATGCTTTCAAGTAACATTACGTTGGTTTTATTTTGACATTATGAATAAAATTGCTGCCCTCAAATGTTAATCTGAACTAAAAATAGACCTTTGTTTATAACTACTACAATATTAGGCTACATTTAATTTTTTCCAAGGATCTGTTTTGTTTTATATGCTCCTGAGAAGAGTCTATTATAGCTCCATCATTGCTCAAAGTAAAAAAAAAAAAATACTTTATTATGTTAGTTTTAATAAAAAAAATTAAAAAATTCTCTGCCATTTCTTTCTTTTTGCTGTATCGAAAACGTACCGAACCGTGACACAAGTGTATCGTATTGAACCGAACCGTGAATTTTGTGAACCGTTACACCCCTAGTATTTAGCCTTCATACAAACAAGAAATGTGAAATCACCGTCAAATAATAAGACTCAGCTTATTAATATTAGTATCTTTAACTTTAAACTATAGGCTAACATAGGTTGATTATATTATTCTTATAGAGTGAGCACTTTTCACATTCTTTATCTTGGCTGAAGCACTTTTTTCAGAGTTGCTGCAGAAAAAAAAAAAAAGTGAGCAACAACAAAAACACATGTTTGCTGAGGGACATTGAGTGTTGATGACACCCTGAATTTATTCCGATTGATGAATCTGAATAGCCGTGTTTCCACTGTTGGGCCAGCGCGAGCCAGGGCTTTAAACGGGCCGTGCTGGGCTAATAGCCTCGGGCCTGGAGCACCGGGCCCAAAATCTGCTGTGTTTCCACTGTCGGGCCAGAAGCTCTGCAGCGCTTCACTAAAACACGTAACACGCCTCTCTGGAACAACGTCACACTAACACATCTTTTCACCAACAAATGGAAGTTTTATCAGAAAACTAATCAGAAAGAATTCACTGGAAACAGTGTGATCACAAAACAAACATGATAAAAGCGACCGTTTGCTGGCATTTTTGTTGTTTACTTGAATATTTAAAACCCAAGCATCAATGTTTTACCACAGGTTTACAATAAAAAGTGATACATTGATCATAATGAATTAATTTGTGTCAAAATTGCACATTAGTCACACAGAAATAAATTAGGCTACCATTAGGTCTATTTCACAAAAGAAAGAGGACACACTTACTTATTCAGTCGAGGCTGTTTCTGTTTATTTGGAAGTTACAGGACATATTTAGGCTACATCACATTTAGAAAGAATGATAATTTCTACAAATATGCCACCAAAAATACGACTTGAGGAGCTTTAGCTCTCTCTCCCATTAGGCTATGGTTATATTTTCAGTCAGAGAAACAGAGGAAGCTCCCGAAAAAAAGTTCCTTTATTTTATGATAGTCCGGTATGAAGAGACCTGAGACTGGCAGTAGGCTACTAACAGATAAAATAAAAACATGATTGTGATAGCCATTATGATTTGTCTGATTTCTTCAAGCGTTCATTTTTACCATGTTTACTATGGTAATGGTTAGCGTGCATAGTCTTTTGCATCGGGTATAATTACTTCTACCTTATATGGTGATCAGAATCCACATCGGATCACAAACAGAAGGCAATCAAACATGAAAGTGAGTTTTGAGGTAAATTATTTTAAAAATCTTTAATGCTGATGTTAGCTGACATAGTCATCCGGTGCTGCCGTCACGTCTCCCGGCTCAGGTAAACTCTGCTTCTGTCGTAACCACTCCTCTAGCCAGAGCTGGCTCGCTTTGGACCAAGGTATTCGACGGGCCAGAAAATCCTGGCCGTTGTGTGCCGTGCTGCTTATATTTATCAAGCAGAAAAAATTTACAAGTAAACGTAGCCCATGCCTGTAATGTATATTGAAATATCGGAAATGTGTTTAAAAATCATATCACCGTTATTGAAAAAAAAAATATCGTGATATATATTGATATTGAATTATTGTCCAGCACTACATGACCTGCTTCAAAACGTGCTGACGTTTAAGTCATACATGAACTCATGAATGTGTGTATGATGGCTGGAAGCAAAGGTTTATATGGTAAAAAGTTTTATATATATGTATTTCTTACACCTATTGTTTCACTTCAGAAGCATTGATTCATCAGCTGGGGTTTATGGATTACCAACATGTTCACTTTTTGTGGTTTTCAATATAATTTTATGTTAGACTTACATAAGTCACATTTTCGTCATTGTGTCCTTGCAAAAGTCATTAAGACTGTCTTTGCCACAGACATGACCTTTTCAGACATGTTATGCTTTTATCCTAAATCACTCACTAATTTATTTTATACAGTTTAGGTAGCAGAAACCTCAACAAATAATTCAGATATTTTAATAATATTTTCATTCATTGGCCACTTAAAAGTACAATCTATATTGTACTTTTTTCAGGGATAAAAAAATAAAATAATCCACGTTTCATTCCGAGCAGAATCAGTCGCCTATTTTAACGTTTCTGTTCCTGTGTTTCTTCTGTATTATTAAAGTCCCGAAACCTGTTTGATTTAAAAAAAAAAAAAAAAAAAAAAAAGTTTTCTATGTAGTTTAGTTTATAGTAATAATATTTAGGCTATATTACTACTACTAATAATAATATCTCTCTTTTCTTTTCTTTTTTTAATGCCATGCCAGCTTCTATGGATATATATTCAAGGCGAGAAACAGGTTTATTTATTTAAATAAAACTAAATAAGATGCCAAACGATTCCTACGAAATCATTGAACACAATCTGTATTTTCCCTTTAACAGTATAAATGTTTATATACATTCACTATAAATGCATATATATGATGATAATTTTCTCATGCAAATGTCATAAAAACCGGTTGCGTAGATCACAAATCTACGTAACTTCAGCACACTGAAAATAAAGATGTATAGTGACAGAGAAGATGTCATGGCTCTCCTTATAAAAACACTTGTCACACACACACAGTTTGATTGTGTCGGTAGTTTCTGGCCAACCAAACGCCCACAGCGAGTTTCGGCCTGACAGCATCACAGGGGAAGCCTGCAACACCCTCAACTCTTGCACCATGGACACAAACACTTGTGACCCATGAACGCCTCTAAACTACTGCGTGATTTTACAGTTTAAAGTAAAGGGTGTTAAATGTATATCATGATGTCAAAGTGTGTTTTTTAGTGTGACTATCAGTCCTGCAGTATCACCTTAATGAGGAGCAGTTCATGTGTTCAATCATTTACAGATCAATATGTCAATAGCTTTGCTTGTAATGAATGTAATAATAGTTATTTCCCTGCATATTATTCCATTTTGATTATACTTTATGAATTTACAGGGACTGTTTCATGTGAGAGTCACATATGATCTTACCACAGTTCCTCCAGTTTACAGTGAGGATTCTCCAGTACAGCAGAGAGCAGCTTCACTCCTGAGTCTCCTAGTTTATTCTCAGACAGATTCAGTTGTCTCAGGTGTGAGGGGTTTGATCTCAGAGCTGAAGCCAGAGCAGCACAACCTTCATCTGTGACACCACAATCATACAACCTGTAGAGAACAATGACACACTCTTCACTCTCAGATCAAAACAGAAAATCTTTGTTTTTCTTATTTGTTTATAATTTGTGCAATA
This sequence comes from Abramis brama, assembly GCA_022829085.1. Lineage (NCBI taxonomy): Eukaryota > Metazoa > Chordata > Actinopteri > Cypriniformes > Leuciscidae > Abramis > Abramis brama. The sequence continues at coordinate 32,566,273 of CM040785.1, forward strand.
TCTCTGTTTTTTAACCCCCTGGGGTCGGTTGTCGCGCCGGTGCGATAGTCTAGCTTTTTTTCTTATCAGTGCAGAAGAGACTCAAATAAATCTGTTGATTTTTGTCATACAGGCAAGTGTTATACATCATTCAAAACTGTTAAAAGTCTTCTTTTATTTGTGTACACTAATAATAAAACAAAATGTTGTGTTTTTCGTAAAGTAAAGAAAATAAACATGATGTGCGTTCTCCCGTCTCTCTCAATGTGAAGATCATTCTGAAACGCGACAGAAAATGATCTGTAACTCAGTGAATGCTTGTCACTTTGACATGAAATGTGTCTTTACGAAGCTTGAAGTCTCCATTTTTAAATGATGTAAATCATATCAAAAACAAATGTTCTCTATTTAAGTAATCCGTATGAAAGCAACGATATGTATAGTTTCTCCAGTCCAAGCTAATTAACTCTAATGTGACCACGCGCGCACAAGCGATTGACATGCAAATAGTCCACACGGGCCTGTAAACGCCCTCATTACCTCAAAACAAAGAATCAGAGACTACAGTAACATACTTCTCTGCTTTTCGTCGAGACTGTGTTTGTGCTGTGCTGTTTACCTTGGATTTACCTCAGAAGAATTAGAAGAACGCGATTTGAAGATGAGAAGATTTTTAAGGCAAGACATTTATAGTCCATTAAGACTCCTTATAGTAAGCATGTTATTGTTGTATAAACTTTACATTGTAGCTACTAGTTAAACTGGTGCCAGACTAAAATGTACATTATGAAATGAGATTGGAGTAAAAACATGAAGCCTATGTCGTACATGTATATGTAGGCTATCTATATATAGACATAAACATGTTGAAATATGAACTAGAGGCAACCTTTCAATGCTAAATGTATATACATGTATGACACAAGGATGTTTTTTCGATAATAAAACACAGCATGATAAAATTAGGCTAGTATGAGATAGATTACTAGATTACTCTAATATGGTGATTATTATAATGTTTAGACCCGTGTTTACTGTTAAATACTTTGTTTGTGGATATCTGCTCAAATGTAGATGGTAACAATAATGTTTCATAGTTTGGAGCGGCTCGATCGCTTCAGTAAATGTTCTCCGCACGCGCTGAGTTTGAGTTAGTCGCGCTGTGCATTAGGCTTCATGTTTTTACTCCAATCTCATTTCATAACGTCATAACGAATGGAAACATTTGAAGTAACATAAGATAATCAAAATATTTTTCTCTAGTGTAGTGTTACTGATATGTTCCTTTTTAACGATGTATAGGCCGCCTGGTATAGGCTATTGTTAATATTTTATGCAGCACTGCACGTATATGCTGTTCATTTTATATATATATATATATATATATATGTATATATATATATATATATATATATATATATATATATATATATTAGGGGTGGAGCCGAACCCGAATACGGTATTCGGAAAGGCACAAATAATGTGTTTTTTACGAATACTTATTTCGAACAAATACTTTAAAAATATTTGAATTCGGGAACAAGAAAAACTTTATATCAAAAAGCTGCGTTTCCTCATGAGACATGGCGACCGGCGGTGCTGCTGATGTGGTGGCTGTAAATCCACTTGTTGATAAGAAAGGAGGAAAAAGACACATACGTCGTTCACATAGCGCGTTTTTTGCGCGTTCAGATTTCAAATGTAGGCGCGCGGCAAGCGCGCTCATAATAGAAGCGAGTGGCGCGCCTATGTCCATGGTTACATAGCAACGACAGACGTACGGGAGAGCAATCGCTTGTGGAAAGGAGAAAGCGGTGCGAACTGCGCTCTTCATGATGACGAGGAAGTATCAGCAAATAATTAATTGTTTTCTAGCCCTTGCATTAGCTTTAGATATATTTATGGAGATGAGAAATGAAATAAAAAGCCGTCATTATGTCATTAATATCAGTCCATCAGAAAAGCAGTTCTAGGCTTATTCTTGGCTGGATAACTCTTAGCAGGTTAAAAAAAAGCCCTTTTAAAATTAAATATGAATGCAGTTTTGGATTAAATAAAAGTACAGTCAAGTCAAATAAAACACGTTTTATCTCCTGTATAGTTTGGTAACACTACAATAAGATACTATTCATTACTAATGTGTTATCTAACAAACACATTGAGTGAACAATATATTTTTACAACATTAATTAATGTTTGTGAATGTTATTTAATACAAACACTTGATTGGTCATGTTTGTTCACTTCATTCATTGTGCATTAAATAATGTTAACATAAATAATAATGTAAGTAATGTTAAAAATGTATTTTTAAATTAACCCCAAGGAGAATAATTGTGACAGTATATAACTATTGTTTATTGTTAGGTCATTTTATCTAATGTTATCTAACAAATGGAATCTTATTGTAAAGTGTTTTTAATACTACAGTTTCCATCTTTGTAACCGTGATATACACTTATATGTAAATTTAATCTAAATTAAGCTTTGGTACTGAAATTGGTACCGAGAACTGTGGATTTTCACTGGTATTGGTAACGAATACTGAAATTTTGGCACCGTGACAACACTAGTAGCTCTGTTAGCTCAGTAATTTAGACAATAGGCTGTTGACAGAGTAACGTTAACGTAGGTAATGGCTGTTATGTTATTTTCTTTTTAATGACGTTCCTTGTTACATGTTCATTGCTGGATTTATAGAAAAACATCAACCAATATTGCATATCCATAATTATTATAATGGATATAATTAAAGAATACTTACACTATAACGTAAATTAGAAGTGTAACGCAAAAAAACTGGATTTTTACACCTATTTTGAATTTTACTCGAATACAAATACAAATACAAATACTTTCCCCCCTCAACAAATACAAATACAGATACAAATACCGGCTGCTTTGCACACCCCTAATATATATATATGTATATGTGTGTGTGTGTGTGTGTGTGTGTGTGTGTGTGTATTTTCTAAATTTTAAATCGCAATTTTAACCAGAAATATCTAAAATGTATTCCCAAAATCGTGCAGCCCTATAGTTTCTCTTGATATCAGCATGTTCACAGGTGTTTATTTTTATTTTTTATACAGGGACCAGATGCCCCACTGATGAGTCCTGCTGACTTCAACATTCACATGAGTACATGAACATGGTAAATGAAAAATTAAACACCTTGGAAATGACAGGTATGTACTATGTTTCAGGAATGGCACAAATGTGTGTAACTGTTCAAGTCTCTGTCTTTAGATCAGTGTGTTAAATAATGTGCTTTTTTGTCCTTTGTTGTGTATCTTAGGATTATGTTGTGTTATAAATAAATCCAAACAATCAAAAAGCCATTCTTTTTTAAATATCCTCATTCTTTGTGCAAGGTTGCTCAGAATGATAGGGCCTGATAGCACCTAATAGGGCCATTAGGGGAGGGTCTTTGTCTTTCTCAGGTGTGAAAGCAGTCAATATTAATGATGTGTTCACGCCTCCTCACATAAAGCTTTCTTACACAAAACATGTCTTACAAATTTAAAATCGATATATTGTTTTATCTGAATGAGTTGTCAGGATGATTTTCACATAGTTTTGGAGCAAATATTCTAGGCTACGTGATACAATTTTCAAAAGTCTTGTGAAGAAATAATCAGACCTTATTTCAGTGACAATTGTTTTTGCTTTTTTTCACAAACCACGCATAAATGTCATTATCTCAAAACTACAAACTTTTACATACATGCTGCTGACATATTATTGTAGCAGAGTTTGTGCTGAATACAGTGTAATCAGATTTTAGCCTTGAAAATGTCACAAGTACCAGAAATAAGCACAAATGTCAGAGCAAGTCAGAACACCTCCAGGGCCCAGAAAACACCTCAGACCCCAGAGGGTTAAACAATGAATTCAATATATCAGTAAGTTTAACTGTTATTGTAAGAGATTATGTCTCTATGTGAGGGAGAAAGATTATATAAAACTGATAAAATGGAATACATTGAATACATCTGTTTATTTCCCCTAAATATAAATGTATTAAGATTTAAATTAAATTAAAATGAATTTAAAAAAAAGTGTAAATATAAATGTTTATATACATACATTATAAATGCATATATTTGAAAATTAATTTCTCATACAAATATCATAAAAAACGGTTAAGTAGATCACAAATCAGGTCAGATAGGTGGAGGGTTTAAAAGCTGAAGTGTGACACTCATATGTGACCGATCACGGAAAATAGGGACACAAGTCGGTTATGGGGCATTTTGAGTTATTCACATATTCTGAAAGTGTAGTCTCCAAGCTTTCCAACAATGTGTAACACATGGAAATCTGATAATATTTGGAGAAGTTGTGGCCATTTGAAGGTAGGCACTCAAAAAAGCTCAAAGGGGAGAAAACGGCCTCTAAAGATTGTGCAGTTCTCACCTCTCTCTGCTGCTGGGAGTGACAATAGGGCTCATTTACATCTCATTTAGATAAGCCATCCCCCCTGTAAAGCTGTAAAGCACAGGGGGGAGCAAAAAGGTCAGGAAAATGTGCCATCAAAAGAAAAAGAAAAAGTTTGCAAACAGGTAATATATAAATAAATGTCTCTTAGCATCTACCGATAAAACTGTATAGGCAACTCTTATGTACACTGAATAAAAAACAAGATAAACTCTAGAGAATGTTCAAATCAAAAACAGGATGTGCTATGTGATATATATATATATATATATATATATATATATACATACATACACATACATATACACACACACACCGTTGGCGGTGCGCTCAAAGTCATCTGTGCAGTAACCCAAAATCTCCTGAAAGAAGTTAAAATCCATCATGTCACTGAAATGTGTTTTTTAAATCAAGTGATCAAAGTGCTCGTTGCTGCTGCGATCTGTGGCGCGGATACAGTGTTTTCTCGTGTGGCTCGCGCACTCGTGTGGCTCGTCTTCACTCGGACGTGCGCTTCAATCCGTTGCGGATACTCTCCATTCGTTCTGGTGAAATCACAAAACATAATGCACACAAACGTGTCCCTGCTTGATATACAACCACTGATGAACATAATCGGTTTTGATGAGAAAAAAAAAAGTATACGAAAAAAAAAAAAAAAAAAAAACTATACAAGTGTGGATTTGAACCCAGAACCTCTGGCACAACTGGCGAAAGTTCTACCACTGGACCACTAAGGTATACGTTGTTCGAACAGGCAAATATAAATGTATATATAAAAAAAAAAATCCCCCGAACCCCCCTAGTATTTACTGTCCCCCCCAGGTTCAAAATTGCACCTACGCCGCTGGGGATATTATTGAGTCTTATCATGCCGCTTTTATCGTTGCTCAGATCGTCTTCAGAATCAGTGAGCGCTTGTTCATAAGCATCCGGCTTGTCGAAGAAGTACTTCAAAACATTTTCGGTGTAACTCCCACGGTTCAGCTCGTCTGCGACAATCTTTGCGGCGTCCATCTTCATTGAATTTTGATATCAGATAGAGCCGGCCAAAGCGCTGCATAATAAGTAGCCACGCTGTTCCCTTGGAGGGCGGGGGCAATAACAAAAGAAACAAAAGCCGGCTTATCCAGTATGGAAATACACACAGACAACGACACGCCCATACTGCATGCTAGAATCTCCGAAAAACAAGCCGATTTCAACCTCAAAATGTACACTTTTAAATATACCAATACTGCTATCTCAAACATGGAGAGGCTTCTTCGTGATCTCAACTAACAGATTCTGCAAAAAGGCGAAAATCACAAATTTTGAAAAAAAAAACGCTTCTTTCTCATTTTGCTCGAAAGTTGTGCTGCCGACTTGTGTCCCTGGTTTCCGTGACGGGTCACATGTTTTTGTTAAACCATTAATTTATAATATTTAAGTAAGAAATGTTATAATGTTTTAACAGTGATGCTTGTTCTCAGTGTTACTTACCCAGCTGATCTAGTTGCTGTAACCACAGGCAGCAGCTTCTGAAGAACTTCATCTGCTGAGTTTTGTGTGACACTAATTGAAAATAAAAAATAAATAAGTTAATTATTAATGCTAATAATAAAGATTCATATCACAAGTAAATAATACATTATACCTTCCTAATTACCCTCAAATATTATTTTAATTAAACACTGCTTTATAAAGGACATGTGAAAAAGTTGTTTTATATCTATAACTATAGAAGCCTCATATTCAGCCAACACAGATTTGTTTTTTTCTTTATCTTGTCAATGTCGCTGTGGCAGGTCTATTACTCTACATTTACACTACAACACTATTTTGACATATCAGATTTGTTGTGTCCTGTCCGTTGCTATGGTTATCACCATGGTGACATTTAACTCCCGAGTTGTGGGGGGGGGGGGGATTTTTGTACCTGCATCAACATATTATTCACAGACATTTTAAGCACAAGAGTTTGTTTGCTTGTTACTTTTTTAAAAATGATGATGAGACATTAATCTAATTTATTTTCTTAATACTTCTTTTGTGGCCTATAGTGTAAAAATGTGTATTTTCATGAATCAAGAAGTATTTTGTGTTAAACAAGTTGTCTTTGAAATGAGAAGTAAGTTAATCTAATCTTTGGTAAAACTTTACAATAAGGTTCATTAGTTAACTACATTAGTTAACATTAACTAATAATGAACTGCACTTATACAGCATTTGTTCATCTTTGTTAATGTTAATTTCAACATTTACTAATACTTTATTAAAATCTTGTTAACATTAGGTAATGCACTGTGAACTAACATGAACAAACAATGAACAGCTTTATTTTCATTAACTAACATTAACAAAGATTAACAAAAACAGTAGTAAATGTATTGCTCATTGTTAGTTCATGTTAGTTAATACATTTACTAATGTTTAATAAAGGAACCTTATTGTAAAGTGTTACCTAATCTTTTAACCTCACAGCGCGTCAGTTATGTGGTGATGCGCTATGAAATTATTGCGGGGCAGATGAACTGGAAAATTAATTTAATGATAAAAGTAGTCGTATAACAATAACAACAGTAATTTAATATGCCCTGTGTGCCCGTCCGCTACGCCACTGACTGTTTTATCAAGTTTACTTTGGCTGTGCGTGTGACGTAATTTTCATCATCAGGAGGATCCCCGGACATCCACTTGCTATTACTATTAAAACTTAATTTTGGAAAAATACTTTAGTATTAAATATATTCATATTAACTGGCTTTTTTTATTAATGCAATACTAGCCGTCTGTGTCTCCCAGTGTTTTACATTATTGTCAGTTTAGTGTTCAGTGATTAATTTGCACAGAAACAAAAGATAACATGTATGCTTTCATCTCCGAATACATTATTTGTGTCTTACATTTCATAATAAACTCATAATGAACTCAATGAACTTTCCATCAGTTCTTTTACGTGAATTGGAATGTGTGCAAAGGATTGTGGGAGATTGAAGAACACGAAGGATACACTTGATGCATCCTTTAAAATAAGCTTAATTAAAGACACAAAATGAAGTCCTTGATGACGTGGCAGTCGAGATATGCAGTCTTACTAGGACAAAGCCACGGTTTGAAAAACACACACAAAATTATGTACAATATCCCAGAAATCAATCTGTGCCCCGTGATTTAAACACCTCTGGTCTCTGAGTTTCTCTTTGTTCATAATGTTTTAGACTGTAATGATTGCACTCAGTGTTACTTACTGATCATTTCTGGCTCCAATTAAGTTGTACAGGTCAAACTCCTGCAGTGTCTGCTCTGAGGACAACAACACAAACACTATAGCTGACCACTGAGATGAGGAGAGCTTCACATCACGTAATCCTCCAGAGCTCATATGAGGTTTAACTTTGTTCACTAGAGAAAGATCACCCAGTTCATTCAGACAGTGAAACAGATTGATGTATTTATCTGGAGAGGGATTCTCACTGATCTTTTCTTTAATATAGTCAACTGTTTTCTCATTGTTGTGAGAGCTGTTTGCTGTCTGTGTCTTTAGTTCTTGTAAGAGACTCTGATTAGACTCCACTGACAGACCCAGAAGGAAACGAAGGAAAAGGTCCAGATGCCCATTTTTACTGTGTAAAGCCTCATCCACAGCTCTCTGATGGAGATCCGATAGTGACACTTTGTCTCCATTAGCTGGTTTGGTAATCTGGTCAAACACATTGATGTTATTGTTGATAAAGGAGAGATGCACATATAGAGCTGCTAGATGTTCTTGAATGCTCAGATGAACAAAGTAGAAGACTTTCCCCTGATACAAGCCCAACTCCTCTCTGAAGATCTGAGTGCACAATCCTGAGTAAACTGATGCTGCTGTCTCATCAATGCCACACTCGCTCAGGTCTTCCTCATAGAAGATCAGGTTGCCTTTCACAAGCTGCCGATAAGCCAGTTTCCCCAGTTTGACAATCATGTCTTCATCTTTCACTCTCTTCTCATAGTCCTTCTCATGTTTGATGTTGGTCTGAATGAGCAGGAAGTGTGTGTACATCTGAGTGAGAGTCTTGGGAATCTCTCCTCTCTCTGCTTCACTCAACATGTTCTCTAGAACAGTGGCTGAGATCCAGCAGAACACTGGGATGTGGCACATGATGTGGAGGCTCCTCGAGGACTTCAGGTGTGAGATGATTGTATCGGCCAGACTCTGATCACTGATTCTCTTCCTGAAGTATTCCTGCTTCTGTGTGTCACTGAAGCCTCGTACCTCATTCGATGGACACACTCAGAGGGGACGAGATCCGCTGCTGCTGGTCTGGAGGTGATCCAGATGAGAGCAGAGGGAAGCAGATTCCCCACAATGAAGTTTATCAGCAGCTCGTCCACTGAGGCTGATTCAGTCACATCACACAACCTCACATCACTATGAAAATCCAGAGTCAGACGACACTCATCCAGACCATCAAAGATGAACAACACTTTATACTCATCACTGGATATGTCCATTTCTTTTGTTTCAGGGAAAAAGACATGAAGAAGATCTGAAAGACTGAGTGTTTTGTCCTTCATCAAGTTGAGCTCTCTGAAAGCGAGTGGAAATATGAGCTGGACGTCCTGATTCTCTTTCCCTTCAGCCCAGTCCAGGATGAGCTTCTGCATAGAGACTGTTTTCCCAATGCCAGCGACTCCCTTTGTCAGCACAGTTCTGATGGGTTTGTCTTGTCCAGGTAAAGGTGTAAAGATGTCACTGCATTTGATCGGTGTGTCCTCTGTTTCTGCTCTCCTGGACTGTGTCTCAATCTGTCTCACCTCATGCTCATTATTGATCCCTCCACTTTCACTCTCTGTGATGTAGAGCTCTGTGTAGATCTCATTCAGGAGTGTTGGGTTTCCCTGCTTTGATATTCCCTCATACAAACACTCAAACTTCTGTCTCAGATTTGATCTCAATGTGTTGAGGACTTCAGCAGGTTTAGAGTCATGGCTGTAAGATTAAAATACCACATTATTACACAAGTTAGAGAAGCAAATAGACAAATTAAAACATCAAGTCAGGATAGTAATAAATAACCATAAATTACAAAATGGATTTTGTTGTTTGGGAAACAGAACATCATTAGGTTTCTGAAATGTTGCAATTATTAATCATGTGTTTGTGTGATGTGAATTGCAGCACCTAAAATTAAACAACAACAACAAAAAGTCTTGCATTTTACCTGAAACCAGGATACATGCTTTCATTAAAGTCTTGTGGTTGAATCACAGGCTTGTACACAGTTTTGTTTTTAACTGGTCTGGATAGAAGGTTTGACCTTAAATCAGAATGAAGAGGGTAAAGAATCAGACACACTGATATTGATGCAATTGTGTCATTAACTGAGTAACAGACCAACAGCTTTTACAGTGTGTGAATGTATTAACAATACAATACATAGAGCTTTACACAAGAGCACAATGATAATCATTAATAGACTGAAACTTACATGTTTTATTGTTAGGTTCAAATCCAGATCATTAAACTACTGTATATTAATAATAATTTAATAAAATATCAAAAACTATAAGCACAACATAGAAATGATATACCTGAGATCAGACTGTGTGTCTCCACTCCTAAACTTCACTGGCGGATCCATAGAGCAGTTACTCTTCATAGACACACAGCTGGACTCTGGGTTTGAGCTCTTCTGCTGGACTGAACTGGTTTTAAAACAAAGTAAAATAAAAAGCATACAGGCTTATAAATGTTGTGCACTTTTACTGGAATCTTCTGTCTTAGGAAACACCAGGGAGTGTTGTTACACATTTGCTTTAACGTCTGTAACTCCGTGTGTTTTGTAAATGTTTTGTCTTGGTGTGAAACAGCACTGTGTAGCTTTCAACAAACCAAACAAACGTCAACACTTTCTGAATCAGCAGTTAGAATAATCTGATTAATTTTACACCAACTACATTATATAAGGTGGAAAAAAATCTCAGCTTACATTTACTTGATGTCATTGATAGTAACAGACTGACTGACTGATAAATTTTGCTTTTAACTATAACTTTTATAGAAATGATAGGGGAGAGTGGGGCACAACCTAATACTTAATTTTTTCAGTTTGTGTAAATCCACTTGGGGTTCAGAGTATTTACTTTTCCCCATTAATTTCACACGTCTAGTACAATTCTGTGGTTTTGTTTCATTAATTCAGTGTATACTTTTTTCTTTATTTACCCTGAAAGAATGGAAGTGAAATGTGACAACCCATAGGCGAGGCACATCTTAACATGACCATATGACAGATTAAAATGTTATCTGATCTAATCAAAAAAGTATACAAGACAAACTAAAATATTTTGTCAATAAAATACAATTATTAACTTTTTCATATAAAATAATGGTTTCTGTACATTAATAATTTAATAAAATATCAAATACTATAAGCATGAAATAGAAATGATATACCTGAGATCAGACTGTGTGTCTCCACTCCTAAACTTCATTGGCGGATCCATAGAGCAGTTACTCTTCACAGACACACAGCTGGACTCTGGGTTTGAGCTCTTCTGCTGGACTGAACTGGAACAGAGAACAGATTCAGTTTAATCCTTTAGATTACTGTGTTCATTCTTCATGAGAGGAACCATATTAGTATAAACACATTCATCTTTTCATTAATAAATAATGAAATACAAATACAATTTTCTGTTATGTATTACAAAATTTAACAGTGTTTGTTGAAAGTACCTGCGTCCTGGAGGAAAATCATCTCTGGATCCTTGTGAATCAGCCATGATGAAGATATAGGAGTATCTGATGAGTTTGATCTCCTCCACTGACTCTGAATGAAGAAACATTCACACACTAACTTTTACAAGATACAGGATCTCAAATCCTCCTGCTTTAACATCATAAAGATACATAGAAATTCCTGCGTAAACGTTTCTATTAAACACTTTGATACTCTGTTTTTCCGTATCGTATTGGCTTTTACCTGCTTAAAATGTCGACAGGTGAACTCTAACTTACTTTCACTTTAGTTGCGTAGACTGTTAATGGAGGTATACTACGCCTAACATGTAACTTTATTTGTAAAAATTCATAAAATGTATACAATGAGCGAGTACATCACGAATCCATCTTCCAACCGGTGTTCTTGTGTTATCCTAAATCACTACGGTACGTTTATATTCGGACTATTTTAAACCGCTGCGGAGTAGCACAGCTCCTGCGTGACTCGCCATTGACATAAACAGAGAAGTAGATCCGGCAACAATGTTCTTCCGCAAGACGCAGCAGTTTGTTTATTAACCGCTAGAGCGCCAAAAGTAGTTTAATACCTTTAAAATTATCATAATTTGTGTTCCGAAGATAAACGAATCCTGTTTCTCACTTTCTCCACAGATTCAAAGGTCAGAAGCTGTTTTCGTGCTAATGCTCTGAGAATATTAAAGACCTGATAACTTTGAATGAACGTTCTTCTATTGATGTTACAGGAAGAACGTTGGATCAGAACTTTGAGAGAACCTTGCAAGCTAAAGTTTTTTTTTTTTGTTAAAAAGTTTAGTTTTTTTGTGATAATTTTTTACCATACATTTTTTCTTTTGTTTATTCTTCAGTTTTGTTTAGATCCACTAAATGGATTTATAATATCCGTATTACTAAATGTATGTCCATTATAATTTTTTATTCATATTTTATCACAGATATTTTGTCAGATATTTTGATATTTAAGTTAACAAATGATGCAGAAAAAAACGTGCAGTTAACAAATGATAGACACTCTCAGAGAATGATGTTAAGTCTATGTTAAATATATAATGTGATAATCTATAAGCCAAGTCATACTTAATTTCACTCATTCACTTAATCTTGAAAGCAAATATGATCCATGTGTCCCAGTGCACTGAAATATTTCATGAAAGTACTTACTGTCTTGACGTTTGTTCTCTGTTAATATATCATGTTTTCTCCTTCACGGCACAGCCTGAAAAACACCTTCAGTTGTCCTGCAGAGTTTAGCTCCAACCCTAAAAAAAACTCACCTGATTGTAGCCTTAGTGATCCTGAAGACACTGATTAGCTTGTTCAGGTGTGTTTGATTACTGTTGGAACTAAACTCTGCAGGAAAGTGGCCCTTCAGGACCAACGTTCCCCACCCCTGGATTAGAGCCATGACTAAACACAATTGTTAAGGCTTATGACGACACCTGCTGATCGATTAGAGCCATGACTAAACACAATTGTCTCTCCTGAATGCTTCTTTCAAAAAGCAGCATCTTCAGTAGAGTGAGTCTCTTGTAGAAAAACAAAATGTGAATTCTGTCCCTAGCAAAACAAAAATATACCTTTGCGTTTTACTTTGTCCTTTAGTCCCCTTGCATTTAATAAACAAAAAGTTAGACGAGATTTCAATGAGAACATACGCCACTGGAACTCACAGTGAACGGGCAGAGAGTGTCACTAAGCAGTCGACAATGAGATCAGAAGAAAAGTGCAACACTTACAAAAAAGCCTAAAAAAGACATATTTCCCATTTTCCAAGTCTTCATCATCAGGCGAATCTTTGCTTTGCTTCAATGAAAATAAAGGGATCACGAAAGTACGCCACTTTCCCTCCAGCTCGCGCTTGTTTAAAGGGATACTTAACAGTTTTTTCATATTAAACTTATTCAATTTCATATGTTATTCCCTTAACTAAGACGAGTTGATACATACCTCTCTCGTCTCAGTGTGTGCACTCAATCGCTCTGGCACGTGGCGACACTCTGATGGCACTTAGCTTAGCCCAGTTCATTCATTAGGTACCAAACAGAGATGAAATTAGAAGCGACCAAACACTTCCACGTTTTCCCTATTTAAATACAGTTACACGAGTAGTTACACGACCAAGTATGGTGACACAAAATAAAACGTGGCACTTTTCTAAGCGGGTAAAAAGGATAACTATAATGTATGGCGGAATAGCACTTGGGACTCGGGAGCACTTCGACTCTGCGCAGTAAAAAGTCACTCCTGAAAAATCCTCTCCCTCTCACTTCTGTCATTAGAACCAATGTGACTTTTTACTGCGCTAAGTCGAAGTGATCCCAAGCGCTATTCTGCCTACTAACTACTAGACATGTGCCGGTATTCGGTAATGCGATAAATCGTGGTAATGTATATGCACGATATTGTTATCGCGGGCACTTCAAAATACCGTGAAAAATTATAGATCAGAATTTATATTTATAGAACGCGCATTAGCTTATTTTCCATCAACCGCTTAAACAAACACTGCGTGTATGCTGCGCGAAACACGTGCGCACTCTGATGTAAACAATCCCCACATGGAGAAGCATGGCGGAAGGAGGAATGCTGCCGTCGATTTATCCCCCTTCTAAAAGCAGGGCTGTCAACTCTACGCATTCAGCGTGAGACTCACGCAATTTACACTTTTCACACGCTTCCGCGCCACACATCCATTTTCTCACGCAGAGAAAAATCACGGAGCAAAGAGGACACCGAGACCGACAGACTAGACAGAGCAGGTTACTTTTGATATGAAAAAAATTCTCAGCTCTCATGTTCTGTCCATTTTATTACGAAATTCAGACAATAAATACCGTGTGTTGGTCATTAAATGGCTTTCCTGAGGTAAATGTAATGTTCTGTGACATAATTGTTCACCTGCAGTTTTATTGACCTCTTTCCGTGGTTGAAAAACACTGATTGATCAATATTATGTATGAGGCATAAATACCTTTCGGTAAGTTGTACTGTATCTTTAAATAAAAAGTAACAGATGATCGGTTTACTGTAGCGCCTCAGTTCAAGTAAACCGATCATCTGTTACTTTTTATTTAAAGATACAGTACAACTTACCGAAAGGTATTTATGCCTCATACATAATATTGATCAATCAGTGTTTTTCAACCACGGAAAGAGGTCAATAAAACTGCAGGTGAACAATTATGTCACAGAACATTACATTTACCTCAGGAAAGCCATTTAATGACCAACACATTAGTTGACTAGAAAAAATAGCTATAGAGAGGAGTATTTTGCTAAATATGTGCACTATATTACATTTGTATTATATTTTTACTTGTGTCATAATTGTTATTATAATGAAAACCAAATTATATTTAATTTAATTTGTTAATTTTTAATACCAGCTGACAGGGCTCTCTGTATGTTTACATCATTATGTGAGATATATTTATTCTTGAGAAAAATTAACATGTAGGCTATCTATCGCCTACCTAATATTTATCCAAAGAGTCAATATTGAATCAAGATTGAAATCAAATCCCAGGAATTGAATTGAAATCGTGAAAATTGTGTAAAATTCTGTTTAGTTACCAAATGTTTTGACAATCACAATTACACCTATTGTGATGCAAGTTTTTTTTTTTTTCTACATCCCCCCCAGTCCATCCGTTTCTCTTGAGCAATTAAAATATCGTGATAATACCGTGTACCGTGATAAAAGCTCAATCAATTAATCGCAGCATGAAAATTTGATACGGACATGCCTACTAACTACTCATGTAACTGTAACGTGTACGACTTTATTCAGCATTGTACGTCACGTCAGCAGCGTCTTACGTCAGCAGCGTCACTGCGGAGTCGTGAACGCGGATTCACAACAGACCCGGAAGAGAATACAATGCTGAATAAAGTCGTAGTTTTTGTTATTTTTGGACCAAAATGTATTTTCGATGCTTCAAAAAATTCTAACTAACCCACTGATGTCACTACTTTGATGATGTCTTTATTACCTTTCTGGACATGGACAGTATACCGTACATACATTTTCAATGGAGGGACAGAAAGCTCTCGGACTAAATCTAAAATATCTTAAACTGTGTTCCGAAGATGAACGGAGGTCTTACGGGCTTGGAACGACATGAGGGTGAGTCATTAATGACATAATTTTCATTTTTGGGTGAACTAACCCTTTAATAAAATTTATGCACAATTTATGTATTTGGTTCTGATTCTCTGCTTGCAACAAAGTCCATTTTACGATCTTGATCTTGTTACATGCTCTAAGCGCTGTACATGCTAAGAAATAACTATTTTTCGGTGGCCATGAAAGATACACTTTTCTTAGAATAAATGAATAATCAAAAGAGTTCGTTGGAACTGATTAATTGATTGTAATATTAATTTAGCTACCTCAAGTTAATCCAATTAACTGACCCAAATATTGATAATTAATCATAACTGATAATTATGAGTTATTACTAATATTTCCCCTTTGAGCTAACTTGTTACATTATTAAAGCATAAAGAATTGTTGCACATTCATTTAATGCTGAATTTTGCACACGCAAGTTGAAAGGCATTTGTTTGTGGATAGTAAAATATACAAACATTTATCTCTAACATTTATCAAGTTCATGGATAACAGAGACAGATCCTAACCAGGTACAGGCTCAGTGATCACAAATTGGCAATTGAAACAGGAAGACACAAAAAAAATCATGGCAACCAAAAGAAAACAGAACGTGCGATCACTGTTTGACAGGTGAGGTTGAGACTGAGATGCACTTTCTCCTACAATGTGAAGCGTTCAAAGACACAAGGAACCTTTACTTTAACAAATTTAACTATATAATCCCAAATTTCAAAGACCTGAATGAAATTTCTAAATTAAACTTTCTCCTGGGAGAAGGAGACAGAACTTATCTTGCTGCCCAATATGTACAAACATGCCACAACCTGAGGGGCAGTGGGTGACCGACACACACACACACACAAATATATCCAAACATTGTGTTAAGTTTCATAACTTATATATAGTAAAGTTTTTATTAGATTTTTTTTAATTTTTTTTTTATTGTTCATATAACTGTTTTATTATGTTTGTATATATTACGTATATATTTTATTTGTATATTTTGTATATGCTTTGGCAACATTGTTTCAAAAACTTTCATGCCAATAAAGCCCCTTTGAATTTGAATTTTGATAACAGAGCATGCATTTATTAATTGTTTTGAGACTAAATTCATGCCATACTTTTGAGTGTGTAGCAAAAAGTAGACAAGCTTTGGGACAAACTATCACGTCATAATTGTGTCCTTAACAGTTGGTTTCTGTCAATCATCCTGTCACGTGAACTGACCTGTCAATCATCTAAAAATCAGTGAAACACTTATAGATAATCAATTAAGGTTCCACTTTATTTTGATAGTCCACTTTAGACATTCTACTAACTATAAGTAACTTTGCAACTACATGTCAACTAACTGTCATTAGAGTATGAGTAGACTGTCAGTAGACTTTTAGGTTATGGTTAGGTGTTAGGGTTCGGGTTAGTAGAATAAGTTGACTTGTAGTGGCCAAGTTGCTTATAGTCAGTAGAATATCTATCGGGGGACCATCAAAATAAAGTGTTAGCAGATATTAAGCAGACAGTCTACTAATACTCCAATGACAGTTAGTAGACATGAAGTTGCAAAGTTACTTATAGTTAGTAGAATGTCTAAAGTGGACTATTGAAATAAAGTGTTACCTTAATTAAATGTACCGGCTATGAAAACACACAGACTGAGAAACGTCTCGGTTACGTATGTAACCCTCGTTCCCTGAGTGGGAATGGAGACGTTACATCAGTGACGACAAAATGGGGGTTTCGCATAGAAAGCCTATCCTCTTCGAGATATAGAAAACAAGCCAATGGCAATGGAAATGCCTTGGGTCTGCGGGATTTGCATGAGTAACTCTGCCCTACCTCGTGGGTATATAAGGAAGTACGCCGGCATAGCGCAGTTATGTTTTGACGCTGAGGAGCCGAGACTGAACTCAGGCGTTTCCAGCGGTACAGCGGAAGTGGCAGGGATACGTAACGTCTCCATTCCCACTCAGTGAACGAGGGTTACATACATAACCGAGACGTTCCCTTTCATGGTCACTGCGAGTTACGTCAGTGACGACGAAATGGGGGTTCCCAGTCTAATCACGCCACCTCTCGTCTGTCTTCCAGTGCCCTGCGTAAGTCTGAGATCCCTGTCGTGAGACTGGCACGGACGAAGGACTCCTATTAACACAGGAATACCAAGGTACACTGGGAAGCATATCTCCGCAGAAATATGCAATCAGTGCCAACCCGAAGGGGGTGGACTTACAGAATACACATATGACCTGGAGGGGCTGCATATGGAGAATCTCTGGGGTGTCCAGCCGCAGGTTTAAAATTTCAACCCCAGGGGTGGCAAGGTGGCTTTCCAAGGGAAAGACACATGCTCAGAGAGGCTTACAGTGGAAATACACATGTGGGGGTCGCCCAGAAGGGGAACCATGCACATGGAGGCACCTAGCCAAGCGCGAAAGCTGCCGGTGGCATAACTCTGGTGTTGACGTCAACAGTGCTGGAGGAAACTCAGGGCTTATTAGGCTCACCTGAGAATGTATCCCATCCATGGAGAGGAATGGCGAGCAAGCGAAGACACCTGAGCAGAATCTAGCACCGGCTGGTTGAAGCGAGTACATGAGAAGAAACTGGCTCCACTCGGAGATTGTAGAATCTCGTAAATGTGTTAGGTGCCGCCCAGCCTGCAGCTCTGCAGATGTCTGCCAGCGAGGCGCCATGCGCTAGAGCCCAAGAGGATGCCACACTCCGGGTGGAGTGGGCCGTCACACCAAGGGGGCACGGTCAACCTTGCTGCTGGTATGCCAAAGCAATGGCGCCCACTATCCAGTGAGACAACCTTTGCTTGGAGAGAGCCTTTCCCTTAAGCGCACAGGGGGCAAGTACTGGACAGAGCAGTGCCAAGGCTGGGTCTGCCTCCTCCGATGGATCACGTGAGAATTAGCCGGCCCGAATTCCAGGCACGCTTTGTCAACGGAGAATGCCTGCAGGTCCCCTACCCTCTTGATGGAGGCCAATGCAACCAGGAGCGCTGTCTTCATTGACAGGAACTTAAGCTCCACTGATTGCAGAGGCTCAAAGGGAGCACTCTACAGGGCAGTTAGCACCACTAAGAGGTCCCAAGAGGGTACGAGAGGAGGGTGAGGAGAATTCAGTCTCCTCGCTCCTCTCAGGATCCTGATGATTAGTTTGTGCTTTCCAACAGACTTAACTTCGACTGCGTCGTGATGTGCGGCAATGGCGGCAACATACACTTTCAGGATGGAGGGAGACAGCCTTCGCTCCAACCCTTCTTGCAGGAAGGAAAGCACGACACTGATCGGGCATCTCTGGGGGTCTTCATGGTGAGAAGAGCACCAGTTGACGAAGAGGTTCCACTTCAACGCATAGGCATGTCTCGCGGACGATGCTCTAGCGGAACAGATGGTAGCCACCACCACTGGTGGTAGGGTACTCAAACCTGCCTCGTCCCGTCCAGGAGCCACACGTGGAGGTTCCAAAGATCGGGACCAGGGTGCCACAGGGTGCCACAAGTTTGGAGAACCAGGTCCGGGTGGGCCAGTGTGGTGCGACCAAAATGACCTGCTCCTCGTCCTCCCTGATCTTGCACAGGGTCTGTGCAAGAAGGCTCACTGGGGGAAACGCATACTTGCGTAGGTCCCGCAGCCAGTTGTGTGCCAGTGCATCCGTGCCGAGTGTGCCCTCGGTAAGGGAATAGAACAGGTCGCAGTGGGACGAGTCGTGGGAGGCAAACAGATCTACCTGTGCGTCCCCGAACTGATCCCAAATCAGCTGAATCGACCGGGGATGGAGTCTCCATTCTCCAGGGAGAGGCCGAAGCCGTGAGAGCTGGACAAAAATCTACAGGCTTTGGAAGGGTGCTTAGAATGGCATTGGGGTTGGACGCTGGCATTGACATAAGGTTAGGAGGAAATCTATATATAGAAATAAATTATATAAATGAAAAGAGCCTTAAGATAAATAAGGATTTGAGCTGCAAATTATATTCCAGACATTTCCACAATGAAATACATTATGCATATTTCATGTACATTAAATGATATTACATTAGGGACGTCTCTACAATTATTAACCCAGAAAAACAAACCAAAACTATGCTTGACACATCATTTAAACCGAAATAAACAATTATTTATTTACAAATTCATTGAAACTGTCCATGTAGAATTAGGCTCAGTTTATAGAAAAAAATATTATATAATTATGTGAAAATTAGCAAAGTGACAAACTTCACTCTTGTTTATTGATCTGTTAAAGCAACATGAGAGTGTGAGTGTTGCTGTAGTGCTGGATATCAGTCATGTGATCATCACGGCCCAATCACAGCCACCGTACTGATATTCAGATCAACAGCACTCTTACTCATGAGATATGGATTAAATAATGGAAACATGATGAAAGCAGGAAGATCCAGATCTACAGGAGTGACATTTACTGACTATTGACCGGTAAGATCCTCAGAGAGGAAGAACACCAGAAGAATGGAAAGAGTGTGTGAGTGAAGGTGGTTGTGAATGTGTGTAGATGTGTGTTAGTTACAGGATCAGAGAACGACACCGTTCCTCTGTCATAGTCCAGATTCACTCTCACACGATCAAGCTTCTGTTTAACACGAAAACCTAGAGTACATCCGTACGACACACACCAGACATCAGTGTTGAAGAAATAACTTCCCTTCCTCTGGTTTGATGCTGTTGTTACTCCAAGAGTCCAGTGTTTATTCTCTTTAACCTCCACATCCCAGCAGTGTGTTCCTGAGTTAAAACCCTCTGAACCCAGAACACAGGGATAATAGTTAAATCTCTCAGGATTATCAGGAAGAAGTGGATTGTTCCGCCTCCGTCTCACACTGGTCAGATCATCAGACAGGATGAGATCTGGATCTGCAGTGTTTGGATCCAGAATCACAGGAGCTGATGAGACACAATCAACAGATGCTTTTATTCTGATCTTCATATAATGATCAACAGTGAACCCAACACAGATTATTATGAATTATGACTCTCGTCCTGTTGATCAAACACATTTTCCTCTGATCACTGTCAGTGCTGTTATTAGTTTCACACTCGTTTTTATCATCAGCGTTTAACGGCATCAACTACAAACATTAAATATGGGATTCAGACATTTGTGTCCATCAAGAGAAACTGATACTTTGGGAAATTTAAATAACAATAAATCAATGAGATGTGTTGAGATTTCTGCTGTAGATGAAGAACTGTAAGTATGTGTGTGATCTTCAGCAGCATCTGATCATCTTAATTTCATTGGCTCTTATCCTCCTTATTCTCGGGGTAACAGGGTGTGTTCCCACATGTTTTAGTTCCCAAGCACTCTAAAAAGAGGATTAGCGTACCACTAGCATAGACTGTTTATGACCGTTACCATGGAAACTCTGGTTAGGTCGCGCCCGTAATTCACACAAGGAAATGGAATCATGGGAGCTAGAAATAAGGTGGACAGTCTGTGTATCGTTTTGAAACAGTTTATTCTTACGGTCTGTTGTGTTTGACTAACTAATTATTTTGGATTGAGAAATTATTAATATAATTCTGAGACTAAATTTTCTAATTTTCTAAACCACCTCCTAATAACCTCCAAACTTGACTCAGACCTTCTGACTCAGTTCTGACTCCGGCTTTCTTTTATAACAGATCAAACTTACAGTTTTCCTAAAAACGAACAAAACTCTGAAAAATCTCATTGACTGTCTTTGACAGAATCTTCAAATGAGCCAAAACTGTTAAAACTCCAACTGACAAACAAGCCAGAAATAAGATTTAAAAATACAACAACAAAAAAAATGTTTCAGGATTGGATTGTTTTCCCCCCGGTGGGCGTTTTCAGATTAAGTGTGTCGCTCTGTCTCTATTAGACTCAATTAAACTGCCATTATATCTAATATTTCTAAACTATCTATCTATCTATCTATCTATCTATCTGCCTATCTATCTGCCTATCTATCTATCTATCTATCTATCTATCTATCTATCTATCTATCTGCCTATCTATCTATCTATCTATCTATCTATCTATCTATCTATCTATCTATCTGCCTATCTATCTGCCTATCTATCTATCTATCTATCTATCTATCTATCTGCCTATTGTAGGGTTTGAGGGCGAACCAAACACAAATGAATCTTCCAGGTGATTTGTTCAAACATAATTCCACACAGAACCCAACACTCCAGACCCCAAATCACCAATCCAGAACCATAAAATCCAGGCTCCAGCCAGTCTACGCTAAGAACTTTATGTCCATGCAAGCAACTAAAGGAAGAACGTTGTCAATGTTAGATGGTTTGGAAAAGACTGATTGGTTCAGAGATGGCAAAGCTCAGGGCCCGACCAAGATAACGGCAGAGGTTGCTTGATCCCACGACAGATACACAAAACAGACCTCCTTCTTCTTAAGGACCTCTGAATGACCCCAGGGTTTGAAATCTCTTAAAACCACAGAGACTGAGACTTTACCTATAAAAATACATAAAATCATCCCAAAACAATTCTCGATGGACTTATAATCAAACATCGTGCAACTACATAATTCTATATTGTGTCTACAACCTATATGTGTGTCTAATATGCTTAGATCCCATATAAGTCATGTAATTGTTATAACTATTAGATGTTTGAATGAAAGTGTCTTGTTTCCTATCAGTACGATCGTATGTTCTTAATTCAAAAGATGGCTTGATTGAAATCTGTGTAAAATGTTTTGTATTCTTATAATAGCAATGATGTCTAAACTGTGGCCTCTGTACTCTCTGCTAGAGCTGGAGAGTAAAGAGATCACAGATAACGCATGATTTACGATGAGAAGTGAAGAAAATGGCACCTCTCAAATAAAGACAGTGTCTAATTGGTCAGAACTCATCCAGGAGGCTGGACAAACATTTGAGTTTAAAATCTTAAGACCCGAACAAAGCTTTGGGGGAGAAAAAAAAGAAAAGTACATTCAAAACAATCAGCCATGACGGAGTAACCAGATAGACGAGTAACCGTGTAGACGAGCAGACGAAAGAACCCAAATCAAGATCAGAAGTTAAACAGCTTCATTCAAGCCATCTAACTACTCTCGTCTCAATTTTCTTTCTTTTCGTAGTTTTCTTTTCTTTTCCGTTGTGAGTCTCGGTTCTAAGTTAAGTTTTGTGGCAAAGTTTCGGTCCACAATTCGACTGCAAAGCCTGCTTCCAACTTCAAAGACTTTCCATCCATCCGCCAGCACACCACGTGATTGGCCGCCCCAGACATCTATCCAGGCACAAGGAGACGCCAGCCAACGAACCCGGGAAACCCCTTTTACGCTGAGGAAGGGAATCCCCAAAAAGAACGCAAAGACAAGCAAGTAGCCTCCAAACTCTTAAGCTGAACTGATGCATTGATATAGATTTAATAACTCGCCTAAGAAACGATAGAAGGGTTAAATTAATGATTGATGGTTCGTTCAGGTCATGTCATGTGCATATAGAAACTTGAGATTTCATCATCTCACTCTTAAAACTCATTCTTTCCTCACTCTCTTTCTTTCTGCAACTCGTATGAATGTGTGTGCTTGTGTTTGTGTTAGATATTAGTTTTATGTGTTAGAATAATCAATAAAGTCTTGTTTGTATTTTAAAGAGAAGTTTTACTTGTGTTATGTGCTTACAAATTTAATGTCTTAAACTGCTGATCTAAGTTACCTTGCTAATAAATAGTGTTTCACTATAGTTTGGATATTTATATCCTCTGCAGAGCTGATAGTTACGGCCGGTTCAAATTAACCCTGGACGAGTCATTTGCAAGGCTGTAATAAGTGATTCTTTCAATTCCCTATAAATTAAATAATATTTCCTTTTGAGCTAAATTGACCTGTCAGAATCACTACATTACGTTACACTATCTATCTATCTATCTATCTATCTATCTATCTATCTATCTATCTATCTATCCGTCTGTGTCATGAAGAACCTTTAACTCTCCAGCTCAGATCTTCTGCAGTCAGACTCACTGTTTTGGACGATGTCCTGCATCTTCTTCCAGACTCTGAACGGCAGGTTGCCCAAGTATCGTGGCACATGAATCAAAGCTCCAGAAGCCTTCTGTGGATCCGGCTGTGAGCTCTGGACTCTGGAAGAACATTCAGGAGTCAGAACTGCAGTGGCTTTGGATCAGAACCAGAGAGACCAGAGACAGGAGCAGATCACTCACCTTTCCATTGAGACTGGAAACTCCTGCAGAACAAACACACCATTTATCATCAACAACTCAATCAATCAACCAATGATCAACCAATGATCTGAAATCAGACCTTCAGAAAGCAGACGTCATTGGCTTTCATCATCTCCTCCATGTCTTTGATTGTGTGTGAAAGAGCTGAGATGTGTGTGTTCATCTCCTCCAGCTTCTCCTTCATCCTCTGCTTCTTCTGCTCCTCTTCCTCCCTCAGTGCAGTGACTGTAGCTTCTTCTTCATCTCTGAGAAACTGATGAAGCTTCTCAAACTGCTGTTTAATCTGACGCTCTGTGTGCTCAGCTTGAGACTGAAATCACATCACATTCACTTCAATCATCTCAATCGACACACATCAACACTTCACATCATTCATATCAGAGATAAACTCAGATAACCCGACATAGAACGGATCCAGAAGCAGATTGATGCTCGTCATTTACAGAAATAATCAACTATAATCCATTATAATAAATCATAACTGTATACAGTGATACTATACATGACTCTTGATTCTGTTTCCTCACCTTGATGTGTTGAACTGTTTTCTCAAACTCTCCTTTCATTTTTTCATTGCGTTTAAGTTTCTCTTGTAAGGTCTTCAGTGTTGTATTGAGCTCCTCCTAGAATTGAACAAAAAACATAAAACACAAGATTACAGTGAAGAGAAGAAGAGAAGACAATACAGTGATATGATCATATAATGCAGTGAAAATGTGTTTATCCTCATCCTTATTTCTTAAATTTTTGTGCACGTCTCATAATAAATTGATTCAGAAATTAAAACATAAAACAAAGACAACCTGAGTAAACACAAAGTACAGTTTGTAAAAGAAAATAATATTTATTGAAGCAAAAAGTTATGCAATACCAACAAGGCCTGCGTGAAAATGTATTTGCCCCTGTAGTTACTAATTCCTCAAATATATATTAAATGTATTTATAATGTGGTTCAGCTGGACTAAACACAACCAGTCCTGATTACTGAAGCCCTATTTAATCGAATCAACACTTAAATAGGACATTTTCAACATCATCAAGTTTGTTAAAAGGTCTTAATGTGCCCCATACGCTTTTTTGATTATTCCCTTTCATGCAGTGTGTAATACGGCTGTTTGTGAATGTAAATGTTCTGCAAAGTTGTAAAGTGGAAATTGTACGATAAATAAAGTTATTGTCTCCCAAAAGAAAGAATCGAGTCTGAACCGCCTAAATGAGTGGTCAGTAACTCCAGTCTCACTTCTGTGACCGGCATACGTAACAATGTAACACATTTGCATACTTAACGCCTATGGTCTTCATCGGCTGCCCGCGAACAACGTCTACTTTGCCCCGCCCTCAAAAGCTGCAGCTGTTCGTGTTCATGTTGTGTACATGTCGAAAAGACCCTGTTTTCTGCACTACAAAAGAAAACTCTGTAAACACTTCCAAAGGATGAGGATTAAAAAGAAAATGGAAGCCATTTTCAAACTGTAATTATACCATATTTTACTTATTAATATTATGGCTTCATGTTGATTTAAAGTTTTTGTTTGTTTGTTATTAACTAATACCTTTATCTTTTAACTAACACTTCAACATCCAGCACAAAATTAAAGAGATATATGAGCTAAGGATGTTCTCTGACCCCAAATAAACAGATAATGGAATGTTCACAATCTACAATGTACAGTTAGATATTCTCCTACTTAGTATGTGTGTAAATAGTTGTGCTTAAATCTTTGGGTGTATTTTTACACACCATAGTGATGAAAAGTTCCACACTCTAGTAAAGCCTATGGACTAACTTTAAAACATAATCTTTATACAGGAATGACACGTGTCCTTACAATCCATGTAAGATTCAAAAGACCAAATCACTAAGAAAAGAGGGTTGAAAAGAGCCGTTTATAATAAATACACAAAAGTTTCCAAATTATGGTTTTATTACTCCACTAGATTTAGTCATCTTGTTCAGATAGCAGACGACACTGTTTCACATTTTGTATGTTGGACTGTATGTGTTTAAGGTGAAGACATTTATTTGAGAGCCTTCAACATTCACTGTTTATAGAAATAAATGACAATTAAGAAAACTCTCTTTATAAACACTTCCAATGGATGAGGATTCAAATTAAATCAGTGGTTAAAATGACCACAGCGATACAACAGCAGTGTAACCTTCTGACGACTGCTTCTCAAATCTCTGTGAGGTCTAAATGGGATTTACAAAACACTTCAAATCAATGAAACACATTTACATAATTAACACCTATGGTCTTCATTGGCTGCTGGCAAACAATGTCTTCTTCTTCTTTGTTCTGTGACCTCACATTACTAAGCGCTCTTTAAATAACAAAAAAATACTGCATCATTGACTTTAGACCAGGTTTCAGTTGGTCAATGGCTCAGTTTATTTCAGTTCCTCAAAATAGCAACTGTCCAACAATGCTCCTGAACACACTCCTCGTTCTCAGACAAGCATGCCATGGGCGAACAGATCGGCACTTGTGCATTTGCTATTTAAACATCGTGGCGCAGGACGTGAAAATGAAAACTGCGTCGGGCTGAAACTAGCAAAACACACTTGAGTGGCGCCTGGCGCTGCATTGCTCCAAAATATATGATAGGGCCCTGTGTGTGTGTGTGTGTGTGTGTGCATGTCTGTGTGAGTGTGTGTCTGTGAGTGTTTCTGTGAGTGTGTGTGTGTGTGAGTATGAGTATGTGTGTTCGAGTGTGTGTGTTTGAATGAGTGTGTTTACTACTCTCTTCATGTCACTTTCAGTTTCATTTACATGTAAAACAAGAGATATTTGTCTTACCTTATATGATGAAACCACTTCACTGATGGGTCTGACTTTGTGATTGTCATGTTGTTGTGAAGTAATACACACTAAACACACAGGCTGTTTGTCCTGCAGACAGAAGAGTTTGAGTTTCTCACTGTGTAAACTGCAGATCTCCTCAGATCCTGATGAACGCGTCTCATTTCTCTCCTTCAGGAACGACTCGCACAAGTTTTTTAATGCCAGATTAAAAGGAGGATTGTCTCTTGAGGATCTTCTCCTGCAGACAGGACACTCCTGAGTTTTCTTGGTTCTCCAGAATTGTTGAAGACACTCTTTACAGACACTGTGACTACATGATAAAACAACAGGAGCCTTGAAGATTTCACAGCACACGGGACAAGAAAGCTCTTCAGCAGAGACATTTAGTGAAGCCATTTTCACCGTTTGAGCTCCAGCAACACAAACTTTACTTTCACTTTCTGAATGACAGTTTTAAAAATGAATCACCTTGAGAATCACAACGATCTGCTGTCTGTTCAGAAACAAATGTCTCAAAAATCCTTCTTGAAAGTGTTTGTCTTCATTCTCCACTGATCGCTGCTTCTTTATTGCTTTTTTGTGATTGGCCGCCCCAGACATCTATCCAGGCACAAGGAGACGCCTGCCAACGAACCCGGGAAACCCCTTTTACGCTGAGGAAGGGAATCCCCAAAAAGAACGCAAAGACAAGCAAGTAGCCTCCAAACTCTTAAGCTGAACTGATGCACTGATATAGATTTAATAACTCGCCTAAGAAACGATAGAAGTTAAATTAATGATTGACGGTTCGTTCAGGTCATGTCATGTGCATATAGAAACCTGAGATTTCATCATCTCACTCTTAAAACTCATTCTTTCCTCACTCTTTCTTTCTGCAACTCGTATGAATGTGTGTGCGTGTGTTTGTGTTAGATATTAGTTTTATGTGTTAGAATAATCAATAAAGTCTTGTTTGTATTTTAAAGAGAAGTGTTACTTGTGTTATGTGCTTACGAATTTAATGTCTTAAACTGCTGATCTAAGTTACCTTGCTAATAAATAGTGTTTCACTATAGTTTGGATATTTATATCCTCTGCAGAGCTGATAGTTACGGCCGGTTCAAATTAACCCTGGACGAGTCATTTGCAAGGCCGTAATAAGTGATTCTTTCGAATTCCCTATAAATTTATTAATAATTCCTTTTGAGCTATATTGACCTGTCAGAATCACTATATTGCATTACACTATCTATCTATCTATCTATCTATGTCATGAAGAACCTTTAACTCTCCAGCTCAGATCTCCTGCAGTCAGACTCACTGTTTTGGACGATGTCCTGCATCTTCTTCCAGACTCTGAACGGCAGGTTGCCCAAGTATCGTGGCACATGAATCAAAGCTCCAGAAGCCATCTGTGGATCCGGCTGTGAGCTCTGGACTCTGGAAGAACATTCAGGAGTCAGAACTGCAGTGGCTTTGGATCAGAACCAGAGAGACCAGAGACAGGAGCAGATCACTCACCTTTCCATTGAGACTGGAAACGCCTGCAGAACAAACACACCATTTATCATCAAGAACTCAATCAATCAACCAATGATCAACCAATGATCTGAAATCAGACCTTCAGAAAGCAGACGTCATTGGCTTTCATCATCTCCTCCATGTCTTTGATTGTGTGTGAAAGAGCTGAGATGTGTGTGTTCATCTCCTCCAGCTTCTCCTTCATCATCTGCTTCTTCTGCTCCTCTTCCTCCCTCAGTGCAGTGACTGTAGCTTCTTCTTCATCTCTGAGAAACTGATGAAGCTTCTCAAACTGCTGTTTAATCTGATGCTCTGTGTGCTCAGCTTGAGACTGAAATCACATCACATTCACTTCAATCATCTCAATCAACACACATCAACACTTCACATCATTCATATCAGAGATAAACTCGGATACCGACATAGAACGGATCCAGAAGCAGATTGATGCTCGTCATTTACAGAAATAATAAACTATAATCCATTATATTAAATCATAACTGTTTACAGTGATACTATACATGACTCTTGATTCTGTTCCCTCACCTTGATGTGTTGAACTGTTTTCTCAAACTCTCCTTTCATTTTTTCTTTGTGTTTAAGTTTCTCTTGTAAGGTCTTCAGTGCTGTATTGAGCTCCTCCTGGAATTGAACAAAACACATAAAACACAAGATTACAGTGAAGAGAAGAAGAGAAGACAATACAGTGATATGATCATATAATGCAGTGAAAAAGTATGTGCCCTCATCCTGATTTCTTAAATTTTTGTGCACATCTCATAATAAATTGATTCAGAAATTAAAACATAAAACAAAGACAACCTGAGTAAACACAAAGTACAGTTTGTAAAAGAAAATGTTATTTATTGAAGCAAAAAGTTATGCAATACCAACAAAGCCTGCGTGAAAATGTATTTGCCCCTGTAGTTACTAATTCCTCAAATATATTAAATGTATTTATCATGTGGTTCAGCTGGACTAAACACAACCAGTCCTGATTACTGAAGCCCTATTCAATCAAATCAACACTTAAATAGGACTTTTTCAACAGCATCAAGTTTGTTAAAAGGTCTTAATGTGCCCCATATGCTTTTTCGAATATTCCCTTTCATGCAGTGTGTAATACGGCTGTTTGTGAATGTAAATGTTCTGCAAAGTTGGAAAGTGGAAAGTGCTCAATAAATGAAGTTATTGTCTCCCAAAAGAAAGAATCGAGTCAGAACCGCATAAACGAGTCGTCAGTAACTCAAGTCTCACTTCTGTGACCGGCATACGCAACAATGTAACACATTTGCATAATCGTCTACTTTACCCCGCCCTCAAAAGCTGCAGCTGTTCGTGTTCATGTTGTGTACATGTCGAGAAGATGCAGTTTTCTGCGCTACAAAAGAAAACTCTCTTTGTAAACACTTCCAAAGGATGAGGATTCAAATTAAATCAGTGGTTAAAATGACCACAGCGATACAACAGCAGTGTAACCTTCTGACAACTGCTTCTCAAATCTCTGTGAGGTCTAAATGGGATTTACAAAACACTTCAAATCGATGTGACACATTTGCATAATTAACACCTATGGTCTTCATTGGCTGCCGGCAAACAACGTCTTGTTCTTTGTTCTGTGACCTCACATTGTATGCCCATGGGCGAACAGATCGGCGCAAATGCATTTGCTATTTAAACAACGTGGCGCAGGACTTGAAAATGAAAACTGCGTCGGGCTGAAACTAGCAAAACACACTTGAGTCGCGACTGGCGCTGCAGTGCTCCAAAATATATGATAGGGCCCTGTATGGCGGCAAATCAATGCCAATATTCACGGAGCGCACAACTGATGCTGGCGCACGCAGTAAATTATATTCGCGAGAGGATTTACCGATCTACACGCGAGGAAACGGGAACTCGCGAGCTCATTCAAACCCTGCGCGCGCGCATGACATCTCCTCTGCACGCAATACAAGCCCTCGTGCGCGCATGATCATTCCCCACGCTCTCGCGCTTAATCTCCTCTCGCCTGCTGATTTTGCTCGCTCGAACACTTTTATTTTTGGCAGTCGAGGGGCGGGACTTACTGTTTTAATAACCTCAAATGTCATTGGATTCTCCCCCTTTTCCGGAAGTCAGTTGTGATTTGACGCCTGTCCAATGACCCGTAATTCACTTGACTTCAGACATGATATTTGTTTTATTTATTTATATTAATGTTTAATGTGATTTAATGCATTGGTAATATAGAATAGATTCTTACCAGATACTTTATTAACAGAAAGTCGTTCTAGTGATTGCATTGTGTGGTTTAGAGATATTTATAGACTGTATGACACATTTCCATTAGCATTGTAAATCTACCAAAATTCTTATACATTTTTACATTTTATTTTTATAACACTATGATTTGTGTTATTGGCATTAAAATATCTAAAAGAAATTGGAGAAAACTGGGAATGCAAAGTCATATTTGCTGTAGTTCACCACTACATTACCACTATACTCCCATTAACCACTATTAACGTTTACCCAACCAAAATTATATTGGATTTGAGAACCTCAGAAATGTAAAAAGTGTCCATTAAATAGTTGTAAATATAACAAGGGCTTTGGATGAAAGATAAATTACTTGTTTATATCAATAAGCAAGAGTTTTTGTGAAAGCTTTTTGTTATCATCCTGTGTATTACTATTATGTCAATTTTGAGTGGTTCATTATATTTTCTGTTAAATGTAAAAGGGGTTTTTCTGGCAGCATGAATTTATTTTTATTTATTTTTGTAGATATTTTATGTTCAGATGGGGTGTAATCATTCATGCTGTGTACTGTACTTGCCTCATACTTTATCTTATTTGGTTATTCGCTTACAAAAAGTTAGATGATTAATATCAATATATAATGTTGTAATATCTACTTTGCTGGGTTTAAGCTGGGTTTAATAATTTGCTGGGTTCAGTTTTGTTCTCTGTATTCTGTAGCAAATTCTGAAAAGGCATTTGTAAGCTATAATTAATGCTGTGTACTGTATCTTAACTTGAGAAGGCAGAACCCCTTTTACATTTAATAGAAAATAGGCTAATGAACCATTTATATTACGTAAAAAATTTATAATAATTTTGGTAGATTTACAATGCTAATAACCATGGAAATGTGTCATTACAGTCTGTAAATATATCTTAACGTACTCGGTTACCTAATGTGACCTCGGTTCTCTCTAGAAGAGGGAACGAGTATTGCGTAAGTAGCTTACGCTTCGGAAAGTTCTCTTTCTTCGAGATCTGAAGCCAAAAAATTATCCTTAATTTTGCATTTATTGTCAACGCAGTGCAGCAGCAGGCAGACCGAAGCAAGCTGTATAAGCGTGCTCATTGGCTGCCAGGCGGCAACTGCTTAAGCCTATCAGTGAGCCCGGTGTGACGTCACACCCAATGAGGGCGCTTTGCGCCCTCCACACCCTTCTAACCGTCAAGAAGGGTGTGGCCAGTGTGTATATATTGCGGGCTCACAGGCTGAACTCTGGTTTTCATAGTCTGAAGCGCAAAAGCTCGTGGCGCGTCACGGCAGGTTACGCAATACTCGTTCCCTCTTCTAGAGAGAACCGAGGTTACATTAGGTAACCGAGTACGTTCTCTTACGAGAGGTTCTCTCGTATTGCGTAAGTAGCTTCGGGAACCCATTGTCAACACCGTGCGCGCCGAGCATCCAACACATGAATCCCAGGGAGACCGGGGAAAAACATAGCGTTGAAACAGGTGGCCGGTGGGGCCAAAGCCTGTACCAAGCACTTCACTTCACATAAATGATAGAGCGGCATAGCCGGTCTGTATACATCAGTGTAAATGGTGTGGCCGGCAGCGCGGGCCCACACAGTGCATAAACACGTATAGGGAAAGAGAATAGAGCAGAAACACTGGTCTATTTGTGGAAAGAATCCTTCCCCTGGTGCCAACCAGAAAATTAACCAGTATGTGGACATAGTCTGCACTTATACTGATAACAGTGTAGCCTGCAGGGCGGGAACTTCCAGGTTATAAAACCTCACGAATGTAGATGGGGAGACCCAGCCCGCCGCCATACAAATATCGTGAATAGAAATTCCGCTGGACCAGGCCCACGAAGAGGCCATGCCTCTAGTGGAGTGGGCTCTGACACCCAAAGGACACTGCAGGTGTTTGGAGGCGTAAGCTGCTGCAATCGCGTCCACTATCCACCTGGACAGGCTCTGTTTCGAGGCGGCGAGACCCTTGGTGTGTCCGCCAAAAGAAACAAAGTGCTGCTCGGACCGCCTGAAAGCGGCGGAGCGCGTGATATAAACTCTCAGCGCCCTAACAGGGCATAGGAGATTATCACTGTCCCCGTTATCGGATATTGGCAGAGCCGAGAGGGAGATGATTTGTGCCCTAAAGGGGGTACCAATCGCTTTGGGAACATACCCGTGTCTCGGTCTGAGAATGACTTTAGAGTCATTCGGTCCGAACTCAAGACATGCAGGGCTAATAGATAGCGCGTGCAGGTCCCCCACGCGTTTTACTGAAGACAGAGCTATCAGAAAAACGGTTTTGAGCGAAAGGTACTTAGGATCCACAGATTCAAGCGGTTCAAAAGGAAAAGCCTTCAGGGCCTCCAGGACCAAGGACAGATCCCAAATAGGAACCGAGGGGGGCCGCGGGGGATTCATCCGCCTGGCTCCTCTGAGGAAACGGATAATAAGCTCATTCCTTCCGATTGCCCGGCTGCGCGTCGTCTCAGCGAACGCTGCAATAGCCGCCACATACACTTTGAGCGTGGAAGGGGACCTACCCTTTTCCAACAGCTCCTGTAGGAAGGAGAGCACTTGCGGAACCCCACATGTGCGTGGATCAAAGCTCTTAGTAGCGCACCATTTAGAGAACACAGACCACTTAGACGCATAGAGCCGTCTCGTGGAGGGAGCTCTAGACTGCGTGATCGTGTTCACGACCCCTTCTGGCAGGTCAACGGATATCCGTTGATTACCCATGCATGCAGATACCACCGCTCCGGATGGGGATGCCAGATTGACCCACCGGCTTGAGAGAGGAGATCCTTCCTCACCGGGATCGGCCATGGGGGTGAGTGCGACAGCCTCACCAGCTCTGGGTACCAAATCTGGTTCTCCCAGCGCGGGGCTATAAGGAGCACTGGGTGCTGTGTTTCCCTGATCCTTGTTAAAACCTGAGGTAACAGGGAGATTGGGGGAAAAGCGTACAGCGGGAGGCTGGGCCAGGTCTGGGACAGCGCGTCATCGCTTTTCGAGAAAAATATCGGGCAGTGAGCGTTGTCTTTCGACGCAAAAAGGTCGACCTCCGCCCTGCCGAATAGGCGCCAGAGGAGCTGGACTGTCTGAGGATGCAGGGACCAATCTCCCAGGGGAATGATGTCCCTGGACAGTCTGTCTGGTCCCACATTCAAGTGGCCCGGCACGTGCGCGGCTCTCAGCGAGCGCAACGAGCGGTGAGCCCACACGAGAAGGCGTTCTGTCAGTTTGCACAGGCTCTTGGATCTGACACCGCCCTGTCGGTTCACATAGGATACCACTGACATGTTGTCCGAGCGGACTAACACATGGTGATCCCGTATGAATGGGAGGAAGCGCTTGAGCGCGTTCTCGACCGCTATCATCTCCAAACAATTTATGTGGAGGCATTTCTCCTGGTCCGACCACAGGCCAAATGCCAGCTTGCCCTCGAAAAGAGCGCCCCAACCTGAGGTGGAAGCGTCCTTTGCGGCGCGAGACGGCTCCCATTGTCACTCCCCGCTGGTACCAGTCGGCCGCTAACCAGGGCTTCAGTGCTGAAACGCAGCTCTGAGTCACTCTGATTCGAATGCCGCCGGAAGCCCAGGCTCTGTGAGGCACTCGGGCGTTCAACCAGCGTTGAAGCGGGCGCATGGACCGCATGGAAGCACTGCTGCAGCTGAGGCCATGCAACCCAGCATCCTCTGAAATGTCTTTAGAGGAGCGGTGCTGCCCGACCGGAAGAAGCGGCCAGGCGGCGAATGCAGCGTGCGCGCTGTGTCGACAGACGGGCCGTCATTGCCACAGAGTCCAGTTCCAAACCCAGAAAGGAGGTTGAACGACTGGGCACCAATGAGCTCTTGGTCCAGTTGACCGTAAGCCCCAGGCTTTCCAGGTGGCTGAGGAGCACTGTTCTGTGAGCGATGAGCTCGGCCTCTGACTGTGCTAGAATCAGCCAATCGTCCAAATAATTCAAAATCCGCATTCCCCGACCTCTCAGGGGAGCGAGAGCCGTGTCCATGCACTTCGTGAATGTACGGGGTGCTAGAGACAGGCCGAATGGTAGGACGGTGTATTGATATACCTGACCGTCGAAGGCGAATCTCAAGAATGGCCTGTGACGGGGTATTATCTGGATCTCGGGTGCAGCGCGCGCGCTCTCTGTGCTTAGACACGGCGGATCGCACACAGCGATAACTGTGGATAACTTTTACACGTGGTGTCCCGGTGGCTTTGGTCTGTTTCGGCTGGAAGAGCGCGATCTAGGGCGGCCGCCCTGTCGTCACTGCGATGACGGAGGTCGAGCTGGACGCTGGGTGGAACTTTGCGCAGGCTGGTCGCGAGGACGGCGTGCAGCAGAGCTAGAGCGTCGAGGCAGGAAGAGATTCATAGCCTGTGTAGTCTTCTGTACCTCCGAAAAACGGTCAACGATCCCGCTAACCGCTGGGCCGAACAGGCCGGTGGGAGATAGAGGGGCGTTGAGAAACACCGCGCGCTCAGACTCTCTCATGTCGGCGAGCGTCAACCAGAGATGCCTCTCTGTAACGGTCAGAGAAGCCATGCACCGTCCGATGGCCTGGGCAGCTGTGGAGCTCAGGCAGGAAAGGCGTGGTTCTGGAAGCTGGCGATCGGCGGCGGCGATGGAGAAAGACGGCCGTCGAGCCTGTTTGGTGCTGGCTCCTTAGGAGGAGACCACTCGAGGCCTAACTGGTCAACAGCCCGGGTAAGGAGGCGCAAAAGCTCCGCGTCCTTGCCCGCTCGAGAACGGCCAGAATCCTGGACTGTAGAGGAGGCGGTGGACCAGTCCTCGCTGTCAGACGCCAGGATGGAGCAGCTGTCAGCGGCGCGTCCATCAAACTCATCCGCCTCGTCCCCTGAAACGGCGGCGGCGCGGGCGAGAGCCGGCGGTTGAGCGGCCGGGAGGGGGGGCGGAGAGGGCGAGAGAGAAGCTCGAGGGAGAGGTTCCGGCGAGCTTCTGAACGCCGCATCGGTCTCCGGTGGTCGATGCGAGCGACGCTTTTTCTTGCGCGGCCCAACGGGGACATGCGGAGCGACAGCCTGGTCAAAAACCTCAAGTCGAGCCCGCAGGGTCGACATTGAGAGTTCTTCGCACTCAGGGCAGCCGCCCGTAGAGAGTGTGGCGGCGGCGTGATCGCGGCCCAGGCAGAGAGCGCAGATGAGATGGCGGTCTCCGTTGCTGAGCGGGGCGCGGCACGAACCGCAGGAGAAACGAGGCATTTTGATAAAAACGCCTCGCGCTCTTTTAGAAGAGAAAGTGCGTGTCGCAGGGCGAACACACACAACACAGAATAAGCAGAGAAAAAGCATATGTCGCCGGATAGCGTAGCAGGCACGGATGGCTGAAGGCGGCGAAGGTGGCCGGCTTCCTCAGGCGCTGTCCTAGGCTTGCTGGTCGCTGGTTTCAACGGCGGCGGCTTCTCAAGATCCAGCGATGCGAAGAGCTTCGCTGAAGACAAGAGCCTGTGAGCCCGCAATATATACACACTGGCCACACCCTTCTTGACGGTTAGAAGGGTGTGGAGGGCGCGAAGCGCCCTCATTGGGTGTGACGTCACACCGGGCTCACTGATAGGCTTAAGCAGTTGCCGCCTGGCAGCCAATGAGCACGCTTATACAGCTTGCTTCGGTCTGCCTGCTGCTGCACTGCGTTGACAATAAATGCAAAATTAAGGATAATTTTTTGGCTTCAGATCTCGAAGAAAGAGAACTTTCCGAAGCGTAAGCTACTTACGCAATACGAGAGAACCTCTCATAAGAGAACAACACAATGCAATGTGCTCAGAACTCGCTGGGCTGACGCCCGCCTCCTACTGTCTGAGCCTCCGCTGAGGAGAACGAGAACCCGCCGTGCCCACGCCAGCCTCTTACTGCCCGAGCCTCTGTTGAAGAGAACGAAAACTTGCTGTGCTAACGCCAGCCTCTTACTGTCCGAGCCTCTGTTAAAGAGAACGAAACCCTGCTGTGCTGACACTGCCTCTTACTGGCTGAGCCTCTGCTGAAGAGAACGAGAACCCGCTGTGCTGACTCTTACTAGATGTTTTGATTCAATAAAAAGATAACCTTTTTACACTATTCCTAGTGTCTAGCCTTTTGTGTCCTACGGTTTGCTCCTCAGGGTGGTACGCAAGCTAGGGGTGGCGGCTCGCTAGCGCCCACCCCGGCCTGTGACAAAGTAATACACACTACACACAGGCTGTTTGAGTTTCTCACTGTGTAAACTGCAGATCTCCTCAGATCCTAATGAACGCGTCTCATTTCTCTCCTTCAGGATTGACTCGCACAAGTTTAACACCAGAATAAGAGGAGGTTGTTCTCTTGAGGATCTTCTCCTGCAGACAGGACACTCCTGAGTTTTCTTGGTTCTCCAGAACTGTTGAAGACACTCTTTACAGACACTGTGACTACATGATAAAACAACAGGAGCCTTGAAGATTTCACTGCACACGGGACAAGAAAGCTCTTCAGCAGAGACATTCTTCAGAGTAGGGTCTAAACCAGCACTATAGGAACTACCCGTGACGTTAGTGTACGCTGATGACCGAACACGCAAAACACCAGCACCTGCCATTTTTAAAATCTATGTAAACACACAGATTATAACCTATATATTTACTCCAGAAACTAGATACAAACATGGAAAACAGTGATAGATGGGTCTCTAAACCTTATGCTGAAGAGAAAATCCAACGCAACGGGACCAAGTCAAACATGATTATGTATTTCTGCTCAGCTAGCAACACTGGACATCAACCACATGGCATAGGCTAATAACTTTTTTTTCATATACTGTGTACTTTCTATAACAATTCTACCTAATAAGATATTAAACAGTACTGTTAGACAGATCGCTAACTAATGAACATAGAGAATGCGAGCATTGTTTGCTCTGGCGTTCTCAGCGCCGTCAAAATAAAGGTCTGTCGCTCCGTCAAAATAAAAGTCACCATGCTTGCGTCACTCCCTTACCCCTCCTACCAGTTCCTATGGCCGCTTGGCCAGTGCAAACACAAACAGCAAAACCGAGTTTGGGTGAGAGTAGTTCATAGAACTGTTTAGAAGTGGACAGTTCCTATAACTAAGTTCCTGTAACTACTTGGTCAGAAAGCGGCTAATGATCACATTTGGGTCAAAGAACAACATCAGGATTTCTTCAGGTTAGATTTTAACTTCCATTTTCCAAAACTTCCATTGAAACTTTCTCAGGTATAATGCTATAAATTAAAACCTTGATTCAAACACTTAAGAACAATAAAAAACACAAATATTGGCAATAAAAAGACACTTTATTTGTGTTTTATTTATTGCTCTTTATTTTTAGATAGATTGTTTGTTCAAGTATCCAATTGTAGCGGACTGTCTCGCACCACAAAGAAACTCCCCGACACCACTGGCTTCGGTGGACCACGTCTGCAGTTTATTGACAGAGGACAGACAATCAACACACAAGCCTTCAGGTTCACTCTCTTTCAGCTGAAGGATGT
Source organism: Abramis brama (assembly GCA_022829085.1). Classification (NCBI taxonomy): domain Eukaryota; kingdom Metazoa; phylum Chordata; class Actinopteri; order Cypriniformes; family Leuciscidae; genus Abramis; species Abramis brama. The sequence goes on from CM040785.1 coordinate 32,603,796, forward strand.
ATGAGAAAAGACACGTTAAGTACCATCCTCCCTAACAGCAACTGCAATTCATCTAATACACAGGTCACACATATGGCTATAAACATACATTTTAATATCCAAATGAAAGCTACACACATTTAATATACTAAACGACATTTTCACAGACTCAATCCACCAAAATTATATGGGGAGAAAATTATTAAAGGTCCCATTGCATGAAAATTTCACTTTATGAGGTTTTTTAACCTTAATATGAGTTCCCCTAGCCTGCCTATGGTCCCCCAGTGGCTAGACGTTTTGATGGGTGTAAACCAAGCCCTGGGTATTTTTGAGAAAATGAAAGCTCAGACAGGCGAATCTAGAAATCTTCCCCTTATGTCGTCATTAGGGGAAAGGTCACCTCCCCTTTCTCTTCTTTGCCTGCAAAAAGAATTTGGCCCGCCCATGAGAAAATGAGCATTATTTGAAGTAAAAACAACAAAATACCTCCAGTTTTGGTGTCCTGGAGGAACAAAGTCAGCGAACAACAACAATGTGGTGTTTCACAAGACACAACATCTAAATAGAATTTAAGTTAAAATTAGAATTACAGTTAAAGTTAGAATTAGTTAGAATTACAGTTAAAGACCCAGAACCAGATATGATGAATGAAGACCCGGAGTCAAGAGTGCAGTCAATTGAAGAAAATGTTTTACTGAAGATAGTTTGCAGTTTCATAAGCAGAAGTCAGCTTCAAGACTCACACAGGAGTTCGTAGGCCGACCCACAAAGATACAGTTACAAAGATCACAGCAGTTATACCCTTCACCAAGGTCTAAGCTACGCCCTTGCTTCAGGTTGCATGATTCTCATTGGTGAAGAAATAACCTAGTAACTACATAGTAATTTTCTACACATATACAGATAGACTGAAGCATATCTCCATCTGATTATGCGGCTGACACTCGGACCCTGAAGTTAGGCATGTCATAACCTTCCAGGTCGCAGATCTGGGTTGATGGATGCCGAAGAAAACAAGTCAGCCAATCTCCAATAATGCCAGTTGTTCTTTACCCTGTAGCCAAAAAGACTAACAAACACACCAACACACATCTTCTTCAAGGTTGGATTTGGCCAAGCTCTAACTATAAACAGGAGAGTCTTGTCAAAACATCAAGATAATATGTTCTTTCTCTCAAGGAGAGCACACTTTAGTCTAACTGGAAAGAAAGAAAGAAACGGTCCCTTAAATTGTAGACTTCAATGACCCCTGTGACCATAGTTGTCAGGGTACCCTAGAAAAGCAGATGGATGTATTGAAGCATGTTAAAGAAGTCCAAAATTCATTTCTGGAAGCCGGGCTAAATGAGCAAGCACTGTTACTGCATTCCTGGCATTTGAGTCAGACCCTCAGTCACCTCTCAGATATTTCATACAGACTTTGAAAGAATACAAGAAAGAACATTTTTGATAATCACACTCATATTATATATAGAGGAAAATATCCAATACCACCACGATACCAATCCAATACCAATACCACCACCTCTGGTCTATCAAGTGAGGTCACTACGAAAGGCTGAGTAGTGATGCATGCTTCCCTGACGGGTCACACTTGTCTCTTCACCCCATCATGGACATGCTGGAAACTAAAAATTCCAGTCCCCATGGCAGGGGCTCTCACATCTTCCACTCACAACAGGGCGTTGATGTTTTCTTTCGACGGCTGGCCGTTCCGGCTGTTTGCCAGCATCAGCAGTCAGGTGTCCTCCTCCGCAGGATTCACTGTTCTGCAGGCAGACCTGAACATATATATAAAAAAAAAAACAATGAACAAACATCCAGATACACAAACAAAGCAACAATAATCCCACACATGCTCCGAATACATAAAGCACATACTTCGCTACACTCATGACCATATCCTCAGATGCTGTTACAAATTCTTCCCAAGCCTCCTCTACAAACCCCTCCACAGATTCCATCACATCAGTAAAGACTGACCCTACTGTGAAGGCAAACATCAATGCTATTGCTAAAGCCAACGGTTCTACAGGTTCTGACATGAACGGAGCCCTATTTGATCTTAGCCATACTGAAATCAAATGTTCATAACCAGCAAAAGCATCCGTTGTTTTAATTTGAATCATGAGCAAATTCATGTATTTCTCATGGGTCTTGTTTTTCATCTCTGCAAAACATAAAGCAAGTTCACCACAATTTCCATGTTTACACTCATTAGCCGGGCTCCACAACGGTCCAATATCATGTACAAGCTTAAGATTAGCACAATTACCAGAGTTTGGTTTAGCATCAAGGTCCTGAACTGATGGAATTGGTTGTATGAATTGACGAAATTGCTTTTCCCTGTCGAACCATTCGTTCCCTATGGCTACATCGGTTACCTGAGGCCACATGAACACCTGAAAAGTTCTGCCAAATCAAATCATCAATGGTCAACGGCACATGCAATCTTGTTTTTCTGCTGTCTACAATCTCTAAACATAAATGGAACATGTTGATTTGCATCCATGCAGTAACATTATAGACCATCAAGGTGGCACTATAACACTTACTTTCTTTTAGCCTTCTTTATAGCTTTAAGTTCCTGGGACTGACTGCTTACTGAGGACCTGAGCTGGGGCATTAACACCACCTCAGTTGTGGGAAAGGCACAGCAACGCCTCTTTTACCTGAGGAAACTGAGGAGAGCTAAACTCCCTAAGCAGCTCCTGGTAAATTTTTACCACTGTGCTATTGAGAGCATGCTGACCTATGGACTATTGGTGTGGTTTTCCAGCTGCACTAAGGCCGAACAGCAAGCCCTCCAGAGGGTGGTGAGGACAGCGGGAAAAATCATCGGGACTAACCTACCGGAGATAAACAATGTCTACACCACCCGCTGTCTGCAGAGAGTGCATAACATTCTGCAAGATCAGTCGCACCTGTCACCTGTTCCACCTACTGCCCTCAGGGAGACGATACCGGGCCTTGAGAGCGAGAACCACTAGATTGGCCAACAGCTTTTATCCCAGTGCTGTGAGACTGTTGAACGAGCATTCCTCCAATTCACAAGCAGCCCTCCACATTTAACATACTTCTCTCTTTACACAACTTTAATAGTTGGGAACTGGTGTATGCATTGCTGTAGTATTTATACTACATTTCACAATCCATAGTATATTGTTTATATGTACTAATGTTATGGAATAACCTTTATGCCCCTGTCAACTGGTACTAAGTTGGTGAGCCAAAGGGTGTAAGATATAACGGATTGCACTTTGTAGACTTTTTTATTGCACTTATATTGTAGGATTCTCTGATGTTATTTTGTTGTTATTTATAACAATGACAAATAAAGAACAAATTCAATTCAAAATTCAATTAATTCGTGAAGTGCAGGCACTTTGATTTTTGTGTGCTATTGTAATCAGAATCCAGCTCAGGGAGCTGAAGTTACCTTCAAACACATCCAGACCACCATTGTTCACCCACCGACCTTTCTGCATTATGAGGGCATTCTCTGGATAATTTGGGGAGTGTTTGAGCCAATAGGTCACTGTCTCATTACCGTCCAAACGAAAACATTCGTTGTTCACTGTCTGATACATCATCGGAATTAATTTTAGCCCCTCAGCTGAATTTAGGCATGGCCCAGTCAACAATTTGATCTCCCAGTGATTTCACCATGAGCTCCCAGGATACTTGTGATGTGGTCACAATGTGAGGTTACAGTGAGCTAAAAGTCTAACCTCACAGCGCCCTCACTGTGTGCTCATACCATGGTCACAATGTGAGGTCAAAGTGCACAAAGACTAGATACCCAGCATGCATTGCCGCATGAAGCTTTTGATTGTCACCATCATTGAGATTTATACACTGATTCTTGATGTCTCTTTGTGTCTAAATGACACAGTAGGTCAAATGTTTGTGCCTTATTATGCATTTAAAATTCTTTGTAAATGATTATAACACTGTTGGATCTCATATTTTATAATCACAGGGCTATTATAATTAAAATATAAAATGAACACCACCACACAAAGACTGCATACTGAATATAGGTGATGTTAAGATCCTGTGTGCTCCTACAGTAGTCACATTCAAATCCAGACTCAAAACACATCTGTTTAGCTGTGCATTTACTGAATGAGCACTGTGCCACTGTTCGTCCAACTGTATTTTATTTTATTTTCTAAACTGTTTTAATTATTCTTATTTCTTTTTATTTTAATTTCTTCTATGTAAAGCACTTTGAATTGCCATTGTGTATGAAATGTGCTATATAAATGCACTTGCCTTGCCTTGCCTTGATGATTATGTTGTTTTCATCAATAACAAAACAACATCATCTGGATACATTCTCTTTTGGCTTTTCCTGCCATAACAAATGTGTCAACACAGTGTGTTACACATGTGTTACAAACACAGTTACAGCAGCCAGAGAAAATATAAAGTCTAAAAGTCAAGGGTCGAGAGCCCAACTATAGCAAACACTAACGTCAAACGAAATAATAAAACATCAGCATCTAAACATCCATTAATTCTCAATAAGAGCTTCTGTAGACGTCTAACAGAAATAAAGTCAGTCTGGTTAGTAATAAGTGAAGCTGGTAATGCAGTTTGTGAAGTTGTTTAATCCTCCTCTGCTGAGATCTTGAGAGATTTTTGTTTTATTATTTTATTTCATCTAAGGCTATGGCTGGAAGTCAGATGTATGTTTGGAGAGCGTTCTTATAACAGAAATCTGTTGTCTGAGTCTGCGCAGTAGTGAGCAGGAGGTAAAGCAGCGATATCAAGGTCTTGCCCTCACTCCCGCAGAAATGGTTAGTACAAAGTTCACTGTGTGAAACAAAGAGTTATGGACATGTAGAAATTAAAGTTGAAGCTCCAATCTCCTACCGAAAATCCAAAAAAAGTCTGTTGGTGCCTCAGTGACTACTTCATTTAGAGAAGCTGTCAATCATGACGTCACATTCCTGTTTTTTTATTGCATCAAATAACTAAGGTCAAACTTATTTTAAAAAAACGAACACTTAAACTTAAATCAGCGTGATAAAAACCTAAAATGACAGAAAACATCTTAGGAAAAAACTGTATCTGAAGTGTAATTTGATTGTTTAGTTTCCATCGCATCCATTAGACTCCATGGGGAGACGGGGTTTATGACCTATACTGGGACCAGCCACCAGAGGGCGATCGAGACGCTTTGGCTTCACTTTATAGCACTTGTGCGGCATGCTTGGTCCAGAGAGAGATTTGAATCCACTTCAGAAATGATAATGCAATCAAAAACAAAATTAACATTACAAAAGAGAGCGTGAGATCTCATTTTCAGCCATTTCTTACGAATTATTATTATTAATAATTCAGCTTATTTCTTCTTGAAGAATTAGCAGCTTCAAGAGGTCCACTGGCCCAGACATCCGTAATGACAAAACACTGGTTTCAGAATTAAATTCACAAATAGTTAGCATCAGGGCCGTTTCAAGATATTTGGGGGCCCTAAGCAAAAGAGTTAAGTGAGGTCCCAAGTCCTCCCTCAGGACATTTTTTTCAATTCAGATGGGATTTCTTGTATTCTGGTGCATTTTAAGAGTCATGAATTACTCTGTAGTACGCTACACAAAGTGGCCACTAGAGTGTAGTAAAGGACACAGTGTCTTCAATGAGGCATTGTTGATGGGAATGACACAATTTGATTAACTAGTGCAAAATGCCCATGCAAAATCAGTTTTTGTGTGTGTTTTTAGTAATTGTTGGTTTGGTGTGTTTGAGTGCTCATTGATACAATTGCACAGTAAAAGTTCAGTGACTTTTTTTATTTATGCATGGTAGAAAGCAAACAGTGAACTCCGAGAAAATGCTATGCTTGAGCAAACAGTTTTTGAATAGGCTAAATGATGCCCGTGAAAGAGACTGTGAACGCATTGAATAGGATATGTTTAGTTGGTGAATAGCATAGGCCAGTGGTTCCCAAACCTGTCCTGAAGGACCCCCAACACTGCACGTTTTCTTTGTCTCCCTAATCAAACACACCTGATTCAACTCATCAGCTCATTAACCCATGTGATAATGAGCTGATGAGTTGAATCAGGTGTGTTTGATTAGGGAGACAAAGAAAACGTGCAGTGTTGGGGGTCCTTCAGGACAGGTTTGGGAACCACTGGCATAGGCTACTATTACACAGCAGCGATAATGTTAAGCGCACCAGAATGAAATATAATATTCAGAAGTAAACAGCATAGCTGACTTACAGATTCAGTTAACATCCACAAATGAATAAGCGCGTCGATTCAGGGAGCAGTGCAAAGTGCCCGTGCAAAATCAGATTTTGTGTGTGTTTTTAGTAATTGTTGGTTTGGTGTATTTGAGCGCTCATTGTTACAATTACACAGGAAAAGTTCAGTGACATTTTTATTTGTGCATGGTAGAAAGCAAATACTGATACTGACATAATGACATACAATAAATGTGGAACATTGAACTACACGATTCAGGGAGCAGATACACAGGGAACCCAAGCTACTTAAGCTCCACCGCTTTCTTCGACCCTCTCTGTGAGGGTCAAAAGCCAGAGTGGCTAGAGCGGCAAAAGCCAGTGTGTGCTTCTTTTACCGATATTTTTTGCATTTCTAATCCAATGTCAAACTTGGCACTGCACTTACTCATGCCCGTAGCGAGACACCTGTCAAGTTTGAAATCCATAGGAATAACGGTTCGAGAGATATGCGAATAACACACACACACACACACAGACACAGACACAGACAGAAAGACATTCCCGTAATTTATAGATAGATATAATATACAGAAGTAAACGGCGTAGGTGACTTACAGATTTCAGGGAGCAGGCTACACAGTGAACTCCGAAAAAATGCTACGCTTGAGCAAACAGTTTGTCAATAGGTTACTACAAATGATGGCCGTGAATAAAATATAATATTCATAAGTAAACAGTGTAGCTGACAGAGTGTTTATGTCAGAATGTTTATTTTTAAACCACAACCTTCTTGGGGCTTCTTTGACCGATACAACCCTCTAATGTCAGAATGTTTATTTTTAAATAACAATCTTCTAAAAATGATATATTTAACAATATCTTTTGCATTTCTCATCCAAACAATGTCAAACTTGGTACTGCACTTACTCGTGCCCGTAGCAAGACACCTGTCGAGTTTGAAATCCATCGGACTAACGGTTCGAGAGATATGTGGTTAAAAGACACACAGACAGACACACACACAGACAGACAGACGGACACACAGACAGACACACAGACAGACAGACGTTCCTGTAATTTATAGATAGATGTTTATTTTTGTCAACAAGGCAAAAACAAGGTAAAAAAAAAGTATAATTATTTATATTATTATTATCATTCTTAAGAACTGTCTTCTCTTTATGCAGAGCAGTGTTTTAATCTTGAGCTATACAATTTATGTTGAATTAAAAGAAAGGTATTTAAATGGTGTATAACACAAACTATTTTAACAACATTGTACAACAAGGACTTTTTTGGTCAAAGAATAACCATCCAAAATTAAGAGGTTTAACAAAATATATGGATATGAGAATGTGTATACAATATAAATAAATTAACAATCTCTTACATATTTTATAATTTCACTAAACATTTCATTAAGTTTCGTGAACATTTTTATTAAACATAGACCTTAATGTTCATTAAAAATACTTTTTATGCTATTGTATGCTCATTTTTTAAATGTAAGCAACTAATGTAGACGTGCAAACTGGGTGCCGGTGTGGTGAGAAGTTCGAGGTCAGCCAGATTCGGCTTGAAGTCGGTCTTCTTCGGATGCGGCGCTGCGCGCGTTGTTACAAAAAAATGTCGCGCACACCGCCAGGCGAAATTGGGTCTTGCGAACCCAACGCGCACGACCACCCACACCGCAATGATGTCATTTTTGACGTGCGCACCCTCGCATCGAGTATAAACCTAGCTTCACTGTGGTGGTTTGTTTACAGTGGTTGATACTGTTTGACGAGGGCAGATACACAACCTAAATGACCGTGCGGCCATCGGGGGCCCCCTTCAGCTGGGGGAACTAGGCAGCTGCCTACCTTGCCTACCCCATTGCGACAGCTCTGGTTAGCATCTCAACTTATCATATGAATGCTTCTCTCATTCCAGGGGAACGGGGTAGGATGGTTATTAAGAAGCAGAGTGTGGCGAGTCGCGCTCCCCCTCGTAAGGATGGGGCACCGGCTCGCCACACCCAGCAGCCTCCCAAACCAGACCTCATGACTATTATCAATAAAAAGAGGAAGTCCTGATGGTCTGGCGCCCAGTCTGGTGGGGGCAGCCCCCCACGGGATGGGGCGCGTATAATATCTGACCGCCCCTTCTCGTTATCCCCACGAAACCTCTCCATCCCCGCCACCTCTGGTGCTTCGGGGAGGAAGCGGTTTCCAGCGAATTATTAGATGTTCAGTTGCTTCCTGCTTTCATCCAAGACACGGAACATCTAACATCCCCTCAAAAGGAAGTGTTAAAGTTGATACCACTATCAGAGAGTCTGGCAGCGTGGAAACTTCTGCCAGGCATTTCTGCTTGGGTATTAAGCACAGTGCAAATAGGATACAGAATTTAATTTATTCGTCATCCTCCGCGTTTCAACGGCGTGGTCTCCACTCCCGTGAGACCAGAGCTGATGCATGTACTGTCACAAGAGCTACAAACTCTTCTGAGCAAAGAGGCCATAGAACATGTTCCTCTTCCAGAGAGGGAGTCGGGCTATTACAGCAGATACTTCCTGGTCCCCAAGAAGGATGGGGGGGTTGCGTCCAATCTTAGATCTTCGAGGCTTAAACCGTACAGTCAAAGCACTCAAGTTCAAGATGTTAACCCTCAAGATGGTCGTGTCGCAAATTCAACATCACAATTGGTTCGTCACGATCGATCTGAAGGATGCATATTTTCACATACAAATATTGCCACAACACAGGAAGTTCCTGAGGTTCGCTTTCGGGGGCGAAGCATACCAGTTTCGGGTTCTTCCATTCGGCCTAGCCTTATCACACCGCACATACACAAAATGCATGGATGCAGCACTGGCTCCATTATGACTCCAGCGCATTTGCATTTTAAATTATATCGACGATTGGTTAATACTAGCACAATTGCAAGAGATGGTGCTTCAACACAGAGACATTGTGTTAGCTCATCTAGTTTCTCTAGGGTTGAGACTCAACACCAATAAAAGTGTTCTTTCTCCTGCCCAGAGAACGACTTATCTCGGGATCATTTGGGATTCGATCACGATGCGGGCACAACTGTCTCCCGCTCGAATCGAGACCATTCGGCTAACCATGAGCAAAGTCAGACTAGGCCAAGATCGCACTGTTCGTCAGTACCAAAAGATGTTAGGTTTAATGGCTTCAGCATCCACGGTGATTCCTTTGGGGCTGTTGCACATGAGACCATTTCAGTTGTGGCTAAAAGCCAGAGGATTTCATCCAAGGGCCAATCCTCAAAGGCAAATAAAAGTGACGGGCTGCGAGCTTCGTACACTATCTCTGTGGCTCAGACCCCGGTTCCTCGCATGGGGTCCCACTCTAGGGGCGTCTTGTCGTCGCAGATTGTTAACCACAGACGCCTCCCTGATGGGCTGGGGAGCGGTCTTAAGTGGTCGTCCAGCTCAAGGGGAATGGGAGGGTCATCAGCTCGATTGGCACATCAACTGCCTCGAGTTGATGGCTGTATTTGTGGCCCTGAAATATTTTCTCCCCCAGTTGAGAGGTTGTCATGTCCTAGTGCGGGTGGACAACACAGCGGCAGTCTCTTATATAAATCACCAGGGAGGTCTGCGCTCGCGCAATCTGAAAAGAATAGCGAGGCAGATTTTTCTCTGGGCCCAGGAAAAGTTTCTGTCACTCAGGGCAGTCTACATTCCGTGGTATCTGAATGTGGGAGCAGATGTACTGTCCAGACAGAAATTACACACGGGGGAATGGAAACTCAACCCAGATGTAGTAAAACAGATCTGGACCAGATTTTACGAAGCGGAGGTGGACCTCTTCGCCTCCCAGCAGACAGCGCAATGTCCCCTTCTACTTCTCTCTGAGTCACCCAGCCCCCCTGGGTCTGGATGCGATGGCGCACACATGGCCCAGAATGCGCTTGTATGCGTTTCCTCCAGTCTCTCTGCTCCCGGGAGTTCTAGCCAGAGTTCGCCAGCAAGGGTCTTGCCTCTTACTGATAGCGCTGCGTTGGCCGAACAGAGTATGGTTCTTGGAGATAATATCTCTCCTCGACGGCTCGATACGATATTCCATCCCAGGCCTTCATGTTTGACCCCTGATGGGTACCAACTGAGGGGCACTGGGCTTTCGCCTGCCTATATTAAGACCATCCTAAGTACTAGGGCCTCCTCCACCTCTCTAAAAAGAATCGGGGATATGCAGGCTCTGTCAATATCGCCATCCTGCTTAGACTTTGTCCCAGGAATGGTGAAAGTGATTTTGCATCCTCATCCTGATTACCTGCCTAAGGTACCTTTCTCGGCTGTACATCCGGTCACTCTAGAGGCCTTCTGCCCTCCACCGTTGACAACGCCGGAGCAGGAGAGATCTCACAGACTATGTCCAATTCGTGCTCTTCAGGCCTACGTCCACCGCACTAGCCAGTGGCGTAAGTCAGAGCAACTATTCGTTTGTTATGGGGGCAGCAACAGAGGCGCTGCCGCCACCAAACAGACCATGTCACATTGGGTCAGGGATGCTATTGCTCTTGCCTAAGGCGCGTGGTCAAGCTTCGCCAGCGGGTCTAAGGGCTCACTCCACCAGAGGGGTCGCCTCCTCTGCTGCCTTGGCAAGAGGTGCCCCCCTGCAATTTGTTTGTGATGCGGCAGGCTGGTCCTCTCCGCACACATTCATAAGATTTTATAGTTTGGATGTTCATGCCACTCCGGGCTCTCACGTCCTTGATTCAACATCACAAGCTGATGTCTAGGGCTTTCCTGCGTTCTTGTGAGCACACCTACACAACCGTAAGGAGTCCAGACACTTTCAAGCATGGCGGCGTGGGCATTCTCGTTCCCAATGCGCTAAGCAACGCGATTGTAGTTTTTGAAAGGGAATGTTCCGGGTTACTTGACTGTAACCCTGTTCACTGAAAAAGCGGAACGAGATGCTGCGCTGCATTGCCGTGCTGATGATGTCCCAGGACTGCTCTTCAGACAAAATATGCTGACGATGCACCTGCGGCTCATCTAATTATAGCCTCTTGTCGCGGGTGCGCGCCGATGACGTCACCGACCGAGGCTATATTACTTCGGGTTGATTCCATCGACGTGTTTACACACTATATTCACAGCGGGTCACGATTAAAGACGTTCCCAATGCGCTAAGCAGCGCAGCATCTTGTTCCGCTTTTTCAGGGAACAGGGTTACAGTCAAGTAACCCGGAACGTTAGATTACTATGTTAGGGATGCTGTGCAATTGCATTTGCACTACTTAGTAGTGGTGGTTTAAATATCTTTGGTAATATACACACCTGCACAAGTTGGATATCAATGACTGTGCTGGTTTCAAGATTCATCACAGTATACCTTCCAAATTTGGCACAATGGCCTGCAAGACAACGGCGCACAATTTTATTGCAGTAAAACAATGTAGCACAGTACATGTAATAAAGTAAAGCGATATTAAGGCAGTTTAAAAAGAAAACGGTGCAACTATTTCAGGTGTAGCACTACACAGTGGCGTTCCGGTCCCATATTCAACCTATAGTGTGATACAGTGATAGTGCTTCCAGAAAATAGTTTTCAACTCAAAATGATGGTGTTTCTGCTACTGACCTGGAGAAACTGCCCGCATATCTCCTCCAATGATGACCTTGCTCTGCTGGCTTAAACTTTTAAGCTCAACCTGCTGGGCCCTTTTCCATTTCCAAACAATGGCAGGTTCAAGATAGGTTTTGGCATGTTTACGGAAAGCTTGGTATCGCATGCTCTTCACACAAATGCATTGAAAACCTTTTTAAAAAATCATGAAAAAATGTAAATCGCAAGTTTATATGCGTATAACAAAAAATGAATTTGTTCAAATGATTACCTAAATACCTTTTTCATTTGGATGAAAGATGTCGCTGTAAAATATACAGCTGGAGAGAGATGAATGTTCCCTGCAGGTGTACTTCCAATGAACGGTTGACTCTTCCACTGTCTGTTGAACTGGAGCTGCACACTGGACATAACTCAAACAACTCGAGGAGCAAGTCTTCATATACAATATATTTAGGTACATCATGTGGTGGTGAGGCTTGTCTGTGCAAGTGAAAAAAAAAGAAAAAAAGAAGAAAAGAAGGGCAACAAGGATTATTATTCATATCAGAATTGAGACACATCAAAGATAAATAGCTATTGGAGCTTTCTTTGAGAACTTTACGATACAGTCGATGACTCTGTTGTCATTGATACACTTTGAATGAAAATACAATGGAGCAAAAAAGCTGCTAGCGCCTCCCGGGGACTTCGGGGTGCTTTTGCCCCTAAAAAACTGACTTGAACCCGACGAGAGCACCAACACCGATTCGCTGAGTATACGCGCTCCGCCATCTTGCTAACCTGTTAGCGTTCCTGCAAATTCTGCCAAAAACGCCTAAAAAAGGCCTACCCAAATTAAATTGCATGCTGTTCTTGAACCATTTGGAGTATATGCATGGTATTGGTCTCTTTTGAGGTTTGTTCCCAAACAGTCAGAATCACTGTAAGTCTCACTGGTATTGAGTAATAGAACTTTGAACACACTAAAAAAGAGGGAAAAAAATTCCGCCTAACTTTTTTTTGTAAAAAGATGCCTGCAGATAACTATAGCTGGGAGGTATTAGCTGGAAAACACAGTGGGATCACAGCATGAAGCCTTACCAAGCCCAATTTAAATGTTGATAACAATACCTAAGCTAATGAGTGTTTTTACACAGGTTTATCTAAGTTTATGTCTAGGCGCTCCCCAAAAAAGGCCACTTGGAGACTCCAAATGACACTTTGTAACCACAGACACATAACATGCTGCTATTCTTGAATGCTTTACTGTACAGGCATAATTTTGGGCTCTAATGAAAGGTTACACTTAGAGCTATTCTATTCCTTATTCAGATTCACTGTAAATAATTGTAGACACATAGTAACTGAAGCATAAACACATTATATTGTTTTTTTGCAATTCTTGAAACTGAAATTTGTGCAAATAACAATACAAAATTAAAGCTGCAAGCAGCATTTATCGGGGTTCAAGCAGTTAAGGCCTTTAAGGCCTTTAAGCACAAAAGCATCAAAAGTTATTAAGTTTTATTTAGCAAGCATTTAACCACTGACATATATGATGGAAAAGACCATTTACAGGCCATTTAACATAGGAAAGTTTAATATTAGTATTTTATACACTACATATATAACAAACTATTTACAAATTTATGATTAGGTTTTTCTTTGGTTATTGAACCTCTCTAGGAAGGTGAAGGATAGGGTTCCTCTCTTGATGTCCATCATATGGCTTTCTGCTGACTTCCATTATTCATCCAGTTCAATGTCAGATGATTTTCTGTGATATAAAAAAGCAAAAAAACAAATAATTTACATCTTTTATGTATTGATTTTAAAAGTGACCTATAACATAGACTATGCAATACACTTTAATTGATTTAGTGCTAATAAAATTATTAAGCCTATTTGGAGAGAGAGAGATGTTTATAATGTGACAATATATCAGTCATCGTGTGATAACGAAAATATGACTAGGCCTAGACTACTTGTCTGAGCAGGTGTTGTCAAACTGTTGGCTAAGTTAATTATGTATTTTAAAATTGTACTATTTTATACACACACACACACACACACACACAAACCCGTGGATAAAGACACAGAGGGACATAAACAACGATACACGCACACCTCATAACAATAACAAGAGCGCTAAAAGCACCAAACACACACAAACAAACACGGACAAACACAAACCCGTGGATAAAGACACACAGGGACATAAACAAACTGATAAATGTACAACACAACAGTAACATGAGCGCTCAATGCACACATACGCTTGAGGACGAGCTTTAGCCATCACCAGTTAGCATTGGCCATCTCAAAACAGTGAAACACAAACACAAGATACTCAGAAAAACACGTCAAATATGTTATATAGTATAATAAAACACTTACTTGTCGAAAGAGACGATTTCCCATCAAAAAAAGCCTTTCTCCAAAGTCATATGTCATTTGCTACAGCGTTACGCAGTTTTGCGCACGGACGCACTGATCCACAACAACCATTTGCGCACCGTCATTGCTGACCGTGTTTGGATTCCTCCCACTAAAACTCCATATCCACATCTTCAGGAGATCATTGGCTATCAGAGAAGTCAGTCATTTGCTAACATTGCTCCAATTGGAGTAGCCAAATGTCCGTCAAAGCGAAGGCTGGACCGTGTCCCTAATGCGCGGTGACTGACTCAAGCTGAAGGAAAAACCCCCCTTAAACTCCGTGATTCGCTGAAATCCGCTGTCACTCAAAAGTTCAGGGGTCAGCGGACATTTTGAAGTCAAAATAGCTGTATTATTGACATGTAATTTGAAGATTTACCATAGTATGTTCCATAGTTGTGAGAGCTCTGTCGGCTAACTTGGAATGCTACTATTCACAGTAAGTGGATGTTTATTGATATATAAATGTGTTATGGACTAAATACTTAGCTGAATTGATTGTATGGAGCCTTTACAGTGTAACTAAACCATTGTTGTTGCAATGTAATGGATCAGTGGACGAACAGAAGGCTTTTTAGGCAAGTGTCTTCCACTTCCTGTTTGTTTATTTGGCTGTTGGTGGTCTGACAAAGACACAGATTGTACCCGCTGTGTTTATTGTATCCTAAAATGGTTATATCCTTGTATCGTTAGAATCACAAGAATCTCAGCTTTCCATAGATATGCGACTTGTAAATTTATTTTATTTTTTTTTGTCGTTCATAAAGTTAACCCTTCAAAACACCCAATGTGCCGCGGGCGACCCGTCGGACCACTATCTGGCTAAAAGACGATGTGATGCACTCACACAATCAATCACAGAGTATCTATAGTTTCCTCTTGGCCCGAGATTAACAATATTACAAACAAACTATAATAGTAGGCGACATCACTATTGTTTTGCTTTGTAGCTAACATTATTATACAGTTAATTTAGCTACAGCATTAAAGTTAGTTAGCTAGTTCAGTAGCCAACTAAGTTAATGTTATAATGTGCACAGTCACCACCACCCACACACAAGGATAAACCGTATGTTAGCTAGCGGTGCCACAGCCAGCTAACCAACCATTAGGAGAAACGAAATGATCAAGTTAGCTAGTAATCTACGTTATATAATTGCAGGGCTCTCAAGTGTCACGCATTGAGTGTGACAGTCACTCATTTCGGTCTTTTGTCACGCACTCCCGCCACACATTGTATTTCTCACGCGGAAAAACTATTTATGCCGCAGCGCCCAAAATGTCTCTGGCCGCACCGATCTCACTATGGAACCGGCAGCCAGGAATCAAGCGCGTCTCCCCTAGCCTGCCACTTATCAGCCAATCAAAAAAAAAAAAAGAAAGGGGCTACACAATAGCCAATCAGAAAATAGCACTATTGTATCTGGGTAAGATTTAACGCAACAACCAATGAAAAAAAGCACATCCTGGAATTGTTAACGTGATTCTGCTACAGCGTCTTCGTTCAAAGTTTCGTTCACCCATAGAGGAAACCACTGGAGCTCCGAGCATCACTTTGAGCACAGAGTAAGTCATGATGATCTCCTGTTTTAATGTTACAACAAATTCACAACTTGTTTGACACAAACAGTGACAACTTGACTGCTGTTAGAGAATGTTTCCCAGATAATTAGCATCAGTTTTTTTCGTGAGTGTCTAACTTAGCCAACAGTTTGACAACACCTGCTCAGAACAAGTAGTCTAGGCCTAGTCATATTTTCGTTATCACACGATGACTGATATATTGTCACATTATAAACATCTCTCTCTCTCCAAATAGGCTTAATAATTTTATTAGCACTAAATCAATTAAAGTGTATTGCATAGTCTATGTTATAGGTCACTTTTAAAATCATGTCATATTTTATAATTATATCCTGGCCATGGATGCATTAATCATTGCATCTGTCTTTCAAAGATGTCAGGTAAAAAGCAATTAAGCATCCTCTCATTCACCCTGAGAGGAAAGTCCCCTAAAAAGGCCAGGTTAGAGGATGCTGGCCCAGAGAAGGTGGCGAAAAGGGTAGATCCATTAGAGGAGGAGACAGTGCAGGTGGAAGGCAACAAGTCCAAAAAGGCAACAAACACTTTCAATAAACAACACCAGTCATAATTTCTCTCTCTCTCTCTCTCTCTCACACACACACACGCGGAAATTGAATAAATACTTTGTATTTGGTATTTGAGCAATTATTAATAACAACAACAAAAACACTAATAATAATATTCAAACACCCCATTCCCCAATCTAAAACTTGTTACCCTGAGTAAAGGTCTTTCTGTTAAATACATCTATGCTTAGCTGATTTTGTTTTCTGTTTGTTTTAAATCATTGGTGCAAGACATGTTTCACCAGCTACCAAGTAATAATTGAACTATAAAAAAAATAGATTGGAATCATTTAGAGTGTTCTTTCCACAGAAGTGGCATCATTATTGGAACGTCTTTATAGTTTTATTTCCCAGTAGGTGTGACTCACTTTCTGTGGAAAAACACTGCTAACCCATTGAAAGAGTAACCACTGCACCCTCAGGGTCATAGACATTTTTCCTTGTATGTCAAGTAAGAAATCACAAATCCTCCACTTTAAACAGCACATAATGTCACACCACTTGCACCTCTTAAGTGTTCTAATTGTTCATTGATTTGTTGTATTCATCCTTTAATAATTCATCATTGTGTACCACTATTTCACAGCTGCACATCATACTTTGCATCCATTTTCAGATTTTCAGATGGTCTGAGCAACCACATGTGGCTCCTGGCTAATAAGGTCGGTGGGATGCGGCCGCGGGAGGACTTTACTTTGCTTAACAGGCAACCAGACACAAGCATGCGGCCAGAAGAGAATAATGCCGAGCACCCAATCATGCGTTTATTGCTTTATAAGTTGTAGTTATAGTGGCTTCCTTAAAATACAGGGGGCATAAGTATACACACCCCTGTGTTAAATTCCCATAGAGGCAGGCAGATTTTTATTGGCATGGAGTACTTTCCATAAAATCATTTCTCAATGCAAATCAAACCAGCTATTAAGCTAACTGAAATAAAACCATGCCAGTCTCTAGGTATAGTGAAGGGTATGTGATGATGTGGGGCTATTTTAATTCCAAAGGCATAGGGAACTTTATTAGGATGCATAGTATCCTGGATCCATGAAGTAACTGGCCTTTACAAATAAAAATCTGCCTGCCTCTATGGGAATTTAACATAGGGGTGTACTTACTCATTCCCCCTGTAACACACAGTAATACACACATACATACGCACACTCTCACACAGTAACACACACATACATACGCACACTCTCACACACAGTAACACGCAGTCTCACACACTCTCACACAGTAACACACATACGCACACTCTCGCACACATACGCACACTCACACAGTAACACACATATGCACACTCTCACACAGTAACACACAGTAACACAGTAACACACACATACGCACACTCACACAGTCTCACAGTAACACACTCTCGCACAGTAACACACACATACACACACACTCTCACACAGTAACACACACATACGCACACTCACACACCCTCGCACACTCTCAGACAGTAACACACACACACATACATACGCACACTCACACAGTAACACACACATACATACACACACTCTCACACACTCTCTCAGACAGTAACACACACATACATACGCACACTCACACACTCTCAGACAGTAACACACAGTAACACACATACATACGCACACTCACACAGTAACACACACATACATATGCACACTCTCACACACACACACTCACACAGTAACACAAACATTGAAGTTACTTACACAATGTGTATCTGATATGAATAAAACGTGTCGAATTATAATGGAAAGGATTATTATTACCTCTTCCATAGACATCAGTGTGTATTTTACAAACTCTAAATGTATTGTTTTTTTAGTACTTATGTGAATTTATATGTTTGAAACCTAAAATAAACAGTATGTGGTTGAAAACACTGAAAAGTTGTGATATATGACAGCTCTGAGCGCGCCTGTCTCTGCCTAAATTCAACATTTGAATTTAGCAGTTGATCATGTGATGCACTTGATCGTACGCTCCAGGGACCAGCCTAGACTCATTACACCTGTGTGATCGTACGTGCGAAAGGCTTAAAAACAATACATTTTCTGACACAAAATTTTGAAATGTAGGCTTAAATCAAACACATTTTAATTCAGATTCTGTATTTATATATATCGTATTGTATCGATATCGAGATATCTGGCATGAAAATCGAGATATGAAATTTTGTCCATATCGTTCAGCCCTAATACGCACACTCTCACACACTCTCACACAGTAACACAAAGTAACACACAGTAACACAGACATACATATGCACACTCACACAGTAACACACACATACGCACACTCTCACACATTAACACACACATACAATTCAAATCCAAAATCCACTTTTCTCCCCTCTCAATCTGTTAATTTTCTGTTGATGACTATACTAGACCACAGTGTATTAATGACAGGAGAGGAGTTTAAGGCCCACAGCTGTAACATCTGCCTACAACGTTCTCAATGCAGTATTCTCTGATCGTTGATTCGCTGAAACCTGATACGTCAGTTGTGTGTGAAAAGTTCAGAGAGAGTCCAGAGCACAGGTTCGGAGTCGGAGCCCACTGATGCGCGTTTGAAAGTTTGGATGATAATCAAGGTAAGCAGATAATAAAATGGTGTGCCTTTCACTACAGACGTAGCCTTGCCTAATCAGTCTGTGTGCCGAGAGTATAGACTTCAACTATAGTTGCGAACGTTGTCTGACGTGCGTTATGTGGGCTAGCTATTTGCTCAATAAAATATGCTCATCGTACAAATTACGTTTTGGCAAATCGGGAAAGTGGCATTTTAAAATTCCCTTATGATCAAAGGTTGCCCAGATTGTGTTGAGCCTGCCACACTCGAATGCGGATACTGAGCGAACCTTTTGAGTTATTGGCCTAAACAAGACTGACACCAGGAACAGACTGGCACTTGATGGCACCCTGTGAGTGATGGGAAGTTCGGATCATTTTACTGACTCGCTTGTTCGATCTCGTTCATTAAAATGAACGAATCTTTTTTCGAGTCATTTCGTTCATTTAAGGGGCTTTAAATGTTATACTTTTAACAGCCAAATTCCACGAACACATTCACCTACGCAGTCTTTATCATATTCTGAATTAAGAAATCATTATAATGCAGTCAAAAATAATTTACAGGGAACATAAATACTTACTTTACCTTCCAAGTCTTTCGTTCATGTGTCACGTGACAGACGCATTACGGTTCATGAACGGATTGAACCCTGCTTCAGATACGAGCCTCCTGCAGAGGTGGTGAAGCAGGCCAGCACTGCCACTGTGGCATAGGCTACAACAGGCCTAATCATACCTGTCAACACTCCCGTTTTCCCCAGGAATCTCCCGTATTTCACACCCATCTCCCGCCCCCCTCCCGTTTTGTTATTTCTCCCGTGAAACTCCCGTTATTTGTATGGCCCAAACATCGTTATGAATAATCACATCAATATATTATTCCATCCAAGGTTGTCCAGTTGCCAGATCTTGTATGAAACCCATCCTACGCAATCAACACATCATACAAATTTCAACCCATTTGTGAGCTAAACCTGGCAACCTACAACCCAGCTGTGCCGTCGATATCTGCACAGGTAGTAGACGTGGGAAGTTGAACAAGCGTTACTGGTAGAAATGGGAAAAGAATCAGTGGTAAGTAAATATTTAACGCAATTAACGCAGCATACGTTTTTTTTCTGTCATTCTTTGGCTGCATGGCGTTACATTTATATGATGTGCTTTTATTCTTGCTAATGCTTTTAAACCATTCAAGTCATAGCCTATAGGCTACTTATTTTATAAAACTTTAAAAGCGGAAAGTGCATCACTCACTCCTGGGAATACATTTGACATCGTAGCCTGACCTTGACGGAAATAAATATCCTATACGCCAAAAGTAGGCTACCAGAGAAAAAGTCTCAGCTGTGCTCAGATTTGTAAACCGTAGCCTACAGTTGCTTTGGTTTTTCAATCCATATACCCATTTCACCCCGTGGCTCAAAAGGGACACAACAAAAATAGGGACACCCGAGAAAGTCAAAATAGAATGCAAAATTTATTAACAAAATAGAACTATACAGAAAAAAAAAAAAAAAATGTACAACGGTAACAGTGAACAAATTCATAATCCGTGCACGCTATTTCGCAATCGTTGTTTTGTAAATCGTTCTTTCGCAATAGTTGTTTGTAATATTCAGTTCCTGTGAAAAATTGTGAAATACTGTTCCAATAGGTGAAGTTACACAACAATATGCTGATTGATTACATAAAATATTTGGATGTAATATTCAGTTTCAGTGAAAACCTGTTCCAGTTAATGGGAGTAGATGATGTGTAATATCCAGTGCCAGTAAACTCCACCCGCTGGAACAGTTTCTTACAGTAACTGAATATTACACAACATCACCTGTTCAGTTTTGAAAACTGTAGCCTACTCACAGATTTGTGGCCTATACCTTATTTTAGAAATCTGTTTTTCTGTATATTGATTTGTGTATTGTTAAGATGAATACAACTGTCTTAACTAAATTTTTCTATGATTTGGCGATGGGGTGTGTAATGTATAGATGAAACCGCATGTGGTTGAACTGAAATCCCCCCAGGTCTCCCGTATTAGGTACACAAATGTTGACAGGTATGGGCCTAATGTGTGAAACTTGTGTGCTGTGGTTTTCTGGGGAGGTAGAGTAACTATTATGTGTCCCTTTTGTTTTGAGATTTCTTATTGTTTTGATGTTGTTGTTTTACATGTTTGTTATTTAATCACCTCTATCTTCATTTTTTTATAGTGCAATTTTTAATAAATTAATTGTACATTTTGAAAACACGTTTCCATTCTATTCGTTTTTTTCTCCATAAATCAGGGTTTATACTAAGTAAAAAAGGACTGACATTTTTAAAATTAGGGTTGCCAAAAAATTTCTCTGCGCGTGCGCGCACCGAAGTTTTACAGAGTCTCACTCCAGCCAAAGTCCCAAAGTTGGCAACCCTGATGTTATTGATGTAGCAAATTAGCTCTATGAAATATTAATAATCAATAATAACTGGTTATAATTGATTATGAATATTTGGATCAGTTAATACAATTAACTTACCGTCGTAAATTAATAATACAATCAATTAGCCTGTTTGTCCCGTGAACACTCAGGATTAATTGTTTATTAACTCTAACAAAATGTACATTTCCGGGGCATGGGAAATGGCTTTCTTAATTTACAGTACTACTAAGAGCAGTAGCAAAAATCTTAAATGATTAGTGACTCCAGTTATGAGCTTGAGACACAGACAACTTTACGTGTGACATGAACAAGACTTTATTAACTAGTCTAAACACTTAAACTACTCTAACATACACACACATACATGCATACAATTTACCAAGGGAAAGAGAGCTGAAGCAGAATACAGGAAAGCAAGAAGTTATAGCATTATTTGAAATTCAGCAGATCAACAGCCTTGAGCAAACCATCAGTTTAGTTCTAACACGCCCTTCTTTAAAGGGGTAAGGATACTTAATGTATCAAATAATGAGAGTAAGTTTAATACTTGCATGTCTCGCCCATTTGAATTAAACTGTCCTGATGCAATTTGTTGAGGCTCCAGTTGATCTTTGCTGATGTGGTCTTGATGAGAGAGAAAACCAGTGGGAGTCAGAGGATCTTTGGTGAATGGAAAGACAAGGCCGCAGCCTGGCTCAAGCTTGGTGGGTCCTTAGAGGCTTCTAGTTCAGCATCATCTTCACATCAGCATTTCAGAAAGGGACTAAATCAGAGCTAAGAGCTGATCAGTGTCACGGTTCATGAATTCACTGTTTCCTTCTTGTCTCGTGTCTTTGTTGTTATACGTGTGTGAGTGTGTGAGTAGGGGGCGTGACCAGTCCATCAGCACTGATCAGCGATCAGCTGGTCTCACTCTCGGTCACCAGCTGCAGCTCATCCACTATACCTTTTTATACTCACCGTTGTGTCCTCTCCTAGGTCAGATCGTTGTGTGGTGTTTTCGTGTGTGTTGTTCCTGATCCCGGTTGGCGTCCAGTTCGTGAGTCTCGTTCCTGTTCCTGTCGTGTCTTCGGCACCGTGTTCTGGATTATTCACCGTCATCATCACTTCATCTCTTCTGACCATTCCACCTGCACTCTGTTGGCCATCGAGGTCCCTGCGCCACACCCCGTGTTCGTGTCTTCATCAATACTACACTTGTCAATAAAGAAGAGTTTTACTTGCAATTGCTTCCTTGCCATTATTGTCATGACAGAACGATCTGAGCTAGGAGAGGACACAACGGTGAGTATAAAAAGGTATAGTGGATGAGCTGCAGCTGGTGACTGAGAGTGAGACCAGCTGATCGCTGATCAGTGCTGATGGGCTGGTCACGCCCCCTACTCACACACCCACACACGTATAACAACAAAGACACGAGACAAGAAGGAAACAGTGAATTCATGAACCGTGACAATCAGTGACTTTAAAGCGTAAAGATGGCACAACCTCTGGAGCTGTGTGAGCCAATGAGAAGATTTCCCTTTGGAGGGAAATTTTACGACCCATTGTCCCTTTGAACATGCAATTTGGATGTTTAACACAAGAATCTTTAAGATGCTTATAATACTAATGCATCACAAAGTTAGCAGAATTTAATGTAAATGAACAAAACGGGCATGAAGATTGGAGTTTATAGATACCAAAAATGCCACACATTTGATTTGGTTAACCATATTATCCAAAATCTGAAATATTAACCCAATAGAGTTTACAAGAATACAAAAGACAACCACATTAAAGGAAAATCATGGGATCGGAAAATTAGATGCATGTTTACACATTTCTCAAATGGTTAAATATATAGAATATATAGAATTAACAGGGTTTATTTCTCCTTATTTCTTCTGAGAATTAAGTAAGAGTCGCAGCTTTTCTGGACATTCTTTTGGTTCGTAAAATCCTCTTATCAGTCTCTGTGTGTCCTGTAACAAGAGACCGCGTTCTGCCAGTGTGTTAGCTTCATTTGGGATGTTAGTTTCTGGGGGAAGTTTCACAGG
Organism: Abramis brama; assembly: GCA_022829085.1. NCBI lineage: Eukaryota > Metazoa > Chordata > Actinopteri > Cypriniformes > Leuciscidae > Abramis > Abramis brama. The sequence goes on from CM040785.1 coordinate 32,627,162, forward strand.
CATTTGTTGGGAGAGTGAGTTTGCTGGATTATTCATTAAATAAATGAATAATTTGTGTGTGTCTGATTGGTCCAGACGCTACATTGATCGCCATGGAACTGAAAGTTTTCTCATTCCTCAAAACACAAAAGAACACTTGATTTAGTGTCTGTAAGGGCAATCAGATGCAGAGACAGAAGTACACATGAAAACAAACTTTCAGACCGATCGGCAGATTTGATCTAAGATTAGCTGCCAAACTGGGCCGGCCCACATAGCCTAGGCATTAAAGGCAAATACTAGGAGCACACACAGTCCAATTCAGTTGAAGATGATAAGAAAAAAATGGCAGAAAAAACACCAGGACATAAACATTGAAAAAGTGAAGAAGAAAAAAAAGCGTCAAAAGGATGGGACAAATGGGCCATTAACCCTGGTCTCCTGGAGCCGGTTGCACCAACAGGGCTTACGTCTGGTCTTAAGGTAAGTAGGTCTTAACTCAGCATTCTAAGTCCGACCTAAAAGTTACGACAGTTGCACCATCCAGGCTTAAATCCTCTTCTCACTAAGACCGGACGTAAATCTTACGCCTAGTCAGTAGCAGGCGTAAATTCAAAATCTAGGCATATAATAGTGTTAATAGCCGTTATCCGACAGATAGTGTTTCTATAGTAACCACTTGATAACTCAGCAGTAAAGACATAGCGGGCTTTTAGACGGGAGAGAGTTTTTTTTTTTTTTTTCGTTTATTTTTATTATTATTAAACAAAAAGCACAAGGGATACATAGACCCTTTTACTGTTTGTACACAATGATGACGTAGCAACGTATGCGCGCGCATATTGGCAACGGAAGTATGGCGAGAATCAGCAGCGTGTCAAGCAACACAGACAGAGAAAGTTATTTCAAAAACTTGACTTTATCAAATGGTATCCGGCTACCAGATCCGTGTACTATAGTGGAGTGGATAGAAGACGTTAGCAGGTGGCCAAATAGACAGTGGCCAGATATATATACGTATTTAGTTGAGAAACCGAGCGTGTACACCCGAGAGAAATTACGAGCATATAAATCACTGGATGCTTATGAATACGTTGTTTGTGGTCATGTACAGAATGTCAAATACCATGACATAGACTCAGAGTTTTGTGTGCTGAAATCAGAAATTCTTCCTAGTCAAAGACAAGGACACAAGACAACGATGTATGAGGCTTGGGTTATAATCAACCAACGAGAGAACTACGTCCTCACGGCGAACTGCACCTGTATGGCGGGGTAAGTAGGCTATTATTTGGTGTTGTGGGCTTGTAGTTGACTTACAGAGATGAATTATGCTTCAGTGTTACTGTCCTTTCAGGTTTAACTTAGGCTTAACCTACTCTCCTTTACATATTCTCATATGTTCTCATAACCAGGGTTTGAAACTACAATTTTCACGAAATACACAGTGCCAACAGTGTTCAAAATGTCAGCAGTCAGCCAATATCATTCAGTTACATTCAAAACCTGTTTAGGCTTAGGTCGTATACACGCGTAGTAAGTCAGATGTTTACTTACTTCATGGTCCGAGACGAAATTTGGCTGAAAGCAAATGTTACTTTCAAGCCCTGGTCATAACATTATTGATCAGCCAGTAAGTTTATTATGTTTTTGTGAAATTTCAGGCTTGGGTCATGCTGCAGTCATGCAGCTGCAATATTATTCAAAGTTGAGCTCTATGTTAGGATGGGAAGGACTGAGATAGCAGCAGTTACATCTGGAGTGTGCATGTGGAAAGACATCAGCAGGAAAGAAGTCAGACCAGCTCCATTGAGGGAAATCAGCTTCCACAAACCAAAGAGACTAGACAGGCAGCTTCAAGCACCTTTAACATCTGCTAGGAAAAATAGTATCACACCCAGAGGCATGTAATAGTTGACAGCCTAGATAAGCTTCCTATTGCCATAGTGTTTTGACACCATAATGTAGCATGAGAAAGGTGTAACTTGGTGATGCAGAGATGAAAATGCCGACAGACACAGTTTAATTTTTATCAGTATAATTTATGTTAGTTTGAATAGGTCTGCGTTTGCCTTCAGGTTATTTATTTTTAGAAATTACATTTGTTTGTTGTATATTGTACACCTGTGTGTTTAAAGCTCTGATGTGAACATTATGCAGCACAGTAACTGTGTATTTTTGTTGCTGTATTATCAGTGTTGACAGATGATGACATCCGGGAACTGCAGGTTGTGGACCCCTGTGCTGCAGTGCTGACAAGCCTGGAAAACAGTGACACAGACACCGCATCATCTGACACTGATTCAGAGGAGCATCCTGACTTACCTGAGCCTTTGACTGCTTTATTTGATATAACAGTCAGGGAACTCTCACCACAGGAAATGCAGATAAATGTGAGGATACATTTCACAGACTTAAAACTACACTACAACCTCATCAATGTGAGAAACTGGAAGTTGTGACACGGCAACAATCAAAGTCAAAGGACTGGTACACCTATAGGGCTGGTCGAATCACAAGCACTAAATTACACCAATCGACCACAACTGACAAGATCAGCAAAACATACCTAAACGATATAATGCAGTATAAAAGAACAGAATTAAATGTCCCATCTGTGCTCTGGGGTAAGAACATGGAGGAAATGGCAAGACAAGCCTACACTGCATATATGTCCCAAAGCCATCCAGATTTCAGCGTCAGCTCATGTGGCTTAGTAGTGAAACCTTCTGAGCCACACCTTGGATCATCACCAGATGGGATAGCAAGATGTACCTGCTGTGGCAAAGGGGTGGTAGAGATCAAGTGTCCCTACAAATACAGTGATAGCCTTCAAGGATGTACAAAAGATGAGAAGTTTTGTCTGGACAAGTCATTCGCATTGAAGCATTCACACACATACTACTATCAATGTCAACTTCACATGTTTGTGTGTGATGTTAAATATTGTGACTTTGTGCTGTGGTCCAAGAAGGAGTTCATTGTGCAACGTATCCTAAGAAATGAAGAGTTTTTGAAGGAGGCTTTGCCAAAAGCACAAGACTTCTTTATCTCGAGTGTGTTGCCTGAACTACTGACCAGAAGACATGACCCTGTCTTGGTATCACAGAGAGCCTGCAAATACTGTGAAAGGCCAGATTTTGGAAAAATGATCATCTGTTTCAAATGCAGCAACCGCGTTCACTACACCTGTGCACACATAAAAAGGAAGCCAGCAACATGGTTATGTAGGGAATGTCTGAGAGTTGATGTTTGAATGATTAAATTTAGGACTGGGAAATGTTCTGTATTGTGTTATGAATCTGGTCCATATTACCCAGACCCAGATTTATTGTTTTCCTTAATTTTTTCCCTACATTCATTCTTTTCCATCATTCTTTCCTACATTTATTCTTATCCTTCACCCAGACCTACATTTATCCTTTTCCTTACATTTTATGTTGTTGTTATTGATTGCTATGTGTTGACGCACTTCTGTTTAAAGTTTTATTTTGTAATGCTATAGTACTTTAATAGTAACTATGTTGCTTGCATACATTGCAAATAAACTACTAATAACAATTACAAATGAAATTGAAAAGCACTGTGAATTGTTGAGATAATCTTGGGGGAAGTACGTTATACACACCAGTGGCAGCCAATGTTGGGAGGTTTATTATAATGCATTATGTTTCATGTACAGTAAATACGTTTTACAAATGTAAATCACGTTAAAACTAATACATGGTAATGTGTTACTCATTTGGAAACAACACTCTTACAGAGGTTTGTGAGGGCACCACATTCAGTCACAACATCGTCTAGCATGTTAACCTGCGACACTGGAATAACTGTTTGCAAAATCTTAAAGTTTTTCCACCGATCAATAACTCGCTCCACATGGATTCTCACACGAGAAAGTTGTCTAGATGCGTCAACTTCCTGTGCAGAAAGCTGCTTTTTTCCTTTTGTGAAATGAGGGATACGAAGGGTTGCACCATAAGCTGCAAGCTCGTCTCTGATGAGAAATCCCCTGTCGGCTAAAACCTCATCCCTAGGCTCCAAAAGTTCTAAGAAACCTGACTCTTTTGTGATCTGCTTGTCTGAAACCCGTCCACCCCACCCAGGAGATAGAAATGAAATTGCACCAGCTGGAGTGATGCCGATTAAATATTGAATTGTGTTGTTGTGTTTATAATTTGACCATGTCTGGGCCCTAGCAGTCAGATTACTGGGTCTAGCTATGAAAATTTCTGTGCAGTCTATTATGCACTGGCAGTTTTTAAAGTTGCGCTTGAATGTTTTTGGCATATTTTTAAGTATTGCGCTCTTACTTGGCCATTTAATGAGAGGCTTAAGGACCAAGGCCATACCAGGGACCCAGCTCCGCAAAATATTTGAAATCGTGGTTTTTGATACTTTAAATCTATATGCCAAGTCAGTATTACATAGACCCAACCTTAATTTCATCAATATAACCAACAGGTGGTCTTCTAGTGTAAGTTTTTGGATAATTCTTTCTAAGCTGCCTGTTATTTTTGTAACTAGCCACTCAAAGAGCACGGAGGTCAGTCCGGTGAGAAAAAACAATTGTCCAATGTTGCACTTAACAGTTGTGTAGGAAAATGTAGATTTCTGCAGCTCCTCTTTCAGCTTTACATTTTCTGCTTGTAGTGCCTCAAACTTCTGACGCAGGTGTACATGGTCCTCCTGAAGCTGACTGTGTCTCCGGTTCAGGTCATCATACTCCCTCTTTGTAACTGGGATGTCGTCTTCAGCTTTAATAAAGAAAAGTGAAAAATTAGCATGTGCTGCAACCAATGCAGACAATTTCACAATTGGGGGTTCTCACACATTTTAGCAATGATTTTTCAAAACTTTTCCATGCTAGAAGATACTTTATTGATCACAGGGCAAGATTTTTCGTCTGCATTTGACTCATCCAGGGGCCTGTGTACTCATATACAGATATGCAATTAGAGCAGTAAGCCTGGCAGGAGCACACACACACCCTGACAATCAATCAGTTAAGATGAAATATATTCATACCTGGACAATGATCCATGCTGCATTCTTGTTTCGGAGTTTTAGAAGGAACACATAGATTTGCTGCCGTTATAGGTCTGTCATCTCTCCTCCTTTTCCTATGGTACCTACAATAAAAACAGCAGAAATGTACAGTTATGCAAGAGAGAAAAACAAACTAAATAGAACAGAGGGGGAAATTAAATATTCTGACCTCTCCAACTTTGCTTCTGGGTTCTGGCTCGGTTTTGTGTACACAAACACAGAAGGCACAAAATCAGGACTACTAGAGTCCAATGACGCCTCACCTGCAAATAAAACACACACACACGTTTGTTTACTAGCCAAATCTACCGCCAGTTTATCAAACTTTACCTGCATTTGAATATTATTCTACATCGTACAGACAATCACTAATGTAAACGAGGATTACTAGAGTCCAATAATGCTTCATCTGCAAATAACACACACACACACACACAGTTTGTTTACTAGCCAAATCCAACACCAGCTTATGAAACTAGCTGCATGTGGTCATCAAACTTAAGTTGCATTGATAAACTACACCTTAGGCTACAGGAGACAATCAATAATGTAAACCATGCTTTCCATTAAACTGAAGAGTACATAGATAAACTTACCTGATATAAAGTGGGCGCTGCAGACGCGAGCATTTTTTATTATGTCCTCGCTCCAATCAACACGTTTAATCGCCTGCAGCCACAGGCGCCGCCGGTTCTTCTGAAACGGCCGTGATCCTGTAGGAATCCTATAAAACTTAAGCCCCTTGTTGGAATACCGATTAGTGCAACCGTAAACGCAACAACCAGACATTTTGATGCTGGGAAACCGTTTTGAAAAACTATAAAAGTTGCTAAAGTTGCTAACACCAGAGAACACGTTAGAGCCAGTGGGGAACAACACCACTTCCGTTGCCAAAATGCGCGCGCAACTATTTGATCACGTGGGCTGTAAAAGGGTCTATGTATCAATCACAAAAAATTAGACGGGAGAGAGTTATTAGGGACAGAAGCAATCCATTGGACATTTACATTGTTACAATGAGGTTTCGATTCTGTCAGAGAGATAAACGGTTACAGTTTGTGTCGAACCACAACGCAGCATTGACACCAGCAGTACAGCTGTTAATAGCGCTATGTTTTTATGCAAATGGTGCGTTTCAAAACACTGTTGGAGACATGATTAATGTCCACAAATCCACCGCGTGTCGATTGATACGGCTGCAAGTTAACAAAACAGTGGAAGATAGTTTACAGCGTAACCTAGCAACGCACGTTCTGTGGTCATTCACATGAACGCGCAACGCTAAGACCAGGCGTAGTTAAGCCTAGGCTTAAGTTTGGTTGGTGCAACTGACGTTAAGTCAACTCTAAAGACGGGTCTTAGCTTAGCAATTAGGACCAGGCTTAGTAAAGCCCTGTTGGTGCAACTGGCTCCTGGTGAAAGTCCTGTGTTGTTTGTTGGTTGTAACATTAGGCTTTTCTTAATACTCTGTCTACTGTTATAATCTATAATCTATAATACTGTCTGCTGTCGTCTCTCTTCATACTACTGTCTGCTGTCGTCTCTCTTCATACTACTGTCTGCTGTCGTCTCTCTTCATACTACTGTCTGCTGTCGTCTCTCTTCATACTACTGTCTGCTGTCGTCTTCATACTACTGTCTGCAGTCGTCTTCATACTACTGTCTGCTGCTGTCTCTCTTCATACTACTGTCTGCTGTCGTCTTCATACTACTGTCTGCTGTCTCTCTTCATACTACTGTCTGCTGTCGTCTCTCTTCATACTACTGTCTGCTGTCGTCTCTCTTCATACTACTGTCTGCAGTCGTCTCTCTTCATACTACTGTCTGCTGCTGTCTCTCTTCATACTACTGTCTGCTGTCGTCTTCATACTACTGTCTGCTGTCTCTCTTCATACTACTGTCTGCTGTCGTCTCTCTTCATACTACTGTCTGCTGTTGTCTCTCTTCATACTACTGTCTGCTGTCGTCTCTCTTCATACTACTGTCTGCTGTCGTCTTCATACTACTGTCTGCAGTCGTCTTCATACTACTGTCTGCTGTCGTCTCTCTTCATACTACTGTCTGCAGTCGTCTCTCTTCATACTACTGTCTGCTGCTGTCTCTCTTCATACTACTGTCTGCAGTCGTCTTCATACTACTGTCTGCTGTCGTCTTCATACTACTGTCTGCTGTCTCTCTTCATACTACTGTCTGCTGTCGTCTCTCTTCATACTACTGTGTGCTGTCGTCTCTCTTCATACTACTGTCTGCTGTCGTCTCTCTTCATACTACTGTCTGCTGTCGTCTCTCTTCATACTACTGTCTGCTGTCGTCTCTCTTCATACTACTGTCTGCTGTCGTCTCTCTTCATACTACTGTCTGCAGTCGTCTCTCTTCATACTACTGTCTGCTGTCGTCTCTCTTCATACTACTGTCTGCTGTCGTCTCTCTTCATACTACTGTCTGCAGTCGTCTCTCTTCATACTACTGTCTGCTGTCGTCTCTCTTCATACTACTGTCTGCAGTCGTCTTCATACTACTGTCTGCTGTCGTCTCTCTTCATACTACTGTCTGCAGTCGTCTCTCTTCATACTACTGTCTGCTGCTGTCTCTCTTCATACTACTGTCTGCTGTCGTCTTCATACTACTGTCTGCTGTCTCTCTTCATACTACTGTCTGCTGTCGTCTCTCTTCATACTACTGTCTGCTGTCGTCTCTCTTCATACTACTGTCTGCTGTCGTCTCTCTTCATACTACTGTCTGCTGTCGTCTCTCTTCATACTACTGTCTGCTGTCGTCTTCATACTACTGTCTGCTGTCTCTCTTCATACTACTGTCTGCTGTCGTCTCTCTTCATACTACTGTCTGCTGTCGTCTTCATACTACTGTCTGCTGTCTCTCTTCATACTACTGTCTGCTGTCGTCTCTCTTCATACTACTGTCTGCTGTCTCTCTTCATACTACTGTCTGCTGTCGTCTTCATACTACTGTCTGCTGTCGTCTTCATACTACTGTCTGCTGTCTCTCTTCATACTACTGTCTACTGTTGTCTCTCTTCATACTACTGTCTGTTGTCGTCTCTCTTCATACTACTGTCTGCTGTCGTCTCTCTTCATACTACTGTCTACTGTTGTCTCTCTTCATACTACTGTCTACTGTTGTCTCTCTTCATACTACTGTCTGCTGCTGTCTCTCTTCATACTACTGTCTGCAGTCGTCTCTCTTCATACTACTGTCTGCAGTCGTCTCTCTTCATACTACTGTCTGCTGTCGTCTTCATACTACTGTCTGCTGTCGTCTCTCTTCATACTACTGTCTGCTGTCGTCTCTCTTCATACTACTGTCTGCTGTCGTCTTCATACTACTGTCTGCTGCTGTCTCTCTTCATACTACTGTCTGCTGTCGTCTTCATACTACTGTCTGCTGTCGTCTCTCTTCATACTACTGTCTGCTGTCGTCTCTCTTCATACTACTGTCTGCTGTCGTCTTCATACTACTGTCTGCTGTCGTCTCTCTTCATACTACTGTCTGCTGTTGTCTCTCTTCATACTACTGTCTGCTGTCGTCTTCATACTACTGTCTGCTGTCGTCTTCATACTACTGTCTGCTGTCTCTCTTCATACTACTGTCTACTGTTGTCTCTCTTCATACTACTGTCTGTTGTCGTCTCTCTTCATACTACTGTCTACTGTTGTCTCTCTTCATACTACTGTCTACTGTTGTCTCTCTTCATACTACTGTCTGCTGCTGTCTCTCTTCATACTACTGTCTACTGTTGTCTCTCTTCATACTACTGTCTGCTGTCGTCTCTCTTCATACTACTGTCTGCTGTCGTCTTCATACTACTGTCTGCTGCTGTCTCTCTTCATACTACTGTCTGCAGTCGTCTTCATACTACTGTCTGCTGTCGTCTCTCTTCATACTACTGTCTGCTGTCGTCTTCATACTACTGTCTGCTGCTGTCTCTCTTCATACTACTGTCTGCTGTCGTCTTCATACTACTGTCTGCTGTCGTCTCTCTTCATACTACTGTCTGCTGTCGTCTCTCTTCATACTACTGTCTGCAGTCGTCTCTCTTCATACTACTGTCTGCTGTCGTCTTCATACTACTGTCTGCTGCTGTCTCTCTTCATACTACTGTCTGCTGTCGTCTTCATACTACTGTCTGCTGTCGTCTTCATACTACTGTCTGCTGTTGTCTCTCTTCATACTACTGTCTGCAGTCGTCTCTCTTCATACTACTGTCTGCAGTCGTCTCTCTTCATACTACTGTCTGCTGTCGTCTCTCTTCATACTACTGTCTGCTGTCGTCTTCATACTACTGTCTGCTGCTGTCTCTCTTCATACTACTGTCTGCTGTCGTCTTCATACTACTGTCTGCAGTCGTCTCTCTTCATACTACTGTCTGCTGTCGTCTCTCTTCATACTACTGTCTGCAGTCGTCTCTCTTCATACTACTGTCTGCAGTCGTCTCTCTTCATACTACTGTCTGCAGTCGTCTCTCTTCATACTACTGTCTGCAGTCGTCTCTCTTCATACTACTGTCTGCAGTCGTCTCTCTTCATACTACTGTCTGCTGTCGTCTCTCTTCATACTACTGTCTGCTGTCGTCTTCATACTACTGTCTGCTGCTGTCTCTCTTCATACTACTGTCTGCTGTCGTCTTCATACTACTGTCTGCAGTCGTCTCTCTTCATACTACTGTCTGCTGTCGTCTCTCTTCATACTACTGTCTGCAGTCGTCTCTCTTCATACTACTGTCTGCAGTCGTCTCTCTTCATACTACTGTCTGCAGTCGTCTCTCTTCATACTACTGTCTGCAGTCGTCTCTCTTCATACTACTGTCTGCAGTCGTCTCTCTTCATACTACTGTCTGCTGTCGTCTCTCTTCATACTACTGTCTGCTGTCGTCTTCATACTACTGTCTGCTGTCGTCTTCATACTACTGTCTGCTGTCGTCTTCATACTACTGTCTGCTGCTGTCGTCTTCATACTACTGTCTGCTGTCGTCTTCATACTACTGTCTGCTGTCGTCTCTCTTCATACTACTGTCTGCTGTCGTCTTCATACTACTGTCGGCTGCTGTCGTCTTCATACTACTGTCTGCTGTCGTCTTCATACTACTGTCTGCTGCTGTCTTCATACTACTGTCTGCTGCTGTCTCTCTTCATACTACTGTCTGCTGTCGTCTCTCTTCATACTACTGTCTGCAGTCGTCTCTCTTCATACTACTGTCTGCTGTCGTCTCTCTTCATACTACTGTCTGCAGTCGTCTCTCTTCATACTACTGTCTGCAGTCGTCTCTCTTCATACTACTGTCTGCAGTCGTCTCTCTTCATACTACTGTCTGCTGTCGTCTCTCTTCATACTACTGTCTGCTGTCGTCTCTCTTCATACTACTGTCTGCTGTCGTCTCTCTTCATACTACTGTCTGCTGTCTTCTTCATACTACTGTCTGCTGTCGTCTCTCTTCATACTACTGTCTGCTGTCGTCTTCATACTACTGTCGTCTTCATACTACTGTCTGCAGTCGTCTCTCTTCATACCAGTGGTGTAGTCTACGTGATACGCAGGTATACGCCGTATACCCACTAGAAAAGGCCAAGGATTTCCGTATACCCACTTAAAAAATCGTGAGGATACTTAACAACTTCGTTTTATGTCAGAACTTTAACACTTTCATTCATAAATTCACCCCGTCAGTGTTTGCGAAGCGACACCGAATCGCGGAATCCAGTCACAAATGGAGCTTGCTAAGCGTCATCACGGAATTTGGCTATTTTTGAATTAATAAATCAAAAGTAGGGATATGATATGGACTAGTGTCTGTGAATATTAAAGTTAAAAGAGACTGCAATTGTTCTACGCGTCTCTGGGAATGAGCGCTCAATGTGTGCTCCACTACGCACACACACACACACTGAAGCACGCGTGACTCACGCTCGTGGTGTTTTCAGCGTTTCACTGTATTGAGACATGATGTAGGATAGGATAAACATGTGCACTTTCATCGCAGAGCTGCTATGAGAGTCAATGCACGAGAATTTCACCATTTAATTTGACAAAACTATCATCATTCATTCGTTTCATATAGCCTACACATAGAAACTGTAATGTCTTCAAAACAACCTGTCAAAATAAAAGTTCGGTATAACTTGAAGAAATTATAACAGAAATATATTACTATTGCACAGTAGAGTATACTTCAAGTAGGCCTAATAATAATAATAATAGTTTATTAAAACACACAGAAACTCAAATTTCTACAACCCAACAAAATAAAAGTTTGGTCTAACTCAAAGAAATTAGAAAGAAATTGCACAGTAAAATGAATTTTAAAATAATAATAATAATAATAAAATCTATTAAAACGTTATTTTAAGGGAATATCACACAAGTTTTCATACATGTTATAATTTAAACAGTAAACTTGCCAAAACAATAACACCTTTTTTTTCCTTATTTTTTAAACACCATTTCTAAAGGTAAATTTGTATTTGTGCCTATAATGTTTCATTATTATTATTTTTTTATTTTTTTTGCAAATTGTCAGCTGATAAAACCTGTGCTTCAGGGACCATATTCATATAACATCTAAGGCTAAATGTAGCTCTTAACTGGCTAAATTAGATGGTGATTAACACTAAACAGTAGAAAATCAGTCCAGTCTCCCCAGCTGTAAATGTCATTGGCTGTTAAAGTCTTGTGTTGCTTATAATAAATTGACATGTTGATAACACCTAATACTTCATAATGCTCTCAATTTCATGTCGATGCATACTGTATGCATTAGTGAGTGAGGTGGTGCTTATGGGGTGACGCTCTGGGATGGGTGAGTATGAGGCGGTATATTACAGTATACTCACTACAAAAAACTAGACTACACCACTGCTTCATACTACTGTCTGCAGTCGTCTCTCTTCATACTACTGTCTGCTGTCGTCTTCATACTACTGTCTGCAGTCGTCTCTCTTCATACTACTGTCTGCTGTCGTCTTCATACTACTGTCTGCAGTCGTCTCTCTTCATACTACTGTCTGCTGTCGTCTTCATACTACTGTCTGCTGTCGTCTCTCTTCATACTACTGTCTGCTGTCGTCTTCATACTACTGTCTGCTGTCGTCTCTCTTCATACTACTGTCTGCTGTCGTCTTCATACTACTGTCTGCTGTCGTCTCTCTTCATACTACTGTCTGCTGTCGTCTTCATACTACTGTCTGCTGTCATCTCTCTTCATACTACTGTCTGCTGTCGTCTTCATACTACTGTCTGCTGTCGTCTTCATACTACTGTCTGCTGCTGTCTCTCTTCATACTACTGTCTGCTGTCGTCTCTCTTCATACTACTGTCTGCTGTCGTCTTCATACTACTGTCTGCTGTCGTCTCTCTTCATACTACTGTCTGCTGTCGTCTTCATACTACTGTCTGCTGTCGTCTCTCTTCATACTACTGTCTGCTGTCGTCTCTCTTCATACTACTGTCTGCTGTCGTCTTCATACTACTGTCTGCTGTCGTCTCTCTTCATACTACTGTCTGCTGTCGTCTCTCTTCATACTACTGTCTGCTGTCGTCTTCATACTACTGTCTGCTGTCGTCTCTCTTCGTACTACTGTCTGCTGTCGTCTCTCTTCGTACTACTGTCTGCTGTCGTCTCTCTTCGTACTACTGTCTGCTGTCGTCTCTCTTCGTACTACTGTCTGCTGTCGTCTCTCTTCGTACTACTGTCTGCAGTCGTCTCTCTTCGTACTACTGTCTGCAGTCGTCTCTCTTCGTACTACTGTCTGCAGTCGTCTCTCTTCGTACTACTGTCTGCTGTCGTCTTCATACTACTGTCTGCTGTCGTCTCTCTTCATACTACTGTCTGCTGTCGTCTCTCTTCATACTACTGTCTGCTGTCGTCTCTCTTCATACTACTGTCTGCTGTCGTCTTCATACTACTGTCTGCAGTCGTCTCTCTTCATACTACTGTCTGCTGTCGTCTCTCTTCATACTACTGTCTGCTGTCGTCTTCATACTACTGTCTGCTGCTGTCTCTCTTCATACTACTGTCTGCTGTCGTCTTCATACTACTGTCTGCTGTCGTCTTCATACTACTGTCTGCTGCTGTCTCTCTTCATACTACTGTCTGCTGTCGTCTCTCTTCATACTACTGTCTGCTGTCGTCTTCATACTACTGTCTGTTGTCGTCTCTCTTCATACTACTGTCTGCTGTCGTCTCTCTTCATACTACTGTCTGCTGTCGTCTTCATACTACTGTCGTCTTCATACTACTGTCTGCAGTCGTCTCTCTTCATACTACTGTCTGCTGTCGTCTTCATACTACTGTCTGCTGTCGTCTTCATACTACTGTCTGCTGTCGTCTCTCTTCATACTACTGTCTGCTGTCGTCTCTCTTCATACTACTGTCTGCTGTCGTCTCTCTTCATACTACTGTCTGCTGTCGTCTCTCTTCATACTACTGTCTGCTGTCGTCTTCATACTACTGTCTGCTGTCGTCTCTCTTCATACTACTGTCTGCTGTCGTCTTCATACTACTGTCTGCTGTCGTCTCTCTTCATACTACTGTCTGCTGCTGTCTCTCTTCATACTACTGTCTGCTGTCGTCTCTCTTCATACTACTGTCTGCTGTCGTCTTCATACTACTGTCTGCTGTCGTCTCTCTTCATACTACTGTCTGCTGTCGTCTTCATACTACTGTCTGCTGTCGTCTCTCTTCATACTACTGTCTGCTGTCGTCTCTCTTCATACTACTGTCTGCTGTCGTCTCTCTTCATACTACTGTCTGCTGTCGTCTCTCTTCATACTACTGTCTGCTGTCGTCTCTCTTCATACTACTGTCTGCTGTCGTCTTCATACTACTGTCGTCTTCATACTACTGTCTGCAGTCGTCTCTCTTCATACTACTGTCTGCAGTCGTCTCTCTTCATACTACTGTCTGCAGTCGTCTCTCTTCATACTACTGTCTGCTGTCGTCTTCATACTACTGTCTGCTGTCGTCTCTCTTCATACTACTGTCTGCTGTCGTCTCTCTTCATACTACTGTCTGCTGTCGTCTCTCTTCATACTACTGTCTGCTGTCGTCTCTCTTCATACTACTGTCTGCTGTCGTCTTCATACTACTGTCTGCTGTCGTCTCTCTTCATACTACTGTCTGCTGTCGTCTTCATACTACTGTCTGCTGTCTCTCTTCATACTACTGTCTGCTGTCTCTCTTCATACTACTGTCTGCTGTCTCTCTTCATACTACTGTCTGCTGTCTCTCTTCATACTACTGTCTGCTGTCGTCTTCATACTACTGTCTGCTGTCTCTCTTCATACTACTGTCTGCTGTCGTCTTCATACTACTGTCTGCTGTCTCTCTTCATACTACTGTCTGCTGTCGTCTTCATACTACTGTCTGCTGTCGTCTCTCTTCATACTACTGTCTGCTGTCGTCTCTCTTCATACTACTGTCTGCTGTCGTCTCTCTTCATACTACTGTCTGCTGTCGTCTTCATACTACTGTCTGCTGTCGTCTCTCTTCATACTACTGTCTGCTGTCGTCTTCATACTACTGTCTGCTGCTGTCTCTCTTCATACTACTGTCTGCTGTCGTCTTCATACTACTGTCTGCTGTCTCTCTTCATACTACTGTCTGCTGTCTCTCTTCATACTACTGTCTGCTGTCTCTCTTCATACTACTGTCTGCTGTCTCTCTTCATACTACTGTCTGCTGTCGTCTTCATACTACTGTCTGCTGTCTCTCTTCATACTACTGTCTGCTGTCTCTCTTCATACTACTGTCTGCTGTCGTCTCTCTTCATACTACTGTCTGCTGTCGTCTTCATACTACTGTCTGCTGTCGTCTCTCTTCATACTACTGTCTGCTGTCGTCTTCATACTACTGTCTGCTGTCGTCTCTCTTCATACTACTGTCTGCTGTCGTCTCTCTTCATACTACTGTCTGCTGTCGTCTCTCTTCATACTACTGTCTGCTGTCGTCTTCATACTACTGTCTGCTGTCGTCTCTCTTCATACTACTGTCTGCTGTCGTCTCTCTTCATACTACTGTCTGCTGTCGTCTTCATACTACTGTCTGCTGTCGTCTCTCTTCATACTACTGTCTGCTGTCGTCTCTCTTCATACTACTGTCTGCTGTCGTCTTCATACTACTGTCTGCTGTCGTCTCTCTTCATACTACTGTCTGCTGTCGTCTCTCTTCATACTACTGTCTGCTGTCGTCTTCATACTACTGTCTGCTGTCGTCTCTCTTCATACTACTGTCTGCTGTCGTCTCTCTTCATACTACTGTCTGCTGTCGTCTTCATACTACTGTCTGCTGTCGTCTCTCTTCATACTACTGTCTGCTGTCTCTCTTCATACTACTGTCTGCTGTCGTCTCTCTTCATACTACTGTCTGCTGTCGTCTCTCTTCATACTACTGTCTGCTGTCGTCTCTCTTCATACTACTGTCTGCTGTCGTCTCTCTTCATACTACTGTCTGCTGTCTCTCTTCATACTACTGTCTGCTGTCTCTCTTCATACTACTGTCTGCTGTCGTCTTCATACTACTGTCTGCTGTCGTCTCTCTTCATACTACTGTCTGCTGCTGTCTCTCTTCATACTACTGTCTGCTGTCGTCTCTCTTCATACTACTGTCTGCTGTCGTCTCTCTTCATACTACTGTCTGCTGTCGTCTCTCTTCATACTACTGTCTGCAGTCGTCTCTCTTCATACTACTGTCTGCTGTCTCTCTTCATACTACTGTCTGCTGTCGTCTTCATACTACTGTCTGCTGTCGTCTCTCTTCATACTACTGTCTGCTGCTGTCTCTCTTCATACTACTGTCTGCTGTCGTCTCTCTTCATACTCTCTTCATACTACTGTCTGCTGCTGTCTCTCTTCATACTACTGTCTGCTGTCGTCTCTCTTCATACTCTCTTCATACTACTGTCTGCTGCTGTCTCTCTTCATACTACTGTCTGCTGTCTCTCTTCATACTACTGTCTGCTGCTGTCTCTCTTCATACTACTGTCTGCTGTCTCTCTTCATACTACTGTCTGCAGTCGTCTTCATACTACTGTCGTCTTCATACTACTGTCTGCAGTCGTCTCTCTTCATACTACTGTCTGCAGTCGTCTCTCTTCATACTACTGTCTGCTGTCGTCTCTCTTCATACTACTGTCTGCTGTCGTCTCTCTTCATACTACTGTCTGCTGTCGTCTCTCTTCATACTACTGTCTGCTGTCTCTCTTCATACTACTGTCTGCTGTCTCTCTTCATACTACTGTCTGCTGTCGTCTTCATACTACTGTCTGCTGTCGTCTCTCTTCATACTACTGTCTGCTGTCGTCTCTCTTCATACTACTGTCTGCTGTCGTCTCTCTTCATACTACTGTCTGCAGTCGTCTCTCTTCATACTACTGTCTGCTGTCTCTCTTCATACTACTGTCTGCTGTCTCTCTTCATACTACTGTCTGCTGTCGTCTTCATACTACTGTCTGCTGTCGTCTCTCTTCATACTACTGTCTGCTGCTGTCTCTCTTCATACTACTGTCTGCTGTCGTCTCTCTTCATACTCTCTTCATACTACTGTCTGCTGCTGTCTCTCTTCATACTACTGTCTGCTGTCGTCTCTCTTCATACTCTCTTCATACTACTGTCTGCTGCTGTCTCTCTTCATACTACTGTCTGCTGTCTCTCTTCATACTACTGTCTGCTGTCTCTCTTCATACTACTGTCTGCTGCTGTCTCTCTTCATACTACTGTCTGCTGTCTCTCTTCATACTACTGTCTGCTGTCGTCTTCATACTACTGTCGTCTTCATACTACTGTCTGCAGTCGTCTCTCTTCATACTACTGTCTGCAGTCGTCTCTCTTCATACTACTGTCTGCAGTCGTCTCTCTTCATACTACTGTCTGCTGTCGTCTTCATACTACTGTCTGCTGTCGTCTCTCTTCATACTACTGTCTGCTGTCGTCTCTCTTCATACTACTGTCTGCTGTCGTCTCTCTTCATACTACTGTCTGCTGTCGTCTCTCTTCATACTACTGTCTGCTGTCGTCTTCATACTACTGTCTGCTGTCGTCTCTCTTCATACTACTGTCTGCTGTCGTCTTCATACTACTGTCTGCTGTCGTCTCTCTTCATACTACTGTCTGCTGCTGTCTCTCTTCATACTACTGTCTGCTGTCGTCTCTCTTCATACTACTGTCTGCTGTCGTCTTCATACTACTGTCTGCTGTCGTCTCTCTTCATACTACTGTCTGCTGTCGTCTTCATACTACTGTCTGCTGTCGTCTCTCTTCATACTACTGTCTGCTGTCGTCTCTCTTCATACTACTGTCTGCTGTCGTCTCTCTTCATACTACTGTCTGCTGTCGTCTTCATACTACTGTCTGCTGTCGTCTCTCTTCATACTACTGTCTGCTGTCGTCTCTCTTCATACTACTGTCTGCTGTCGTCTTCATACTACTGTCTGCTGTCGTCTCTCTTCATACTACTGTCTGCTGTCTCTCTTCATACTACTGTCTGCTGTCGTCTCTCTTCATACTACTGTCTGCTGTCGTCTCTCTTCATACTACTGTCTGCTGTCGTCTCTCTTCATACTACTGTCTGCTGTCGTCTCTCTTCATACTACTGTCTGCTGTCTCTCTTCATACTACTGTCTGCTGTCTCTCTTCATACTACTGTCTGCTGTCGTCTTCATACTACTGTCTGCTGTCGTCTCTCTTCATACTACTGTCTGCTGCTGTCTCTCTTCATACTACTGTCTGCTGTCGTCTTCATACTACTGTCTGCTGTCGTCTCTCTTCATACTACTGTCTGCTGCTGTCTCTCTTCATACTACTGTCTGCTGTCGTCTCTCTTCATACTCTCTTCATACTACTGTCTGCTGCTGTCTCTCTTCATACTACTGTCTGCTGTCGTCTCTCTTCATACTACTGTCTGCTGTCGTCTCTCTTCATACTACTGTCTGCTGTCGTCTCTCTTCATACTACTGTCTGCAGTCGTCTCTCTTCATACTACTGTCTGCTGTCTCTCTTCATACTACTGTCTGCTGTCTCTCTTCATACTACTGTCTGCTGTCGTCTCTCTTCATACTACTGTCTGCAGTCGTCTCTCTTCATACTACTGTCTGCTGTCTCTCTTCATACTACTGTCTGCTGTCTCTCTTCATACTACTCTCTGCTGTCGTCTCTCTTCATACTACTGTCTGCTGTCGTCTCTCTTCATACTACTGTCTGCTGCTGTCTCTCTTCATACTACTGTCTGCTGTCGTCTCTCTTCATACTCTCTTCATACTACTGTCTGCTGCTGTCTCTCTTCATACTACTGTCTGCTGTCGTCTCTCTTCATACTCTCTTCATACTACTGTCTGCTGCTGTCTCTCTTCATACTACTGTCTGCTGTCTCTCTTCATACTACTGTCTGCTGTCTCTCTTCATACTACTGTCTGCTGCTGTCTCTCTTCATACTACTGTCTGCTGTCTCTCTTCATACACCTGTCTGCTGTCGTCTTCATACTACTGTCTGCTGTCGTCTCTCTTCATACTACTGTCTGCTGCTGTCTCTCTTCATACTACTGTCTGCTGTCGTCTCTCTTCATACTCTCTTCATACTACTGTCTGCTGCTGTCTCTCTTCATACTACTGTCTGCTGTCGTCTCTCTTCATACTACTGTCTGCTGTCGTCTTTCTTCATACTACTGTCTGCAGTCGTCTCTCTTCATACTACTGTCTGCTGTCGTCTCTCTTCATACTACTGTCTGCTGTCGTCTTCATACTACTGTCTGCTGCTGTCTCTCTTCATACTACTGTCTGCTGTCTCTCTTCATACTACTGTCTGCAGTCGTCTCTCTTCATACTACTGTCTGCTGTCTCTCTTCATACTACTGTCTGCTGTCTCTCTTCATACTACTGTCTGCTGTCGTCTCTCTTCATACTACTGTCTGCAGTCGTCTCTCTTCATACTACTGTCTGCAGTCGTCTCTCTTCATACTACTGTCTGCAGTCGTCTCTCTTCATACTACTGTCTGCTGCTGTCTCTCTTCATACTACTGTCTGCTGTCGTCTTTCTTCATACTACTGTCTGCAGTCGTCTCTCTTCATACTACTGTCTGCTGTCGTCTCTCTTCATACTACTGTCTGCTGTCGTCTTCATACTACTGTCTGCTGCTGTCTCTCTTCATACTACTGTCTGCTGTCTCTCTTCATACTACTGTCTGCAGTCATCTCTCTTCATACTACTGTCTGCTGTCTCTCTTCATACTACTGTCTGCTGTCGTCTCTCTTCATACTACTGTCTGCTGTCGTCTTCATACTACTGTCTGCTGCTGTCTCTCTTCATACTACTGTCTGCTGTCGTCTTCATACTACTGTCTGCTGTCGTCTTCATACTACTGTCGTCTTCATACTACTGTCTGCTGTCGTCTCTCTTCATACTACTGTCTGCTGTCGTCTCTCTTCATACTACTGTCTGCTGTCGTCTCTCTTCATACTACTGTCTGCTGTCGTCTCTCTTCATACTACTGTCTGCAGTCGTCTCTCTTCATACTACTGTCTGCTGTCGTCTCTCTTCATACTACTGTCTGCAGTCGTCTCTCTTCATACTACTGTCTGCAGTCGTCTCTCTTCATACTACTGTCTGCTGTCGTCTCTCTTCATACTACTGTCTGCTGTCGTCTCTCTTCATACTACTGTCTGCTGTCGTCTCTCTTCATACTACTGTCTGCTGTCGTCTCTCTTCATACTACTGTCTGCTGTCGTCTCTCTTCATACTACTGTCTGCTGTCGTCTCTCTTCATACTACTGTCTGCTGCTGTCTTCATACTACTGTCTGCTGTCGTCTCTCTTCATACTACTGTCTGCTGTCGTCTCTCTTCATACTACTGTCTGCTGTCGTCTCTCTTCATACTACTGTCTGCTGTCGTCTTCATACTACTGTCTGCTGTCGTCTCTCTTCATACTACTGTCTGCTGTCGTCTCTCTTCATACTACTGTCTGCTGTCGTCTTCATACTACTGTCTGCTGTCGTCTCTCTTCATACTACTGTCTGCTGTCGTCTCTCTTCATACTACTGTCTGCTGTCGTCTCTCTTCATACTACTGTCTGCTGTCGTCTCTCTTCATACTACTGTCTGCTGCTGTCTTCATACTACTGTCTGCTGTCGTCTCTCTTCATACTACTGTCTGCTGTCGTCTCTCTTCATACTACTGTCTGCTGTCGTCTCTCTTCATACTACTGTCTGCTGTCGTCTCTCTTCATACTACTGTCTGCTGTCATCTTCATACTACTGTCTGCTGTCGTCTCTCTTCATACTACTGTCTGCTGTCGTCTTCATACTACTGTCTGCTGTCTCTCTTCATACTACTGTCTGCTGTCGTCTTCATACTACTGTCTGCTGTCATCTTCATACTACTGTCTGCTGTCGTCTCTCTTCATACTACTGTCTGCTGTCGTCTTCATACTACTGTCTGCTGTCTCTCTTCATACTACTGTCTGCTGTCGTCTCTCTTCATACTACTGTCTGCTGTCGTCTCTCTTCATACTACTGTCTGCAGTCGTCTCTCTTCATACTACTGTCTGCTGTCATCTTCATACTACTGTCTGCTGTCGTCTCTCTTCATACTACTGTCTGCTGTCGTCTCTCTTCATACTACTGTCTGCTGCTGTCTCTCTTCATACTACTGTCTGCAGTCGTCTCTCTTCATACTACTGTCTGCTGTCGTCTCTCTTCATACTACTGTCTGCTGCTGTCTCTCTTCATACTACTGTCTGCTGTCGTCTCTCTTCATACTACTGTCTGCTGTCGTCTCTCTTCATACTACTGTCTGCTGCTGTCTCTCTTCATACTACTGTCTGCTGTCGTCTTCATACTACTGTCTGCTGCTGTCGTCTTCATACTACTGTCTGCTGTCGTCTCTCTTCATACTACTGTCTGCTGTCGTCTCTCTTCATACTACTGTCTGCTGTCGTCTCTCTTCATACTACTGTCTGCTGTCGTCTCTCTTCATACTACTGTCTGCTGTCGTCTTCATACTACTGTCTGCTGCTGTCTCTCTTCATACTACTGTCTGCTGTCGTCTCTCTTCATACTACTGTCTGCAGTCGTCTCTCTTCATACTACTGTCTGCTGTCGTCTCTCTTCATACTACTGTCTGCAGTCGTCTCTCTTCATACTACTGTCTGCTGTCGTCTTCATACTACTGTCTGCTGCTGTCTCTCTTCATACTACTGTCTGCAGTCGTCTCTCTTCATACTACTGTCTGCAGTCGTCTCTCTTCATACTACTGTCTGCTGTCGTCTCTCTTCATACTACTGTCTGCAGTCGTCTCTCTTCATACTACTGTCTGCTGTCGTCTTCATACTACTGTCTGCTGCTGTCTCTCTTCATACTACTGTCTGCAGTCGTCTCTCTTCATACTACTGTCTGCTGTCGTCTCTCTTCATACTACTGTCTGCTGTCGTCTCTCTTCATACTACTGTCTGCTGTCGTCTCTCTTCATACTACTGTCTGCTGTCGTCTCTCTTCATACTACTGTCTGCTGTCGTCTCTCTTCATACTACTGTCTGCTGTCGTCTCTCTTCATACTACTGTCTGCTGTCGTCTCTCTTCATACTACTGTCTGCTGTCGTCTCTCTTCATACTACTGTCTGCTGCTGTCTTCATACTACTGTCTGCTGTCGTCTCTCTTCATACTACTGTCTGCTGTCGTCTCTCTTCATACTACTGTCTGCTGCTGTCTTCATACTACTGTCTGCTGTCGTCTCTCTTCATACTACTGTCTGCTGTCGTCTCTCTTCATACTACTGTCTGCTGTCGTCTTCATACTACTGTCTGCTGTCGTCTCTCTTCATACTACTGTCTGCTGCTGTCTTCATACTACTGTCTGCTGTCGTCTCTCTTCATACTACTGTCTGCTGTCGTCTCTCTTCATACTACTGTCTGCTGCTGTCTCTCTTCATACTACTGTCTGCTGTCGTCTCTCTTCATACTACTGTCTGCTGTCGTCTCTCTTCATACTACCGTCTGCTGTCGTCTCTCTTCATACTACTGTCTGCTGTCGTCTTCATACTACTGTCTGCTGTCGTCTCTCTTCATACTACTGTCTGCTGTCTCTCTTCATACTACTGTCTGCTGTCGTCTCTCTTCATACTACTGTCTGCTGTCGTCTTCATACTACTGTCTGCTGCTGTCTCTCTTCATACTACTGTCTGCTGTCGTCTTCATACTACTGTCTGCTGCTGTCTCTCTTCATACTACTGTCTGCTGTCGTCTCTCTTCATACTACTGTCTGCTGCTGTCTCTCTTCATACTACTGTCTGCTGTCGTCTTCATACTACTGTCTGCTGTCGTCTTCATACTACTGTCTGCTGTCGTCTCTCTTCATACTACTGTCTGCTGTCGTCTTCATACTACTGTCTGCTGTCGTCTTCATACTACTGTCTGCTGCTGTCTCTCTTCATACTACTGTCTGCTGTCGTCTTCATACTACTATCTGCTGTCGTCTTCATACTACTGTCTGCTGTCGTCTTCATACTACTGTCTGCAGTCGTCTCTCTTCATACTACTGTCTGCTGTCGTCTTCATACTACTGTCTGCTGTCGTCTCTCTTCATACTACTGTCTGCTGTCGTCTCTCTTCATACTACTGTCTGCTGTCGTCTTCATACTACTATCTGCTGTCGTCTTCATACTACTGTCTGCTGTCGTCTTCATACTACTGTCTGCTGTCGTCTTCATACTACTGTCTGCTGTCGTCTTCATACTACTGTCAGCTGTCGTCTCTCTTCATACTACTGTCTGCTGTCTCTCTTCATACTACTGTCTGCTGCTGTCTCTCTTCATACTACTGTCTGCAGTCGTCTCTCTTCATACTACTGTCTGCTGTCGTCTCTCTTCATACTATTCTCTGCTGTTGTCTCTCTTCATACTACTGTCTGCTGCTGTCTCTCTTCATACTACTCTCTGCTGTCGTCTCTCTTCATACTACTGTCTGCTGTCGTCTCTCTTCATACTACTGTCTGCTGTCGTCTCTCTTCATACTACTGTCTGCTGTCGTCTCTCTTCATACTACTGTCTGCTGCTGTCTCTCTTCATACTACTGTCTGCTGTCGTCTCTCTTCATACTACTGTCTGCTGTCGTCTCTCTTCATACTATTGTCTGCTGTCGTCTCTCTTCATACTACTGTCTGCTGTCGTCTTCATACTACTGTCTGCTGTCGTCTCTCTTCCTATTACTGTCTACTGTTGTCTGTAGTTGTCTGTCTACTGTTGTCTTCAATAATTGTTCTAAAATCAAACTGAAATTGTCAGATTTATACTTACATCGGCTTCGATAATGATGTCCAGTGGTTCTTTGAAATGTGCCATCAACTGCTGGATGATGTTGGGAGCTGTCACCCTGCAGCCAGCTCTGTAGAGAACAGCTTTCACTTCTTCATTGTTTGTGTTTTGTCTGAAGAATTCAGTGAGGATTTTGCCATGCTCTTCAGCAGTTCAAAATGAGAACGCATGCATCTTGGCACAAACAAGTAGGGCCATTGCTGCTTCAAGTCTTCAAATGCTGGCCCTGTAATGGCATTTATCATTTGACACTGCAGGTAGTATATTGTCTCCATAAGGTTTATCACTTCTGCCCTTTCCACTCCTGACAAACCTTCATGTGAAAAGATCTCCGTCTTCCTTTGTCTCATCTCTTCCAAAGCTTCTGATGTCTCCTCAGGTTTAAGTTCAGGGTTCCATCGTTCCATCATCCATTGTATCTGCAAACAACTGTGGATACTATCTCACTATGGCCTTTGCAATCATCAGACATTGGGCTCTGCTTGGATTCACTTCAGACTTTCTCAGGTCATCAACAAGTATTCAAAAAGTAACTTTTGCTTGTCCCGTGTCAATCCTGTTTGTTATTCTAGGCTGAGGTGGAGACATTGGAGGAGAGGATATGGGGCTACTTGACAATGAAGAGGTCTCCATCAATGGGCCAAATGCAGAAATCTGCCTGCGAAGGTCACAACTGTTCTCTGGTTCTGCAATGACAAAAAATATACCATTTTAAGATGGAGGGCCCTATCTTGCACCCAGCGCAATTGACTTTGTACACCGACGCATGTATCATTCCTATTTTGCACCCGCGCAAAGCGCGCTTTTCCCTCCACAGAAGCACGTCGCTAAACTAGGGAATGAACTTGCGCTCCCTGGGCGGTTCAGCGCAAAAAAGGAGGCGTGTTCCGGCGCAAACGTTCCTTCATGCTATTTTGCAGGTTTAGAAAACAATTGCGCCACTAACCAGGAAAAAATAGTTTAAAGTCAGTGGAGCGTTGCGCATGTTATTCATATGCTATTTTAAGGGCGCATGCTTGGCCATAATCAATGTAACGTGTGCACAACGCGCATACACTTTGATTCTCTCATCTACACAGAAGCAGCAGTTTTCATTTTTGCAAATCATACATTATTACGATAGATAGATAGATAGCTAGATAGATAGATAGACAATTTATTATAAAAGCATACATCTAGCTTACACATTTACCCAAATTATCATACGCCTTTTTAACCGAAGTTAATTTGGGTGGGTTTCTCCATCCCCAACGTCCCTGACGAGAGCGTTGCTCTCCTTGGCTGTGAACCGCTCCTGGCGTGCGCCTGGCAAATCCGCCGTTATAATAGGAATCCGCTTTAGAACAAAGCGCGTCTGCTCTTAAAGGGAATGTGAGATGACGCTCTGATTGGTTTATTTCACGTTACGCCCAAACCACACCTATGAATAATGAAGCTACTTCAGACCAACCCATTTTAGATTTGCGCCTGGCGCAAGAGTCATTTATCCCGCCGGGAAAATAGCAACAGCGCCAAGACCAGCCCACAAAGTTACTTGCGTTTCGCGCTTTGACACTTGCGTTTCAGATCGTTAAAATAGGGCCCGAAATGTTGTAGAGTCAGAATGATAACATTCACTCACATTATTTCAGTTGTTGGTGCATATGCTCTTTTGCGCATGTTTATCCAAACATTAGTTTGATGCTTTGACATAGTCAATATGAATATTTATTTGTAGTTTTGTATACAATTGCTACATTAAGATCTATCACATGTCACTGTAAATTTTAGAAACCATCTGTAAATGGGTAAAAAGATTCATGTCAGGATTGTTGGTTTCTGTTTCCTGTTTTATTTTATTTTGGTCTGGTTTTCTGTCTTGTCTTGTTTTACTTCCTGTCTTTGAGTTTTTCCGCCCTTGTGATTGTCTAATGTGTTTCACCTGTTCCTTGTTTTCTCATTACCCTGTGTATTTAGTCTCTGTGTTTCCCTTGTCTGTTGTCAGGTCATTTTATTTTCTGTGTCGGTGTGCTGTGTATTAGTCTGCCTGTTTTTGTCTCTGTGTTGCTTATTCCCGTGGTTCCTTTGTTACTTCGTTTTTTAGATAACCTTTCCTGCTGTTTTTGGACACTTTTTGTTGTATTGATTTTTGTTTAATAAATATCCAAACTCATCACATCGCCTGCCATCTCTGTATTTGGGTCCACATTCTCTTAATCCGTGACAATTCAACATACCATATGAATATACTGTATTTAGTTATCGGCTGTAGAAGATAGGAATACGAAACACACTTGCTAAGTGTGTTGACAAAACACCATAATGTAATACCTGTACATATTTATTGAGATGTATTTGTGTAATATGTTAATAGAAATATGATACACATTTATTTATTTTCTCTACTCTTATCGTCTTTTGACATTTGTCATTGCACTGTAAAAAGTTTAACTATTATTTACTCAATTTATTTGGTGAAACATTTTTATACTCAAAAATATTGAGTAAATGTTAAAGCTTTGAAATCAATGAAATATACTGTATGAATTGGGTAAATGCAAGTATTCTATTCTATTCTATTCTAAAAAAATTAAGTAAATCTGAGTAACTGCATCTGGTACATTAACAAATAAAACTGAGTAGAAATAATTTAACATTTAAACATTTAAAAAACAATATTTATGAGTAATATTAACTGTTTTTATTTATGAGTAATATTAACTTTATTTATTTCCTCTAAACCTTTGTAAAATAGTAGCTTATTCCATACAACAACCAGTATACGTTACATGACATTGGCCTTTATTGTCGATGAGTACAGCAATACAGCACATTTTACACAGTTTTTAACATGTTTACAATATTGCCTACATTTAAACTCATTTAACAAACATTTTATAAGTAAAAATGAAACATTTAATCATTCAGGTAGCCTAATTCAAGTGTAATCAATCGGTCTGTTATCCAATTTCCACCGGATCGGCGCTGGTTCTCGAGCCGGAGATGGACTCGCGCTCTGCGGGTGAACCTCGAACTTTAGACCGCTGTCCTGCATTTCACTCATAGCCGAAAGATACTGCGAGCGACTGACTCAATGACTTGCCAATAAACAAAAAGTGACAGTTCTGAGGACATTTTATCATCCACATTAATTATTTCATTAGGAATAAAGTCGTGTGTTTATGCAAGGCGTTTCAATCACGCGGAAAGAGAGGTGCGATTCTCGTTTAGGTGTGGAATTACGCCACTGTATGTTGTTTTGCATTAAATAAAATTATTTAAAGCACAGTAATGATTTTATAGATAAAATAAAATATACACAAACCTGAAGTTCACAAAGGAAATGCACCAAATCTGCGACGCTGAGAAGAGAGCTGTTGTTCTGGAGACTGGAGAGTTCAAACAGCCCGCGCTCACTCAACTGTCGAGTTGCCATCACGTCAGAGGGTGGGGGAGGGGTGCATTGTTTTAATTGAGTAAACTTACTCAATTTTAAGAGTGTGTTAAATATATTAATAACATTGATTTTTTTTTTACAGTGTGTACAGTATCTGCTTTTATTGTATTTTTCCTTTAATTCTCTTCTCTTGTTTATAATGCCGTATTTTTTCTTATTGTCTTTTCTTCTTTTATCGTAACATTTTATTTTATTTGCTCGTCTTAACTTCTATTATAGTTTATTCTCTTCTCTTTTCATATTGTCATATTTTATTTCCTCTTCTCTTATACTGTCATGTCTTCTCTCATTAAGAGCTCAATGCTGTGTGTGTGTGTGTGTGTGTGTGTGTGTGTGTGTGTGAGAGAGAGTTCAGTCAGTCTCAGCACCAGCTGGCACAGGGGACTCCTCGTTACCTCTAGTGTGTGAGAGTGTATGCTACTTTGTGAGAGTGTGTGTCAGTGTGTGTTACTGTGTGAGAGTGTGTGTTACTGTTCGAGAGTGTGTTACTGTGTGAGAGTGTGTGTTACTGTTTGAGAGTGTTACTGTGTGAGAGTGTGTGTTACTGTTTGAGAGTGTTACTGTGTGAGAGTGTGTGAGAGAGTGTGTGAGAGTGTGTGAGCGTGTTACTGTGTGAGAGTGTGTGTTACTGTTTGAGAGTGTGTTACTGTGTGAGAGTGTGTGAGTGTGTGCATATGTATTTGTGTGTGTGTTACTGTGTGAGAGTGTGTGAGAGTGTGAGTGAGAGTGTGTGTAAGAGAGTGTGAGAGTGTGTGAGAGTGTGCGTATGTATGTGTGTGTTACTGTGAGTGCTAGAGCAGCAAACGTCCAATAGACACACACTCGCTCACAGCCTAACACACCAAGTCAGACCTACACACACACACACACACACACACACTTACTCACAGCCTAACACACCCCATCACACCTACACACATGTATATAATGTTCAATTCCAGGTTCAGTGTTTGTTTATTTTTTATATATTTTTTTTTTATATACATGATTTCTGCATTATAATCCTTTTTATTTTATTTTATTTATTAATCTTTGTTTACTCTATTATTATTGTTTTATGTTATCAGTATTATTATTTTTGCAATATCCAGCCAAGATATTATATATATAATACTATATCTATAATTAATATTATATTATATATAATATAATATCTTTTTTATTGAATTGAACTATTATTATAATTTTGTGTACTAAATGTTCTAAATCATTTTTTATGTTGTTGTGATGCTTTGGCAATACAAAATGTATTTATTTATTTTTTGTCATGCCAATAAAGCTTTCTGAATTGAATTGAATTGAATTGAGTGTGCGTTACTGTGTGAGAGTGTGCGTATGTATGTGTGTGTTACTGTGTGAGAGTGTATGAGAGTGTGCGTATGTATGTGTGTGTTACTGTGTGAAAGTGTGTGAGAGTGTGCGTATGTATGTGTGTGTTACTGTGTGAGAGTGTGCGTATGTATGTGTGTGTTACTGTGTGAGAGTGTGTGAGAGTGTGCGTATGTATGTGTGTGTTACTGTGTGAGAGTGTGCGTATGTATGCAGGGCCGGCGATTGCTATAGGCGAACTAGGCGGTTGCCTAGGGCGACAAATGTGTTGGGGGCGCGGACGCACTCTAGTGTCGCCCTATCTACTTCCCATATTAATCATAAAATTAGAACGAGACGCGAAATAAAACATGTTTATTAAACATGATCAAAGGGCAAAGGGCGCCCCCTCAACCACACGTTTAATTACTTGTCAACCTGATTATTAGATTGAATTTATGATTTTTGTCGACCATTTCTGGATTGGCGGGGGGCGGGAGGGTTGCGTTACGTTACGTTAGGGAAGTGCTCAGCTGCTGGCGCGTTGATCGAAAATGAAGCGGTCTAAACCTCTGGTGCACAGGGACGAAAACGGAGAAAGGAAGAAGATAAAAAATAAAGAGTATAATAAACAGTATAGAGTAAGTCTTCTCATCTTAGCTATTAAGGTGTCCAATGAAATAAATTTACTTAGTATTGTAGCCTACATCACCTAATATTGGACGTTTCATTGCTGTCACTAGCTATAGTTTGCTAGCTATAGTTACTTTGAAGGTGAATAGAAATGGCAGAAACAACTGTTAATATTTTATTATTTGAGATAGAACTAAAAGAACTTAAATATTTTAATTTTGTAGTGGTACATACATTATCCATAATAGCACATTTGTTTGTAGAAGGTATAGTTAAACCAGTTTAATGGTCATAATTTGCTTAAATTAATCCAATTTGGTAAATATCCTTGAACATTCTTTGTAGAATTTGTGTATAAACAATTTACAGTTGATTCTTCAAGTCATAATTTGCTTGTTGAAGTGTTGGAGTGACTATTAGAGCATTTTTGTTTGTTCATCAATGAACATTCTTTGTAGCATTTTTGTATGTGCAATTTATTAGAGTGTATCATTTAAGTAATATTTTGCTTGTTGAAGTGTTGGAGTGACTACAGGTGAAACTCGAAAAATTAGAATATCGTGCAAAAGTTCATTTATTTCAATTATTCAACTTAAAAGGTAAAACTAATATATTATATAGACTCATTACATGCAAAGTGAGATATTTCAAGACTTTGTTATGGCTTACAGCTTATGACATATCAATTCATATCAATTCTAATTTTCTGTGATTTTGAATTTGGGGTTTTCATAAGCTGTAAGCCATAATCATCAAAATTATAACAAATAAAGGCTTGACACTTATCAATTTTTGCCTAGGGCAACCAAAGAGCCGGCCCTGTATGTATGTGTGTGTCAGTGGCGTAGGTTTGATTTTGAAATTGGTGGGGACGGGGACATCAATATAAATATATTTTAAATTTTGATCGAAATTATTGCTAAGGATATATCAGTGTCACTGGATATTGGTAGGGACACGTCCCTAGCGTCCCTACTAAATTCTACGCCCCTGGTGTGTGTTACTTTGTGAGAGTGTGCGTATGTATGTGTGTGTTACTGTGTGAGTGTGTGAGAGTCTTAACACCTTGACACTGAACATGACATCTTCAGTCTGGAATGTGTGTGGGCAGGTTTTCTTCTGAATAATATATAATGATTTCTACTGAATCAGTAACATAGTTATATGACCTCAAGATAAACGATAAAGATAAACAAAATGAACAAGAGTTGCACACACACACACACACACACACACACATACACAATTCAACATCTGTGACGCCCTTTTTGCTGTCGACTTCTATATAAAGCTTACACAGGTTTGCAGACGGCACAGTTCAACAGTAAGCTGCCAGTGCGAGAATTAAGATCTCTGTGAGTTTTATGCTGTTGCTGCTACTCGTCTCCGCAAAGTGAAAGTGTTGAAAGCCAGCAGACTTTTCCTCAAGACATCTACGCTGTTCTGATAGAGATGACTACCTCGTTGTGTCAACTGAAGGAGGACATGGCGCTGTTGCAAAGAGAGACTAAAAGTACAGTAATAATCTATTTGCATCGTGTCATAGCATATTTCATTCAGAAATACCCAAAAGGATAGAAATAAGTATTTTTCTATGTAGTGGCGCAAAGTAGGGCTGCACATATCTACCGATTATTTTCATTGTGGATTAATGTGTGGATTGTCTTCTGGATGAATAGATTAGTTGTTTGGTCTCTAAAATGTGTATCAGTGTTTCCCAAAGCCCAAGATGACGTCCTCAAATGTCTTGTTTTGTCCACAACTCAAAGATATTCAGTTTCCTGTCACAGAGAAGAGAAGAAACTTGAAAATATTCACATTTAACAAGCTGACATCACACAAGTTTCACTGTTTTTTATAAAAAATTACTTGAATCGATTCATCGATTATCAAAATTAGTTGGAGATTTATTTAATAGTTGACAACTGATTCATGCAGCTCTAAAGCAATGTTCAAAGAAACTGAAGGTGCAGTAAAATGAAGCTGACAAAGAAATCTGTTTTTGCAGGTCAAGTAGCACAGCTGAAGACTGAAGTGGACAAGCTGAAGACTGAAGTGGACAAGCTGAAGAAACAACTGACAGGTATTGTTCTCTCTGTTCAACTGTGTGGCATGAAGTTCAACTTATCATTTATTCTAAATAACTGAAAACTGCAGAGTTTGTAATCATAATTCACTTCCGTCTAGTTTTTCTTGCTCCCGGCTGCTTCTAGGACTTTAGAATATTCTAACTCCTAGAAGCAGCCGAATCCCTAGGTACTTATGTACAGTAGCTGCTGCCTCGGAGCCGCCTGCCACCTCTGAGTGGCCGGCTCACGCTCCGCACTAGAGAAAAGTGTAGTGGTGAGATCAGGGAAACACAGCAGGGACAGTCAGGGGAGACAGGTGAGGTGCAGACTGATGAGGTTAATGAAAAGGTAAATTAAACAGGGGAACAAAGTGTAAAGTGGAGTGAACAGGTGGAGGAGGTAATAATGGAGGAGAAAGAGGCAGCAGTTAAATCTAAAATGACTGCTAAACGCAGAAGGAAGGCAAACAGTGAAGTTAAAACAAGGGCAGGGCCGTCCAGAGCAGTCTGGCTCTGCAACATCAGGGCCAGACTCTGGTTAGAGAGGTTTTATAAACATATTGGAGACATTGATGTTTTTAAACAGCGTTGGTGTTTTAATGGTATTGTTTGTTCTGTTGTTGATGAAGAGTTGGTTTTTGCACAATTTTTTACCGGATATTATTTTTAAACATATACTGAGATTTTAATGCATTAGCGCTTTATTTCATTGTGAAATTGTACAAATTATAAATATGTAAATAAAGTGTTTTTGTAAAAAACAAAAAAATCTCTCTCTCTCTCTCTCTCTCTCTCTCTCTCAGTCCGACAGGTTGCATTCTCAGCCTCTCTGGGGGTTGCAGACCCAACAACTATTGGACCCTTTCCCAAGGATACTACCCTGATCTACAAACACGTCGTCACCAACATGGGAAATGCCTACAACTCAAAAACAGGTAGCTCTGATATTCTAACAAACATTTTAGGGATGCACCGAAATGAACATTTTGGCAGAATACCAATATTTAGCGATATAAAACAAGTTTCTATGATAATTATATTTTGTACGTACACGTGTAAACGCTATATTTATAAAACTAATGTCTTTTTTGCAAAACATTTGGAAAATCCCATAAATCATAGATTATTATTCTAAGTGTCTGACAACATTATGGAAAGGATCCCTATAGAGATAGACCTTTTTGTTAAAGAGTAAGATCCTTTTAGTTTAACATGAAACAGCCCCGAAATCACCAAACCCACCAGACCCCATGTAAATAATCAGTACTTTTAGCGTGTTTAGACGCTAGAGCCAGCATATTTCCACATGTAAATGGGTGAATTAAGGGTTTATTTCAACCAAACCAGAGTGGTGATTGTTGGAACAGTGGAAAGATGAACCAAGATGGCTGTTGATAGTTTTATTTTGTTTCTGTCCACTTTGAATGAAGTGTGTTTTACGATGATAAAAGTGCTGATTATTTACATGGAGTCTGGTGGGTTTGGTGATGGTGATTTTGGGGCTGTTTCATGTTAAACTAAAAGGATCTTACTCTTTAACTAAAAGGTCTATCTCTGTAGGGACCCTTTCCATAATGTTGTCAGACACATAGAATAATAATCTGAGTCTGTCAGCGGCAAAAACAAACATTTTTAGTTGACGCTAACTGATGCTGAACATTTGTCCTGTAGGGTTACATTAGAGCTTGTTTCTTGTTTAATACTGGACCAGTTTCAGAGATGTGATATATTGTGCATCCCTAATATATTTCACTTTTATGTTGCTGTTCAAACTTTTTTTTCGTTTTCCATTTAAAATGACAAAAACAAACGTCCAACAGGTATATTCACTGCTCCGGTGAAAGGAGTGTACAACTTTGAGTGGTCGATCGGTGCATATGCAGACGGCAGACACGGTTCAGCGGGTTGGTTGGTCAAGAACTCAGAGAATGTTTTCATGGCATGGGAGAAACAGACGTCCGGTTTTATGAGTTCTTCTAAAGCCGTTGCGCTGTTGCTGGAGGTGGGAGACGTTGTGTGTGTGCGTCTGGTGGCTAACGGTGGCAATGTGGCGTACGACGATGGAAGTCACCACACCACCTTCAGTGGGCATCTGCTGTTCCCCATGTAAGACAGAAACAGCAGCTCTGTGTGATAGTCACTCAGGTTTTTGTTGTCTTAAACAAGTCTTCATAGCACTTCAAAGATTTGCTCAGATTTTCATCTGCATCCAAATAACAAGTAATAATTGTCGACAGGCATCTTTTTTTCCTTCAAATATAAAGTGATTAATGTTTCTGATTCTCTCTTGTTTCTGTCATTTTAATCAAATAAACATATCATTGCAATTATATCTGTGAGCATTTCTTTAATCTGTTTGTTTCAACTTTAACTTATTGAAAGCAGATAATCAAATTCAACATCATAGCAGTATAAAGAAACAGAGAATGTTAAGCTGTTGTAACATATCAACTCTGTACGATGTCCACATGAGATTCTCTGGACATTGTACGGTTCAGTCTCGCTTTCTAACATGAAGCACACAACAGGAGATTTGTAAACTTAAGTAGTTTTGGTGCCTAAATCTAACCAAACTGTGACTGTTTCCCAGCGTTAACAGCATAATTTTAGGTGTTAAAATCATGTCTCTAGATCAGCTGGCCCACTCAGTTCGAACCGCAAATCAATTTCCAAATATCAAATTGTTGGTTTCACAGGTATTGGGACCAAGTGGCCTATAACATTTCAATTGTTGTTATACTGGCCGCAGTTAGAGGGCACTCCCTCAAAAGGCAAGAGGTTTGTTGCCAAGCAACCGCGGCCTTGGTCTTGACTGGCAAACCTCATTCCCAAAGATATGCGGCGCAAAGAGAGACATAATCAACCCAAAAAAGAAAACTGGACCAAAAGAAACATGTCTTCCAGGCAAGATGGGAAACAGATTATCTTTTTACAGAATTCAAACTCACTGCCTCACAGTGATTATTATTTAACCAGTTCTTAAGAAACTTCATAATAGCTGGAACAGCTTCCAGAAGAGATCAGATGTGCTCCTACAGTAGCCACATTCAAATCCAGACTCAAAACACTTCTGTTTAGCCGTGTATTTGCTGAATGAGCACTGTGCCACTGTTCGTCCGACTGTTTTTACTGTATTATTTTATTTTATTTTATTTTTATTCTAAACTGTTTTAATTATTCTTATTTCTTTTGATTATTTTAATTTCTTCTATGCAAGCACTTTGAATTACCATTGTGTATGAAATGTAATATATAAATAAACTTGCCTTGCCTTAGCCTACATACATTTCAGAAACTCGCAGGCTAAATTCCTATCCGACCCACTCTTCGCAGACGACTCCAATCACCCCGTCACACGATTCCGCTTTCAAAAACACCTTAAGTCCATTTTGCTCCAATCCGGCATCCCATCCTCACTTTTCCAGCCATTCATTTCGTATAGGTGCAGCAACCACTGCTGCCTAAAAAGGCCATTCCCAGCAGCAGATCCAAGTACTCTGCCACTGGTCGTCAGAGGCTTTCAAGAGTTACATCAAGTCCATATCAAAGAAGCTCAACGAACCCTCATCAGCTAAATTCTTTAGCGTTGACTTTTCTCATACACACAACCGTACAGGTCCACCACTCCCGCAGGAACCCCGTTCCCCATTCTAACTTGCTTCACTGCCGCAGCAGTGTTATCTCTTCTGCTCCCACAGGAGCTCATTTTTCCTTCCGACTCGCCCTTGGACAGCTGGAAAGCAAAGTTTGGGTTCCACTTCCGTAGCAGTGTCATCTACTGTTTCCCATTTCAATTCATTTCACTGCCAATTTCATTTCACTGCCATAGCAGTACCATCTCTTCTGCTCCCGCAGGAGCTCAGCCCTCCGTCCAAATTCCCCTTTTGCATAGTTTGGAAAACAAGTCGATAGCAAGTTTGGTTTCCACTGCCGCAGCAGCATCTCCTCCTCTCCAACAGGAACTTGTTCTCAATCCAACTGGCTCAGTGGATAGTTAGAAAGCAAGTCGGAAACAAATCTTTTCCACTGCAGCATCATCTACTTCGCCCAAACTTGTTACCTCGTCCAAACTTGATCCACTGCCGCAGCAACGTTATCTCTTCCGCTCCCGCAGGAGCCCAGCTGTTCGTCCAACTTGCCTTTTGGACAGTTGAAAAGCAAGTTGAAAAGCAAGTTTGGTCCACTGTCGCAGCAGTGTCATCTCCTCCGCTCCTGCAGAAGCTCCGTTACTCCATCCAAACTGGCTCCACTGCCGCAGCAGTGTTCTCTTTTGCCCCTGCCCTCACATCTCTGTCCAAAATTGCCCATTGGATAGTTGGAAAGCAATTTGAAAAGCAAGTTTGGTCCACTGCCACAGCAGCTTGCTTCAACTGCAGCAGTTATGCTATTCTCCTGCGCTTCCACAGGAGCTCACGCCATACAACCTTCCCCAGCCAACCGCCTGTGAGGCCCACCCATCTGATGCAATGACAAAGAAACTCCAGTCCGATGATGCAAGAAGCCCTCCCATTCCAGCGACAAACCCCCTCCCTACGATTGGCACACTATAAGTTTTTGGGTATTCGCCCAGAGCCCTCTCCTCGGACAGCACGCCAAATACACATACTATTTATTCTATCTGACTTATTTGTAAGTGTGAATTTGTGAATATGCTTTAAGACAAACCATGTGTAAATTCATAAGTCGACACCATTGCTGAGTATTTTCTCCTTAAAACTGCAGTGAACCAAAGACAGTCTCAAAAACACGCTTTGAAATCGCTGGTGTTTCTGACGTCACAAACTATCTTGTAACCAATCAGATCAACGTGTGATCGTCAACCAGTGGATCTCTGAGCTGAGTGAGTGAGTGGAGGCGGGGCTCATTTGCATAT
Source organism: Abramis brama (assembly GCA_022829085.1). Classification (NCBI taxonomy): domain Eukaryota; kingdom Metazoa; phylum Chordata; class Actinopteri; order Cypriniformes; family Leuciscidae; genus Abramis; species Abramis brama. The sequence continues at coordinate 32,662,814 of CM040785.1, forward strand.
TCATAGAACTGTGTATACTAAATGAGGCAAGGGTGTCGAGTTACATTCAAGATATTTTAAGACATGAAGAAATATGGCTTTTTTTTTCCAAGGAATTTTTTTTTTAAATATGTAATTTTGGTGATTAAAGGTGAGTTTTAAGGGATACAATTATTGAATACAGGGGGACTTTAATACATTGAAGATTTGTATGTTTGCAATAACTCCTTATTGGATATAATGCATGGTCTTCTCTTTATATCTTTCTTTTTCATTGTGTCAGAACAGGATTTGCTTTCTAGGATGTATTAATTGATTGTTGATTTTTAGAGTGTAAAACCATCCCACAAAGGTTATTTCAATTCTATTCAGATGTTGTGTGGTATGAAACACTGTTGTTTGCTGACATTGTTCCTCCAGTACACAAAAACTGGAGTTCCTTTCGTTGTCACTCCGAGTTACGTCGGATGATGACGAATGGGGTTTCGCTTAGAAAGCCTATCATCTTCGAGTATATAAAACGAGCCAATGGCAATGAAATGCCATGGGTCTGCGGAATTTGCATAGCGTATCTCCGCCCCACGCAGGGGGTATATAAGGAAGTGCGCGAGCAACATGCAGATATGTTTTCGCTTCGGAGCCAAGTTGATTCTTCACTCCACAGCCAATTCTGAGTTCATCTCTTCACTCTCTTCGAGACGAGCCTCTCTCCAAGTGTTGGTGTGACAGCGAGTTCCAGCGAGTGCACATTCCCTGCTTATCTGTGCAGTGATTTGCCAGAGTGTGTGTGTTCTCTCCCTGGTCGCTTCAACATTTGCGGAGAAATCTCCTTTCACAAAAGAGCATTGCACGCGGCACGTCGTTTTAAAGATGCCTCGCCCGTGTATTTCTGGTTGCGGTCTCTATGTGTCTGACTCTGATGGGCACAATCGCTGCCTTGTGTGTCTGGGTGTCGAGCACGCTAAGGCAGCGTTTGTGGATGAGTCATGTTCCCATTGCGGGAACATGCCCATCGCACGGTTGCGGTCGAGACTCAATGACCTGCGTGGTAGAGTCCCCTCACCCGCACCCCGATCTACGTGCTCCACGAGAGCTGGTACTTCGGCTGGCGGCCAGGGTGACCTGAGGGTTACGGTGTGGAACAAAGCGCCGACTATTCCACGCTCCACACCGTCCTCTAGCACTGTGCAACCTGCGAGTGTTCCAAATGAGCCTGCAGTACAGTCCACTGACTTGCCGCAGGTCTCATTTGGCGCTCCAGAGGAGGACCGTATGTCGATCGCTGCATCACAAGGTGGGCAGGAGTCCTTGGGAAGTGACGATTTGGCTGTGCTGCCACCCTCGGGTGTCCCAGCATTGCCCGAGTCTGATCCCGAGCTGACGGCCATGCTTTCCCGGGCAGCCGCGGCCATTGGTCTTGAGTGGTCCCCGCCACCTGGGCCGGTGCGCTCGCGGCTGGATGATTGGTTTTTGGGAGCGGCCGCTGACCCTCGTCGCCGCCCAACCCCAATACCTTTCTTCCCGGATGTGCATGAGGAGGTCACGAGGTCCTGGAAGGCACCATTGTCTTCCCGCGATCGCTCGGCGACCTCCTCCGCCTTTCCTCCTCTCGATCAGGGGGCTGCTAAAGGGTACACTGGGGTTCCCCAGGTTGAATGCTCTGTTGCGATGCAACTGTGTCCTCAGAGTGCTTCTTCCCGTGGCGACCCAAAGCACCCCTCCAAGGCCTGTAGGTTCTCCTCCACCCTCGTGGCGAAGGCCTACAGAGCTGCGGGGCAGGCAGCCTCCTCACTGCATGCCATGGCGACACTGCAGGTCTACCAGGCCCAGTTGTTACGTGACATGCACGAGGGGAGGACTGACCCAGCACTCTTCGATGAGTTGCGTGCCGCCACCGACCTCGCTCTCCGGGCGACGAAGGTGACCGCACGCTCGCTGGGTCAGGTGATGTCCACATGTGTGGTCCAGGAACGACACCTGTGGCTTAACCTGGCTGATATGCGGGAGGCCGAGCGGACCCGGTGCCCAGCAGTTCTCGACTGCCCAGAAGCAGACTGAGGCTCTAAAACATGTCCTGCCCCGGCGGCCCACTGCTTCGGCAGCGCAGTCGTCGGCACAGGTGCCTCAGCCTGCTCGCCGCCAAGGGCGCCCTCCTGTGGCTCCCGCCCCTCCCGACCGGCCTCAGCAGTCATCTGCCTCCGGCCCGCGTCGTGGAGGAAGCCGCAGGAAGGCGCCACAGCCCTCTCCCGCCCCGCGCCCCGCTAAACGCCAGGCCAAGCGGCGCCCCTGAGACGGGCTGCTCAGAGATGGCACTGAGTTCTTTTCTTCAGGAGACGGTAGCAGGGCCGCTCCTTCCCCCGGTGGAGGGCCAGGGGAGAATCCTTGGTTATCCCATTCCCGCTGCTCGTCCCACGACGGGCAGCACCCTAAAATGGTTAGAGAAAGAACTCACTCTCCCATCTCTGAGCACACAGAGTTCTCGGATGACAGTGCGCGCCGCTCACGAGCCCCGCCACTCTCATCCCCCTCTGTCGCCAGACCCCTGCCAGAGCATGCCCCCGTGGGACGCTGGTCCTCCCCTGGCCTCCTCTGGCAGGACGCGGCTAATGACCGTGCCCCCGCACCGGGCCGCTATGCCACCCACGCCTGGGCCGGTCATTCCGCCTCGCTGCACCACTGACGGTACGTCTGTGGTCCGTATGACCCCGCTGGTTCAGTTTCTGGGAGCCTGGTTAGAGCTTCCCAGTCTGTCCCACTGGGTCGCGAGGACCATCAGGCTCGGCTACGCGATTCAGTTCGCGCGGTCTCCTCCCCGCTTCAGGGGAGTCCGCTTCACTATGGTCGGTGGCAATGCCCCTGTCATGAGAGCGGAGGTCGCCACCCTACTGGCGAAGGGTGCGATCGAGACTGTCCCTCCAGCCGAAATGAAGTCCGGCTTCTACAGCCCCTACTTCATTGTACCGAAGAAATCCGGTGGATTACGACCTATCCTGGACCTGCGCGTCCTGAACTGCTCCCTTCACAGGCTGCCGTTCAAGATGCTCACGGCCAAACGCCTTTTCGAATGCGTACAGCCACAGGATTGGTTTGCAGCGATCGACCTGAAGGACGCCTACTTCCATGTCTCCATTCTTCCTCGACACAGACCGTTTCTTCGGTTTGCTTTCGCGGGGCAGGCATACCAGTACGCGGTTCTCCCTTTCGGGCTAGCCCTGTCTCCTCGCGTCTGCCCATATGCCCTTCCAGGGCTCTACAGTGCGAGTAATTCACTCGCATTTGCGCCTAAAAATAGTTATGTGCGAACTTGAAAAATAATTTACGAGCACAGTGCGCGAGTGACGGGCTGTTCTCAATACACTGAAGACAACAGCGCGATGAAGCGAAGCATACCATTGATTTCACATGGAAAGCAAGCAAGAGGACGGGGTCGCAACTGCGTGATGTGAACATTTGATGACGTGCTTAACTTTATTCAAATGGGAGCGACGATTCGCAACCATTGAGCCAATCACTGAAATAGTGTGGGAATGTGCGGGAACTGCTGGATTTTAAGTGAGAGAGTCCACCCAACAGTGCTAAAAATAAACGTGTGAGAGCGTGTTATTGGCTATATGTCATGTTATAGCCAGATATGATGACGCTACTGCAACACGCATCACGACAGATGAGCGATCCATTCATCAAGCTAACGCGCAAACTGCCGCGAATTAAAGTGAAAGTAAGTCGTAGACGCTCATCACACAATCACATTCATTAATAGTAAAGAAACGAAATGATATTAGGCTAACGGTTACCAGTGCTACCAGTGCTGCTATCGCTCTCTCCTATCGCTGATTTTGAAATGAGCTTATGATGATCAATAAAATGCTGGTCATATCTGTTGCTTTTGGTGACGTGAACTAGGCCTACATTAAATCTGCATATAACGCGGGAATAGAAGATCCGATTTAGTTTTGCGAAAACACACAATGTGACTAGGTGTAAATTGAATCGTTTTGATCAGTAAAAACTCATGAAATCGTTTTGATCAGTAAAAACGTATGCAGTGACCAGGTGTAAACAGGCCGCTACACCATAAAAAAAGTAAAGTAAACACTTAGTGAGCTAGATACGCAACACAGTATGAAGCCTATAGTCATTATCTCAAAAGACCAAGTGAAAAAAAAACTAAATAATGAACTCCCGCACACTATCAATAGGCCTACTTGCAAATGAGTATCAAAATTTTATTAGCAACCCACCAAATTTTATTTTAATTATGTCCCACCAAAAGACCAAGTGCATAAACTGAAGTTACGACCAAAACAGTCGACACTGAGGACAGGAAGACGACAAAAACTCATTTTTGATGTAACTTAATATAGGCTACTGCAAGTACTGCAAAGGGAAAAAGCAAGCAGGCATTTGTTTTGTTTTTAGCACTTCATACTTTATTGAGGTGTATATTTTTATATATATTTTGAAGTAGGTTAAAAATAATAATTGCATAATTATTAAACAGGTAACGTTAGTTCACCCAAAATAGAAAATTCTGTAATTTATTACTCTCCATCATGTTGTTCCAAACCCGTAAGACTTTCACTCATCTTCGGAACACAAATGAAGAACTTTTTGATGAAATTGAGAGATTTCTTTCCCTCCATTGACAGCCTACACAACTACCACTTTGATGCTTCGAAAAACGTTCATAAAAAGATCATAAAACTAATCCATATGAATTGAGCAGTTTAATCAACTTTTTTCACTGTGCTCCTATATTTCTTTGTGTGCTCCTAAATTTTTTCATTTAGGAGCACATGTACTCCTTGGGAAAAAAGTTAGCGTAGAGCCCTGCCTTCTCGACTCACGTTGCCCTTCCGAGGGGGAAAAAAATAAATAAATAAAAAGTACAATGGATGCAGAATTTCATGTAGGCCTATAGATAAAAATAAAAAAATCGTAAAGCCTCATTCACTTCCATTCGGGCACTGAAAGTGAAAGTCTGTAGGGGAAGGGCAAACGCTGTTTACGTGGCTGCAGCGCTGCACATGATTGACACCTGCGCTGAGCCTGCATGAGCGGCCCTAGAAGGAGATTGTCGCGGTTGTCGGGTGAGACGACTCAACGTTGTCGGAAAGGTGAGTTTGTGATGTATAACAAACGAACGATCATCATCAGGGTTCCAGACTGCGACCATTTTTTGAGAATGTGCGAGTTAAAATTTTATGTGGTCGCATTTGTGCGAGTGCATGGTCATGTAGGCTACTACTCAGTTAAATTCACGCATGAATTTTCCTGCATTGATTGTTTTAGCGCCCGCCAAAGTGAATTTTTGTCCCGCCAAAGTCTTATTTGATCGGTGATTAATGTAGATGAACTGCTGCACTTGTGACGGCGCATGTTTAGCTGAACGAACGAGCAGAGAGAGGGAGACCCGGTCGCGCGCGCGCACTCTCTCTCTTCGGAGCCAGGCGAACGTGTAAACAAGACTTCACCATCTCCAAACTAAGCGCTGTCTTGCTCTCTCTCCCTCACACATATTAATCAAAATAAATCGACACGGTGGTAAAAGGTCGGAAGACCAAAAGTTTCATGTGGAGCATTCGGAGATATTTTTTTTCCTGAATTACCGCTGGTGTGAATTGTGCTAAATAAGTTGCCTTATCTTCTCTGAAAAGCGTTCTGGACATTCAGCTGACATAAAACAACACTTTAATTAAACGGAAAAAAAAAGAAAAAAAACTATCCAGTGATGAAATGTTTTCTGTGTTGACACAAATCTTGAATGTGTCCATGTCCTAACTGCTGGGATAATAACGCGCATGACACGTCCAATTCGCGAACTAATGACTCCTTTGAACCGATTCATTTTAATGAATGGTTAAAACAACTGATCTTTCCAACAGTGAACTCAGGAGACGTCTGAATCGGTGTAGGTTCGGTTCAGGTCAGAGCAACTGCCCCTCAAAATTCCTGTGCACGTCCCTGGGCCTATAGACCTTCAATCAGTTCCAAAGTTGTATTTGTAGTAGAAGCACAGTAAAAACAACACTTACCATGCTTTTACCACATTAACATTAGTTTTACTGTGATAAGTGTAGTAAAAAGACAGTAATCACAAAACTGACCATGCGTTTACCACACTATTGGTAGTCTTAATGTGATACGTATTGTAAATGTACAGTAACCACAACACTTACCATGCTTTTACCACAGTAACCCTAATTTTACTGTGATAGGTGTGGTAAAAGGACAGTAACCACAAAACTTACCATGCTTTAACCCTCTGAGGTCTGAGCTGTTTTCTGGGCCCTGGAGGTGTTCTGACATGCTCTGACATTTCTGGTTATTTCTGTTACTTGTGACATTTTCATGGCTAAAGTCTAATTACACTGTATTCAGCACAAACTCTGCTACAATAATATATCAGCAGCATGTATGTAAAAGTTTGTAGTTTTGAGATAATGACATTTATGCGTGGTTTTTGAAAATACAAAAAAAAATTCTCACTGAAATAAGGCCATGAAACCCATACTGATTATTTCTTCACAAGACTTTTGAAAATTGTATGACGTAGCCTAGAATATTTGCTGCAAAACTATGTGAAAATCACCCTGACTGCTCATTCAGATAAGACAATATATTGATTTAAAAATTTTACGACGTGTTTTGTGTGAAAAAGCCTTATGCGAGAGCTCATTAATATGTAAGCTTTTCTCACCTGAGAAAGACAAAGAACCTCCCCTAACGGCCCTATTAGGAGCTATCAGGCCCCTATCATTCTGAGCAACCTTGCACAATACTGTAAATGAGGAGATTTAAAAAATAATGGCTTTTAAATTGTTTGGATTTATTTACAACACAACATAATCCAAAGATACACAACAAATGCCAAAAAAGCACTTCAAAGACAGAGACCTTTGTGCCATTCCTAAAAACATTGTACATACCTTTCATTTCCAAGATTTTCACTTTACCATGTTCACGTACTGAGACTCATGTGAATGTTGAAGTCCTCAGTGGCATCTGGGACCTGAAAAAAAAAAAAGTGAACATACTGATATCAAGAGAAAGGCCTGCACGATTTTGGAAATAAATATTAGATTTTTCTGGTTAAAATTGCTTTTTAAAATTCCTTTTTAAAATTCACAGAATACACACACACACACACGTTTCCAACGATATATAATATAATGAACACCAGGTTTGTTGTGCCTTGTAGGCATAAGGTATATGCGCAGTGCGGATAAAATAATAATAACAATAAATAACCTATAGCAGCCTATAAATCTTCCAAAAGAAGCTAGAGAAAAATATATTGATTATCATGTTACTTCAAATGTTTCCATCCGTTATGATGATATGAAATGAGATAATAATAAAAACATGAAGCCGTTTGGTGCGTTTTGCTTTCATCCAAAATATGATACATTCAAACGCGATCGCTTGCAAAATATGATACATTCAAACGCGATCGCTTGCAAAATATGATACATTCAAACGCGATCACTCTCAAATATAAAACATTATGGTTACCATAAACATATCTATGTTTGAGCAGATATCCACAAACACAGTAAACACATATGATACATTCAAACGCGATCGCTTGCAAAATATGATACATTCAAACGCGATCGCTTGCAAAATATGATACATTCAAACGCGATCACTCTCAAATATAAAACATTATGGTTACCATAAACATATCTATGTTTGAGCAGATATCCACAAACACAGTAAACACGGGTCTAAATATTATAATATTCCCCATATATCTAGCAACAGTTCAGCTGCAACGTGACATTTATGCAACAATAACAAACTAGGCTATGTAAGAATTTCTTACCTTATCTTTCTTGTCTTCAAATCGCGTTCTTCTTCTTCTGAGGTAGCCTAAATCCAATGTAAGCTCAGGCACGTCTTTCAAACTCGACGAAAAGTGAAGTGAAGTGTTTTGTTGTTGAGGTAACGAGCGCGTTCGCGTTCCATGTGGAGATTTGCATGTGAATATCTTTTGCGCGAGTAGGCGTGGCCAAATTAACTGTAATGAGCAAGCGTTTGAGAAGCTGGACATCTTGTTGGTTTTATACAAATTACTTAAACAGAGAATATTTGTTTTCGTTTTGAATCCGATCATTTAAAAGTACACACTTAAATGTTTATAAAGGTATATGGCTCATAAATGTGTGACAAGTATTCGCTGAGTTTTGTTTCAGTTTATAGACGTGCTCAAGAAAAAAAAGTTCACCGCGACAGAGAGGCAGAACGCACACCCTGTTTATTTTCTTTATTTTACAAAAGCACAATGTTTTGATTTGATTGTAAGTGGACACATACAAAAGGAGAAATATCACAGATTCTTTTTTTATATTTCTTTTTTCTGTATGACCATAAATGATGGAGTAATTTAAGTTTATAGTGCTACAATGTGGAGAAAATCCGGCAAAACGCGTCGGCGCGTTTGTCGACCTCAGAGGGTTAAACCTCAGTAACCTTAGTTTTACTGTGATTGGTGTAGTACAGGGCAGTAATCACAAAACTTACCATGCTATTCCCCAGAATTGGTAGTTTTAAAGTGATATTTGTTGTAAATGCATATTAAACACAACACTTGCCGTGCTTTTAATGCTTTATAATGTAACATCCAATATTTGTAAGGCAGTACTTTGTCCTTTAAATAATCCTATATTTTAATTATACATAATGATATTTTCTTTTCTTTTTTTTCAGCTGAAAAGACCAAAAGGGCCTTTCGGACGCAGTCAGCCCATTATTGTTTGAGGACAAGTAAACGGAGGAGACGGAAAGCTGCATAGGTAAATATTCGCAATGGTATGTATGTGTTGTTTTTAACCCTAAATCAAATAATTTATCAAGCATTTGTTGTTTCTTAAACCTTTTCTCACCAAACCCATAGCCCAATCAGTACAAACATAGTCTGAAGGTCTTAATAATTCACAAGATTTAACAAGTTGTCAAATTCGTACGATACTCGTACATATTTGTATACTCGTACACAATCCTGCAGCTTTTACTCTTAGTGCTGTCATTGGCTACTGCCTCAATTCCTGTACGTATTTATCGCGATATTTGTAAATCAGTTGCGCCACTTCTTGGAAAGTAGTCGGATGTCCCACACACTGTCAGAAAGTTGATATTAATTGCATTGTATTTATTACAATTATTACAAATTGGTCCCCGTCTGTTTATGTTCCAGTGATACATGATGTCTCTCCACACCTCATAACCTACCTCTGTTTGCAAGAGTGGAAAAGCTTATCTGACATTATCATGTCACATGACATCAGATACTCAATTATTTTGTCGTAATCAGATCAGTTACACTGCCCTACCCGTTTGCATGTAAATCATTTTCATACGATTATTGCTTGCTATTAAAGACATACTTTTATTCATAGAAATGCCCACATATCAGTGAACTTATAACATAAAAATGCTTTTAACATTTAATTATGCAACACTCTTTACAGAAAAATATCCCACAGTTATGGATAAACTCACAACATCATCATCAAGTGCTGTGCTGGGCACATTGGGTGACAAGTGTCCTCCAACGTATTCGATCCGTGGCCAAGTTCTCCACATCTTCCCATGGGACACTGACATTCTTCAGGTCTTCGTGAAACATCTGTCTCCGTGTCTTCCTTGGTCTTCCCTGTCTCCTGCATCCTCCTGGTGGTGTCCTCTTCATCACTGTGTTTGGGTGTTGTTGTTTGGGCATGTGTAGGATGTGTCCAGCGAGGTGCACCCTTTGCTCTGTCTCAGTTTCTGAAAGTCTTCATGTGAAGTCCACTCCTCCTCGTGATCTCTTTGATATATGCAGAACCAATGTTGAAAATAGTGATTTATCTTTTTCCATATTGTTAAAGCATTTTGTTTTCTCTTTCAGCTTCATAAACTGTACTTGATTTCTGCCTAATGCCTTTATAAAAAAGGGTCAGTGCTCATCAGGTGTTTTGCTAAAGGACATATTCATTCCATAATAAAAGTGACCAATAATCACAAGGATATAGAATGAAAGTTGAGAATGTAAAATGTTGTGCTTATATTTTTGCCTATTTTTTCTTTAAAGCAAAGAAACAAATGTATTTTCACATAACAAAGTTGAATCTCATCTCTTGGTTTGTAAATATATAACTTCATCATAGCAATTTTTTAACGTTAATGTATGTGTCACTATAATAGATTGCCCCTGTATCTGGATATTTTTAATTAACTGATTTTTATAATGTTGTGCTGTAGTTTTGGCACTACATTTGTCTTTAAACAGTTTGACATTAAATATTGGAATATGCTTTCAAAATTGTGTCCATTCATTTGTGCTTTTGTTACATTTATTTGAATATAATTGATATACCTTTAATATACTATACATACACTGTAAATGTTAGAAGCACTTTAGAACATGTAATTATATTTAATTAAAATACTGCAAAACTACCCCTGCTGTAGGACATTGCTTAGAAAAAAGTTTCTCTTTCAAATTTATGCATCAGTCTAATCAAAAAAGCAAATTTGTAGCATTGATCATGTGAACTCGTTTTTGGATGGTAACCACACAACGGAGTATTTTGTTTTTAAATATGAGTTTTATAATTTAATTAGAAGGAATACATGTTTAACAGCCTAAATATAACATATTTAAGGTATCTATCCCTGCAGCCGGAACCAGAAGAGATCTGTCATCATTTACCATAAATGGGCATGTAACTGTGACGCATCTGTTCAGCTGGGTTGTTATTGGCTGTGACTTTATCGCAGAACTCGCTGTGATTGGACAATCGTTTAACACATATAAAACGGCGCTTCATGTTACAAAGTATGTTTTGGTGTTATTATTACGTTAGTTATAGATTAAGCTAACTATAAAGTGTCTCTATGTTGTGAGAAATTACTCCTTTACTGAGATCCTAACCCTAAGCATGTCTGCACATTTCAATGAACTACAGCTCCATGCTTCCTGCTCCATTGATAGAATGACAGAGATATGTGGGTAATGTAGTTTAAAACGTTTAGTAATGAAACAATAAATGTTAAATAAATAATAGATGTTGAGACTTCTTCCTCTGGTTGAGAAAAAGCTACACCACATCAGTGATCACATCTTCTGTTCATGTACTGTAGGGTTCAACTGAACAAACTGTTTAGACGAGGAAGAAGAACATGAACACGATAGAGACGTACATGGAAGAGCAAGAAACTGGTTTAGCTGTGATAATGAATCATTATATTCCAACACAATATCAAATTCTATAGGTGACTGAATATGATTCTCTGGCACTCAGTTTATGGCTTCAGCAGATGTGAATGGATCAATATGATGTTAATGTATTTTTGAAGACACGTTTTTATTTATCTTGAATCTCATTTGTCTTTATGCTACTTTATCAACTTTATTGATAAAGTGTTGTTTAATAAAGTCCTCCAATAAAGTGTTGTTTAATAAAGTATGGTGAATATTGTGTATTGAAAGTGGTGTTTGGTACAGTAAATAAAAAATTTTATTTTAGAAATTTTAATTTCTTATTTATTTAGTATTTATTTTTAATTTAGTTTTAGTAGTTTTAATTTTAATTTAGTAATTTAGTAGTAATTTAGTACTTTAGTAATTTAGTAATTTAGTTTTAAATTCATAATTTAAAAACAACTACATATAACTAATGACCATGATTATTTTACTTAGGACATAAAAACTTAGATCTGATTAATGATATTTGGGACAACAATGCAACATAAGTTGCATATACTTGCATGTATGTCACGTTTCGGTGAAATAAAGGGAAACTGAATTACAAGAGGCTGCAGTGGGCTATCTTACTATAATTGCATAATTGAAGATGATCCATGTTGATCATTCTAGTACATCTACTACTGCTTTTCAAATGAAAGCATAGACATTACTGATGTCAGGCATATAAGCAGCAATCAGAAGGGGTGAAAAGGAAATTCTGGCACTGTTTTTTTTTTTTTTTTTGTTATACTGAATGGTGCATTATCCTTGTGTAATCGTAATAGTGTGTGTAGATCTGTGTAGATTGTACTGCCCTTCCACCCCCAGGGCCCCAGCAACGGCCCCCAGAAGAGCAAACAAATGCACATTTCAAATGGCTGTAACTCAAAGTCCGGTTAGTGTATCAAAGAGAAAATCGGCAGGACAGCTGCTTATGCTATGTTTAATAAATAATGTTGGCCACAGTTTTCAGACATATATGGAAAGTTGGCATAAAGGTTATTTTTAAAGTGCTCACAGTAAAATATAAAATTTCAGCCTGTCCCTCATATATGTCATAAAGGTTTGCACAATGAACACATTTAGATATCCAGTTGTCCATTAAATATATTATTTATTTAACATTTATTGTTTCATTACTAAACGTTTTAAACTACATTACCCACATATCTCTGTCATTCTATCAATGGAGCAGGAAGCATGGAGCTGTAGTTCATTGAAATGTGCAGACATGCTTAGGGTTAGGATCTCGGTAAAGGAGTAATTTCTCACAACATAGAGACACTTTATAGTTAGCTTAATCTATAACTAACGTAATAATAACACCAAAACATACTTTGTAACATGAAGCGCCGTTTTATATGTGTTAAACGATTGTCCAATCACAGCGAGTTCTGCGATAAAGTCACAGCCAATAACAACCCAGCTGAACAGATGTGTCACAGTTACATGCCCATTTATGGTAAATGATGACAGATCTCTTCTGGTTCCGGCTGCAGGGATAGATACCTTAAATATGTTATATTTAGGCTGTTAAACATGTATTCCTTCTAATTAAATTATAAAACTCATATTTAAAAACAAAATACTCCGTTGTGTGGTTACCATCCAAAAACGAGTTCACATGATCAATGATACAAATTTGCTTTTTTGATTAGACTGATGCATAAATTTGAAAGATAAACTTTTGTCTAAGCAATGTCCTACAGCAGGGGTAGTTTTGCAGTATTTTAATTAAAGATAATTACATGTTCTAAAGTGATTCTAACATTTACAGTGTATGTATAGTATATTAAAGGGATATCAATTATATTCAAATAAATGTAACAAAAGCACAAATGAATGGACACAATTTTGAAAGCATATTCCAATATTTAATGTCAAACTGTTTAAAGACAAATGTAGCGCCAAAACTACAGCACAACAGTATAAAAATCAGTTAATTAAAAATATCCAGATACAGGGGCAATCTATTATAGTGACACATACATTAACGTTAAAAAATTGCTATGATGAAGTTATATATTTACAAACCAAGAGATGAGATTCAACTTTGTTATGTGAAAATACATTTGTTTCTTTGCTTTAAAGAACAAATAGGCAAAAATATAAGCACAACATTTTACATTCTCAACTTTCATTCTATATCCTTGTGATTATTGGTCACTTTTATTGTAACTATTCAATGAATATGTCCTTTAGCAAAACACCTGATGGGCACTGACCCTTTTTTATAAAGGCATTAGGCAGAAATCAAGTACAGTTTATGAAGCTGAAAGAGAAAACAAAATGCTTTAACAATATGGAAAAAGATAAATCACTATTTTCAACATTGGTTCTGCATATATCAAAGAGATCACGAGGAGGAGTGGACTTCACATGAAGACTTTCAGAAACTGTGACAGAGCAAAGGGTGCACCTCGCTGGACACATCCTACACATGCCCAAACAACAACACCCAAACACAGTGATGAAGAGGACACCACCAGGAGGATGCAGGAGACAGGGAAGACCAAGGAAGACACGGAGACAGATGTTTCACGAAGACCTGAAGAATGTCAGTGTCCCATGGGAAGATGTGGAGAACTTGGCCACGGATCGAATACGTTGGAGGACACTTGTCACCCAATGTGCCCAGCACAGCACTTGATGATGATGTTGTGAGTTTATCCATAACTGTGGGATATTTTTCTGTAAAGAGTGTTGCATAATTAAATGTTAAAAGCATTTTTATGTTATAAGTTCACTGATATGTGGGCATTTCTATGAATAAAAGTATGTCTTTAATAGCAAGCAATAATCATGAAAATGATTTACATGCAAACGGGTAGGGCAGTGTAACTGATCTGATTACGACAAAATAATTGAGTATCTGATGTCATGTGACATGATAATGTCAGATAAGCTTTTCCACTCTTGCAAACAGAGGTAGGTTATGAGGTGTGGAGAGACATCATGTATCACTGGAACATAAACAGACGGGGACCAATTTGTAATAATTGTAATAAATACAATGCAATTAATATCAACTTTCTGACAGTGTGTGGGACATCCGACTACTTTCCAAGAAGTGGCGCAACTGATTTACAAATATCGCGATAAATACGTACAGGAATTGAGGCAGTAGCCAATGACAGCACTAGGAGTAAAAGCTGCAGGATTGTGTACGAGTATACAAATATGTACGAGTATCGTACGAATTTGACAACTTGTTAAATCTTGTGAATTATTAAGACCTTCAGACTATGTTTGTACTGATTGGGCTATGGGTTTTGTGAGAAAAGGTTTAAGAAACAACAAATGCTTGATAAATTATTTGATTTAGGGTTAAAAACAACACATACATTTTCGAATATTTACCTATGCAGCTTTCCGTCTCCTCCGTTTACTTGTCCTCAAACAATAATGGGCTGACTGAGTCCGAAAGGCCCTTTTGGTCTTTTCAGCTGAAAAAAAAGAAAAGAAAATATCATTATGTATAATTAAAATATAGGATTATTTAAAGGACAAAGTACTGCCTTACAAATATTGGATGTTACATTATAAAGCATTAAAAGCACGGCAAGTGTTGTGTTTAATATGCATTTACAACAAATATCACTTTAAAACTACCAATTCTGGGGAATAGCATGGTAAGTTTTGTGATTACTGCCCTGTACTACACCAATCACAGTAAAACTAAGGTTACTGAGGTTTAAAGCATGGTAAGTTTTGTGGTTACTGTCCTTTTACCACACCTATCACAGTAAAATTAGGGTTACTGTGGTAAAAGCATAGTAAGTGTTGTGGTTACTGTCCTTTTACCACACCTATCATAGTCAAATTAGGGTTACTGTGGTAAAAGCATGGTAAGTTTTGTGGTTACTGTCCTTTTACCACACCTCTCACAGTAAAATTAGGGTTACTGTAGTAAAAGCATGGTAAGTGTTGTGGTTACTGTACATTTACAATACGTATCACATTAAAACTACCAATAGTGTGGTAAACGCATGGTCAGTGTTGTGTTTACTGTCTTTTTACTACACTTATCACAGTAAAACTACAATACTGTGGTTTTTACTCCTGTACTGGAATTACTCCAGTACTGGAATCCTTACACTGGCTGCCTATCAGATTCCGTGTTGATTTTAAAATTCTGATGCTTACTTATAAGGCCTTGCATGGTCTGACACCTCTTTATATTACTGAACTTCTAACCCCATACACACCAGTACGTGAGCTTCGCTCCTCGGAAACTGGCCTTTTAATTGTCCCGAATACTAGACTTAAATCCATGGGTGATAGGGCCTTTTCGGCGAATGCTCCAAAACTTTGGAATTCCTTGCCTGTGGAGATTAGGCAAGCTGAATCTCTTAGTGTTTTTAAATCTTCCCTGAAAACTTATTTGTTTAGGGTAGCTTTTATATAACTGTTTAAAATTGCTATATTATTGTTATTTATTATATATTTCATTGTTTTATTTTTGCATTGTTTGTTCTATTGTAGGTTTTATGTTTTGTGAAGCGCTTTGAGATGCTTTTTAAAGGCGCTATATAAAATAAAGTTTATATAAAGTTTATTACTAATGTTAATGTGGTAAAAGCATGCTAAGTGTTGTTTTTACTGTGCTTCTACTACAAATACAACAGCACGTCACGTGACAGACGGTGTTTAATCACCCTGTTTAGAATTAGAAAGCAATGAAACGCAAAGCCTCCGTGGCGATGACAGATATAATGCAGTGACTGAATGCGAGCTAATCTTATTAATACATTGAAGTATTTGCATGTTTGCATTTCAATAACTCTTGATATAATGCATGGTCTTCTCTTTATATCTTTCTTTCTCGTTATGTCAGAACAGGATTTGCTTTCTAGGATGTATTAATTGATGGTTTATTTATTTTTTGTGTAGTTTTTTAGTTATTTTTTTAGATTTTTTAGATGTTGTGTCTTGTGAAACACCACATTGTTGTTTGCTGACATTGTTCCTCCAAGACAAGTTTTTTTTACTTCAAATAATGAATTGAATTATTTTTGACCACCACAAACTTTATAACTGTATTTAAGTACTTGTATCCACATTGTAAAAATAAATTGCCTCTTCAATGCCTGCAGCAAGCCTGTAAATTAAAGAGTACTGTAAAAACACAGCATAACTGTAAAAACGTCAAAACAAGAGCAGCTGTGAATTAACATGTAACATTTTAGTCCAATGATGATGAAGAGTTACAAAATGGTTTAAATAACAAAAGGATAAACAAAACTCAAATAAGTCATTGGACACTTGAACAAATAATCTATGTAAAAATAAAGAGCAATAAATAAAACACTCAAATAAAGTGTCTTTTTTATTGTCAGTATTTGTTTGATTCAAGGTTTTGATTTATAGCATTATACCTGAGAAAGTTTTAATTGAAGTTTTGGAAAATGGAAGTTCAAATTTAACCTGAAGAAATCCTGATGTTGTTCTTTGAACCACATGTGATCATAAACTCCATCCTCTTACAACACTTACCAGGAAGAGACTGACTTATTATTTCTCTTTTCTGTCATGCTGACTCTCTTCTCTCTCGACAAAAGCAATAAAGAAGCAGCGATCAGTGGAGAATGAAGACAAACACTTTCAAGAAGGATTTTTGAGCATTTGTTGAGCAGATCGCTGTGATTCTTAAGGTGATTCATTTTTAAAACCGTTATTCAGAAAGTGAAAGTAAAGTTTGTGTTGCTGGAGCTCAAACGGTGAAAATGGCTTCACTAAATGTCTCTGCTGAAGAGCTTTCTTGTCCCGTGTGCTGTGAAATCTTCAAGGCTCCTGTTGTTTTATCATGTAGTCACAGTGTCTGTAAAGAGTGTCTTCAACAGTTCTGGAGAACCAAGAAAACTCAGGAGTGTCCTGTCTGCAGGAGAAGATCCTCAAAAGAACGTCCTCCTCTTAATCTGGCGTTAAAAAACATGTGCGAGTCGTTCCTGAAGGAGAGAAACGAGACGCGTTCATCAGGATCTGAGGAGATCTGCAGTTTACACAGTGAAAAACTCAAACTCTTCTGTCTGGAGGACAAACAGCCTGTGTGTTTAGTGTGTATTACTTCACAACAACACGACAATCATAAATTCAGACCCATCAGTGAAGTGGTTTCATTAAAAAAGGTAAGACAAATATCTCTTGTTTTACATGTAAATGAAACTGAAAGTGACATGAAGACAGTAGTAAAGAGAGTAGCGCTCACACAGACACACACACACACACACACACACACACACACACACAGGGCCCTATCATACATCCGGTGCAATGCAGCACCAGGCGCGACTCAAGTGTGTTTTCATTGTCAGGTCCGACTTGTCCTGTAGACGGTCCATTTCCTCGCTAGAGAAGCGTTAAGTCTTTCCACTTGCAAATTCCGTCATGTAAATAGCGAATCTGCCATGGTGCGAGCACAACTGGCTTTTAAAAAGAATGGGAGATGAGACTTTGATTGGTTTATTGCATGTTATGCCCAAAACACACCCATTACTCATTAAGAGAATAGGGACGACCCTTTTAGACCATGTGCCGGGAGCGTCGACCATTTTTCCCGTCATTAAACTAGTAAAAGTGAATTCGCCACAAATCCACTTTAGACCATGCGCTTATATTTTTAAAATAGGGCCCATACTCACAGACACACATACACACATAGCCACAACTTCCCTTTACATTGACTTATAAAGAACAATACACAAAACACTGGAAGAACTAGTTATTCAACCCGAACCTCCATTGCAAGGACAACTTGAGCAGGATGGTTTAAAGCTACTCAATTTGAGGTTCATTATGAGATGTTGCAACTGTAATTCCTCACCATCAGCATTAACAACAGTATGTCCATCAACAAACCAATGTGTATATTTCAAATTTATTGTGGTGCACATGCGGGAATTGTATCATTAACTATATCAATAACAGCGTATATTTTAGCCGAGCACTAACGTGATTGACTGATGTAACCTAAACGTTGGTAAAACAAATCTTGCTCCATCCTTTATTTTTACTCAAAGTATTAAGAACGACAGACGATCTGCATTAATAGACACAGTTTTAGGCAATAGTGATTAGCAGAAGTATTTTAGTAAGACAGTAATAACGTCTCGGTTACGTATGTAACCCTCGTTCCCTGAGTAGGGAACGGAGACGTTACGTCGGATGACGACGAATGGGGTTTCGCTTAGAAAGCCTATCATCTTCGAGTATATAAAACGAGCCAATGGCAATGAAATGCCATGGGTCTGCGGAATTTGCATAGCGTATCTCCGCCCCACGCACGGGGTATATAAGGAAGTGCGCGAGCAACATGCAGATATGTTTCTTCGCTGAGGAGCCGAGACTGAACTCAGGCGTTCCAGCAGTACAGCGGAAGTGGCAGGGAGACGTAACGTCTCCGTTCCCTACTCAGGGAACGAGGGTTACATACGTAACCGAGACGTTCCCTTTCGTAGTCACTCCGAGTTACGTCGGATGACGACGAATGGGGTTCCCAGTGTAATCACGCCACCTCTCGACTGTCTTCCAGTGCCCTGCGTAAGTCTGAGCTCCCTGTCGTGAGCTACTGGCACGGACGAAGGACTCCTACTTAACACAGGAATACCAAGATACACTGGGAAGTATATCTCAGTGGAATATGCAATCATGCCCAACCGAAGGGGGGGACTTAGAATACACATATGACCCGAAGGGCTGCATATGGAGAAACACTGGGGTGTCCAGCCCCAGGTGGAATATTTCAACCCCAGGGGTGGCAAGGTGGCTTGCCGAGGGAAAGACACATGCTCAGAGAGGCTTACAGTGGAAATACACATGTGGGGGTCGCCCAGAGGGGGAACCATGCACATGGAGGCACCTAGCCAAGCGTGAAAGCTGCCGGTGGCATAACTCTGGCGTTGACGTCGTCAGTGCTGGAGGAGACTCAGGGCTTATTAGGCTCACCTGAGGAGAATATCGCACGTATCCCGTCCGTGGAGAGGAATGGCGAGCAAGCGAAGACACCTGAGCAGAATCTCTTACCGGCTAGTTGAAGCGAGTACATGAGAAGAAACTGGCTCTACTCGGAGATTGTAAAATCTCGCAAACGTGTTAGGTGTCGCCCAGCCTGCAGCTCTGCAGATGTCTGTTAGCGAGGCGCCATGCGCTAGAGCCCAAGAGGATGCCACACTCCGAGTGGAGTGGGCCGTCACACCAAGGGGGCATGGTCGACCTTGCTGCTGGTAAGCCAAAGCAATGGCGTCCACTATCCAGTGAGACAACCTTTGCTTGGAGAGAGCCTTTCCCTTCAGCTTCCCACCATGACAGACAAAGAGCTGGTCTGAGGTCCTGAAACACTGCGTTCTGTCAACGTAAGCACGGAGGGCGCGTACTGGACAGAGCAGTGCCAAGGCTGGGTCTGCCTCCTCCAAGGGCAGCGCTTGCAGGTTCACCACCTGGTCTCGAAAGGGTGTGGTGGGAACCTTGGGCACATATCCAGGCCGGGGTCTCAGGATCACGTGAGAGTTAGCCGGTCCGAATTCCAGGCACGCTTCGTCAACCGAAAATGCCTGCAGGTCCCCTACCCTCTTGATGGAGGCCAATGCAACCAGGAGCGCTGTCTTCATTGACAGAAACTTAAGCTCCACTGATTGCAGAGGCTCAAAGGGAGCACTCTGCAGGGCAGTTAGAACCACTGAGAGGTCCCAAGAGGGTACGAGGGGAGGACGAGGAGGATTCAGTCTCCTCGCTCCCCTCAGGAACCTGACGATCAGGTCGTGCTTTCCCAAGGACTTACCATCAACTGCGTCGTGATGTGCGGCAATGGCGGCAACATACACTTTCAGGGTGGAAGGAGACAGCCTTCGCTCCAACCCTTCTTGCAGGAAGGAAAGCACGACACTGATGGGGCATTTCGTGGGTTCTAGATGTTTAGAAGAACACCAGTCGACGAAGAGGTTCCACTTCAATGCATAGGCATGTCTCGTGGACGATGCTCTAGCGGAAGTGATGGTAGCCACCACCGCTGGTGGTAGGGTACTCAAACCTACCTCGTCCCGTCCAGGAGCCACACGTGGAGGTTCCAAAGATCGGGACGAGGGTGCCATAAGGTGCCCCGTCCCTGAGAAAGCAGGTCCTTCCTCAGAGGAATTGGCCAGGGAGGTGCTGTCGCGAGGAGTACTAGTTCTGGGAACCAGGTGCGGTTGTGCCAATACGGGGCAACCAATATTACCTGCTCCTCGTCCTCCCTGATCTTGCGCAAAGTCTGCGCAAGAAGGCTCACTGGGGGAAACGCATACTTGCGGAGGCCCCGCAGCCAGCTGTGCGCCAGTGCATCCGTGCCGAGCGTGCCCTCGGTCAGGGAATAAAACAGGTCGCAATGGGACGAGTCGTGGGAGGCAAACAGATCTACTTGTGCGTCCCCGAACTGATCCCAAATCAGCTGAACTGTCCTCTGCACGGGGCAGAGTTTGCTCTTCTCCCAGTTGACCTGAAGGCCCAGACGAGCTAGGTGCCGGAACACCAGGTCCCTGTGTTCGCAAACCTGGTCTCGAGGGCGAGCTAGGATCAGCCAGTCGTCGAGATAGTTCAGGATGCGAACCCCGTGTTCTCGTAGGGGAACAAGGGCTGCCTCGACGACCTTTGTGAAGACGCGAGGAGACAGGGCTAGCCCGAAAGGGAGAACCGCGTACTGGTATGCCTGCCCCTCGAAAGCAAACCGAAGAAACGGTCTGTGTCGAGGAAGAATGGAGACATGGAAGTAGGCGTCCTTCAGGGCGATCGCCGCAAACCAATCCTGTGGCTGTACGCATTCGAAAAGGCGTTTGGCCGTGAGCATCCTGAGCGGCAGCCTGTGAAGGGAGCGGTTCAGGACGCGCAGGTCCAGGATAGGTCGTAATCCACCGGATTTCTTCGGTACAATGAAGTAGGGGCTGTAGAAGCCGGGCCTGGCGTTTAGCGGGGCGCGGGGCGGAAGAGGGCTGTGGCGCCTTCCTGCGGCTTCCTCCACGACGCGACCCGGAGGCAGCGGACTGCTGGGGCCGATCGGGAGGGGCGGGAGCCACAGGAGGGCGCCCTCGGCGGCGAGCAGGCTGAGGCACCTGTGCCGACGACTGCGCTGCCGAAGCAGCGGGCCGCCGGGGCAGGACATGTTTTAAAGCCTCAGTCTGCTACTGGGCAGTCGAGAACTGCTGGGCAAAGTCCTCGACTGCACCGCCGAAGAGGCCAGCCTGGGATATGGGGGTGTCGAGGAACCGGGTCCGCTCGGCCTCCCGCATATCAGCCAGGTTAAGCCACAGGTGTCGTTCCTGGACCACACAAGTGGACATCACCTGACCCAGCGAGCGTGCGGTCACCTTCGTCGCCCGGAGAGCGAGGTCGGTGGCGGCACGCAACTCATCGAAGAGTGCTGGGTCAGTCCTCCCCTCGTGCATGTCACGCAACAACTGGGCCTGGTAGACCTGCAGCGTCGCCATGGCATGCAGTGAGGAGGCTGCCTGCCCCGCAGCTCTGTAGGTCTTCGCCACAAGAGTGGAGGAGAACCTACAGGCCTTGGAGGGGTGCTTTGGGTCGCCACGGGAGGAAGCACTCTGAGGACACAGTTGCATCGCAACAGAGCGTTCGACCTGGGGAACCCCAGTGTACCCTTTAGCAGCCGCCTGATCGAGAGGAGGAAAGGCGGAGGAGGTCGCCGAGCGATCACGGGAAGACAATGGTGCCTTCCAGGACCTCGTGACCTCCTCATGCACATCCGGGAAGAAAGGTATTGGGGTTGGGCGGCGACGAGGGTCAGCGGCCGCTCCCAAAAACCAATCATCCAGCCGCGAGCGCACTGGACCAGGTGGCGGGGACCACTTAAGGCCAATGGCCGCGGCTGCCCGGGAAAGCATGGCCGTCAGCTCGGGATCAGACTCGGGCAATGCTGGGACACCCGAGGGTGGCAGCACAGCCGAATCGTCACTTCCCAAGGACTCCTGCCCACCTTGTGATGCAGCGATCGACATACGGTCCTCCTCTGGAGCGCCAAATGAGACCTGCGGCAAGTCAGAGGACTGTACCGCAGGCTCATTTGAAACACTTGTGGGTTGCACGGCGCTAGAGGACGGTGTGGAGCGTGGAATAGTCGGCGCTTTGTTCCACACCGTAACCCTCAGGTCACCCTGGCCACCAGCCGAAGTACCAGCTCTCGTGGAGCTCGTAGATCGGGGTGCGGGTGAGGGGACTCTACCACGAAGGTCATTGAGTCTCGACCGCAACCGTGCGATGGGCATGTTCCCGCAATGGGAACATGACTCATCCACAAACGCTGCCTTAGCGTGCTCGACACCCAGACACACAAGGCAGCGATTGTGCCCATCAGAGTCAGACACATACAGACCGCAACCAGAAATACACGGGCGAGGCATCTTTAAAACGACGTGCCGCGTGCAATGCTCTTTTGTGAAAGGAGATTTCTCCACAAATGTTGAAGCGACCAGGGAGATGAACACACACACTCGGGCAAATCACTGCACAGATAAGCAGGGAATGTGCACTCGCTGGAACTCGCTGTCACACCAACACTTGGAGAGAGGCTCGTCTCGAAGAGAATGAAGAGATAACTCAGAGTTTGGCTGTGGAGTGAAGAATCAACTTGGCTCCGAAGCGAAAAACATATCTGCATGTTGCTCGTGCACTTCCTTATATACCCCCTGCGTGGGGCGGAGATACGCTATGCAAATTCCGCAGACCCATGGCATTTCATTGCCATTGGCTCGTTTTATATACTCGAAGATGATAGGCTTTCTAAGCGAAACCCCATTCGTCGTCATCCGACGTAACTCGGAGTGACTACGAAAGGGAACTGAAGTTAGACAGTTAGCCGGAAACTCACACAATATTAAACACAAAGCTACGTGTTCTGAACTCCCGATAGAAAATATATACATCAATAATTAATCATACTTGCAGGTTGTGATTCTGAGGAGCAAGTTGTTCAAAATCACGGAGATTTGAGAAGCAGTCGTCAGAAGGTTATACTGCTGTTGTATCGCTGTGGTAATTTTAACCACTGATTTAATTTTAATCCTCATCCTTTGCAAGTGTTTACAAAGAGAGTTTTCTTTTGCAGCACAGAAAACTGCACCTTTTTGCTTCAATAAATAACATTTTCTTTTACAAACTGTACTTTGTGTTTACTTAGTTTGTCTTTGTTTTATATTTTAATTTCTGAATCAATTTAATATGACATATGCACAAAAATTTAAGAAATCAAGATGAGGGCACATACTTTTTCACTGCATTATATGATCATATCACTGTATTGTCTTCTCTTCTTCTCTTCACTGTAATCTTGTGTTTTATGTTTTTTGTTCAATTCTAGGAGGAGCTCAATACAGCACTAAAGACCTTACAGAAGAAACTTAAACACAAAGAAAAAAATAAAGGAGAGTTTGAGAAAACAGTTCAACACATCAAGGTGAGGAAACAGAATCAAGAGTCATGTATAGTATCACTGTATACAGTTATGATTTAATATAATGGATTATAGTTGATAATTTCTGTAAATGACGAGTATCAATCTGCTTCTGGATCCGTTCTATGTCGGTATCTGAGTTTATCTCTGATATGAATGATGTGAAGTGTTGATGTGTGTCAATTGAGATGATTGAAGTGAATGAGATGTGATTTCAGTCTCAAGCTGAGCACACAGAGCGTCAGATTAATCAGCAGTTTGAGAAGCTTCATCAGTTTCTCAGAGATGAAGAAGAAGCTACAGTCACTGCACTGAGGGAGGAAGAGGAGCAGAAGAAGCAGATGATGAAGGAGAAGCTGGAGGAGATAAACACACACATCTCAGCTCTTTCACACACAATCAAAGACATGGAGGAGTTGATGAAAGCCAATGACGTCTGCTTTCTGAAGGTCTGATTTCAGATAATTGGTTGATCATTGGTTGATTGATTGAGTTGTTGATGATAAATGGTGTGTTTGTTCTGCAGGAGTTTCCAGTCTCAATGGAAAGGTGAGTGATCTGTTCCTGTCTCTGGTCTCTCTGGTTCTGATCCAAAGCCACTGCAGTTCTGACTCCTGAATGTTCTTCCAGAGTCCAGAGCTCACAGCCGGATCCACAGATGGCTTCTGGAGCTTTGATTCATGTGCCACGATACTTGGGCAACCTGCCGTTCAGAGTCTGGAAGAAGATACAGGACATCGTCCAAAACAGTGAGTCTGACTGCAGGAGATCTGAGGTGGACATGATGGATGGGTGGAGAGTTAAAGGTTCTCCATGACACAGACTGATAGATAGATAGATAGATAGATAGATAGATAGATAAGATAGATAGATAGATAGATAGATAGATAGATAGATAGATAGATAGATAGATAGATAGGATAGATAGATAGATAGATAGATAGATAGATTAGAAATATTAGATATAATGGCAGTTTAATTGAGTCTAATAGAGACTACACACGTCATAATCTGAAGACCACGCCCACCTAAAAGCTGCTATGTCACAAAGTGTACAGCAAACAAGCTAAAAAACTGACACCCCCCCCCCCCCCCCCCCCCAAAAAAAAACCCCGAGCGTTTAAGGACATAAAAGTGGATACAGGCAGGAGCGAAAGGGTAAATTGTGGGATCCTGACACTCAGTATGCACTAAAAATAAACAGTAAACATTTTGTCACTGGTAATTCAACATCCAAATGTCAGTTTTATATATTATATTTCTGTAATAAAAGCTATCCTGTCGCCGAATACATTCCCCTTCAGTGGGCGTAAGTTAGTTCTCAGAGTAATGAGACACTGTCATGGTTGTTAGAGCCACTGTCTCTCTCTCATCTTGTGTGTGTGTGTGTATGTGTGTGTGTGTGGTGTGCGTACTGATTGTTTCGTGTGGGCGTTACCACTGATTATCTGATTCTCTCATCAGCACCAGCTGCGTTCCATCAGCCAGCCTATTTAATGCCTTGTCTTTCGTCTTGTGTTTGTCAGATCGTTGTTGGAGCTTCCTGTTCCTGTTCTCCTCGTGTGTTCTCTTATCTGATTTTTAGTTCATCGTGTTGTGCTGATTCCTGTTTCGAGTCTTGTTGTGGATTCTACACTGTAACGTATTTGTCTATTATTCAGACAGGTAAATTTAGCTCAAAGGAATTATTAATTAATTTATAGGGAATTCGAAAGAATCACTTATTGCGACCAAGCAAATGACTCGTACAGGGTTCATTTGAACCGGCCGTAACTATCAGCTCTGCAACGGATATAAATATCCAAAAAACTATAGTGAAACACTATTTATTAGCAAGGTAAGTTAGATCAGCAGTTTAACCCTCTGGGGTCTAAGGGGTTTTTGGGGTCCTTGAGATGTTCTGACATGCCCTGACATTTGTGCTTTTTTCAGTTGCTTATAAACATATTAATGGCAAAGGTGTAATTACATTCTATTTAGCACAAACATGGCTGCCATAATATGTAAGCAACATGTATGTTCATGTTTGTATTTTTGAGAGAATAATGTTTATGCATGGTTATTGAAAAAACTAAAAACTAAAGTTTCTGAAATAAGGCCACAAAACACATACTAAATATGTGTCAATAAGACTTTTGACTAATGGATGTTGTTGCCTAGAGTTTTTTCTTCAAAATGATCTGAAAATCATCCTGCCTTATCATTCACATAAAACAATACATTGATTTAAATTTTGCAAGACACTTTCTGTTTGGAAAGGCAATATGTGAGTGGGCGTCAACGATCCAACACCATCATGCATATTTAGTGGTTCACACCTGAGGAGACAATGGGGCCCGCATACTTAATGAGCCATTCATTCAGGTGTGTCACTGAGCCACAAGAAAGAATGCAAGAGCAATATATATATATATATATATTCTACCAAATTGGTTCACAGTTGGAAGCATGTCAATTCTCATCACAAAAACCATGTCTAGTAATTGTGCAGTTAATTCTCATACTGTATTTTCAGTTTTGGAATATGTATCCTCTCCCCAAATTTGTCAATAATAAAACACAATAAAAATTATTTAAAGAAAAGGCTTATATTTACCTTTTAAAATTAGTTTACATCTACCTTGTAAATATATTTTTTTTTTATTAAAAAGTTTACAATTACAACAACAATTCAAGTGTAATCTTTCTTTGTAAAAACTAAAGTATACATTTTATCATACATATTTCAAAGTTTTTAAGGATTCATTACTTTGAATATAGCCTAGGCTACATTGGAACAAACACTATAACATATTATTTCATGACTTTATTTTTGACAAAACATACTATATTTAACATATGAGCAAAAATTGGCAAACAAAAGCTTATTTGAGGTGGCAGATATTTT
The DNA here is from genome assembly GCA_022829085.1 of Abramis brama. Lineage (NCBI taxonomy): Eukaryota > Metazoa > Chordata > Actinopteri > Cypriniformes > Leuciscidae > Abramis > Abramis brama. The sequence continues at coordinate 32,689,346 of CM040785.1, forward strand.
ACAGTAAAAATGTATAATCTATCCAAAACTAGTCAACAAAATGTTGTCTTTCATATGTCTGTAACATATGTCTTTCGTTTTTATTATAAGGAATATAAATGTTAATTTTCAGTTTAATACGTTGCTTATACAAATACATTTTATTTCAACATATTTCAGTCGATTTTTACTCATCTCAGTATAGCAATACAGTTTGCTAAAAGCGGATAATTCATTCACACACAGAAACGCGATTCAAATTTAAACTGTATTTTTGCGAGCTGTGGTAAACAGTGCGCATCTCTGCCGTTCATTCATTCACACACAGAAACGCGATTCACTTGAGAATGAAAAAAACTTACTACAGTATTCTCCTCGAAATACCAGCACTTCTGAGGTACATTTTCCATTTACTATTTTTACGATAGTATTATTCCTCACAGCGCCGCGAGACGGTGTAAACAAGTAGGCTACAATGATCTGAATAAACTTGATGTGTTTTCTCTAGCTGATATGGGAGCGTTCACAGTTTGCGTGGATTGCCTCATTCATTTGCGTTTGAATAGCGCGCGCTCTCCGTGGGCGGGGTCAGATTAAAACATAATGAGCTGAGGTGAGAACGACTGACATCTCTCTCTTTTCATACAGATTACATAAACAGAGAATATTTGTTTTTTATAAAAATTACTTCATTTAAAAGAAGAGAATTCAAGCTTCATGCCTGTGTGTCTGTATGCCTGTTTGACTGAGTATTCGCTGAGTTATGGTTCATTTTCGGACGCGTTTCAGAATTGACTTCACTGACAGAGAGAAAGCAGAACTCGCATCATGTTTATTTTTCTTTATTTGGCAAAAAGCAAAACACTTTACTTTTATTGTGAGTATACACAAAAATAATACACACTTAACAGGATCGATTGATGTATGAAACTTGTTTGTAAAATCAAAGTCAACAGAGTATTTTGAGTCTCAATTCAACTGATAAGGAAAAAAGCGAGCAGATCACGCCGGCGTGATTGCCGACCTCAGAGGGTTAAGACATTAAATTCGTAAGCACATAACACAAGTAACACTTCTCTTTAAAATACAAACAAGACTTTATTGATTATTCTAACACATAAAACTAATATCTAACACAAACACACACATTCATACGAGTTGCAGAAAGGAAGAGAGTGAGGAAAGAATGAGTTTTAAGAGTGAGATAATGAAATCTCAAGATTATATGCACTTATATAACAGGCCTGAATTAACCATCAATCATCAATTTAACCCTTCTATCGTTTCTTAGGCGGGTTATTAAATCTATATCAATTACACCAGTTCAGTTTAAGAGTCTGGAGGCTACTTTCTTGTGTTGCGTGGGGATTCCCTTTTGTAGGCATAAAAGGGGATTTCCCGAGTTTGTTGGCTGGTCTCCTTGTGCCTGGATAGATGTCTGGGGCGGCCAATCACGTGGTGTGCTGGCGGATGGATGGAAAGTCTTTGAAGCTGGAAGTAGTCGAATCGTGGACCGAAACTTTGCCGCAAAACTTAACTTAGACCCGAGACTCACAACGGAAAAGAAAATAAAACTAAGAAAAGAAAGAAAATTGAGACGAGAGTAGTTAGATGACTTGAATGAAGCTGTTAACCCATGTTCTTCTGATCTTGATTTTGGTTCTTTCGTTTCTGCGCGTCTACATAGTTGCTAGTCTGTCTGGTTACATTTCGTTTTCTCCCACGCACCTTTTCTTGTAACTTCTGTTGTACTTCTGTAACTTGTGTTTGGGTCTCAAGATTTTAAACTCAAATGTTTGTCCAGCCTCCTGGATGAGTTCTGACCAATTAGACACTGGCTTTGGTGGCGTTCTCTTCACTTCTTATCGTAAATCACGCTTATCTGTGATACCCTTACTCTCCAGCACTAGCAGAGAGAAAAGAGGCCACAGTTTAGACATTATTACTATTATAAGAATACAAAATATTTTACACAGATTTCAATCAAGCCATCTTTTGAATTAAGAACATACGATCGTACTGATAGGAAACAAGACACACTTTCATTCAAACATCTAATAGTTATAACAATTACATGAATTATATGGCATCTAAGCATATTAGACACACATATAAATGGTAGACACAATATAGAATTATGTAGTTGCATGATGTTTGATTATAAGTCCATCGAGAATTGTTTTGGGATGATTTTATGCTTTGTTATAGGTAAAATCTCAGTTCTCTGTGGTTTGAAGAGATTTTAAAACCCTGGGGTCATTCCGAGGTCCTTAAGAAGCGGTGGGTCTGTTTTGTGTATCTGTCAAGCAACCCTTGGTCGGGTACCGAGCTGTGCCATCTCTGAACCAATCAGTCTCACATTGACAAGTTCTTCCGTTAGTTTGGCCATAAAAAGTTCTTAGTGTAGCCTGGCTGGAGCCTGGATGGGTGATTTGGGGTCTGGAATGTTGAGTTCTGTGTGGAGTTATGTTTGAATAAATCACCTGGAAGATTAATTTCATGTTTCAAGATTCATGTTTGGTTCATTCTCAATCGCTACAACACTCTGATCATCACTCATCACTCCGGGGAATTCTACACTCTGATCATCACTCATCATTCCGGGGTTGCCCATCGAAGTCCTTGCGTCACCACTCTCCTGCTGTCTGCGGCGTTTTGGACTTATTGTTGTATTTCCCAATAAAGAGATCTTTTACTTGCATCTTGCATCCGCGTATACTTTACATAACAGAACATTCTGACCATCGTTATGGATGCAGCAAGTTCAGCTTCACTGACTGAGTTCATCAACCACAGTATCTCTCGTATGGATCAGCAGCAGGAGAGTATCACCAGCACGGGGTGCGCTGTGCAAGCGCTCGTGACGCAGGTGTCCGAGCTCTCCCAACAGTTATTTTACTTGCATCTTGCATCCGCGTATACTTTACGTAACAGAACGATCTGACCATCGTTATGGATGTAGCAAGTTCAGCTTCACTGACTGAGTTCATCAACCAGTATCTCTTGTATGGATTAGCAGCAGGACAGTATCACCAGCACGGGACACGCTGTGCAAGCGCTCGTGACGCAGGTGTCCGAGCTCTCCCAACAGTTCCAACTCCTGAGAAATCCAACTGCGCCGCCCACACCGCCAGTTCCCCCCACAGCACGGGAGCCGAGCAATCGACCTGAGCCACGCCTACCCATTCCTGAGAGCTATGCTGGTGAGCCCAATTTTTGCAGAGCTTTTCTTACCAGGTGTTCCATGCACTTCTCCCTACAGCCCAGGACTTTTGAAAGAGAGGAGTCCAAGGTGGTGTTTGTGCTCACCCTTCTCACAGGTCGAGTGGCACTATGGGGAACGGCGGTGTGGGAGAACCAAGACCAATGCTGCGCCTCGTTCCAGGCACTCGCCACCGAGATGAGGAGGGTCTTCGACCGTGCAGTGGTGGGCAAGGACGCTGCCTTCGCTGAAGGCCGATTGACCAGCGAGGGAGACATGGTCGGCCCCATCGTCAATCATGAGCCCATGCATGTAGGGAGAGCTCGGCTTTCCCGGGAGGAGAGAGAGAGGCGGAGATACCGAGGACTATGCCTTTACTGTGGAGGAACGGGCCATTTCATACATTCTTGTCCGGTAAAAGAGCAAGCCCGGTAGTAATGAAGAGGCTTCTATCGGGTGGGATCTCCGCCGAGAAGTCCTCACCATCCACTCTCCTTCCGGTAAGACTGAGATGGGCTAACCACACACACACCTGCCAAGCGTTGTTGGACTCCGGAGCTGAAGGTAACTTCATGGACCTCCACTTTGCTCACAAGCTTCATCTCCCCATCACACCACTCACCCATCAAATCTCAGTTAATGCTCTAAATGGACAAGAACTCCCCAACATTTCCCTTACCACCGGTCTCATAACTCTCATTACATCTGGCAACCACACAGAGATCATCACGTTCCTTCTCATGGACTCCCCGTTAGCATACATAGTTTTGGGTCACCCTTGGCTGGTGCGACACAACCCAAGAGTGGATTGGGGCTTGAACTCCATTTGCACATGGAGTGAACTGTGTTATGAGTCCTGTCGTGTGTCTGCTTGTTCGTCTGTGTCTGGTTCTGTGTTTCAAGAGAAGGCAGCGGATTTATCAAACGTGTCCATGGAGTACCTCAATCTGAAGGAGGTGTTCAGTAAATCCCATGCTGCTTCTCTTCCTCCGCATCGTCCCTATGACTGTGCTATAGATTTACTGCCAGGTAAGTCTCCACCTAAAGGCAAACTTTACTCTCTTTCTGTTCCTGAGAGGGAGGCCATGGAGAAATATATTTCTGATTCTCTGGCAGCGGGGTTCATCCGGCCTTCCTGTTCTCCAGCGGGGGCGGGGTTCTTTTTTGTGGGGAAGAAGGATGGTTCCCTGCGATCTTGTATTGATTACAGAGGGCTGAACAACATCACGGTAAAGAATACCTATCCTTTGCCATTGATGTCATCAGTTTTCGAGAGGTTGCAGGGAGCATCTGTTTTCACAAAATTGGATTCACGTAACGCCTATCATTTGGTTCGCATTCAGAAGGGGGATGAATGGAAAACCACCTTTAACACCCCCAGGGGGCACTTCGAATACTTGGTCATGCCTTTCGGGCTGTCCAACTCCCCGGCGGTTTTCCAGGCACTTGTTAATGACGTGCTGAGAGTTAAGGTAGATCAGTTCATATATGTCTATCTGGATGACATATTGATTGTTAATGAGGCTATATTCGCCAAACTTAAGAGCCGCTTTGTTTCGGCCCCCATTCTTATAGCTCCTGATCCCTCACATCAGTTCGTGGTGGAGGTCGATGCGTCAGAGGTGGGGGTAGGTGCAGTTCTGTCTCAACGTTCTTCCACAGATGACAAGATGCACCCCTGTGCGTTTTTGTCCCATCGTTTATCACCTGCTGAACGTAATTATGACATTGGTAACAGAGAATTGTTGGCAGTCAAGTTAGCGTTGGAAGAATGGCGTCATTGGTTAGAAGGGTACCTTTTATCGTTTGGACTGATCATAAAAACCTGGAATATATCAGGTCTGCCAAAAGACTTAACAAGACAACTTAAAAGACTGACTCAGTGGACACTTTTTTTTTGGACGATTTTATTTTTCTCTCTCGTACCACCGGGTTCCTAAAACGTCAAACCCGATTCTTTGTCGCGTATTTTTGATCCTTCCGAATGCCCGTCTTCTCCCGAATGTGTATTTTACCCGAGACATTAGTGGTCTCCACTCTTATATGGGAGGTCGAATCGAGGGTCAGAAAGGCCTTAGAAGGGGTAACGCCTCCGCCAGGTGGCCCACCGAATCGATTGTTTGTGCCGGAGGGGTTATGGTCCGACGTCATTCAGTGGGGGCATTGTTCCAATGTTGCGTGTCATCCAGGAGTTAATCGCACCAGATTTTTGGTCAACGATTCTGGTGGCCATTGATGGCTCACGACATTCGCAATTTTGTTTTGGCTTGTTTGGTTTGTGCCACTGGTAAGACTTCCAATCGACCCCCAGATGGGCTACATCCCTTTGAGACCCTGGTCCCACATAGCGCTAGATTTCATTACCGCCCTCCCACCCTCCCAGGGGAAAACGGTCTTTTTGTCTGTAGTGGACCGGTTCTTGAAGGCGGCTCATTTTATCCCCTTGCCCAAATTACCATCTGCCAAGGAGACAGCAGTAACTGTCGTAGATCACGTCTTTCAGCTACATGGCCTCCCGATGGACGTGGTTTCCGACAGGGGGCCCCAATTTGTGTCCAAATTTTGGCAGGAGTTTTGTAAGTTACTGGGTGCGACTGTCAGTCTATCTTCGGGGTTCCATCCACAAAGCAATGGCCAAACCGAGAGAGCCAACCAAGATTTGGAGAGAGTGTTGCGATGTTTGGTATCCAAGAATCCTTCCTCCTGGAGTCAGCAACTCTCTATGGTTGAGTACGCTCATAACTCGTTACCAGTGTCATCCACGGGCCTCTCTCTGTTTGAGTGTAGCTTAGGTTACCAGCCACCTATTTTTCCCAGTCTGGAATCCGAAGTCGCGGTCCCCTCCGCCCACGCCTTCGTCCAGAGATGCCGTCACACATGGAGTAGAGCCCGTGAGACTCTTCTTCCAGTGGGGGCTCGCACCAAGGCTAAGACCGATTGCCACCGGTCGAAGCCTCCCGTATACGTTGTGGGTCAAAAAGTGTGGCTTTCTACCAAGAACATTCCGCTCCGTTCCATATCTAACAAGTTAGCTCCCAAATTTATTGGCCCGTTCCCTGTCACCAAGATCATTAGTCCGGTGGCAGTCCGACTCAAAATTCCTCCGGCGGACAGGAGAATTCATCCCGGCTTTCATGTATCTAAAATTAAACCCATGTTTCATTCACACATTAATCAGTCGGCCCCGGTTCCCCCACCGCCACGACTCGTAGATGGGGAACCAACATATTCGGTAAACCGTATTCTGGACTTGAGACGGAGGGGACGCAGATTCCAGTACTTGGTGGACTGGGAAGGTTACAGTCCGGAGGAGAGAAGTTGGGTACCTGCTAGGGACATCCTGGATCACTCCCTTATCGATGATTACAATCGGCAGGTAGGTTCGTCGGGGAATGCCAGGAGGCGTTCCTAGGAGGGGGGGTACCGTCACGGTTGTTAGATCCACTGTCTCTCTCTCGTCTTGTGTGTATGGTGTGCGTACTGATTGTTTCGTGTGGGCGTTACCGCTGATTATTTGATTCTCTCATCAGCGCCAGCTGCGTTCCATCAGCCAGCCTATTTAATGCCTTGTCTTTAATGCCTAAAGCGTTACGCTCGATTGCCTGTATCCACTTTTGTGTCCTTAAACACTTGTTTTATGGGGTCAACAGCTTATAAAAACTTATTTCTGGGTTTTTCAGCTTGTTTGCTGTACACCTTGTAACATAGCAGCTTTTAGACAGTGTTGTTTTTTGGGGTTTTTTTGACAAGGACTCGCAATGCAAAGTCAATGGAGACGATTGACTGATGTACTCTGTCTCTATGGGATTCTCTGTTTAAATATTTTTTTTTTTTCAGTTTTAAAAGTTTTGGCTCATTTGAAGATTCTGTCAAAGATCAGTTATAACAGAAAGTAGTAAGTCTGATCAGTTATAAAAGATAAAGCCGGAGTCAGAACAGTCTGAAGGTCTGAGCCGAGTTTGGAGGTTGTTAGGGGGAGTTTTAGAAAATTAGATAATTTAGTCTCAGAATAATATTAATAATTTCAAACACAACAGACCATAAGAATAAACTGTTTTAACGATATACAGACTGTCCACCTTATTTCTAGCTCCCATGATTCCATTTCCTTGCGTGAATTACGTTTGATGGGTAATCGCTTTAGTGTCTGGTAACAAATCAAATATCACTTTATTATATAAGTTGTTTAAAACGACGTTTTAACGACTATGAATGTCTTTTAACTTATGTTTCTAAGTAAATAACCAAAGCTATAGATTGTTAAATTAAACATATCTTGTTCTTAGTGTTTTTTTAGTTAGCTTAGACAGTAGCATTGCATACAGCTATCCGAAATGATTAGAGATAACATTTTTTTCACCATATGCAATATTTTTAGATAAAAATCATTGATAACAAGTTTGATAAAAGCATAATTCTGTTTAAGAATTAATTATGACATGCTTGTAATTTTATATGTATATATTTATATATATATTTATATATATATATATATATATATATATATATATACATGTATTATACCTTATTGCTTAATAACAATTAACAATGTCGCAAAACATACCTAAAAATGCAATTTCTTTTACTTTAAAGCTGCAGTCCGTAGCTTTTTTGGGTTAAAAATTATCTATATCTATATCTATATTAATTATAAAAAATTAAAGATTATTACATGAATTAAAGTTTGATTGATTATATCAAGAATCATGAGAACAGCTTTAGATCAGGCATCCTAAGCTGGACTCAGCACTTCACCACACCGGAACCAGAGGTTCTTCATCTACAGCAGAAATCTCAACACATCTCATTGATTTATTGTTATTTAAATTTCCCAAAGTATCAGTTTCTCTTGATGGACACAAATGTCTGAATCCCATATTTAATGTGTGTAGTTAATGCCGTTAAACGCTGATGATAAAAACGAGTGTGAAACTAATAAGAGCACTGACAGTGATCAGAGGAAAATGTGTTTGATCAACAGGACGAGTGTCATAATTCATAATAATCTGTGTTGGGTTCACTGTTGATCATTATATGAAGATCAGAATAAAAGCATCTGTTGATTGTGTTTCATCAGCTCCTGTGATTCTGGATCCAAACACTGCAGATCCATATCTCGTCGTGTCTGATGATCTGACCAGTGTGAGAAACAGCGAGAACAATCAACATCTTCCTGATAATCCAGAGAGATTTGACTGTTACTGTGTTCTGGGTTCAGAGGGTTTTAACTCAGGAACACACTGCTGGGATGTGGAGGTTAAAGAGAGTGAATGCTGGACTCTTGGAGTAACTACAGCATCAAACCAGAGGAAGGGAAGTGATTTCTTCAACACTGATATCTGGAGTGTGTCGTACGGATCGACTTTAGGTTTTCCTGTTAAACAGGATCTTGATCGTGTGAGAGTGAATCTGGACTATGACAGAGGAACGGTGTCATTCTCTGATCCTGTAACTAACACACATCTACACACATTCACAACCACCTTCACTCACACACTCTTTCCATTCTTCAGGTGTTATCCCTCTCTGAGGATCTTACCAGTCAATATACAGTAAACGTCACTCCTGTAGATCTGGGCCCATATTCATAAAAAATCTTAATGCAAAGAGTAGCCCTAGTGACAAAATTCTAAGAAAATTCTTAGAAATGTGGGCATTTACTCTTAAAATTAAATAAAAATCCTAGTAAAGAAAAAAGTAATTCAGAAAGCATCTTAACCCTTAAAAGAGGACTTAAGGTCAAAATTGTTAGGAGTACGGACAAGGACTTAAGGCTTAAGAGTTTCTTTAGCAGAGGAGAAAATGGCAGAAAGACGAAGGAGAAGAAATTTTTTGCAGACAATGGATGACAGTGAGATCGTGCAGGGATCATGTTTGTGACAGATCTTATTAGAGACACGCTAACATCTCCAACACAGCGCAGAAATGCCATAGCGCCAGAAATTAAAGTAATCATTATATTAAGATATTTGGCAACTAGGAAAATGCAACAATGCAGCAGTGATGATTTGGGTCTGTCACAAGCTTCTGTAAGCAGAGTGATCACACAAACAATTACAGCATTTTCAGAACCTCTTGTGTCGCAGTTCATTTCGTTTCCATTGGACATTCCCACCTTGCAGGCTCAAAAAACTGCATTTATGAATATAGCAGGCTTTCCTGGTGTGCACAATCAAGGGGAATGAACCGTTAATAATTTGCGCTACAAGCTCCCACGTCTGCTTCTTGCCCCGTGCTGTGACACCCGGCCCGAATCTTCCTTTAAGGATGGCCTTGTGTTCATCCACTAACTGGGCTAACAGTAAACACTGTTCCTCTGTGCAGTCTCGCTTTCTCATCCTTCTTGTTTTTATTCCATGTTTTCTACATTAAAACCAACATTCAAACCACCACTTAAATAGACATGCCAGCAATCAGTGTAATTGGAAAGAGTGGAACAAATTTTATCATTAAGCCAACCTTATAGGAAATTAACAGAAAGGTAAATAAAAAAAGGATTTATATACATATATATATGTGTGTGTGTGTGTGTGTGTGTGTGTGAGTAGACCCTATAGGCTACTTAAAATCGCTCTGTTTTTTTTTTTCCTTCTTGGACAACCAACCAATCACAGTCTTCAAAAGATTGTGTCATACATAGCAATGGGGTCAGCCTCGCCTCCTCACTAAGATGAAAGTTTTTGTCTTTTCCTTGCTCAGAGTTGCTCTCAGATCGGTCCCGAATCGCTCTTAAGCTAAGACTCCTACGTAGAAGTTTTTAAGCTAAATTAGGAGTTTTCTGAGAGAATTCTTAGAAGCTTTAAGAATACGGGCCCTGGATCTTCCTGCTTTCATCATGTTTCCAATATTTAATCCATATCTCAAGAGTAAGAGTGCTGTTGATCTGAATATCAGTACGGTGGCTGTGATTGGGCCGTGATGATCACATGACTGATATCCAGCACTACAGCAACACTCACACTCTCATGTTGCTTTAACAGATCAATAAACAAGAGTGAAGTTTGTCACTTTGCTCATTTTCACATTATTATATAATATTTTTTTTCTATAAACTGAGCCTAATTCTACACATGGACAGTTTCAATGAATTTGTGAATAAATAATAATTTCAGTTTAAATGATCATTTCCTCACTTCAGTACATGGATGTAAATGATAACCATTACGAGGAGATGAGAGCATAGACATAATAAATACATAGACGCCCCCATTGGCCGGTTTGGACCGTTGCTGTGATACGTCAACGAGTCGCCCATATTGAGCAGGGCAAAAATCACAATAACGTTTATATTTCTCAAACGATTTCAGTGGTTTATGATCTACGTGGAGTACGAAAAAGGTTCTGTCTGAAATAATTAAGAATCTTGCTGGTTAAGAGCTTGACATTTTTAAATGGTTAATTATTAATTAGGAATTGTGAAAACTCAAGCATGTCAAACATAGTTTTGGTTTGTTTTTCTGGGTTAATAATTGTAGAGACGTCCCTAATGTAATAATTTAATGTACATGATATATGCATAATGTATTTCATTGTGGAAATTTATTTTTCTGTCTGTCATATTAGCTTTTCCTCTTGTTCCTTTATCTTTCTGTCTTCAGTCACGTCATAGGATGGATGTCACAGGCAATTTTAAATGAATGTGAAGATAATTTGCAGCTCAAAACCTTATTTATCTTAAGGCTCTTTTCATTTATATGATTTATTTCTATATACAGATTTCCTCCTAACCTTATGCTTGCAGTTTAACACACAAGTGTTTATTTTATTATTCATACATAAACAATAAATGTCTTTATAGAAATGTTTAAAAATAAATGAAATTGTCTCTTCATTTTAAATGTGTTTTGTTGGGGTCTAAAAAATTATGGAGCTATTCTTGTGCCAATAAAAATGAACGTAGCTTTTCAAGAAACTAATGAAAATATAAATTGAAACTAAATAAATTATCTCTAAAACTGAAAAAGAATAAATCGCAGGCAAATTTTTTTACTTCGTTTTAAATACACTGCATGTTTTGCTAACTATTTCTCATATTTCAATCGCTGATCTGAACTTACAAATGCGCTTCCAGAGTTTTCATTTACGCTTCTGAAGTTTTCGTTTACGTTCCCAGAGTTTTCGTTCGCCGTTCTGACACATTTCTCTCGTGGGGGCGGGGCTAGTAGCAGTGTGTTCTCATTGGTTACTGAGCTTTTGATTGATAGCTTTGTGACCTGGAAGTGAAGACGTCAGTGGTGTATTTATGTGTGGATGTGAGCGTCTGTAATCGCAGCTTTCTATTTCATTTTAGTGATATTAAGTTATGTTTGTTTTTTAATTTTATCTGTATTTACCTGCTGCTACTACTTAGTTGGCAGAAGCTTTTTAGGAGCACAAGAGATCTATTCAGTCTATTCAGGTGTAATTGCACATTAAAGTACTGTATATAATACTTAAAATATTGTAGTGTCCAATGTTTTCGGAGAATATTTGTTTATTCCTGATGATTATTTTGCATGTTAGGCTCTGATTAGGTTCAGCTGTTACAATTTAAAGAGAATACTAGCAAACGTGTGTGATATATTCAGCCGTCAAGAAAGTCAAACTTCAACCAAGTAATCAAGGTTGGCAACCATGGCCATCACACTACTCATTGTTAGCATGATATAGCCTATGTTTACATCATCAAAATTAATGATCACTTAAATAAGAGGAATTTAAACAAAATGAAAATTACAGTCGTGGCCTGCTGTCAAATACAGACCTCAAAGGGCATTTCATTACATATGTCACACAAAGAATGTTCTTGTTGCCATTTTTTTTAAAATTGATAATTGTATTTAGTTATTTCATTTAATTAACACTATCTGCTAACATTTAAAATTGTAAATATATTTTAACAATCATCAACCGTTTCAATCGTGACTTATACAACCAGTTAAATTAATGTAATTGAAAATATGAATTCAAATAAATTTACATTCTTTATTGTCACTAAAGCATATATACACAAGTATCAGAGTGAAGGTCTTGGATGCAATTATGTTGTGACAGGAAAGACCAGAATCCACAAAACATTAACTGCATAATATACATGTAATGCACAGTATTCTCATGATATACATTACTATACAAAATGCACAACGTGCACTTCTGGTTGCGGTCGGACTGTTTCTGACTCTGATGGGCACAATCGCTGTCTTGTGTGTTTGGGCGCTGATCATGCTAAGGCAGCGTTTGTGGATGAGTCATGTTCTCACTGTGGGAACATGACCATTGCAACATTACGGTCGTGACTCAATGACCTCTCTCGAGGGAGAGTCCCCTCATCCACACCCTAATCTACGGTCTCCTCTGGAGGTTGTACTTCGGCTGGTGGCCAGGGTGACGGTGTGTACTAATACGCCGACGATTCATCCTCGGCCCACACCCCCCTCTCCAGTGTTGCAACCCGTGAGCGCTACGACTGAGCGCGGTGGTCCCTCCTCGGAGGCGCCCCACGTCTCTTTCGGCGCTCCAGAGGAAGATGCTATGTCCATTGCAGCATCACAAGGTGGGCATGAGTCCTTGGGAAGTGAGGATTCAGCTGTGCTGCCGCCCGAGCTGATGGCCATGCTTTCCCGGGCCACGAGCATTGGGTTAGAGTGGAACCCTCCACCCTGTCCTCAGCGCTCGCGGTTGGACGATTGGTTTTTGGGTGTGGCCGCTGATCAACGTCAGCATCCAACCCCATTGCCTTTTTTCTTGGACGTGCATGAGGAGGTCTCGAGGTCTTGGAAGGCACCACTGTCTTCCCGCGATCGCTCATCGGCCTTCTCCGCCTTTCCTCCCCTTGACGGGGCCACTGCCAACGGGTACACTGGGGTTCCCCCGGTTGAACGTTCTGTTGCGGCTCTTCTATGAGCTGCGTGCCACCACTGATCTCGCTCTCTGGCCGATGAAAGTGACCGCACGCTCCCTGGGTCAGGTGATGGCCACTAACGTGGTCCAGGAGCGACACCTCTGGCTGAACCTAGCCGATATGCGGGATGCCGAGCGGACCCGGTTCCTCGACACCCCCATATCCCAGGCCGGCCTCTTGCAAAGTCAGGACCACTTTGCAGACTCAGCAGGACCACTCCTTCCCCCGGTCTTTTTTCTTTTTCTCCCCAATCTTTTTTTCTCCACTCCCCACTGCTCACCCCCGGGTGAGCAGCACCCTAATGTGGTTAAAGAAAGAACTGACACCCCCATCCCTGAGCACACAGAATTCTCGGATGATAGTGCGCACCACCCACAGGTCCCGCCACTATCGTTCCCCTCTGTCACAGAGTTCTCGGATGACAGTGTGCGCCACCCACGGGCCTCGCCACTCTCGTCCCCCTCTGTCGCCAGACCCCTGGCAAAGCAGACCCCGGCGGAACGCTGGTCCTTCCCTGGTCTCCTCTGTCAGAACGCGGCTAATGACCGTGCCCCCACACTGGTCCGCTATGCCACCCACGTCCGGGTCGGTCATTCCGCTTCACTGCACCACCGAGGGGACGTCTGTGGTTCGCATGACCCTGCTGGCACAGTTCTTGGGAGCCTGGCTAGAGCTTCCCAACCTGTCCCGCTGGGTCGCCCAAACTATCAGGCTCGGCTATGCGATTCAGTTCGCATGGTCTCCTCCCCGCTTCAGGGGAGTCCGCTTCACTATGGTTGGTGCTCCGGGTTCTACAGCCCCTACTTCAATGTCCCGAAGAAATCCAGTGGGTTACGGCCAATCCGGGACCTTGAACCGCTCCCTTCACAGGCTGCCGTTCAAGATGCTCACGGCCAAACACATTTTCGAATGTGTGCAGCCACAGGATTGGTTTGCAGCGATCGACCTGAAGGACGCCTACTTCCATGTCTCCATTCTACCTCGACACAGACCGTTCCTACGGTTTGCTTTCGAGGGGCGTGCATACCAGTACATGGTTCTCCCATTCGGGCTAGTCCCATCTCTTCGCATCTTCACGAAGGTCATCGAGGCAGCCCTTGTTCCTCTACAGGAACACAGGGTTCACATCCTGAACTATCTCGATGACTGGCTGATCCTAGCTCACTCTTGAGACCAGGTTTGCGAACACAAGGACCTAGTGCTCCGGCACCTAGCTCGTCTGGGCCTTCGGGTCAACTGGGAGAAGAGCAAACTCTGCCCCGTGGAGAGGATCTCTTTTCTCGGTATGGAAATTGACTCGGTCGCCATGTGCTCGCAGCTTACCAGCGATCGCGCGCAGTCACTCCTGACTTGCCTCCGTCAATTCGAGGGCAAGAGTATGAGAAGAGTATGCGTTTCCCCAGTGAGCCTTCTTGCACAGACCCTGTGCAAGATTAGGGAGGACGAGGAGCAGGTCATCTTGGTTGTGCCACACTGGCCCACCCGGACCTGGTTCTCTGAACTTTGTACTCCTCGCAACAGCACCTCCCTGGCCAATTCCCCTGAGGAAGGACCTTCTTTCTCAGGGACGGGGCACCCTATGGCACCCTCGTCCTGATCTCTGGAACCTCCACGTGTGGCTCCTGGACGGGACGAGGCAGGTTTGAGTACCCTACCACCAGCGGTGGTGGCTACCATCACTTCCACTGGAGCATCGTCCACGAGACATGCCTATGCGTTGAAGTGGAACCTCTTAGTCAACTGGTGTTCTTCTCACCAAGAAGACCCCCAGAGATGCCCAATCAGTGTCGTGCTTTCCTTCCTGCAAGAAGGGTTGGAGCGAAGGCTGTCTCCCTCCCCCCTATAAGTGTATGTTGCTGCTATCGCCGCACATCACGACGCAGTCAAAGGTAAGTCCGTTGGAAAGCACGACCTGATCTTCAGGTTCCTGAGAGGAGCGAGGAGACTAAATCCTCCTCGCCCTCCTCTCGTTCCCTCTTGGGACCTCTTAGTGGTGCTAACTGCCCTGTAGAGTGCTCCCTTTGAGCCTCTGCAATAAGTGGAGCTTAAGTTCCTGTCAATGAAGACAGCGTTCCTGGTTGCATTGGCCTCCATCAAGAGGGTAGGGGACCTGCAGGCATTCACCGTTGACGAAGCGTGCCTGGAATTCGCCACAAAATTCGGCCTGGATATGTGCCCAAGGTTCCCACCACTCCCTTTCGAGACCAGGTGGTGAACCTGCAAGCGCTGCCATTGGAGGAGGCAGACCCTGCCTTGGCACTGCTCTGTCCAGTACGCGCCCCCCGTGCTTACGTAGACAGAACGCAGTGTGTCAGGACCTCAGAGCAGCTCTTTGTCTGTTATGGTGGGAAGCTGAAGGGAAAGGCTCTCTCCAAGCAAAGGTTGTCTCACTGGATAGTGGACGTCATTGCTTTGGCATACCAGCAGCAAGGTCGACTGTGCCCCCTTGGTATGAAGGCCCACTCCAACCGGAGTGTGGCCTCCTCTTGGGCTCTAGCGCATGGTGCCTCGCTAACAGACATCTGGGCGACACCTAACACATTCGCGAGATTCTACAATCTCCGAGTGGAGCCGGTTTCCTATGTACTCGCTTCAACCAGCCAGTACTAGATTCTGCTCAGGTGTCTTCGCTTGCTCTGCATTGCTCTCCACGGACGGGATACGTGTGATATTCTCCTCAGGTGAGCCTAATAAGCTCTGAGTGCCTCCAGCGCTGTTGACGTCAAGGCCAGAGTTATGCCACCGGCAGCTTTCGCGTTGGCCAGGTGCCTCCATGTGCATGGTTCCCCCTCTGGGTGACCCCCACGTGTGTATTTCCACTGTAAGCCTCTCTGAGCATGTGTCTTTCCCTTGTCAAGCCTGTTTGTTTGTTTGTTTGTTCTCATAGTCCATAAAAAAACCATAGTCAATCAAATAAAAATCATAAATAAATTAATCAGTTGTGAATAGTACAATAATATAAAAGTGGTATAGTAATAATAGGCATAAGAGGTACAGTCTCTTGGAAATGCAGAGAACAGTCACTGACAGGCTTTCTTCAGCTTTCCTTGAGGTTTGTGTTGTCCTGGTTCCACTGGCTAAAATATATAAATGAGCCACGATTAGATGCCAAGCAATCAGAACACCTCTGTAATTCTGTCCTGTCAGTCCTCTGATCACTGCATTGACCTGAAAACTAACTTGCCATTCACATTAGCTCATAATATAAACTATAACATAAGCTCAGACTTCAGAATCATTTGAACTATATATTATCTCTTATCAAGTCTAATTTTTCATAACTAAATAGTAGTTATCACTAGCTATTAATAGTTTGACTTTGGTGGCCAACTAGCTGTCAACATAATGTTATAATGACCAAATACAACAAAAAACAACTGTTCAGCCCGATCAAAAGTTATTGTGATGTCTTGACTAATTATAACCTATTTAACTATTGTATGATGTTTATTACATTAAGTGCACAAACAGCATGCTTGAAATATAAAATTAATGCTTATGTATTGCATAATATAACAAACTGCAAACATAACCATGCCTACAATGTATTTTTTTTATAAGGATAAGGATTGATGCAACATTATATGTTTTGTAAAATAAATGTAATATTAATTATGACCGCCGCTAGCGTAGCTAGCGAAAGCGGTCATATAGGGATTGTCAAAGTTCTTTGTTTTTTTTTTTCCGTCATCTACTGAATTTTTCGTCAACGATACCAGGGACACCGAAACACCGGGGAACATGAAATTTGGTGGGCATGTAGCCCCACTAGACTTTTACGGAAAAATTTCGTTTGGTCCCCGGGGGCCACTCCCCCCCCCGCGCTGGGCCCCCCCAAACCCAAAAAATTCAGTTTTTCCTAAATAACTACCTGAACCGTGGCACCGAGGATGAAGAAATTTTTATGGTATGTTGGTCTTAAGGGCCCACATCAACCTAGCCCATAATCGATTGTCAAAGTATTTATTTTATTTTTTTTTCGTCATCTACTGAATTTTTTCGTCAACGATACCAGGGACACCGAAACACCGGGGAACATGAAATTTGGTGGGCATGTAGCCCCACTAGACTTTTACGGAAAAATTTCGTTTGGTCCCCGGGGGCCACTCCCCCCCCGCGCTGGGCCCCCCCAAACCCAAAAAATGCAGTTTTTCCTAAATAACTACCTGAACCGTGGCACCGAGGATGAAGACATTTTTATGGTATGTTGCTCTTAAGGGCCCACATCAACCTAGCCCATAATCACTCATTTGTGATTTGCGCCCCTCCCATAAAAAATGAAAATGCAATATTATTCTGCTTTAATCGCCCCTATCTTCAGTTGAGATGTTCAGAACTGCACCATATTTCATGTGTATGATTAACTTGACATTATTATTATTCCTTTTATTTGTCCTCAAGAGGAAATTGGTTTCCACCATAGGTGCGTACATAATACAAATACAAACACACATAACATATTAACAACATAATCAAAAAAAAAAAAAAAAAAAAAAAGTGAGAGTGAGCATACCTGACACATCAATGGCCCATTACCTATGTACCGTATTTAGAGCTCGTGTAGATACAGGAACAAAACTCTTACTAAACTTGGCCTTTCTACACATCGGTAACCTATACCTACGGCCAGAAGGCAAAAGGATAAAATATTTATAAAGTGGGTGTTCTGAATCATTTAAGATTTTTTGTGCCTTTCGCAATATGAGTGTTGAGACAATATCCGATAGAGAAGGGGTAGTGATGCCAATAATTTTACTTGCTAAATGAGTTATCTTTAAGAATTTGTTCCTATTGATAACTGTAAGCATATGGAAAAAACAAATGGCACCATAAGTAAGAACTGGCTCGATAATACTGCGATACAAAAGCAAAAGAAGACGTGGCTGAACAGACAAGTGCCTAAGTTTACGAATAGCTGTCAGTCTTTGTTGACAGCGTTTGTAAACCCCTAGAGTGTGCTGATTGAAATCGAGATTTTGATCCAAAATAATGCCAAGATATTTAAAATGCTCTACTCTCTCTACTATCTCTCCATTAATGATGATGCTAGAAGCATGGATCTGTGTTTTTAATGTGCTAAAGACCAGTTCCTTTGTCTTAAGAATATTAAGGTGCAGAAAATTATCCTCACACCATGTGCTAAAATGTGCTGTAGAGCGTTGATAGTCCAAAAAAGAGTCATTGTCCTCATTAAGCAGAGCAAGAATGGCTGTATCATCTGCATATTTAAAATAATGAGTAGTTGTAAATTGACTCTGACAGTCATTTGTGTAAAGAATAAAAAGGAATGGGCTAAGTACGCACCCCTGAGGGGCGCCGGTGTTAAGGACAATGGTTGTTGATAATGCACTGCCCACTTTAACCACTTGGGGCCTATTAGAAAGAAAATTGTGAATCCAATATATTAAAGATGATGGGACTTGCATACTCTGTAGTTTCTTTATCATCTGATGACGCTGAATCGAGTTAAAAGCGGAACTAAAGTCAATAAAGAGAAGTCTGGCATAATTCCCAGAGATGTCCAGGTGTTGAAGTAGACAATGTAAGAGACAGGCCACTGCATCATCAGTACCTCTCTTCTGCTTATATGCAAATTGTAAACAATCTAGAGATGGTGTAACGTATGGGAGCATAATGTTTTTGACGATTTTCTCAAAACATTTCATTATAATAGAGGTTAATGATACAGGCCTGTAATGATTTAACTCGGATGGATGCGTTTTTTTTGGAACAGGAATAACAATCGATGATTTCCATTTGACAGGTATTGTTGAAGTACAGAGTGAGCGAAGGAAGAGAGAATGAAGAATAGGGGTTAGTTCCAGGGAACAGCTTTTCAAGACCCGACCCGGAATACCATCTGGCCCAGGAGCTTTATTCGATTTGCACTTGTTGAGCTGGAAATAGACATCCTGCCTGGTTAGAAGGGACTCATAGTTCAACTCTTGAAAGGGCAAAGAATCCAAAAGGCTATCACACTCTGCTGAGAAGTCAGAGGTGTCAAAACGGGCATAAAAATTATTAAGATTACTTGCAAAGGTGGTAGGATCTGAAACATAAGTAGTCTGTTTAGAGGCTTGTCCAGTAAGGGTCCTCACACGCTGGAATGCCTGTTTGGTGTCCATATTTGCAAAATCCTGCTCCAGTTTGTTCTTATAATTATTTTTCGCTTTAAAGATTTCATTTTTGATATCCTGATTTATTTTTTTGAGACCAACAGAGTCCTTTTGCCTGAAGGCAAGTTTCTTCTTCTGGAAGAGATATTTTATTTGTGAATTGATCCATGGTTTTGAGTTGGAATATGCTCTGATAGACTTTACCGGTATCAAGAGATCCATACAGAATTTGATGTAATCTGTAATAACTGAAACCTGTTCATCCAGGTCTCCCTCAAAGACTTCCCAGTCTGTACATGCAAAACAGCCTTGAAGGCATGCAATAGCATCCTCCGACCATTGGGGGATGCTGCGTATTACCGGTTTGCGTTGTTTCAGCCGTTGTTTGTAAACAGGAAGTAAATGGATAACATTGTGATCCGCTAACCCTAGCGGCGGAAGAGCTCTAGCTTTAAAGGCTTCCGAAATATTACTGTAACACAAATCTATAGTTTTATTGAATCTCGTTGGTACATCCACATATTGATTGAAGGCTGGCAATGAGTAGTCAAGCCGACAGCTGTTAAAATCACCAAGAAGTAGCACTGGAGCATCCGGATATTTGCTGAGCATAGCCTGTGTATTTTGCACTATTTGTTCAGCCGCTGCTTTGACATTAGCGCTTGGTGGGACATATACACAGCTAAGCACAACAGTTGGGAATTCCCGCGGGAGATAGAAAGCACGGGCGGACAGGGTGAGCAGCTCCAGGTTAGGATTACAGATCTTCTCATGTACTTTGATGTTAGTGCACCAGCGTGAGTTGATGTACATACACACCCCACCTCCACGCTCTTTCCCAGAGTTACTCGTTCTGTCTGCCCGAAAGATTTTAAAGCCATCCAGGCTAACCTCGGAGTCCGGGACAGACTCATCTAGCCAAGACTCAGTCAAAGCAAGAACACATGCCTCCCTGAATGATGCATCTGTGAGACATTTAGCATGCAACAAGTCCATTTTATTTCTCAATGAACGAACATTTGAGAGAATTAATGAAGGTAGCGGAGGTTTAAAAGGACGTCTTCTAAGTCTGCATCGCACCCCTCCTCGCCTTCCTCTTTTCCTCTTTAAGCTTGATGTTGAAATTAGCTCAGGGGGAATGATCATAGATGGAATCATTTGGCAGTGGATAGAGTTGCGCAGAGATAGAAGTTCAACCCGGGAATAGGTGAGTCCTTGCCCTGCTCCGGCATCATCTAGTTGAATAGTCCATACCACGGAGTCAGTTACAATCCATGTAATTATAAGGATAGTCCAAAACCAACTTGTCCAATTTCCCATGATGGTTTTGCTGTAGTACACTCTCAGAAATTAACAAAAAATAAACTCAAACAGAAAACATACAGACAAACGCACCGACAGTGCCGTCGCAGCTAACGCATGCGCCAGGTCAATAAATTCATTTATGTGCACATTTAGTGACTGTACACTCATCGGCCTGTAGATGGTGGTGTTGAGCGAAGGGTTGCTGGTTTAGGATGATACTGTCACTAAGGTTGCCAACTGTCCCGAATTAGGCGGGTCGTCCCGCATTTTGGGCCTAATTTATTTGTCCCTTGCGTGACCTCCCGTGTCCCGTTTTTTGACAAGCTGATAAACCACTGACTGATACAACAGCAACAGCAGCAGTGCTGACCACGACACTTGAGAATGATCACCGACACCTGTCATCATCCAATCACAGCTTTTTTTAATCACTGTTTTGAGACAAATCATTGTTTGATTTGCGAACATCCTCTGCCGTCTGGTCGCTTCCGCTTCAAACCGGACTCGTCTCGCGCTAACGGTAATTTCCTTTCACTGTCCACGTTTTGATTTCGGCTAATCAATTTTGGCGAATGCAAACAACGTGATTATTGTTCATGAGTCTAACATCCAGCCACGCAAGAAAACATGTAATCTACCTGAGGGAATAATATGCTCAAAAAACATTTCTGATTATTATTAATGTTTTAAAGCTTTTAGAAAGTACATAGAAAGCTTTTGTAACATTATCTTAACTGTCACTTTTGATTAATGTAATGCATCCTTGCTGAATAAAAGTAGGCAATTACTTTCTTTATTTTTTTTCCCAAAAAATAATCTTACTAACCCCAAACTTTTGAACTGTAAGCCTAGTGTATAATGTTAAAAAAGCTTTCTATTTTAGATAAATGCTGTTATTTTGAACTATGGTTTGTTTGTAATGTGACTTTTTTCATGTATGACATTAAAATTATTTTTAGAATTAAATACATAAATAGGTTAAGCAACACAAATGTGTTTATGTCTGATAACCTTTTAAACACAAACTTAACTGCAGACACTGAAATGACGTACACTGTGTAATACAGTACAAATATTTTGAGTGTCCCTCATTTTCCTATAAATAACCACGATTGTCCCGCATTTTCCTTTTCTGAAGTTGTCAACCCTAACTGTCACACACACACATGCAGGAATACAAACAAACGCAAGCATGCACACACACTGACATCCACACGCACAGACACACACCCATACACACACACATACAAATCCACATGCACAGACACACACACAAACACACACGCGCACACACATGTACGCACGCATACATACACGCACAGACACACACACACACAGACACACACATACACAAACACACACACATACACACACACACAGACAGACATGCACATACTACTACTTTTTTTAGGTATATACATAAACACGCAATACAGCCAAATTGCTCCACGTCATTTATTTTTGTGGAAAGCCAGTGCAGGCCTGAGCGGCGGTCATATTTTGTACCGCCATGCGGTACATCTAGTTTTACACAATAATAGTAATGTGGTACAGTATAGGCTATAATAATACTATAATCCATTTTGTAATAAATTAATTATGCTAAGTAAACGTCATTAATTTAAAACGTAATTGGGAACTATCTTTGAAGCAAAAAACATACCTAATATAAGCTAAGCTAGCAGGCTTATCGGGTAGATGTTTGTAAGCTAACAGAAAAACAGTAAAACGAGAAATCTTTGATTTCACACCCTTTAGATATATATACTAGTATGTGAACCATGTGATTTACAAAACATAAATGGCCATTATAACGCATTGTAAACTATATAAATCATAACGTGATTTTGCAGGAATTGTAATCAGGCGCTAAAAAAAGTCTGTTGAAGTCCCTTATTTGGGGGGACTGGATTTCTCACCACACCTGACGAATCCTGAGGAGTTCAGATGATTGACAGTGTTATTTGACATGATCCTCAGTGATATTCTTCACCTGACGATGTTATCTGAGGAGAGTCAGTTATAAAAGCCACTTAGAGACGCCAAACATCCTAAAAGTCACCATCAAATCAAAATGGACTGGGCTTTTTTTATGGACTATTGCAGTGTTTGATTAATCAGTGCATGTCATTATCTTTTAAATGCATGTTCCTCGCAAACCAGAACCATCTAAACAATTCCTCATGGACAAATCAAGCCCTACATTTGTTCTTTTTCGAGAGGCGTTTCAGTCTGCAGGCAAAAGTGGCATAAATCAGATTTTTCTTTCTTTTCTTTTTTTCAAAACAGCCTAATAACAGTGTAAAAGCACAAACCACAGGGAATCTGATCTTTCTGATTCTGATTTGGTCCACTTTCGCATACATTTCGCTTCTGCACCAGCCGTTCGTAAGTTCTTTCTTAAATTGGAACGTTTAGTCCACACTAGAGGCTTAGTAACTACTAGCTAGTTTGTAACTAACTCTGTACTTTATTCCGTTGCACCATTTGTTCGTAAGGCAGAACGTAGCTAGTAGGTCGTAAGCTCTCCATAAAGTAATGCGTAGTCGCATAATATGACGCTTAGCCTCGATGATCCAATAGCAGCCTTCAAATACGTGAGCAGATGTTGTGTTGAAATGCCGTGAATTTCAATTTATCCTTCATTCTTTTGCCTTACGTTACTAACGGTAAAATTGATGCAGTTCAGTCTGTGTGATATTTTATTCCAGCCGTTACTCGTGATCGGAGGCTGCCATAAATATTTAGTTTATACGTAGAGTTACGCTTCAACTAAGTTTAATGGTGCAATGCAAAAATATTTAGAAGTGTATAAGTCGTAACTTAGTGTCCATTTACGTCAAAACTAGGCTAAGTTGTAACTTACGCAGAGCTGGTGCAACCGGCCCCAGAACATTTCTGAATGGTTAATGAATTTATGAGTTGATGAATTTATGTTGCTGATGTGGAGGTAACTATCTTCAAGTCATTGATTAGCATATTCTGTCATGATAATATATAAATGCGTTCCCGGGGGCGGGGTTTATGTAAATTTTAGGGTTGGTGATGTCACTAACCCTTGAAGAATCTTGTGTAGTCTCTATCAGTCGTTTGTTGTAGTCCTTATAAAGATATTTCTGTAAAATAAAATATCTCCCTTTGCTTTGAACTCTGAGCATTGTAACTTTGCAGATGTTGTTTATGCTCAAACAGCAACATTACACACTAACTAAAGGTTAAAGGTTAATTAAACCCTAAACCAACTTTTTAATGATCTGTAAGAATGGGGCTTTATTAGTGCTGTTCATTGATTCGAGTAACTTTTTTGACATTTGGGTATAAAGTGTTTTAATTCTACAATATATGGTGTAAAAACGTCTGAGTGCTGCCCTCTTCAGGTTGAACGGTGGCTACTGCAGTTGAATTTTCCTATTGGATGTTTGCGGAACTGCGTGACGTAAGCGGTACTGCATGACGTAAGCAGGTTCCAGCTTACCACGCCCTTGGTATGAGCTACCACGCATAGTATTGCATAAGTTAGGATAGCTTCAAGTTAGCATAGATTTATCTGTATTTAGTACAGTGGTCAGGATGGTACGTAGGTGTAGTGTTGCTGGTTGCAACAGCACTGCTGGACTGCATAGCTTTCCAGCAGATTTGGAAATTAGGCGACAGTGGTTGCATGCACTTAGCCTGGAAGACCGCGAGTTCCCGCCTAGAGCTCAAGTGTGCAAACTGCATTTTACACGGGATTGCTTCTCCAACGTAATAGAGGTGGAAATGGGCTTCTCCACACAGCTCGCGCTGAAAAGCGTCGCAGTGCCAAACGCCACTCCTCCTGCATGGACTCCACCACCGCAGCGGCATCTTGATGTGAGTGATCATATATATAATCACAATTAATGGTTAGGCTAAAGTTTTTTTTTGTTTTTTTATTAAGCAAACAATACAATTCATATAAGTACATACAGAAAGCAACAACAAAAAATAAATATAGACAAATATAAATGCGGAAAAAACAAGTGTCGGACCAATAAACTTGTTGATAACACAAGGAAAGAGTGCATAATGCAAAAGAAAACAAATGATCAGACAAATATACAAACAACAAAAACAGAGGGCAATGGATAAACCTGTCTCTACTACATACACACATACAAATGTATATATATGTATACACTATATATATATATATATATATATATACATACATACATACATACATACACAAATCTGTAAACATATATACCTACATAGTCAAAAAAAATAAATAAGAGGCATATGCAGAGAAAATGGGATATGGGGATAGATTGAAGAGATAAACAGAAAGGAGAAAATAGAAATTAAAATGGGGAGGATAGAGAGTTAAAATGGCTATTGCATGGTTTAATTGATTTCCTGCTGTTTATGCACCATTCCAGTGGACTGTGGACATGCACCTTCCACTCCAAGAGGTCTTGTAAGGGCTCACCAAAACACACTGGCCGGACCTTCCGGATCAATGGAACATGACCCGGTCGCGTCTCTGCCTATTGGATACAAAATAAAAAAGTTTTAGTCATAGGGTATGCATTTCAAGCCAGGTGTCATATATTGTTCAGTCCCTTCTTGGTCTACAGACCCATTGGGTCCTGTCATGACCTTGTCGAGGGGGAGAAAGAAAGTAGAGGGTGTGGACAGGAGACCAAGGTATAGGGTGAGAAAAGTAGAAAGGAGAGGGAAAGGGAGAAGAGAAAAAAAAGGGGGGGCTAAATATGTAATTATGATTGTGATATTGTGGTGGTGATCATCATAATGGGTTTATAAAAAAAAAATGTAAAAAAAAAATTATATACACATACATACTAACATACTTATAAGCTAGATATATGTGTGGTTTATGCCTTTAAAGCCCTTCATACTAATCATACAGCGACAGTTAAAGGTCATCTAAAGTAATTGTGACATACATACATAGACCTACAAACATATACAACCCTACATGCATATATACACACTCACATATACACACCTACATATACAGTTATATATACCCATATACACAATAATAAAAATATTAATAACAATAATAATTGTCACAGGTCGGGGGGGGGGTCAAGCCAGACTGCACCCACCCCTAAAACCCAGGACCACCTCGAGGAGCGTACCAAAGACCAGACAGACAAGTGGAATAAAGTTTGACAAGTTTTATTGAATAAAATTAATTTAAAAGTCCTAATGGAGCCTCTGGGTCCGCCCCAACAGGTGCGGAGACCGAACCTCTGACCCCCGAGAAGGCGTGGATTTCTTCGAGGCAACCCGTGCCAGGACGTAACGACTAGGGGAGGAGGAAGTCGGCCACCGGCCCGACCAGCAGGTGAGTATCCAGGTAAATAGAGCGGGACAGGGTCTCGTGGTCAAGAGGGTCTTTCTTTGGACAGACAGGTGAGTATCCAGGTAAGTAGGCCTTCCTAGGACGTAGAGCAGGACAGGGTCTCGTACTCGGGGAGGGTCCTTCCTCGAACAAACAGGTGAGTATCCAGGTACGTATACCTTCTTAAGACGCGGAGCGGGACAGGGTCTCATAGTCGAGGGGGTCTTTCTTTGGACAGACAGGTGAGTATCCAGGTAAGTAGAGCGGGACAGGGTCTCGTGGTCGAGAGGGTCTTTCTTTGGACAGACAGGTGAGTATCCAGGTAAGTCGAACCGTCGACAATCGGGGCGGGGCCAGTATGGGAGCTGTTGGCCAGTAGGAGAGTCTTCTACCAGGCAGGTGGGTATTGGCAGTAAGTGTTTCCCTCAGCAGTCGTACACCAGGGTGGAGAAACCTTCGGCCATCAAGCTCTTCTAGTGACGAACAGAGCAAATAACTCAGATAAATACGTTCTTTCACCAAGTAAGAATAAGGGAGCTTACAACAGGGGGCGAACTTCCGCAAGCAGATGACGTGAATGCTTCCAGTGTGAGCCTCCTCTTCAGCAAACGTCACCCAGAGGGGCTTCGACGGAGGAATTCTTCTGCTAAACAGGCAAAGTGAGTACTCAAGTACGTGCATACTTCTCTTCAGTACAAGGAGCAGAGCTTACGGCTGGGGTGTGCTTCCGTCGGACAGACGAGGGAGTATTTCCAATGTGAGTCCCTCCTTCAAGCAGACATCACGTAAAGGGCATCAGCGGAGGAATGCTTCTGTTAAACAGACAGGGTAAGCAATGCAAGTACGTGACTATTTCTCTTCGGTACAGGGACAAGGGCTTACGGCTGGAGTGTACTTCTATAAAGCAGACGGAAGTATGTCCAATGGGCGTCTCTCCTTCAGGCAGACATCACACAAGGGGACATTGGCGGAGGAATTCTCTATTGAACAGACAGAGTAAGTTATACAAGTGCATGCATGCTTTTCCTCAGTGCAGAAACAAGAGCTTACGGCTGGGGTGTGCTTCCGTCAGACAGACGAGGGAGTATTTCCAATGTGAGTCTCTCCTTCAAGCAGACATCACGTAAAGGACATGAGCGGAGGAATGCTTTGGTTAAACAGACAGAGTAAGCAATGCAAGTACGTGACTGTTTCTGTTCAGTGCAGAGACAAGGGCTTACGGCTGGAGTGTACTTCTATAAGCAGACGGAGGTAGTATTTCAATGTGAGTCTCTCCTTTACGCAGACGTCACATAAGGGGACACTGACGGAGGAATTCTCTATTAAACAGACAGAGTAAGTTATACAAGTGCATGCATGCTTTTCCTCAGTACAGAGACAAGAGCTTACGGCTGGGGCGTGCTTCTGTAAAACAGACAGGGGTATGTCCAATGTGTGTCTCTCCTTCAGGCAGACATCACATACAGAGACGTTGACGGAGGGATTCTTCTATTGAGCAGTCAGAGTAAGTTATACAAGTACGTGCATTCTTTCCACACATGCAAAGATGAAATATTCACATTCAACACCTAAAATCCCTCTTCAATGACAGCGGATGGAAATAGGAAATGGGGAGCACACGGCAGTCAATGTATATGATCCCCACACACTGCAACCTCACTTCAATTCACTACTGTGTGACACATCAATTCAAGCACTGCATATCCACTCTCCCTCTCAGTGCAATAAGGCCAGCACTCACCCTTTGATCGATTCTTCCACTGTCGTACTGAATCAGTTATCATCAAATAACGAGGGGATTCGGTGCCTTCTTACTGGCACGGTGGATAGAGCTTCCTCGACACTCGCTCACACTCAGAAGAAGAGAAACAAGAGTTCAGCGATAATTCGGTCCAAACACTCCCAAGTGACAATTACACTCGTGATCAATACACTTCACCACTTCATATCCAGCTCAGTGCAGGTGCATACATTCAATAAGATCCAATACTCATACTACTTATCTCCCTTCTCAGGATGATGGCGTTCTCCAGTCTTCACTCAATCTCCATAACTCACTCTCTTTCCAGCCTTTGACTTCTTCAAATCGTGTTCACACAATAATCGCTTCACCCTCAATGCAGCCGAGCCCTCTCACACTCTCCAGATGCCTCCGCAAATCAGCAACACCACCAAAAGAACGACTTCTCTCGGGGGAGAACCACACCAACTGTCTCCTCACTTTCCTTTTTATACACTCCATTTGCCCACACGGCCTCGTCACAGATCCCAGCGTAAATCCCCCGCACCTGATGATAAGCCTTTTTCACATGCAACCGGAAACTACGTCACGCCGGGTAAACGGATTTCCGCCAGAGGTGAAGAGATTTCCGCCAGACGTTTTCATATAGAGTGAACATGGAGCGTTATTTCACAACTTCTCTCTCGACACTGCCACGACTCAGATTTGAGGATGTTGACAGAATTGTTGGACGGCACTCAACAGTTAAAGAAGCAAGGCTGAGCAAGGGCTATAAATTCTTCGTTGAGGATTTTATTCACAATTATCAAGGTAAGCTGACAACTATCTGGCGCTAGCACGTGCAACATTATGAATGCTAATTGCTAACCATTTTTATGTTCAGTATGTGTTCAGTTTCTAATGTTGTTGATCGCAAGGTGGTAGTGAGAGCTAGGTGTTATCGATCTATGAGGAAAAATGAGGAGCCCCACACACTTGAGGTTATATGTAATATGCCTGTTGGCTTATATGAGTTAGTTCAGATCATTCTGATATCAAGTTACTGCGGTTGCAGATTTTTATTTCCCTTTATTTTAGTTTCACCTGTCTTAAGGTTTTCCTTGTTGGTTTTTAGTTATGTCTCTTTCATTGCTTCTGCGGTTGCAGACTACAGCTGTATTTCTTGCTTTTGCTGCTGTTTGCAGCTTTCAATTAACAGCTCTTAAAGGGATAGTTCACTTCAAAATGAAAATTCTGTCATCATATACTCACCCTAAAGTTGTCTCAAACCTGTATCAATTTCTTTCTTCTGCTGAACACAAAGGAAGATATTTTGAAGAATTTCAGTAACCAAACCGTTTACTGGTCCCATTGACTTCCATAGTATTTTTTCTTTCCTACTATGGAAGTCAATGGGATTCAAGATTGTGATGAGGTTCAGTTCTCGTGATGAGGGAAGGAAGAAGACAAGGGGTCGGCGATGACTGGGACACTCGTTTATTTACTCAAGTTGAAAACACAAACAGAAAGGTGCGCTCGTAGCGCGTTCACCGTGTAATAAACACAGCACAAACTCAGTCCATAAATCAGCACATAAACGACGGCTTCACTCAGTCCACAGCAGCACACGAGGTCCCAGTCCCTCTCTCTCCCTCACACTCTCTCCCGGTCGTGCTTATATCCGGTCTCTCCACGCCAGTTACTGAAATCAGACACAGGTGTTCATCATCTGCACTTGACCCACTTACTCACCGCTCGCTTCCTTCCTCTCTCTCCCGCTACAGACTCTGCAGAACTACGCCCCCCTCGCCACATACCCCCACCGCCCGACTCAGGCCGGGGAGCCATCCGGCCTGCAGCCTCCCCCCCCCTCCTCCTGGAGAGGAAGTCGGCCACAGCCATCTGTGCACCCGGCCTGTGGATCACCTGAAACTTAAAGGGTTTTAACGCCAGATACCACCGGGTGATCCGTGCGTTGGTATCTTTCATGCGGTGGAGCCATTGCAGGGGAGCGTGGTCCGAACAGAGGGTGAACTCCCGCCCCAGGAGATAATACCGGAGGGTGAGAACGGCCCACCTGATGGCCAAACACTCCTTTTCTATGGTGCTGTACATCGTCTCTCTCTTCGTGAGCTTCCGACTGATGTACAGCACCGGCCGCTCTTCACCCTCCACCTCCTGGGACAGGACGGCACCCAACCCCCTGTCCGACGCATCTGTCTGTAACATAAAAGGGAGAGAAAAGTTAGGAGCATGTAAGAGCGGTCCGCCACACAGAGCAGCCTTTATCTGGGTAAAAGCCTGCTGACACTGCTCCGTCCACTGAACCGTATCTGGTGCTTCCTTTTTAGTTAGATCAGTCAGCGGGCTGGCGAGGTCCGAATAATTAGAAACAAACCTTCTATAATATCCCGCCAGCCCCAGGAACTGCCTAACCTCCTTTTTGGTCTTGGGTCTTGGACAAGTCGCAACCGCTGCAGTCTTATCAATTTGGGGACGCACCTGTCCATGACCCAAGTGGAAACCCAGATATCTGACCTCCACACGCCCAATTGCACACTACTTCGGATTGGCCGTGAGCCCAGCCCTTCTCAGCGTCTTCAGTACAGCTCGCAAATGCTGCATATGTCGCTGCCAATCACCACTGTAGATGATGATATCATCCAGATAAGCAGCGGCATATGCAGCGTGCGGCCGGAGAATTCTGTCCATCAGACGCTGAAAAGTCGCTGGAGCCCCGAACAACCCGAACGGAAGAGTAACAAATTGGTGTAATCCGAACGGCGTTGTGAAAGCTGTTTTTTCTTTGGTCATGGGAGACAAGGGGATCTGCCAATAACCCTTGGTTAAGTCCAGTGTCGAATAAAAACGAGCAGTACCTAGCCGATCAAGCAATTCGTCAACTCGGGGCATTGGATATGCGTCGAATTTCGACACAGCATTCACCTTCCTGTAATCCACACAGAACCGTACTGAGCCGTCCGTTTTAGGAACTAAAACTATCGGGCTCGCCCAGTCACTGTTGGATTCTTCTATTACTCCCATCTCTAGCATTGCTTCTAATTCGTTCTGAACCACTTTTTTCTTGTGTTCAGGCAAGCGATACGGCCGACTGCGAATTACCACGCCCGGCTCGGTCTCAACATGGTGCTGAATGAGATTCGTTCGACCAGGCAGGGGCGAGAACACATCAGCAAATTCTGCTT
The DNA here is from genome assembly GCA_022829085.1 of Abramis brama. Lineage (NCBI taxonomy): Eukaryota > Metazoa > Chordata > Actinopteri > Cypriniformes > Leuciscidae > Abramis > Abramis brama. The sequence continues at coordinate 32,720,086 of CM040785.1, forward strand.
GTATTGTTTTTACATCAGTGAGCTGGGAGGGTGAGAGGTGGTCTCCCCCAGGGGCCAGAGCGAGAGATTGTGACTTTGAACTCACTTCTGGACCGAGATCCTCCTCTCCGCTCACTACCATCGCCAGCATCACTGATTCTGCCTCGGACCATTTTTTTAGTAGGTTGAGGTGATAAATTTGATGTGCTCCGCCCCTATCTGTTCGAGCTACCTCATAGTTGAGATCCCCAACTCGCCGTGTGACCTCAAAGGGTCCTTGCCACTTCGCGAGTAATTTTGAACTTGACGTAGGGAGTAATACAAGCACTTTATCTCCCGGTGCAAATTGACGCAGTCTAGCCCCCCTGTTGTACAGCCGACTCTGTTTATCCTGTGCCTGTAACAAATTCTCCATAGATAGCCGCCCCAACGTGTGGAGTTTTGTTCTCAGATCCAGGACATACTGAATTTCGTTTTTACTATTAGAAGGTCCGTCCTCCCAAGTCTCTCTAAGGACATCCAGCACCCCACGGGGCTGACGTCCATAGAGAAGCTCGAAGGGGGAAAACCCCGTGGAGGCTTGCGGGACCTCCCGTACAGCGAACAAGAGGGGTTCTAACCACTTATCCCAATTTTTGGCGTCTTCGTGTACGAACTTTCGAATCATGGTCTTTAACGTGCGGTTAAACCGTTCCACCAGCCCGTCCGTTTGTGGGTGATAGACACTGGTTCGGATCGATTTAATGCCCAATAATTCGTAAAGTTCGCGAATCGCACGTGACATAAACGCCGTGCCTTGATCGGTGAGAATTTCTTTCGGAATTCCCACCCGGGAGATTAGTTGAAACAGTGCGCTCGCCACGCTTTTCGCGGAAATACTGCGGAGCGGCACTGCTTCAGGATACCGTGTTGCATAATCCACCAGGACTAAAGCAAAGCGGTGTCCCCGCGCTGACCGTTCTAATGGCCCGATGAGGTCCATACCAATTCGTTCGAAGGGGACCTGCATTAATGGTAGGGGGCACAATGGTGCTTTTGGGTTGGCCGGTGGATTCACCAACTGACATTCACGACAAGACGCGCACCACCTGCGCACGTTCTCGTGAATGCCCGGCCAGAAAAATCGGGCCATGAGACGGTTAAGTGTAGCCGTTTGTCCTAAATGCCCGGCCATTGGATTACAATGAGCCGCCTGGAAAAGCATTTCCCGACGGCTTTTAGGTATCAATAATTGAGTTGTATCTTGTTTTGTCTGGGCGTCTTGGGTCACCCGATACAACTTAGCTTTCAAAATAGCAAAATATGGGTAGGAGAGAGGTTGTTCAGGGTGAAGACACTGACCGTCGATAGAGCAAACCTGATCAAATGCATTTTTCAGCGTTTCATCCTGGGACTGTTCCAGGGGAAAGTCATCATGCTCTGTGAGGATTGTTTGCTCTGGAGCACTCTGTTCCCCCGAAACAGACCCCAGAGGTTCCAGATCAGCCTCTCCCAACTGGGCAACCGCTATTCCACTCTCATCTCTTTTCCCCCAAGAGGCATCCGCACATAAATACCCCAATAATTGATTAAACGCGGGCCAATTGGTCCCCAAAATTATCGGATGCCGGAGGTGCGGGTTAACTGCCACCTCTACACTATGCTTTTCTCCCCTAAATTGAATTTCCACAGGCAAAATAGGATAACTCACCACTTCCCCGTGCACACACCGCACCTTAACCACGCGGCTATTATCCAATGCCCTAGGTTGAATCAGGCTTTGATGTATGGAGGATTGGTTACATCCTGAATCCACCAAAGCCTGATAGATACCCCCCTTGATACTCACTGGTATTTGGTACAAGCCAGCTTGATCGAGGGCAGCCTGTGGCGCGTCGGGGACCCGGATCAGTGTCCCCACCTCCATCACTGGACACCGGTCGATGAAATGACCCGGATCCCCGCAACGCCAACAGGCCGGCCCAGACTTTACCGCCACCCTGGCGGCAGGAAGCGGATCAAGTGATTGGCGTGGAGAGAGCGGTGGGGCACTTTGGGTGGAGAACGGCCCAGGGATCGAGCTCCCTCCCCTGGGAGGTGCCCTGGGTGTCACCGTAGGTTCCGTCGGGAAGCCCGTTCTCCACCTGGGTGCTGGTTTCGGCTGGAACCCTCCACGCGTCCGGGGAAGTGGCACCGGCCTAGAGGAGAGAGAAGGAGAGGGGGGAGAGAGAGAGAGAGAGAGAGAAGCAGATGGGAGGGGCTCGCCGACCCCTGGGCACGCCACCATCTGGTCCTCCGCCAGCTGGATGGCCTGGTTCAGCGACGTCGGGCGGTGGCACTGGACCCACTGAGCAGTTCTCCTCGGTAGCCTCGCTATGAACTGCTCCAGTACCACACGATCGATGAGACCCTCGACGTCGCTTTGGTCGGCCATCAGCCATTTGCGGCAGGAGTCCCAGAGCTGTTGTGCCATGACGAAGGGCCGGCCGGACTCTTCCAGGGTCAGCGATCTGAACCTTTGTCGATGTTGTTCTGGAGTCCGACCGACCCGCTGCAGGATGGCACGCTTGAGGTCTTGGTAGACCAGGAGATTCTGGACTGGCAGTTGATGTGCGGCTAATTGGGCCTCTCCGGACAGCAATGGGATCAGCCGCATTGGCCAGTCCACTTTGGGCCATCCCCGATCCTCCGCTGACCTCTCAAACAGGTCCAGAAATGCCTCTGGGTCATCTTGTGCACCCATTTTGTTGAGAGGCAGTTGCGATGATGAGTCTCTTGCTGGGGGGGTGGCCCGAACCTCCCGGTCTACCCAGCTCCGGAACAGCTCGCGGTCTTCATGCTGGGACCGGAGGAGCGCTTCAAACCGCTTGTCTTGCTCCTCCTTGATCGCCAGCAGGTGTTGGTGTTGTTCCTGGTGAAGACCGGCGAGCGACTGGATGATATCCGCAAATGGCGTTGCTGGCGGGGTCTGCATGGCGGCGGCGTTCTTGTAATAAACACAGCACAAACTCAGTCCATAAATCAGCACATAAACGACGGCTTCACTCAGTCCACAGCAGCACACGAGGTCCCAGTCCCTCTCTCTCCCTCACACTCTCTCCCGGTCGTGCTTATATCCGGTCTCTCCACGCCAATTACTGAAATCAGACACAGGTGTTCATCATCTGCACTTGACCCACTTACTCACCGCTCGCTTCCTTCCTCTCTCTCCCGCTACAGACTCTGCAGAACCACGCCCCCCTCGCCACAAAGATATAATTGAAATGTGATGATATCAAGACAGGAGCCTTAGTGGGTGTTGACAAATATGGTAACAAATACTATGAGGACAACATAAACTTTTTCGGTATTAATTTACATTTTGAAGTGAACTATCCCTTTAATATAGCTCACAGCATAAAATTACAATTCATTAGCTAAACTATTTGTCTTCTCAAACAGGTGTCATTGGAGACAGAAGAGATTGTTTGTATTTCTGCCTATATGTGCAGCTGTGCAGCTGGTAAAGGGTTGTGCAACCATCTGACAGCACTTGTGTATCAGACGGCCCACTATGTGCAGCTGAATTTACAGTCTGTCCCACCACCACTGGCCTGCACGAGTGAGCCACAGAGATGGCATCGTCCAAGAACACAGGCATGTATTTTTTTTCTTTTCTGCAATTTGTAAGAACACTATAGTATCAACTCAAACAAACAAGTAGCCTAAGTACATGTTAACATCAAAGCATTATGGACTAATAATGCACAAGAGTGCAGATTAAGTAACAAAGGTATAAATTAACATCACCCAAGATTAATAAAATCTGTTTACTGTTATTACTCATTATTATTTCATATTGACTAAATGCATAATCTAATGTCAATGTATATAACCTTATAAAGTGTTTCCAGAATACTTTAACACTGCATTTGTTTGTTTTATACTAAGGGAGTCCATCCAGAGGCAGTGAGTGAACTTGTTGTCCTAAAGCCAAAGTCAGTTGGGAAGACTGGAATCAAGTCTACCCTATACAGGGCTTACACAGGTAATACACAACACTGTATGTGTACACGTGTACTCAGCTACAACTTAATGTGTTCAATACTAATAGTTTGTATTAATTTCTTTAGGTCCCCTTCCAGATCCTGATGTCTTGGCTTCTGGTACAAAACTGAGTCAGATCCATCCCCGGCCTTTGCTGGCACACATACTAGAGGGCATGTCAAAAATAGAGTTGGTCCCCTCAGAGTTTGGTCCTGTACCTCGTGGTAGTCCACTTTCATACCAATGTCCCCCTATAGCTGCAGATGTTTCTGTTGTTAATTTCCCCCCACTACCTGTGCTTGGCTATCAGTTTGGCTGTAATTTTAAATATGTGCCCACACACCATCAATCACTTCATCTGGAGTCTATAAAGGTTACCCATTGTTCTGCTTGTCAGATTGAAGAGGCCACAAGACTACAGTCAAAATGCACTGCTTGGGGAAAAATGCGGCAATCAAGGGTTACTGCAAGCAGGTTCAGGGAGGTTTGTCATGTAGTTGGGGATTCATCTGGTCAGTCATTAGCGGTAAGAATCATCAAGGGCACGAGGCAGACAAGTGCTATGAAACGTGGCCTCGAACTTTTTGAGAAAATATTCTGAGACAGCCAGTGTTAGTGTCCTACCATGTGGGTTTATTATCAATCCAGAAGCACCACATCTAGGAGCCAGTCCTGATGGACGAGTGCATGATCCATCTGAAACCTTCCAATTTGGCCTAGTGGAGGTAAAAAGCACATCTGCTGATAACATTGCCCAGGTTCCATTTATAAAACTTCAAAGAGGACAAGCCAAACTCAAAGAGACCCACAAGTACTACTGGCAGGTTCAAGGCCAGCTTGCAGTGACTGGTCTACAGTGGTGTGACTTTGTGACTGACACAAAATCAGATTTCACAATACAGAGGATCTGGCGAGATGATGCCTTCATAGCATCAATGAAAGACAAGCTAGACTTGTACTATTATAGTGTTTACATGGATGTGTATCTTTCAGTGGTATAAATGGACAGTTTCTGTTCATATTATAGTACATGACCTGTGGATTTATTCTTACAATTGTATATATATTTATGTACATAATGGTGAATACATGCTTATATTTTGAATTTGATCTTGTGTAATATATCTGATTATATGTATACATACACATTTACTAATTGTATATGTATTTATATTGTGTGAAATAACAATGAACAGCAGAACTGAGTTGACATTTTTTTAATGAATTCTTATTAAAAAAGGGTATTTTGTTGTCAACTATTTCATTGTGTCTGTCAAATTATTTTCAGGAAACTTAGTATAAATAATGACAATATACATTTGATCAAATGTTACAGTACAAAGAAAAAAAAGTAAAAAGATATTTAATGATGTTAAATATTGAAAGTCTATCACTACTATTGTAACAATCACACTGTCAGTGTAAATATCTAATATTTATTATACATATATACTATTATACTATACATTCACTGCTCAAGAAACATTGGTCCCTGGTAATTAATCATAAAACAGCAATTATGCCAGATCTGGTTGATGCTTCCTGACAAGGTGAGTGGCACAACAGAATCAAAAATGTGGTTTTCCTTGACCCTTCGAATGACCCTTTCCACCAGAATTCTGAGGCGTGCAATGGCCTGTGTTTTATCACAGTCCTGTTTGCTGAACTGCTTAGCACGTTTGAAAGGTGGAATGATCAGTCTAGCACCAACACTGGAGAGCATATCCTCGATTGTGAACCCCTTGTCTGCCATGACCTCATCTCCAGGTACAAGCAGGTCCAAAATGCCGGACTTCTTTGTGATCTCTTTGTCGGAGATTGAACCTGTGTAAAGCTGGGAGATGAAAGTCATTGCACCACACGGAGCTACTCCAACCAGACCTTTAAATGTTGTAGTGCTCTTGTAGCTGGAGAAGATCTCTGAGTGGAGTGTCAGAGATGTGGGGCTCTCACAGCGGATTTCTGTGCAATCCAGGATGACTCGCAGGTTTGGACAGAACAAACTGTACTTCTCTGGCATGGAGAAGCATATTTGTTGCCTGGACATCCAAATGGGTACTGAACCCAACACAAAGAACAGGTAGTTAGCCCAGGTGATAATGGCCCTACTCACTGTGGCCACGCTTACCCCGAAAATGTCAGCGATTACTTGTTCCCTCAGTCCAGCAGCTACCCGACAGGAATACATGAACAGTTAATCTATGAGCTGGACCTTCCGTGCAGGGCTAGGGCTTGGGGATGCTTCCTGTCCCATCCTCTGTGCCTTAGTCCAGTACACAAGATTGCTGGCAGATGGACAAACAGACTCCCAGAACACCTGGAAAACTTCCTGTGAGGGAAACTTTGTGTAGTATTTGATTGTGTGATCAGAAACACAAAATCTGCTCATTTTTGTTGTTTGTTTCTCTAGTGACATTTTCTGCAGCCTAGCCTCCAGCTCTTCAATGTACTGCAGAGCCTCATCTAATGCACCTATAAAAATGTAAATAATATAGTTAGCAACTAATTATGCTGTTTTTTTTTATTATTATTTTTATTTCACGTCACAGCGCAGTCTGTTATCACCGATATACACAAGCAAAAGTCAACATAAGTGCTTACCGGCAGGTGGGCGTGCCGCGTAGTCATGTTCCTCAGTATGACTGGATTCATTGGGTGCATCTTCTGAGACCACCGGCTGCTCCCGAACACGTACATCTGCGCCAAGTCGAACGGCAGATCTCTCAAAAGCTGACAGCCTTTGAGGGAGTACATAAAAATTGTTCCAAGGGAAACGACTGGGAATGGCACCAACTTTCAGCCACGAACTTCCTGGAATGTAGTTCTCAGCGGTAAAATGCTGACTGCAGACATACGTGCTGCCTCTCCTAATGACGAACGTAGACCCTTCGTCCCGTCTAATAGCGATGACCCATATATTTTTTTGGTCTTCGTTTAAAGGATACCCGTGAAAACTTAAATAAGGTTGTTTTTGCTTAGAATTGCTGCACTGAGGGACACTACAGCAACACTTATTCTTGGACTCGGCCATTGTTGTTGTCACCGGAAGTAAGTTTACCCGGCGTTGATGAGCACCGGAAACACTAAACCCGGAAGTGTGAAAAAGGCCTATTATCTGTCATTAGCCGCCGTTGTTATGGTGACAGATACACAGCCGGAACCGGCCCGGTGTTACAATGGCACCGTCCCGGAGGGAACATAACTTCAGCGGGACTTAGTTCCGCCTCAACTTTGTCACCTCGTGACAATAATGTCTTAGGCATACGCACATGCCTTACACATACATAATGTACTAACTAGTAAAATGCAGAATTAAAATGCAAAACAATACCACGAATATATCAGTTCTCTTACGAGAGGTTCTCTCGTATTGCGTAAGTAGCTTACGCTTCGGGAAAGTTCTCTTTCTTCGAGATCTGAAGCCAAAAAATTATCCTTAATTTTGCATTTATTGTCAACGCAGTGCAGCAGCAGGCAGACCAAAGCAAGCTGTATAAGCGTGCTCATTGGCTGCCAGGCGGCAACTGCTTAAGCCTATCAGTGAGCCCGGTGTGACGTCACACCCAATGAGGGCGCTTCGCGCCCTCCACACCCTTCTAACCGTCAAGAAGGGTGTGGCCAGTGTGTATATATTGAGGGCTCACAGGCTGAGTTCTGATTTTCTTGTCTTCAGCGAAGCTCTTCGCATCGCTGGATCTTGAGAAGCCGCCGCCGTCGAAACCAGCGACCAGCAAGCTTAGGACAGCGCCTGAGGAAGCCGGCCGCCCTTCGCCGCCTTCAGCCATCCGTGCCTGCTACGCTATCCGGCGACATATCCTTTTATTACTGCTGTGTGTGTTCGCCCTGCGACACACACTTTCTCTCACTGTTCTAAAAGAGCACGAGGCGTTTTTGTCAAAATACCTCGTTTTTCCTGCGGCTCGTGCCGCGCCCCGCTCAGCAACGGAGACCGCCACCTCTTCTGCGCTCTCTGCCTGGGCCGCGAGCACGCCGCCACCGCACTCTCTACGGGCGGCTGCCCCGAGTGCGAGGAACTTTCAATGTCGACCCTGCGGGCTCGACTTGAAGTTTTCGACCAAGCTGTCGCTCCGCCTGTCCCTGCCGGGCCGCGCAAGAAGAAGCGCCGCTCGCAGAGACCACCGGAGACTGTTGTGACTGAGGAGCTCGCCGGAACCTCTCCCTCGAGCTTCTCTCTCGCCCTCTCCGCCCCCCCTCCCGGCCGCTCAACCGCCGGCTCTCGCCCGCGCCGCCGCCACGTCAGGGGATGAGGCGAATGAGATAAACACTCTCCCTCTGTTCGAGCCGCGCTACTGCGCCGCTCACAAGGGATGGCAGAAGCGGATGGTCTCGGAGCGAGCTTCCTCTCCCTCTGTTCGAGCCGCGCAAACTGCGCCGCTCACAAGGGATGGCAGAAGCGGACGGTCTTGGAGCTCTCTTTACGTTACAAGAAAGCTACTCCGTCCTCGCGCGTCACTCACCGGCGAAAAGGAGAACAGAGTGTTTTCGTCCCGCTGTGGCCGGACCTACCTCCATTTCTCAGTCCCCTCTTAAGTTCAGGCGACTGGAATTGTTCATATCGCAGTGTACGAGCCTGTTATAAATACACGCACGCCTGCAAGCAAACGCCGTCACAAGACATGACGCTCTGTTATATGCTCGCTCTAACCGAAAGCTATTGTATTCTCCCCTGTGGCTCAGTGGCGGAATCTTAGACTTTCGCGCCAGAGACCCGTGTTCGATCCCGGCTCTCGCGGCAGTTAATAATTTATGCTGTTCGCTTCTCCGAGCTCGCGGCCAGCTTTTCTTACATACAGAAAGCGAACCCGCTCTCCCCCTTGTTGGGCCGCGCAGATTGCGCCGTTCACAAGGGATAACAGAGCGGACGGTCACGAGCAACGTTCAGCGCGCGCGCCTCACTCACCGGCGAAAAGAGGAGAGAGAGTGTTTTAGTCCCGCTGTGGCCGGACAAACCGCCAATTCTCACACATTTCTCAGTCCCCTCTTAAGTTCAGGCGGCTGGAAATATTACTATTGCAGTAAACGAGCCTGTTTTATACACGCACGCCTGCAAACGAACATGAGGTCGCTCTCTTATATCTTCGCGCTAACTGAAAGGTAATGTGTTCTCCCCTGTGGTTCAGTGGCAGAATCATAGGCTTTCACGCTAGAGACCCGAGTTCGATCCCGGCTCTTGCGGCAGATAAAAATTTTATGCTGTTCGCTTCTCCGAGCTCGCGGCCAGTTTTTCTTACTTACAGAAAATGAACCCGCCTCTCGTACCACTCCTACTCATGGTGCTCGAGTATTTATGAGCGTCTAAACACGAGGGAAGAAAAGACGGTTAAGTCCCGCTGCGGCTGGACCACTGTCAAAGCTTCACGCTCTGTCAGTCCCCGTTGCCACGGCTACTGCAGATGTTTACTTCGCAGTCATCGAGCCGGTATAGCTACCCGCTCGCCTGCGCGCAACCACCGTTCTCACGGCGACCCAGAGAAATCTCAAATGAGCATAATGTCTGGTTGCACGGCTCACGCCGTATGTGTTTCAAATGCAGTGAATGTGCCCACGTTTTCGTGTTCACCCCTGCACACAAGCACTATAAATCCCGTGTTTCTCACAGAGCCCACTCTCACAAAGCAGGCAGAAGCCGCTCGAGTGTTAAAAGTAGGTCACGTGTCCACCTCACCGTGCCCACACCTACTCACTGCCCGCTCTGTCACACGGCCTCTCACGACCGGTCATGTTTTAAATGTAAGTCCTGTGCCCGCCTTCGAGCGCTCACACATACTAACGAACATTTCGCCCCGACGCCGCCCTCGCGCGTCGCGCCTCACACTATATGTTCCCCGTCCAAGCCGCCGGGACACCGTGTGTAAAACGGCCAGCTATCGCTGCGTGCGATCCGCCGTATCTAAGCACCAAGAGCGCGTGCGCTGCGCCCACCCCTCCGTTTCGAGCTCTCGAGCCCGCGACGCGCGGCGATCAGAGCCCGGAGGCCATTCTGTCCCTGGCTTCACACTCTAAAGCGTGGGAAGCTATTCCAGGCGCATCAGAATGGGTGCTAAGCACAGTAAAAAAGGGCTATACTCTGCAGTTCGCTTGCCGCCCCCTGCGCTTTCGGCGCGTACCGAGACGAGAGTGAATGGAGAAGTAGCACATCTACTTCGAGCAGAAATAGCTACACTTCTGTGCAAAGGGGCTATAGAACCGGTTTCCCCTTCTATGAGCGAGTCGGGCTTTTACAGCCGTTATTTCCTCGTTCCCAAGAAGGACGGAGCTCTCAGACCAATTTTGGATCTAAGATGTTTGAACAAGGCTCTTATGAGAAGACCGTTCAAAATGCTCACAACCGGGCAAATTCTCGCGCAAATTCGCCCGAGGGACTGGTTTATATCTCTCGATCTAAAAGACGTGTACTTTCAGATCCAGATAATACCCCGTCACAGGCCATTCTTGAGATTCGCCTTCGACGGTCAGGTATATCAGTACACCGTCCTGCCTTTCGGCCTGTCGTTGGCACCCCGTACATTTACGAAGTGCATGGACACGGCTCTCGCTCCCCTGAGGGGTCGGGGAATGCGAATTCTGAACTACTTGGACGATTGGCTAATTCTAGCACAGTCAGAGGCCGAACTCCTCGCCCACAGAACAGTGCTTCTAAGCCACCTGGACAGCCTGGGGCTCACGGTCAACTGGACCAAGAGCTCATTAGTGCCCAGTCAATCAACCTCTTTTCTGGGTTTGGATCTGGACACTGTGGCAATGACGGCCCGCCTGTCGACACAGCGCGCGCGCTGCATTCGACACCTGGCCGCGTCCTTCCAGCCGGGCAGCACCGCACCTCTCAAGACATTTCAGAGGATGCTGGGTTGTATGGCTTCAGCTGCAGCAGTGCTTCAGCTGGGTCTGTTACGTATGCGCCCGCTACAACGCTGGCTGAATGCCCGAGTGCCTCACAGAGCCTGGGCTTCCGGCGGCATTTGAATCAGAGTGACTCAGAGCTGCGTTTTCAGCACTGAAGCCCTGGTTAGCAGCCGACTGGTACCAGCGGGGAGTGACAATGGGAGCCATCTCACACCGCAAAGTTATCTCGACGGACGCTTCCACCTCAGGTTGGGGCGCTCTTTCGAGGGCAAACCGGTCTTTGGCCTGTGGTCAGACCAGGAGAAATGCCTCCACATAAACTGTTTGGAGATGATAGCGGTCGAGAACGCGCTCAAGCGCTTCCTCCCATTCATACAGGATCACCATGTGCTAGTCCGCTCGGACAACATGTCCGTGGTATCCTATGTGATCCGACAGGGCGGTGTCAGATCCAGGAACCTGTGCAAGCTGACAGAACGCCTCTCGCTGAGAGCCGCGCACGTGCCGGGCCACCTGAATGTCGGTCCAGACAGACTGTCCAGAGACATCATTCCCCCGGGAGAATGGTCCCTGCAACCCCAGACAGTCCAGTTTCTCTGGCGCCTATTCGGCAGAGCGGAGGTCGACCTCTTTGCGTCGAGAGACAACGCTCATTGCCCGAAATTTTTCTCGAAAAGCGAGGACGCGCTGTCCCAGACCTGGCCCAGCCTCCCGCTGTACGCTTTTCCCCCGATCTCCCTGTTACCACAGGTTTTAACAAGGATCAGGGAAACACAGCACCCAGTGCTCCTTATAGCCCCGCGCTGGGAGAACCAGATTTGGTACCCAGAGCTGGTGAGGCTGTCGCACTCACCTCCATGGCCGATCCCGGTGAGAAAGGATCTCCTCTCTCAAGCCGGTGGGTCAATCTGGCATCCCCATCCGGAGCGATGGTCTCTGCATGCATGGGTAATCAACGGATACCCGTTGACCTGCCAGAAGGGATCGTGAACACGATCACGCAGTCTAGAGCTCCCTCCACGAGACGGCTCTATGCGTCTAAGTGGTCTGTGTTCTCTAAATGGTGCGCTACTAAGAGCTTTGATCCACGCACATGTGGGGTTCCGCAAGTGCTCTCCTTCCTACAGGAGCTGTTGGAAAAGGGCAGGTCCCCTTCCACGCTCAAAGTGTATGTGGCGGCTATTGCAGCGTTCGCTGAGGCGACGCGCAGCCGGGCATTCGGAAGGAATCAGCCTCGAAACAGCCTGCCCAGGTGGATAGTGGACGCGATTGCAGCAGCTTACGCCTCCAAACACCTGCAGTGTCCTTTGGGTGTCAGAGCCCACTCCATTAGAGGCATGGCCTCTTCGTGGGCCTGGTCCAGCGGAATTTCTATTCACGATATTTGTATGGCGGCGGGCTGGGCCTCCCCATCTACATTCGTGAGGTTTTATAACCTGGAAGTTCCCGCCCTGCAGGCTAAACTGTTATCAGTATAAGTGGCATGTATGCTGCCCAGTCGCTTATGCGCAGACTATGTCCACATACTGGTTAATTTTCTGGTTGGCACCAGGGGAAGGATTCTTTTCCACAAATAGACCAGTGTTTCTGCTCTATTCCCTTTCCCTATACGTGTTTATGCACTGTGTGGGCCCGCGCTGCCGGCCACACCATTTCCACTGATGTATACAGACCGGCTATGCCGCTCTATCATTTATGTGAAGTGAAGTGCTTAGTACAGGTGTGGGCCCGACCGGCCACCTGTTTCAACGTTATGTTTTTCCCCGGTCTCCCTGGGATTCATGTGTTGGATGCTCGGCGCGCACGGCGTTGACAATGGGTTCCCGAAGCGTAAGCTACTTACGCAATACGAGAGAACCTCTCGTAAGAGAACGTACTCGGTTACCTAATGTAACCTCGGTTCTCTCTAGAAGAGGGAACGAGTATTGCGTAACCTGCCGTGACGCGCCACGAGCTTTTGCGCTTCAGACTATGAAAACCAGAACTCAGCCTGTGAGCCCGCAATATATACACACTGGCCACACCCTTCTTGACGGTTAGAAGGGTGTGGGGGGCGCGAAGCGCCCTCATTGGGTGTGACGTCACACCGGGCTCACTGATAGGCTTAAGCAGTTGCCGCCTGGCAGCCAATGAGCACGCTTATACAGCTTGCTTTGGTCTGCCTGCTGCTGCACTGCGTTGACAATAAATGCAAAATTAAGGATAATTTTTTGGCTTCAGATCTCGAAGAAAGAGAACTTTCCCGAAGCGTAAGCTACTTACGCAATACTCGTTCCCTCTTCTAGAGAGAACCGAGGTTACATTAGGTAACCGAGTACGATATCTTTATCCTTTACATTTCCTGATATATTAATACAGGTTATAAGTATATTCAGAGGGTATTCAATATCATTTATTTGCATGGTATGCGTCATTTACGTAATATAAATAAATGGTGAGGCACCAATTCATCTCTCATGGCACATTAATGTTTAGCGATTCAGTAAGGGTACCAAAAATGTGTATAAATTTAGTTAATTTGTGTTTGAGAATAGCCGTCTGTTTTTCTTTGATAATATGATCTATTAATAGCTGTTGCCATTGTATAATAGAGATTTTATTTAAATTTTTCCAGTTGATCAAAATTGTTTTCTTGGCGATAGTAAGGGTGATGTATGTTCTAGTGGAGGGTTTATGTTTAATGTGTGTCCTAGAAGACATAATGACGGATTTGCCGGGATATTACGTTTAGGGTAAACAGATAATTTTCCTGTAATTTATTTCCAAAATTTGGTAACTGGGGGGCAAGACCAGATGGCATGAAAGTAATGATCTTGTGTATTGAGATTACAGTGTTCGCATTTGTTTGATTTTGATAATCCCATTTTAAACAGTTTATGTTGGGTTAAGTGCGTTCTGTGTATTACTTTAAATTGAATTAATTGTACGCTAGTGTTTCTGCTTAAACTAAACGTATTTAAGCAGATTTGTTTCCAGAAATTGGCATCTGTGATTATGTTAAGGTCATGTTCCCATTGTTTAATAGGTATCGAATATGTTGTATCTGTATTTATTAATATTGTGTATAATTTAGATAGTAATTTTTTTGTGTTACTGATTTGTTTTATTTTTTCAATAAGAGGTGGAGTTTTAGGAAGAAGGTTGACAATCTTAGTTCTAATAGCATGATTAATTTGTATGTAATCAAAATATTGGTCTTTCCCTAAATTATATTTTTCTATTAATTCAGAGAAATGTTTAAAATTATTATCTGAGAACAGATGATGTAAATGTGTGATGCCAGCAATTTTCCATTTTTCATTATTAAGTGAAGATTTATTAATGGTAAAATCTAGGTTATGCCATATAGGAGAAAAAGAGTGTGGTGTTATTGCATTATGAGTTATTTGATTACTTTTCCACCATGCTAATAATGTTGTACGAATTGTCATATTATTGTATAGATCATGAGTCTTAATAACATCAGTAATGTATGGTAAGTCGGATAATGAAATCTTTTTACAGTCTGCCTCTTCTAAATCTAGCCATGAGTTATGGGTATGATTGCCGTTTATCCATTTGCAGAGATATTGTAATTGTGCAGCTAGATAATAATGGTGAAAGTTTGGCGCCCTAATCCTCCCATATCTTTGTTTTTCTGTAAGGTAGTAATGCTAATTCTTGGTTTTTTATTTTTCCAAAAGAATTTATTTATCTTGCTATTTAATGTGTCTAACCATTTCTTAGTGGGTTGGATTGGTATCATTGTAAATAGGTAGTTTATTTTCGGTAATATGACCATTTTTATTGTAGAGATTCTTCCTATAAGAGTTAATGGCAAATTCATCCAATGTTTTAAATCATCTTCTATGTTTTTAAGTAATGGAATGAAATTAAGCTTGAATAAGTGTGATAGGTTGGGAGAGATGTGTATTCCCAGATATGTGATATTGCCTATATTAAATGGGATATTTTGTTGTTCTATACATTGTGATGTTTTATTTAATGGTAGTATTATAGATTTTGACCAGTTTATTGTGTAATCTGATATTTTAGAAAAATCATTAATGACATTGATAACTTCTATAAGAGATTTTTCTGGTTTTTGCAGGTACAGTAAGATGTCATCAGCATACAGTGAGATTTTATGATTGATTTTATTTGTTGGAAATCCCATGATCTTATCATTTTGTCTAATTGCGGCTGCTAAGGGCTCTATGAATAATGCAAATAGAAGTGGAGAGAGTGGACATCCTTGTCTGGTCCCTCGTTGCAACTGGAATGATGGTGATATGATGTCGTTAGTGATAACTGAAGCCTTAGGTGTACTATACAATGTTCTAATCCAGTGAATGAATGATTTTCCAAAACCAAATTTTTCTAGTGCGGCGAAAAGAAAATTCCAATTAACTTTGTCAAACGCCTTTTCCGCGTCTAGTGAGACAATGATTGTATTATTTTGTGGTTTGTTGATATTCATGATATTAAATAAACGACATATGTTATCTGATGAATGACGTACTTTGATAAAACCTGTTTGATCTGGGTGAATAAGACTTGAGATGACTGTTTCTAACCGTGAGGCTAAAGTTTTACTAATTATTTTCATGTCAGTATTGATAAGAGATATGGGTCTGTAACTTGTGCATAATAATGGATCTTTATTTGGTTTGAGTAAGACAGAAATTAATGCTGTGTTCATATGCTGTGGAATAGATGAGCTGTTTTTAATTTCTGCCGACAAATCTAAAAACTGTGGTGAAATAGTTGACCAAAAATGTTTGTAAAATTCTGGGGGGAAGCCGTCTAAACCTGGTGATTTATTGTTTGGTAGTGCAAAGAGAGCTTTCTTATATTCATCCTCTGTTATCGGTATTTCTAATTCTTCTTTCTGTATTAGGCTTAATTGGGAAAGTGTTATGTTATGGAAAAAATTACCAATTTCTTTTTCATCTTTTTTTTTTATCGTTTTCGTACAGATTTTTGTAAAATGTCTGAAAAGTTGTGTTAATATCCTGCAAGTTATGAATAGTTTTATTTTCATTTTTAATTATGGGTATATGGGTTTTTTCCTTATTACGTTTAAGCAAATTGGCTAAATATTTTCCTGATTTATCTTTATATTCAAAATGTGTAGACCGTAGTCGTTGTTTTTGAAATTATTTTTTTTTATTTATAATACCTCCAAGTTGATTCTTTGTTTGATTTATCTCATTTAATATTTGTTCATTGTGGTTTTGTGAGTGTATTTGGTGTAATATTTTTCTTTTATCTTCAGGATCTTTTTCTAATTTTTGCTCTTTTTTATGTTTAAATGTAGAGTATGATATAGTCTTTCCTCTCATTACTGCTTTGGCTGTCTCCCATAATGTTGTAGCGGATATATCAGGGGTGTTGTTTATATTAATGATAAATGCCCACTCTCTTTTAAAATATTCATTAAATTTTTCGTCTTGAAGTAGTGTTCATACGCCATCTTTGTGAAGTTTTTACATTTCTGTTATTATAAAAAGTAAGAGTGATTGGCGCATGATCTGAAATTATAATGGGTTCAATTGTTGTGCTTGAAATATCAGACATAATGGAATTACTTGTTAAAAAAAAATCTATGCGGGAGTAGGATTTATGAACTGGAGAGAAGTATGTATATTCTCTTATTGTCGGGTTTTTCTGTCTCCAGTTATCACCAAGTCCAAAATCCGTCATATATTGTTTTATAATTTCTGTAGAGTGCCAGGTTTTCGTCTGATTTGAGGTGTTAGATTTGTCTAGTATTGGATTAATAACTGTGTTAAAGTCACCCCCTATAATTACAGCTGATTGTGTAAATTCTGATAATATTGGAAAAAAAAGTGTGAAAGAAGTTTTCATCGTCAATGTTTGGTCCATAAATGTTGGCAATAGTAATATTGTTATTATTAATGGTAGAATTAGGTTCCTTCGTATAAGAATGGCTACTCCTCTCTTCTTTGAGCTATAAGATGAAGAGAAGATGAGAATTGTGAGTTTTGAAGTTTCTTGTGTTCAGATTCTAGCAGATGGGTTTCTTGTAATAGACAAATGTCTGCGTTTAATTTTTTTAAATGATTTAATATTTTGGATCTTTTAATCGGTGAATTAATGCCTCGCACATTCCAGCTAGCAAATTTCATACCCTTTTTTTTTTCTCCCTTTCTTTTAGGATATGTATGGTATTGCACATTATCAACTTGACATCGCATTGTAGATTGTATAATTCAGATACTTTTATATAATCCAGATATTTTTGTAGATTTCTTGTATGTGAGATGTTCCTTAAAAGACAATATAACAACATATAACATTTAACATGTAGCAGACACATTTTAGAAAGTGAGTAGTATACATTGAAGTTAATGTATAATTTATCTACGTTGAGATTTGCTCGGTTTCCTTCTTTTCGATTATGTTTCATTATTGGGATAAGTTTTCTTCGGCGTTCTTGAATTTCTTTCGGGAATTGATCATTCAGTCCAAAATGTGTTCCTCTTAGCTCTCTAGCTTTGCTCTTCAGAAGTTCTTTGTGTTTATGGTGTTCGAATTTTACTACAATTGGTCTGGGTTGTTTATCATCAGTACGCCTTTGTCCAATTCGGTGAACGCGATGGAAGTTGATCGTATTTGCGGTTGTCATGGGGAGTTTTAAAGCGGAGTGCATAAATTCTTTGATGGCTTCTTCGGGATTATCTTGTGCTGCTTCAGGTATGCCTGAGAATATTAAATTGTCACGCATACTTCGGCACTGAAGGTCAAGGATGTTTCCTTTCATTTGTTTGTTGTCTGAGGTTAGGTTGGCGATTTGAGTTGTGAGCGTTGTGATCTTTTCCTGTAGTTCGCCGTTCTCTTTTTTAAATGAATCTAACTGAGCCTGGGTGAATTCGAGACTTGTTTTTAAATCCTTAATATCTTGGTGAAGTAGTTCCAGAATGGCCAGTTTGGTGTTAATAGATTCCAGTACACTAACCTCTATTGTGGTAGTATTTTCATCTTTGTCTGCCGAATCTTCCCGGCGCCAATACATTTTTAATGGTTGAGGCATGCTGATAAGTCCGGTAAAGCAGGCGTCAATGAATTGCTCAAGTTCTTCAACGTTTTCCACGGTTATAATCCACCAGTTATTATATTCAATGTATATATGGTTAGCTTCACTTGCTTCTCACTTGCTTCCTGCTTCCTCCTTGGTTAGGCTAAAGTTAATCCTCTGGGGTCGACAAACGCGCCGGCGCATTTTGCTGGATTTTTTCACATAGCGGCAAAATATGAATATGCCTACAGAGAGCGCGTGCTATTGACATCAACTCAATAAAACTCATCAGATGCATGTACTTTACATCGTCTTGCGACCCTGTGAGTCACTCTCCATTTTAGAGTCTGACAGCAGCTGTCAATTAATCCGTCACTGCGGGTCTCAGGTGCACGCCCCCCCGCTCAGCCCCACTCGGTTCGTCCCCTCTATCTCCGCTGGGGTCTGCCCACTTTTCCAGCATTTTTCAAATATTGCCAGTGGGTGGAGTCAGGCTCTGACCAGGGGTTTAGTTACCCTTTAAAAAAGTGAAATCATAATCAACCACCCCTTTAACTTGTTTGGCTTCATGCAGTCAGAAGCTCATATTTTGAGGCACAGGTGGTGTCTCTCCATTACCCACCGTTATACTGGTGCATCCAAGGGCGAGATACTGTATTCTTCATCATATTTCCTCATCTTTTCACTGTCTACACTGGACACGAAGCCCTCACCCGTCAGTGGAAAGAAAGTAGAGAGGCAAAACAACACAATTTCCTCACTTTATTCTTAGAATATGTTCACGGTGTTCATCCACATATTGTTAATCCAGACACGATTATAGACGAGTGCACTATTAGTGCGATTTTAATTTGATAATGTGTGTGTCATTAGTGTGTGATTGACCCGTTGTCTGTGTTTGTTGAAAGCATGTTTCTGTTTAGTGGCGGCCCGTGTTTGTGTTCTCAGTTCTGTGTGGGGTCGATCACTCTCCCCATGAACAACAGGCTAGAAGTGGCTTCATGGTACAGAAAGAAGAAGAAGGGCCTGTTGATGATGAAAGTGGCTGGAAGAGAATAAGCCGTGATTCCCACTGATGTGGCGGAGGCTGCGCTGGTGCCTTTCTCATCCACCTCGATCACGGCTTTATGCAGCACCTGCACAACACACACACGTAATCAAGCATTAATGGCTGCGTTTACATCCAATGTTGTCAATTTAACTTATGCGTAAAATTATAATATGGCATAAAACATTTGTGAATAAAGCAGCGTTTCCATCCCATGTTCAAGAGAACAAAATCGTCACTTCCTGTGAAATTGGCATAAATTATCAGTAATAAAACTGTAAGTTTCTGCAATCGGGCTCTTTTTCCCTCCATCATAAACGAGTGTGTCTCAGAGCGTCAGACGAACACAATAAACGCTGTCATGTTCTCTAGCGTCCGGAAGCTGGTGTTCAGGAACACACTCGTGTGTGTGAGACGCTTCTGAGGGAATTAAACCCAATCATTCTGATCACACACTTCGACTCCGGCGTTTCAGAAACACCAAACCAACATCTGAGACGCTGCGATGCCATTGGTCCACTGGTTACTCCAGTTATCCAATCACATCATCTCATGAGGCGTCGAGGGATTTATTCAGTTAACGTGTTTCCATCGTAGTTTATGTGAGTGTCTTATTATATAATAAAAAAAAGTCCAACTCCAATGAGTGCAAATGTTTTTATGCAGATTTTTAGAATTTTGCCGTTATCATCCAGCATGCGATATTTTATGCGATAACCCAAGATTCACATAAAAACAGTTAATGTGAGTGTGTGTGAGGCTACAGTAACCTGTGAGATTTTCAGATGGCCCTCTTTGCTTAAACCCGTCAGGTTGGCTGAATCGAGGAAAACACTGTCGATGCCCAGATGTGGCAGAATTTCATGCATGTTGTAAGACTGCTCCATCTTGAACTTGGGCAGATGAACCTCCATTCTCCTGAACGAGAGAGAGAGAGTCGGAGAAAGACAGTACAACATGTATAAAAGTCAATCATGAGGTTAAAATAGAGGATGAATAAAGAGTTCCACCAAATATGAGAATTCATTTGTTGATAGTGATCATGTTTGTCAGTTGCTGAAAGTATGAGTGTATTAATCCTGCATTACAGTCTTACAATGCTTTGAGTCTTTGAGAATATCTTTTTTCATGACTTTCATGACATTCACTAAATTCAAGTATTTTAAACATATTTTTTCTCAAATGTTGATGGTTTAATCGAACTTGTGAGTCATTAAAAATATCTATCTATCGATCGATCTGTCTGTCTGTCTGTCTGTCTGTCTATCATTTCAAGTAATATTTTTTTATGGTTATTAACACTGGTAAATGGTAACGCACACACTAATAGTGTGCAAAGTAAAAAGAAAAAGCTGTTAAAAGGGGTCATTCACACAGAACGCATTTTTGTGATTCAAAAAAATTAAAAACAGAATTCAATGTGATTTTTAAAAAAAGTTAAACTTTTTTAACTTGAGCGACAGATTTTTAGAATCCCTTGTCATGCGTGAGATGCTCAAAACATGCGAGCACAGCGATCAAACACGTCTGCCTAGTGCAGTGTTTCCCAACCTTTTTTTCTGTCATGGCACCCTTAGAATGCACACAGACTATCAATTCTGGCAGGAATGGATGAAAGACAGGCACGAAGCTCCTGATCCACTGTTCTCAGACGGTCTCTGTACTTATTCTTGATGTATGTCAGGCTAGAAAAACTCAGTTTGCACAAATAGGTTGTGGAAAAGGGCATCAGAACTTCAATGGCACTATTTGCAACAGCTGGATATTCTTTCTCCACCGTTATCCAAAAACTGTCCAAAGTCATGTTATGAAATTTCATTTTTAAACTGTGATCTTCCCTTAGGTCAGCAAGTTGTTCTTGTAATTGCAGTGGCATGCCTTTTGAACTTTCCAGTCCTGATGAACTCCAAGGATCAAGGATCCAGTCAAACTCAGCATAGGTCTCAGCTGGAAAATAAAAGTTGAACCTCTCCTCTAGGATTTTCAGATGCTGCGTGATAAGCCCAGGGAGTTTGCTGTTTGAGTGTGCATTGCACAAGAGAAACATATCAAGTTGGCCCTTTTCAACAAAAGAACGCCAGAGGGCGAGCTTGGACCTGAAGCCTCGCAAATTTGCCATTAGAAGTGAGAATATTTTCATCTTTGCCTTGCATTTTGGTGTTCAGGTCATTGAGATGCTTAAAAACATCGGCGAGATATGCAAGTTTTGAACACCATTCCATGTCTGCAATTAACTCTGCATATCCCGAATTCTCCTGATTGAGGAATGTTTTTAACTCTTCCCTCAGTTCGTAGAGTCGTGCCAAAACCTTGCCGCGTGATAGCCATCGAACGGCCGTATGTAATAACAAGCTCTGATGTTCCGCTCCCATTTCCTCGCATAAAACCGAAAATAGACGGCTCTTCAGTGGGCGTGCCTTGATGAAATTAACTATATCTAATGCTCTGTCCAGTACATCCGAGAGTTCCTTCGGGAGCGTCTTTGCTACCAGTGCCTCCCTATGTAAAAAGCAGTGAGTGGCTTTCACATGTGGGTTTTGCACTCTGACTCTGCTAATGAAGCCCTTCGTTCTCCCCGTCATGGAAGAGGCCCCATCAGTACACAAACTGTGACAGTTCTTCCAATTCAACTCCCCTTGTTCAAGATACTCTGTTGTCACACAATATATTTCTTCTCCCGTTGTTTTGTCTGGCATTGATTTACAAAATAAAAAAGTTTCTCTAATGCTGTCGCCATCAACGAATCGAACATTTGCCAGGAGCTGAGCGTGCCCGCTAATGTCAGTCGACTCATCCAGCTGCAAGGAAAATTTGCCGCTTGATCTGATTTTTTCCAAAACCACACTTTCAATGTCTGAAGACATGTAATTTATTCGCCTGCTAATTGTATTGTTTGACAGGGGAACCTTTGATATTTCTTTCGCTGCTTGTGGGCCTAGCATGGTATTAACGATGGCTTTGCATGCTGGTAAGATTACAGTCTCAGCGATCGTGTGGGTTTTTTCGTGGCACAAGATAGCTTGCCTTTAAAGCTTTCTCAGACATTTTGTACTCTTCATCATAATTCCCTCTTGTTTTTCGTGTTGCATTTTCAGTCGAATAAAATATTCTGCATCCTTGCTCACTAGAGATGGGTGATTTTTTTCAGCTGTTTCAGTTTGCTAGGAACCACTGATTCATTCGACCATTTTTCCCCACATACCAGACTAGGAGTAAGAGGACATGATGGATCTCTGATAAAGATAAAGCCATATGACAAGTAATTGTCAATATACTGTCTTTTCTTCTTCTTACTGCTGCTTTCAGCGGCCCGCTCTGGACTGCTACATGAGGAAGTAGACGGTACAGAAGTATCTGGAGCTTTTCTTTTAACAAATCTGTCCATATTCTTTTACACTACACATGCATCGTCGTCACACGTGAATTGTTAAGGATAAAAGCACTTGCGTTACGCATACAGACGCTGACGTGCTGACAGGTCCAGTGAGGGGGCGGATGGATTTTTTTTTTATTGTGTGTGTCTCTTATTTGTTATTTCAGACATTAGATATTCATCATATATATTAATTGATTTATTAATAATAATTTGAAGGACTTTTACATGGCACCCCTGCTCTCGTCAGATGGCACCCCGGTTGGGAAACACTGTTTTAGATTGCTGACTCTATAGAACAATTGCAAGGAAAACTAACTTTATCGCGCTCCGAGAGCCCTCTAGTGAGCATTTCCGTTGTGTTGTTGTGACTAATTTCCTTGTATTGTGGCTTAATTTCTTTGTGTTGTAAACTTATGTTTGCTTTTTAAATTCCGTTGTGTTGTGCACTACTGGGCCACTGTAGAAACCTGATCTAAAGTCAGTGGCGCAGTATTTTTTTGTTATTTAAAGGGCGCATTAGTAATGTATGCCTATAGGCGGGTTCACAACGCTTACACTCTGCTTATTACACACACAGGGACGCGCAGCAACACATGAACAAGCCAAATGTTTAAAATAAAAGGATTACGATGTAAAAAAATTATATTGTGTACATAAAGATATGGTGGAATCCGGCTTGTCCCGTAGATGGTCCATTTCATTATGAGATGTTTCAGCTGTAATTTCTGACCATCAGCATTAACATGAGTATATCCATCAACAAACCGATGTTTCTAATTTATTGTGGTGCACATGCGGGAACTGTATCATTAACTGTATCAAAAACAGCGCATACGTTAGCCGAGCACTAACGTGAATGACTGTAATGTAAACGTTGGTAAAACAAATCTTGCTCCATCCTTTATTTTTACTCAAAGTAGTAAGAACGACAGACAATCTGCATTAATAGACACAGTTTTAGGTAACAGTGATTAGCAGAAGTATTTCAGTAAGACAGTAATAACGGAAGTTAGCCGGTCGGCCGGAAACTTACACGATATTGTGATCAATAGAAGGAAATGATTGGAATTTAGGTGTGATTAATGTACACGCCCCCCTTATTCTGAATGAATGGGTGTTGCTTAATTAAATTAACGTGTACAGCTGATGTGGGAAGAGATGTTGATTATTTAAGGATGTTTTGAGTACTGCTCGGGAGAGGTTCGGGGAGCTCTCACTTGTGGGGAAACGCTAGACGGCCGCTCGGGACAATTAGTGTCTCCGGCGGTGAAGATAGACAGTGGGGGGTAAATGTGTCAGATAGTTAGGGACACGACTTCGGGCTAGGAGAGCTCCTGATCAATGCAACCGGTAAATTGTAAGCAACAAAGAGACTGGAGGGACTGATTCTGCCTGTCGAGTGACGCAACTGATAAAGATTCCTGGGTATCCTCCTTGCTGGACGTGAGCTTGTCTGTATGTGGACCAATAAGCTGAAAAAGGGAGGTAACGTGTTTTATGAGATGTGTTATGTTTTAGCAATTAATAAAGAATTGTGTGTTAACTGCCATCCGAGTGTGCTGGTCTCTGTCTCCCCTGAACTCCGTGCGGTTGTTACAATATTAAACACAAAGCTACGTATTCTGAAAACCCGGTAGATATATACATCAATAATTAATCATACTTGCAGGTTGTGATTCTGAGGAGCAAGTTGTTCAAAATAAAGTGGGTAATGACCCATCTTTAATGGATAAGTGTTTTGTAAATCCCATTTAGACCTCACAGAGATTTGAGAAGGTTTCAGAAGGTTACACTGCGGTTGTATCGCTGTGATCATTTTAACAACATTTAATTTTAATCCTCATCCTTTGTAAGTGTTTACAAAGAGAGTTTTCTTTTGCAGAGCAGAAAACTGCATCTTCTCGACATGAACACAACATGAACACGAACTGTACAAAACGCATGCGCGAGTCGAACTTGTTCAGACTTGCCTGATGCATGCGCAGAAAGTTTCATTCGGCAGCATCCAGTACCAAAGTTATACGGAGTTTCCTGGCATTGTTTCTTTTCTTTTCTATATTTTCTAAGTTTAAGTTTATTTTCTAAGTCTTTTTCCTTGTGTGGTATTGCTTGTGCGTTCATAACCATGTAAGTAAAAATATTTAATGTCATTTTAGATGTTTTTCATGTAGTGTCAGCGTGATTCAGTTTATTTTACCTCAGAAATATTATTGTAAATATACATAGCTACAATCGCTGGTCAACTAGTCTAAAATTAAGAAACCCCTAGAAAACTGTAAAAAAAAAAACACATAGGAACATTGTGTACAATTAAGATAGGCTACTTAATTTATTATTCCAATATCCAAATATTATACTAAATACAACAGGGAAAAGGGCTTCTTTTTGTGACGTGCTGTCTTTGCGTTTGAACATTGCACATTTTAAACAGGACACGCATTAGCTGAATAAATGTTAGCCAATACAAGCATATTTATAGAAAACAGTTGACAATGAATAGACAGGAGTCCATATATAGCATAGCATAACTTATTCTAGACGAATCAGACATATGAGCAAGGGCTGTGTTAACAGTAAAACGTCCGTCATCAACGAATTTTAAAAACACGGATGGATAATACAAAATGCTTTCTGACATTTTGACAGAAAAAAACAAGCAAGAACAAATTTTAAACTTAGCCCGTCAATTTTCATTTTACAGTTATCTTCTTTCTTCGTGCGCGCGCGTCCGTGTTTGTGACATAGACTGTAAAAAAAGATGGACGACGCCCCTTCGCTCTCTTCCATTGATGAGAACTGAAGCCGCCAGAGTCCCGATATGGCGCTGACATATTGGAACTTGAGTCTGCGCAGTAGCGATCTCGGGACCAGACCTGCGCAGTCGTGAGCAGGAAGTAAAGCCGCGAAATCAACGCTCCGCCCTCACTCTCACTGAATGCACTCAGGGAGAGTGGATTCTGCACACTTTTTAAAAAATTGATTTCAGTACGACAAGAGGCTTGTTAAAATAAAGTAAATACTATCTCCTCAGTCCTCCGAAGATCCCGAAAAAAAAGTCCGTTGGTTCTTCAGTGACTACTTCGCTCAGAGAACCTGTCAATCACAGCTGTCAGTCGTACGTTACACCACCGCATCACGTAACTAAATAAAAACCAACTTATTTTTGAAACAGACACTTGAACTTACATCAGCGTGATAAAAACGACAGCAAATGAAAGAAACCACCTTTGGAAAAAATATATTTGAAGTGTAATTTAATTGTTTAGTTGGTCTCACGTCCCGTTGAATAACATGGGGAGGCGGGGCTTATGACCTATACTAGGACCAGTCACCGGGGGGCGATCGAGACGTTTTGGCTTCACTTTTCAGGGCTTGTGCGGCACGCTTGGGGTTTGTGAGAGAGAGAGCTTGCACAGCACTGATGCAACGGTACTTTTTAACCCAAGTAACTAACGCGCTAGTTTTCATACAAAATAAATATGTAACATAATTAGGCACTTTAGTTATTATTAACACAATAACGTAACACATGAAGGCTACGTTTCTCAACACTGAGAATGAATAAATAAACGCCTGTTTCTCCAGACTCGTGCTTGTCAGTCATCCACAAATCACCCAGATAGCAGACCGATGTCGATTCAACGTTGATTTTTAGTTGTAAAGGTTAGTATCAGTCGTCGATCAAATTTCAACGTTGAATCAACGTTCACTATTTGGTCGGTATATCAGAACGTTATTACGTCGAAAATAAAACATCGATTCAATGTTGAAATGCGGTTGATTCGTCAACATATTCTGCCCCGACGCATTTGGTCGAAATCATAACGTCTAACTTGGTGAGGTATCAGAGATCAACTGAATAAAGCATGAGATCATGTTTTGAAAGAATGTAACTGTGTTACCAGTGTGATCATTTTGGTTTGTGTAAGAGATTTAAATGTAGGCTATACCAAAACGAATAATAATAATAATAAAAAAAAACTGTAATTATGTAAACATACTGCTCTCGCTAATATTCGTGTTTGTGTGAGTCACATCTGCAATATGCTGGCAATATGAATGATCCAGGATATTTTAAAGTAAATTAGTCAGTAATATGTCACTTTACTGTGGCGCAAATGCAAAAAGTGTAGCCTACAACAAAGTGTGAATCGAGGCGTTGGGCAAGCAAATGCGGAGTGTCGAGAGCGCTTACTGCTTGACATGTAGGCAAGTGGCATGTTGTTATATTGTTATTAAATTTAATAATTATTGTAATTAAGGGGGTTTATTTCATATTTTCATGAATTAGGCGTAGCCTACTCAGACATTGGCTTTCATTAAACTCTTCATTAGAGTAAATCATTAAATTTTACATTAGGCCTACATTTTTGATTTTGAAATGAGCATATTATGCTATTGAGTTAATTTTGAGTTTCCAGGATTTTTCTAGGATATAGCCTTAGAAAA
Source organism: Abramis brama (assembly GCA_022829085.1). Classification (NCBI taxonomy): domain Eukaryota; kingdom Metazoa; phylum Chordata; class Actinopteri; order Cypriniformes; family Leuciscidae; genus Abramis; species Abramis brama. The sequence continues at coordinate 32,746,828 of CM040785.1, forward strand.
GAAAAGTCAGAAGAGAGAAAAATGTTAAATTTGCAGTTTCTCCCTCAGCATATAGCATATCTATTAAACCCCATTGTAGCAGTATAAGCTTTTCTTTTTTTCTGACACTTGCAAATTCCATATCAACAGTGGAAAATATTTAGTCAAAGGAAACTCTAAACAATACATTTAGGCCTACTTAGTTTACATTATTTAATTAGAGATTAGTGTCCATCTCTTTTACATTAAATTAGCTGAGTTAATGAAATAATAAAATAATAAAAATAAAGATTCAATTAAGATGTTAAACATATTTCTATATACCATTGCTTGTTCCACCACACAAAAGGACTGTTTTTAAGGTGACAATCCATTAGACCCTTACGGAACCCAGAAACACGGAACCCTTGGTGGGTTTTTTTTACCTCATCTCAGTAATTCATCTTATGAAATAAATGTGATCTGTTGTCAAGGTGTAAGTCTGCTGTATGCAGAATGATCGCAACAGGAAAACAAATTTCTGTTATGAAATTTATTTCTTTTTTGTCTCTGTGTGTGCACAGTAGCCTACTATAACTTTAAATTCTGCGATTTCTGAGAGCAGTAGACAAGGAATCTCAAGTGACAGCTTTCTTTTTTTTTTTTTTGGTTTCTGAGTTGGGTATTTAGGCCTACATCACCAAATCTAACTTTATCTTACCTGAATCACTGTCTTGTTTGCTAAAACATAGCACCTTTTTTTTAAACATGTCAGCAACGTTCCCAGAACTGGTTATTTTTGGTTAACTGAGTTGCAGGAATTCAGCATAAGGGATATGTAAACGATTTGGGATTAATAAATTGATAAAGCATGCAAACCGTTCAAGCAGCCGAAAACAAGCCAAATTTGAGGTGCACAAACTTTCTACAGGCCTCCAGAGAAATCAAGTGTTTGTGTGACGGATCTGATCTTTCTCCCTCACTCTGTGATGTGATTTATACAAACATTCCCGAGATCCAATACGTTAGACACCAGTATGACGGGCTCAATCTCTGGATGAACATGAATGCACGAACACAGATGCTGACTGGTGTAAATCTGTTTACTGTTGAATGAAATAAAACACTGTTTTAGTGGTATTTCGCTGCAGGCAAAACTGACCCACAGCGTGCAGTACACATTGCAACTCTTGTGTTGCATCATCTTAACAGAATTTACCCATATTAGCATCACAACAAATGAACACACATTTGGCATAAGACATGACAATCATAATAATAAACAAACACATACAAAAAGACATACCTGTTGAATGAAATAAAACACTGTTTTAGTGGTATTTCGCTGCAGGCAAAACTGACCTAAATAGAATGTAAAATACAATTAACCTCGTGGCCTTGCTAACGAGAGTGTGGCACAAGAAGTTAACAAAGGCCATATAACTAACAAAATATATGTTAATACTCTAATTCAATGGTCAAAATATTAGCCAAACCAAATTACAAACATAAAATACACGAAAACTCTGCTTATTTTACATTATAAGCAAATTAATATTACTAAACGGAGACGGAGCATAAATATACCCACCCACAGCGTGCAGTACACATTGCAACTGCTGTGTTGCCTCATCTCCCGTCTTACCGAACATTTTGCCTGCAGTCGCCAAACAAACCACATGAGGGCACCACTACAATATGAAATTAACAACCGCTGCTGAATTCAGGAGGAATTCACAATAATAACAGAATAAAATACTAACTCTGTTACACTCACCCCGACTGAATTCTGCTGAATTAAGGCAGCGGTAAGTACTCCAAAACAAAACACCCCTTTAGTACATTTGCATACCAGTACATACATAGAGATACCTACAACAGGTAAGCCAAACACAAGGTTATCTGAAAAGATGAAGTGGAAAGAGAGAAGCGCCAATCTCTCATACCAACGTCTGGCAGTAAGATGCCCATATACATCTCACAAAACTCTATACCAGGGCATATAGTAAGCAAATATCACTTAGGCTATATCAAGGTATGTCATGAAAAGAAAATACAGTGAATAAAAACAAAATAAAAATATTGTATCTTGTGTCTTCTCATTCGTACATCTTAAATCTTATTTGTTGAACAACACAGTACTAAAACAAAACAAAAACAAAAATTCAAACAGTCTGAATTCTGCAACCAGGCATTGACACAACATCTTGCCTAGACATAGTGTACAACAGTCTATTCACAGGCTTGAGGAAACGTCCAAAACGAGACCTGGCCACAATAAAGGTCCCAGTGTCAGAAACTGCCACATCTTCAGCATCAACTTTTGAAACATCTGCTGAAGAATTTGAAATCACAGAATGTGCAAGACTCACAGATTCTACCTCAGAATCCAAACTCCCAGTAACACTTGAACTATCAGACTGTTCGATTTGTGCACTCACTGACACATTGCTCAAAGACACAACTGATCCCAGCTGTGAACATTTATCAGGCAACCCAGAAACCCAGTCAGATGTTTTGGCACAACTGTCAGTTGTAGCACATGAGACATTAGCATCAAGAGACAAACCATCATCAGGTCTAACAGACTCTGAATCCTCATGCGTCTTTGCCAACCCACCATCTCTGACACTCGGCCCAGATTTCAAACTGTCAACACCCATACCTGCCAAAGACTCTGAAACATTGTTTTTGTCACATGAATCAGGCACAGACGAAGATGAAACTGTGTCGGATACTGCACACTCTGCTTCGTGTAATGGCAAAAAGTTCACGGGTAGCAAAAGGTTGCGATGCACAACTTTTTCCTGACCAGTGCATGCATCTCTTATCTTGAAAATGTGAGTGTCGACATTTCTATCCACCACAACAAAGACAGCAGACATCCACCTGTCAGCTAGCTTCCGCTTACCCCTACCAGCCTTATTTGCTAAAAGAACACGGTCACCAACATCAATGTCCTGACCCTTGACTCTCCTGTTGTAGAGCACTGCATGCCTGGACTGTTCCTTAGAAGCATGCACCTGAGCTATCGACAAGGCTACCTCCAAATCTTTCAAAAGAGCAGCCACATACTTGTCGTAGCAAGTCACAGTGTGATCATCCAGAACAGAGCGGAAAATTATGTCTACCGGAAGGTGAGGAACTCTACCGAACATGAGATAAAACGGAGCATAGCCTGTCGTTTCATGAACAGTACAGTTGTACAAGAAAGTCAAAGATTGCAGTTGTCTTGGCCAATTACGCTTCGCATCGGGCGCCAATGAGCGGATCATGTTCCCCAAGGTCCTATTAAATCGCTCCACACTACCATTCCCCATAGGATGGTAGGGAGTCGTGTGCGATTTTCGTACTCCAGACACCCGAAGAAGCTCACAAATCAGCTGGCCCTCGAAACTCGCCCCCTGATCACTGTGTATGCGTTCAGGAAACCCAAACACACAAAAGTATTTGTCCCACAAGACACGTGCCACCTGTTTAGCAGACTGATCTTTGCATTGAAACGCTTGCGCCAACCTGGTAAAGTGATCAGTGATCACTAAGACATCGACTGACTTCTTGTTATGATCTTCAGCAGACCAAAAATCAATGCATACCAACTGCAATGGTCTACTGGTCACAATATTCTCTAGGGGTGCTCGACCCTCAGGCTCAGTGGTTTTACTGACAACACACCTCTGACAGCATCGTACATACTCCCTAACATCTCTGTCAATGCTCAGCCAAAAGAAACGACGTCTCGCCAGTCCCAAACTTCTGGACTGCCCCAGATGACCCGCATGATCGTGAATTCCCCTCAACACCTCCGACTGACGAGACTCGGGGACAACGTACTGGAAACGCTTACCCTTAGACAAATGATCACGGGAGATCCGGTAGAGAATCCCATTTCTCACAACAAATTTCTCCCAATGCTTAATGTATCTAAGGACCCCAACAGATTCCTTAGCTCTTTCACGCCTGTTTGGTCTGCGATGTCTCGCCACATAATGAATAACCCTCGACAACACACTATCAGAAAGCTGATTTTCACGCAGGTCACGTTCGGAATATGTAAGTTGCATCTCTGATTCAGAAACCATCTGAGGAAGATGATTCAAAACAGACAAAGCACGAAGTCTTGCACCGTCTTCCCAAGCCAATTGTGAGTCAAGCAAGGCCGTTACATCCTCCTTATCCAAGGAAGTTCGTGCAACACTCACTGAATTACTGTGCAAAGGAACACTGCTAGAAACACCCTGTTTTCCCTCAGACCCACAAGACCACCGAAAAGCATCCTGAACTGAGCCGGCAGAAACCTCCTGTACTTCAGACAAAAGTTTGTCATATTTCTCACATAACAGTCTAGAACCGATGCTAGTTTTCACGAATGGAATCCTACTCAAAGCATCAGCCACAACATTCTGTGCCCCTGGTACATATCTGATGTCAAAATTGTATGCCGCAAGTTTGGCAACCCACCGCTGCTCACAACAATCAAGCTTAGGTTTGGACAAAATATGGGTGAGCGGGTTGTTATCAGTCCATACTGTAAACACGTGACCTTTCAGCCAATGGCTGAACTTTTCACAAACTGCCCATTTTAACGCTAAAAACTCTAAGCGATGTGCTGGGTAATTTCGCTGAGATGGAGAAAGCGACTTACTGGCAAACGCTATAGGTCTAGCTCTAGTGTCACCTGCCTGAACTTGAGACAGTACAGCTCCAATGCCGTCTAAAGAAGCATCGGTCGAAAGGACAAAAGGGCGGCTAAAGTCCGGATGGGCTAAGACAACTGCTTTTACCATGGCCGTCTTAAGATTCTCAAATGCTAGCTGCGTCTCAGGTGTCCAATCAGCTACAGTCAATTTCCTTAACCCTCTGGGGACCAAGCTGTTTTTGGGGTCCTTGAGATGTTCTGACATGCCTTGACATTTGTGCTTTTTTCAGTTATTTATAAACATGTTAATGGCAAAGGTGTAAATTCACTCTATATATAGCACAAACAGGGCTACCATAATATGCGAGCAACGTGTATGTAGATGTTTGTATTTTTAAGAGAATAATGTTTATGCGTGGTTATTGGAAAAAATTAAAATGAAAGTTGCTGAATTAAGACCACAAAACACATATTAAATATGTGTACACAAGACTTTTGACTAATGGATGTTGTCCCTTTGAGTTATAGCTTCAAAATGATGTAAAAATAGTCTTGCTTTATCGTTCACAAAAAAAAAATACATTGATTTAAATGGTGTAAAACAGGTTTTGCTTGGAAAGCCAATATGCGAGGGGGAGGAGTAGTTTACACCTTAGATTATGAATGTCCCACCCACTCTGCATAATTAGCCATTCACTCAGGTGTGAAACTGACTGAGCCACAATGCAAGGACAAAATATGTATTTAGAAGAAGACTTATATTGACCATTTAAGATTTCGCTTACATCTCTCTTGTAATTATGTTTTGCTAGTTTATTAAAAATGTTACAATTACAACAATAATTACAATTTCAACAATATTTCAAGTGTACTCTTTCTTTGTAAAAAAAAAGAAGAAAAAAAAAGATTATAGGCCTACATTTTATCATATGTATTCATTAGTTTGAATATAGCCAACATTGGAACATCTAACATCTTAGTCTATGAATTTATTTTTGACAAAAATAGTAATTTTTTTTGCAGTTTAATACGTTGCTTATACAAATACATTTTATTTCAACATATTCCAGTCGATTTTTACTCATCTCAGTAGGCTATAGCAAAGCAGTTTATTCTTTCACACACAGACGCGCGATTCATATTTAGGCTAAACAGTCTTTACAAATATGTCCCCTTCATTCATCTCACAGAAAGGCGAGTCATATTATAGAAATGCGATTCATCTTTTTGCGGTTTACATAGGCCTACACTAACGTTATTCCATAACGTTATTCCACACGTGAGAAAAGAAAACGGCCTACCTCACTCCTCAGCGGAATCTGCTCCTCATTTCAGGAGATATTGCTCCTCATCAGCACTGTTCTGAGGAATCTTTTCTCCATAAGGTAGGCTATAATGTCTCACTCGCGAGGAGTCGCGACGCGCTTTGTTTACAGCTGATGTGGGCGTTTCACAGCTATGAAATAGTTCTCAGAATTTGCGTTTGAATAGCACGCGCTCTCCGGGGAGTGGTCACATTACTGTGAATTAGCTCGTAATGAGCTCGACAGGAGTCGCTCTCTTTTTATACAGATTACAGAAGCTGAGAATATTTGTTTTTTATATAAATGACTTCATTTAAAAGATGCGATCTCAAGCTTTATGCCCGTGGGTCTGTTTGCCTGTTTGACTGAATTTTCGCGGAGTTATAGATCATTTTCGAACGCGTTTCAAATGGGAGTTTACTGACAGAGAGAAGGCAGAAATCGCATCATGTTAATTTTTCTTTATTTGTCAAAAAGCAAAACACTTTATTTTTATTGTGAGTATACAGAAAAAAAATAGAAACTGAACAGGATCGATTGATGTATTACACGAAAATGAAAGATCAAAATTAACAGAGCATTTAGTGTTTATTTTCATTGCTAAAAAAAAAAAACGAGCAAAACGCGCGGGCGTGTTTGTGGTCCCCAGAGGGTTAAGGCACAGTTCATTTTATTCGCACTACCCCGTTTTGCTCTTTTTATCTGACCTTTCAATAGATCAAAAATGGGTTTGGCCACAGTCGAGTAGTTGGGTATAAAATGCTGATAATAATTAACCATCCCAAGGAAGGATCTTATGCGCTTCTGAGATGGCGTAACTCCATCAGCCTCCATCAGATCCAAGCTAGTCATTTTGGATATACTTTCAACCTTACTTGGATCTGTGGATACACCAGACTCATCAATCACATGTCCAAGAAATTGCACAGATTTCCTAAGGAAATTACATTTCTTGGGGGCAAGTTTCAGATTGTGCGTTCTCAACTGACCGAATACCATCTCAAGACGTCTCAATGCCGTCGTTTCGTCAGGTCCAAAAACAATCAAATCATCTAAATAGCACAACAAACTTAGGAAGTTTTGGTCCCCAAAAATACTTGTCATCATACGCATAAAACTCCCCGGGCTATTACAAAGCCCCTGAGGAAGCCGATTGTACTCATATAAGCCCATAGGTGTAGTAAAGGCTGAGTACTTTCGGTCATCCTCATGTAAAGGCATATTGTAAAAGCCGGACGTCATGTCCATTGTGCTGAATAGCGAATTCCCGCCTAACGCAGCCAAACAGTCATCCTGGTGAGGTAACGGATGCGCATCTTTCAACGTTCTTTTGTTTAACCACTGAAAATCCGTACACACACGTAAATCACCATTCTTTTTCCAAACAAGGACTAAAGGAGACGCAAACTCGCTAGTCGATTTGCGAATAATCTCCTTTTCCTCCATTTCACTCAAAACACGACGCAACACCTGATACTGACTAGGCGCCACACGCCGGTACGGAAGACGGAAAGGTTTTGTGTCTGAAAGATGGATCCTATGGACAAATCCAGTAGCATTACCACAATCCAAATGATGACGTGAAAAGACATCATTGTACTGCATGATAGTATTGGCCAATTTCTGTCTACAATGCTCAGACACATCACAGGAATCCAAATCAAGCCCTTCTAGACCAACTGACCTTAGCTTCTCAGCAACAGACCTCAGATCAATAGAGTTACTATCCTCTGGCTGAGTCTGTTGTGTCTGAGAAAGCAGGTTCCCATCATCCATGTCTTCAAGAGCAATACCTGGAAACAAATCGGCTATCTTGGCATTACGTCTCAGCATAACAGGTTTTTCCCAAGTATTAATTAACTTCAATGGAATCCACCTGTCCCCCCATAGGTGTGTGACAAGCCGGGCCACAAGAACGCCTCTAGGTGCTGACCGTGAACTTGTAGGCTCTGTTAGCACAGCACTACCAGGAGACACTTTCGTGTGTTTAGGCAACCTACCCCACACAAGGTACTCACGACCAGGCTCCAGACAGATTGCAGAATTACATCTCACTGTGCCAATTTTGTCAGGCACCCCATCACCCCTCCAGCGATTCAAGCCTGCAAGCATAGACAGGAAGGCCTCAGATATGGAGTGAAAACAGTCTCAAAACCTTCCACAAATGCACGCGAGAGATCCACATGTGCGCGCAGCAATCCACAAATGCACGCGAGAGATCCACATGTGTGCAAAGCAATCCACAAATGCACGCGAGAGATCCACATGTGTGTGCAGCAATCCACAAATGCACGCGAGAGATCCACATGTGTGTGCAGCAATCCACAAATGCACGCGAGAGATCCACATGTGCGCGCAGCAATCCACAAATGCACGCGAGAGATCCACATGTGTGCAAAGCAATCCACAAATGCACGCGAGAGATCCACATGTGCGCGCAGCAATCCACAAATGCACGCGAGAGATCCACATGTGCACGCAGCAATCCACAAATGCACGCGAGAGATTATCTCTCTCACACACACACACACAGCGATCCACGAATGCACGCGAGAGATCCACACACACACACACACACACAGCGATCCACACACAATCGTGCATTATTGTCCTTACTCGCATTGCTTTGCTCACAACACAATTCACAACTTTGCTTTATCTGTACCTGTAATTTCAGAGTCTTTTGCATTGGTGTTCTGCCTTAAAAATGCCCCTGAATATGCGCTTTTGTATCTGTGGAATCTTTTGAGACTGTCGTTCCGCGGCCCTGATTCACAAATGCACACAAGCCTATCTGTCTCATAGACTGTGATCTGTCCCCATTACCTGCAAAGATGCTATATGGTGTCTTCCTCCAGAGGGCGCTAACCGGCCTTCGAGCTGAATCTCCCAAAGGGCTGGATTCATTTCGTTTTCGGACTTAGCGAGACAACTGAAGTCTAAACATTTTTCACTAAATATCATATACATACATGCAAAGGTAGAGTAAAACCAAACCCCTTTTTTATTCTTCAACGTGAAATCAGAATAGGCTATGTAACCTATTAAGAAAACCATACCCCACAGATAACAGGAAAGCTTTAAAGTATTTCTGTAACTGTTGGCAAACTACAAGGCTGTACGTTTTCTTTTGTTTATATAATTGTAGTTCTGAATGTACTTTGTGTAATGTAATAACCCCTCCCCTCACACACATATATTAAATGGAAATTAATATATTTTCAGCAATTACCTGTATGTTTTGCTTTCCTTATTTTTAAAGAAAGGATGAATGCTTCCACATAATTTAACCAACAAAGTAAAATATTTCTTTCAAAAGAATCCACAAGTATTACCCTCAAGTAAACAATTCTCATGCAAACCATTACATGGAAAAGTTGGAAAGTGAGATTTGCGTCAGTTGCTCCTTTTGTGCTGAATCAGATGAACCAGTTGTTCATCTTTTTTTGATCTGTTCATTTACTATAAAGTTTTAGCAAAAAAAAAATCAAAGTTTATTAAGAGTTATATAATAAAAGTGGGGGAAAAGTATATTATTTCAACCAACTAAATAATGAGACTGGATGATATACTCAATTCAAGGCAATATTTATTTGGCTGCAACCACAACACAAAAACCACTTTAAATTTAATGGTTCATTAATTGCCAAACATGTTTTTTCAATCTGCGAAAACAGGAATAGTTCACCCAAAAAATGAAAGTTCTGTCACCGTTTACTCATCCTTAAGTTGTTTCAAACCTGTATGAGTTTCTTTCTTCAGCTGAACACAAATGAAGATATTTTGAAGAATGTCAGAAACCAGACAGTTGACAGTAGCCATTGACTTGCATAGTATTATTTTTTTTTTCTACTATGGAATTTAATGGGTTCCGTTAACCGTCTGGTTTCTGACATTCTTCAAAATATCTTCATTTGTCCACACAGCCAGGATAACCAAGGAGTGGCTCTGTAAGAAGCATATCAAGGTTCTGGCGTGGCCTAGCCAGTCTCCAGACCTAAACCCAATAGAGAATCTTTGGAGAGAGCTCAAACTCCGTGTTTCTCAGCGACAGCCCAGAAACCTGACTGATCTAGAGAAGATCTGTGTGGAGGAGTGGGCCAAAATCCCTCCTGCAGTGTGTGCAAACCTGGTGAAAAACTACAGGAAACGTTTGACCTCTGTAATTGCAAACAAAGGCTACTGTACCAAATATTAACATTGATTTTCTCAGGTGTTCAAATACTTATTTGCAGCTGTATCATACAAATAAATAGTTTAAAAAAATCATACATTGTGATTTCTGGATTTTTTTTTTTAGATTATGTCTCTCACAGTGGACATGCACCTACGATGACAATTTCAGACCCCTCCATGATTTGTAAGTGGGAGAACTTGCAAAATAGCAGGGTGTTCAAATACTTATTTTCCTCACTGTATATGTGTGTGAGGGGAGGGGTTATTACATTACACAAAGTACATTCAGAACTACAATTATATAAACAAAAGAAAACGTACAGCCTTGTAGTTTGCCAACAGTTACAGAAATACTTTAAAGCTTTCCTGTTATCTGTGGGGTATGGTTTTCTTAATAGGTTACATAGCCTATTCTGATTTCACGTTGAAGAATAAAAAAGGGGTTTGGTTTTACTCTACCTTTGCATGTATGTATATGATATTTAGTGAAAAATGTTTAGACTTCAGTTGTCTCGCTAAGTCCGAAAACGAAATGAATCCAGCCCTTTGGGAGATTCAGCTCGAAGGCCGGTTAGCGCCCTCTGGAGGAAGACACCATATAGCATCTTTGCAGGTAATGGGGACAGATCACAGTCTATGAGACAGATAGGCTTGTGTGCATTTGTGAATCAGGGCCGCGGAACGACAGTCTCAAAAGATTCCACAGATACAAAAGCGCATATTCAGGGGCATTTTTAAGGCAGAACACCAATGCAAAAGACTCTGAAATTACAGGTACAGATAAAGCAAAGTTGTGAATTGTGTTGTGAGCAAAGCAATGCGAGTAAGGACAATAATGCACGATTGCCGTGTGTGTGGATCGCTGTGTGTGTGTGTGTGTGGATCTCTCGCGTGCATTCGTGGATCGCTGTGTTTGTGTGTGAGAGAGATAATCTCTCGCGTGCATTTGTGGATTGCTTTGCGTGTGTGGATCTCTCGCGTGCATTTGTGGATTGCTTTGCGTGTGTGGATCTCTCGCGTGCATTTGTGGATTGCTTTGCGTGTGTGGATCTCTCGCGTGCATTTGTGGATTGCTTTGCGTGTGTGGATCTCTCGCGTGCATTTGTGGATTGCTGCGCGCACATGTGGATCTCTCGCGTGCATTTGTGGATTGCTGCGCGCACATGTGGATCTCTCGCGTGCATTTGTTGATTGTTGCGCGCACATGTGGATCTCTCGCGTGCATTTGTGGAAGGTTTTGAGACTGTTTTCACTCCATACTCAGACATAGGATCATTACACACATGAGGAGTCGAAACTGTCTTCCAAAACAAATCACATTGCTTAGAACATCTTATGATTTGTTTGATAACATTCGTACCAACAATGAATTCATCATGCTGCCCACTGACAATCAAGGTAGGTACCAACATCTTGCATCCATAAATCTCTAGCTCAAGTGTAACAGTGCATTTTGGTTTTACCCGGCTGCCCCCACAACCAATTAGCGTAACATCTGGGCTGCCTCTACATTGATCGCTGATTATTCCAGCATCTAACAATTTCTGTTCTGCACTCTCACTCATGGTACATGCCATGGATCCACTGTCGAGCATTCCATCCAGGACCACTTTATCAGCCACCATGACAGGAGCGTAGAACAGACTGTCATTTCTGCAGACGACATTCGTGTTCTGAAACACAACATTCTCACCACAACAAGATTGTTTAGCAGACATGAACATGTTTTCAGCATTTGCAATATTGACATCATTTTGGGAGTTGCCATCCAAACCTGTACAGCCTCCCACCATATACAGGTCGGTTAGTTTCCCGACTGAGGCTGGGGACAGGCTGAATGAGCATGCCCCGGAGAAAAACAACCAAAACACAACCTGTCCTTAAGACAGTGAGACTTAGTGGAATGTGCAGTATTACCGCAAACTCCACAGCCTCTCCCTCTGCCTCTGTACCTAAAATTCACATTCCTCTCAGGTTGGATATTGTTACCCTGCTGTACCCTGTCCATCACCTGCTCCAACATACCCATCATACGATTCAGGACAGTTTCATCTGATTTTCCCATTTCCTGAGACGTAGGAACAGTTTGATCCGGACAGCAAGCACTCCGCAAACGATCCTGTACACCACTGGGCACAAGAGGAGGATTCACATAATTTACAAAGCCAGCACCAGTTTCCTGAAATTTAGACATCGGCAAACGCTTATCACTATGTGCAACATCAACATTCCTCACTCCAAGAGAGCTGGCAGAGGCCAGAGAAGAGCGTTGCTCTCTCTGATACTCATCCAACCTCCCCTGGACTTCTTTCGCTGTCCATTCACTGATCGGCTTATGCTTAAAGAGACCAGACAGAACAGAATCAGGGCAATATTTCACAAACATGTGAGCCACCTCCTCACTGATATTATCCATGGCCCACCCTTGTCTACGCAGGCCTTCATCTGCTAGATCTGCTGCCTTATTGATTCTAATCCAGTAATCCACTGCGGTCTCACTGGGCTCAGGCAGAGTCGAATAAAAGTCAGCCAATGGAAGGCACGATGGTGCAACACTGAAATATTTCAGGAGAATAGATTATGTCAGGGTCATTCTTGACATCAAGAGACGAGTCACTTCTTAGACTAATTCTCACAATATCCCCCGCTTTACCCATCAATCGCGACATTATCTCATCTGCTTGATTTTCAACAGCACACTTCTGTTTTGACAGAGGAGTCCTGGTCATCTCAATCCATTCGTGTACCAGAAATTTATCTCTACCGTCACCTCTGAAAATCACAGGTTCCTTGTCGGTAGTGACATGTACGGTCACTTGAGAAACATCTTGTTTGGCGCAACTGTCAGAATTTACCCCTCCGCTGACATGAGACTCGCGGCTCGCAGTCATTGTTCCATTTTCAATTATTTTGGCAGCGACAGCATCACTAATTTGTTCACCCAGCCGTCCAAACATATCAGCTAGACAATCCAATATTTGATTATCACAATTCGCACTATGTGGGGTAGACGTGTTTCCAACATGGTGCTCCACAGGCGGGTCTCGAAAAAGCAGACCACGTCCAACACCCTGTGTATTATCGAACGCCATGCATAAAGGACTTTCCCTCCTGACATTAGGTGTAGGTTCGCAAGCATAAAGGCTGTTGGTCATGACACCCCTTCCACGTGGAATAAAAGGGCTCACAGGACTGCTAACATCAAATCGTTGAACAAATTTTTCACCCATGAATGAAAGTAATGAAACAATATGACTACAAAAGTTACTCAGCAGTACATAACTTGTTATCTTTAACAGTCCCAAAATAGTAGTGACGGACCAATACAAGATGTCCTCAACCAAAAGGTCCGTTTGGAAAAAGTCTACATTCAAAAAGTCTGCATCCAAAAAGACTTCATCCAAAAAGAGTCCATAAAAAAAAAAAAAAAAAAAAAAAAACATTTGGCAGTCAAAAAGAAGTCTTAATACAAAAAGAGTCTATTAAAAAAAAAAAAAACAATGTTTTGTTGAAAAATCAACATCATACCACATTGACCACAGATAGCAACAGCAACCTCATGGCGATCCTCTTCGAGATGATCAGGTGATCCAACAGGTCACGGCACCAATGTGACGGATCTGATCTTTCTCCCTCACTCTGCGATGTGATTTACACAAACATTCCCGAGATCCAATACGTTAGACACCAGTATGACGGGCTCAATCTCTGGATGAACATGAATGCACGAACACAGATGCTGACTGGTGTAAATCTGTTTACTGTTGAATGAAATAAAACACTGTTTTAGTGGTATTTCGCTGCAGGCAAAACTGACCCACAGCGTGCAGTACACATTGCAACTCTTGTGTTGCATCATCTTAACAGAATTTACCCATATTAGCATCACAACAAATGAACACACATTTGGCATAAGACATGACAATCATAATAATAAACAAACACATACAAAAAGACATACCTGTTGAATGAAATAAAACACTGTTTTAGTGGTATTTCGCTGCAGGCAAAACTGACCTAAATAGAATGTAAAATACAATTAACCTCGTGGCCTTGCTAACGAGAGTGTGGCACAAGAAGTTAACAAAGGCCATATAACTAACAAAATATATGTTAATACTCTAATTCAATGGTCAAAATATTAGCCAAACCAAATTACAAACATAAAATACACGAAAACTCTGCTTATTTTACATTATAAGCAAATTAATATTACTAAACGGAGACGGAGCATAAATATACCCACCCACAGCGTGCAGTACACATTGCAACTGCTGTGTTGCCTCATCTCCCGTCTTACCGAACATTTTGCCTGCAGTCGCCAAACAAACCACATGAGGGCACCACTACAATATGAAATTAACAACCGCTGCTGAATTCAGGAGGAATTCACAATAAAAACAGAATAAAATACTAACTCTGTTACATTTGCACAATTTAAAGATTTAAATTGTGTTAAAAATATTTACCCAAACTGATCAGTTAGTTTCACAAGCCAGAGAAAAGATTACGCCAGCATTATCAGGCAGCAGAGGGTTTTTAGTGTTTAGTTGTAAGAATTTTCCGGTAAGGCCACAAAAACTGCATTCAGGTCTTGATTCTTGAAGCAAATTACTAGACAACTGATAAATTGAATCCAGTTAGATTAGGCAATAGCGTTGGAAACACTTACATGCACATTATCAATATCACCTGACGATGATTTACTATCCACATGTGCAGAATCATGTTGTGATTAGTCAGTATTTAACCACTGATACTTTACAATTCACTTTTTCCCCCATCATCTAATAATTGTAAAATGAGTGGAATTGGTTGCAAGATTGTAGTACCACACACGGTGTCTGAAAGGCAATCTCTTTGAAAGGTCTCTCAAAAGCAAACCAAAAACTGCATATGGTATAAGACGAGACATATCCCAGCTGGCATTTTAACGTCAAGTCACTGTTGAATCAACGTCAGGTGCCAGTGTTGGATAACCATTGAATTTTGTTTAGATTTTGCAAATCTAATCAAAGTTGAAATAGCAACGTCTTTCCAACGTCACGTTTCTCAACATAAGTGAATTCGCCAACATTGAATCAATATTGATTTTGGTTTAGATCCACGTTGAAATTTCAACGTCACTTAAGTCCTGCTTTTCAACATAGTTTATTTTGTTAAACTGTTTTCACTAAAGTATTGATGTGTTCAACAGTAACAGCAAACACCTTGAAATGGATACATAAACACTAAGTTTGCGGACACACAGTCAGCTAGGAAGAAGCCAATTGGTCAAAGCAAGGGGGCCGGTTGCATAAACATAGCCATTATGTTAAGACAGTGTCTTAAGTTCAAATATGACCCAATAGCAGTTAATCAAGGGCAGTCAGTCTTAGTTTTTGCTATCAAATTAGGCTAATCTACATTTTTATGTAAATGATTTAAAAAAGATATGAACAGTCTTAAAGAAAATAAATTGATGTCTAAGTTGTAAGACTGTCTTGGAGCTTTATGCAACCGGCCCCAGGAAGAAGATTAATAAAGACATTTCACTGACGTAAGAAACATTCTTTATTACACGGCTGCAAGTGTGCCAACATTTCACACAACAATTTTACGTGTCGAACTTTAACCTTTAGAAAAACGGCCCAAACATTGGGCAACATTGAACACGGCTGGTTAAATCTTCTCTTCTAGTTACTTCTTTCTCCCACCGCCACCCATCCTCTGGTGCATATTTAGTATTTGTATTTGGCCATGTATTCGTTTACTTTTGTTGTAGTTGTGTCAAATGAGCTCAAGACAGCGTCTGATGAGGGGGAAAAAACAGATCAGTATTAGCAAACACCTCTTAAAGGGGTGGTTCAGAATTTTGGACATCGGACCTCATTTACACGTTACCCTGTGTGTTATTTATCAGTAGAGACAGTTTTCAAAAATTGTCACCCAGTCCTTCCAGTTGCATAGTTCGAGGAATGTGTTATTCAACGAATCGTAACTTACATGTATGAGCCGGAATACACAGACGAATAACTAATCGAGATGGATGTTAAAAGGGCAGAAAGAGAAAGAATGTCTGTAGAGACAACAGCAGCTGGAGATGCCGTAGAGAACCGGGACAGAACATCGGGAGACTGGTGGTGCATATTGCTAGCTAGACGTCCCTACTGTAGTGCGCTTCTGTTCTGTGTTTACTTTTCGGCACAGTACTACTAACCGGAGCAAAGTAAAATTCCGCAGCTGCTGAGAAACTAGTTCCTGTAAATGTAATGCAATCATTGAGATGCAAGAGTAGTTTGATTTCTAACATTATTCTCTCAACAGACATTTACATCGGTAGTCTGGCGTTATAATTTATTTGCTTTTGGTGTACAGTGGAGTGGGTAAAACTGTTTAAACTATCTAGCAGATACCGTTGACTCGCGCTAGCCTAGCACCGGCGAACTATGCTGATAAATGTCCACTGTCTCCACTAATAAATAACACACAGGCTAACTTATAAATGAGGTCCGATGTCCAAAATTCCGAACCACTCCTTTAAATTAAAATATTTTTCAAATATCAACTTTTGTGGCTTTGCCAATGTTTCAAGTATATAAATTATTATTTATCAATGTGCAAGGTCATTGATAATCATGTGCTTGGGCAAGCAACAAAAGGCAGTTGGTAGTAACCAGTGGTGCCGGTAGAGAAGTTAGTCTAGAGCCCAGAATGGAGTATTATATATAATATTAGAGCATGCTTTGTAGAGTCCTCCAACTAAAATTATTTTTCTTATGAATTATTATTCTGCTTACTATATTCAATTATTTAAAACATTGTTACAAAACTACTACGCTAAAGCAAACTCACCACAGATTATCTTGTAGAGACGTGTCTTCATGAAGGCAACCTTCCCACTTCTTCTTCTGAGGCTCATTATGGCCATCATTTTATTTGTGATAGTTCTGCCATGGTAAAACAGATTTATATTAGAATATTATATTGCAATCGAGTTCATTATGAAAATGTAGCAGAGAGAGCGAGTATGTGAGTGTGTGGGGGGAGTGCACACAATGTATATTTTCTTCCTTGCTGCTTCCCCTTGATTATTAAGAGAAGAATATTTTGATTGTAACAGTCTTTTCACCTTTTCAGGCTTTATACCCCACAGATATTTTTATATAGCAAGTTAAAGTTGTCACTTTTTGAGGGTTTGCAAAAACGCACCGTTTTTGCAAATGAGATGCTGCAGAGGGCGGGGTTTCAAGAGCTTGTGTGTGTTAGCAGCTGCTATTACCTCACGCAGACACACTAAAATGACAGAAACTGTTCTGCCTTTAATGTTAAACTTACTGATTAGTCGGCGAAATAATCGACGATTAGTCGATTAATCGTTCTAATAATCGTTAGATTAATCGATTATCAAAATAATCATTTGTTGCAGCCCTAGTGCACACCTCTTCGTCTTGTCTGTCTCTGTTGTTGTCTCTGATCAAAAGGTGAAATGCCCCATGAAGCTGTACTTATTAGATCAGTTTGAGTGTTTGTCTTGTACCCAATCAAGGAGAGGCATAAGAATATCTCTACAAATCTTTAGCATTGAAATTCAGGGCTTAAAGCAAGAAAAGATTTGAGACCTAAAAAGTTGTTCGGGAGGAAATCTGCACAATGTATTGAATTCATTTAAAAGTGCTCTTTGCCTGAAATCAGGAATGGTGCCTGAGAACTTTAAACCCTGTACATTCGCCCCATGTACATTAGAGTTGTGAAACCATTTGTCACTAGCCTGATACGCAGACCCCAATACCACCTGAGGGTTAAAACTTACCAGTTCTGCTCCCTCATTCTCGTCCTTCAGGCGATTCTCTAAAGCTTCGAGCTCTTCTTCAGTGTTTGCCGGCTTCACTTCATAACTTGTTCCAGCAGATGAGGTGGCAACGTGAATTGTACCCTTGATTTCGACAAGGAGCTGAAGAACTCTCTTCTGGAATTCTAGCCAAAAAAGAAGCGACTACTTATTATTTTTATAATGTAGTGAGTAATGCTCTACACCACAAAATCATAGTTTTTCATTTGCCCAATAAAAATGCACTGCAAAACTAAATTTCACCAAGAATATTTGTGATATTTCTAGTCAAATGTCTAATTTCTATTCAAAATAAAATAAGACACCTAAAAAGTAACATCACTTGTTTCATGCAAATTTTCACTTAAAATAAATAGAAAAATCTGCCAGTGGAGCAATTATTTTTTGTGCTTGTAATAATAAAAAAACCTTACATGTGTTACCAAGTGCTCATGTGAAAAATCAGGTTAGTTTGAAGAATCAGCAAAGTGTCATATTGGACTGCTGATGATTCAACTGAAACTTTGGGATAGCTAGGGACACTGGAAGACTCCTAATTATTCGTCAGCAAAAATAAGAGAATAACATTACTTTTTCAGACACCGGGAAGTCTTCCTTCCTCAATTTGTTTGAGTGTGCATGCGTCAACGTCGCCTTGGCTGCATTTCGGGGATCCCTTTCAGGTCTCATAGACTTCTCAGGAGGCTGCCTAAGGCTTCGGTCAATAGTCGTTCTTGGGGTGCCACTGATGGAGAAAATGGGTTGCATAATGGTCATGTACAAGCACACCCAAGACAAATACAAGTATCTTAAAGGAACACTCCACCGTTTTTTGAAATAGGGCTTGTTCATATTCTTTCATACATTTAGATAGGTGGGTAAATGCATTTTTGTCTCAGTGCATGCATTGTTTTAGTTTGACAGGGTCGGCGCTAGCTTAGCTTAGCACAATGAATGGAATCCTTTGTTGCCAGCTAGCATGGCCTGAGTAAAAGTGAGCAAAAAAAAACAAAAAAAACACGTAATTACTTCTTGTGGCCTGCGTATTCACAACGAGTACAAATAGCGATGCAGATTAACACTAGGCGATTTCTTAGGCAGATATTGACTTGGGACTATATTATGGGGAAGCACAGGCGAAGCACGGCTACTTAGGCGAAGCACAGCTACTTGGGCGCAGACATATCACGCAACACATGAAATCCCACGACTTCTGTCAACATACCGGTGTGCAAGGAGTCAAAACACAGAAGAACAACACGCGTGATCTGCACCGAGTGTCTTCGCTTTTGGATTGTATTTTTTTGAGAAGTTACAGCTACAGTTACAGCAAACATGGTAATTATCTGCGTAGCAAAAGGTTGTGAGAACAAGCAAAGGACATACACGAATGTAATGTTTCACAGAATTCCATCGAATGTGGAACTGAGAAATAAATGGCTAGCTACTCTGGAGATCTGTACTTCAACGCCTCTCTACAAAATCAAACAGTATCGTGTTTGCAAAGAGCATTTTGCACCGGAGGACTAAGTTACTTTGAAAAAATGGAATATGGGCCCAGAAAGATGGTACTACGTCTGAAACATACGGCTGTCCCATCCCATCTATTTTCAAAGCACAGGCAGAACAAAGTGCACATGTAAGTTGTCTTTTATTACTCTTCCTTATGTTAATCTGTGTCTTTATTCGGTTGTAAGATATAGACTACGGTTCAAATAACATTAGCCTCCTCTAGTATAACCTCATGTTGAATTCAACCTGTTTAGCATGAACAACCAAACTAAAATAAAAATCGCTGTTATCGTTACCTACACTGACTGAGGGCTAAGTTAGCTATATTTCTCTCACCGAGTTAGGCTCAGGAGTTTTAGTATAACTACTATGAGGAGAAGGCTACAAGCAGTTTACTATACATGTGTCATGTTTAAAATAATCACTTACTCTGTGGACAGCTGTCCATTTGGTCCATTCGGCGTGGGGCGTTTTTTCCAGTTCACTTTATCACACCGGAAAAAAAAATCGAGTACTGCCGGATGGATCAGCACCGTGAAATCCTCGGTAGCTGTGACACAACTGCGGGCACGCTCATCTTGATCTGACACGTTGAGCCTGGTTATCGATGGCAGTAAATTGTCCCACTCGCCACAGCATCGACACTCTATTTCAGTCGGCATATTCCCCCACATTCACACCACCAGTTCGTGTTGGCTCTCATCCTCACGTCCTCGGGCTGTTGAGCGATCGCAACCTCCGCCTGTCGTTCTATTTCCACTCATTTTCTGTAAACTCTTGTATATAGGTATGGTTCTGGCTCACACAAAATCAGCCATGTTCATCGCCATTCATGTACTGTAGGAAAAATAGCCAGGCAGCTACTATTCACACCGGTATGTTGACGGAAGTCGTGGGATTTCATGTGTTGCGTGATATGTAAAGTAGCTGTGCTTCGCCTAAGTAGCCGTGCTTCGCCTGTGCTTCCCCATAATATAGTCCCAAGTCAATATCTGCCTAAGAAATCACATAGTGTTAATCTGCATCGCTATTTGTACTCGTTGTGAATACGCAGGCCACAAGAAGTAATTACGTGGGGTTTTTTTTTTTTTTTTTGGATCACTTTTACTCAGGACATGCTAGCTGGCAACAAAGGATTCCATTCATTGTGCTAAGCTAAGCTAGCGCCGACCCTGTCAAACTAAAACAATGAGACAGATTCACTGAGACAAAAATGCATTTACCCACCTATCTAAATGTATGAAAGAATGTGAATAAGCCCTATTTCAAAAAACGGTGGAGTGTTCCTTTAAGGGAATGGGAGATGAGACTCTGATTGGTTTATTGCACGTTATGCCCAAAACACACCCATTACTCATTAAGAGAATAGGGCATACCTGTCAACACTCCCGTTTTCCCCGGGAGTATCCCGTATTTCACACCCATCTCCCGATCCCCTCCTGTTTTGTTATTTCTCCCGTGAATCCTGTAATTTGTATGGCCCAAACCTCGTTATATAAATAATCACATCAATATATTATTCCAAGGTTGTCCAGTTGCCAGATCTTTTATGAAACGCACCCTACTCATACTCACACGATCAACACATCATACAAATTTCAACCCATTTGTGAGCTAAACCTGGCAACCTACAACCCAGTTATGCTGTTGACATCTGCGCAGGAAGTAGACGCGGCCGCGGGAAGATGAACAAGCATCACTGGTAGAAATGGGAGAAGACTCAGTGGTAAATATTTAACGCAATTAACGCAGCATCCGAAATGAAATCAAAATGAAATCAAGTGATCAAAGTGCTCGTTGCCGCTGCGATCAGTGGCGCGAATACTGTGTTCTCTTGTGGCTCGCGCAGTCTTTTCGGACGCACGTTTCAGTCCGTTGTGGAGACACTATATTCATTCCGGCGAAATTCCAAAACAAAATGCACACAAATGTGTCCCTGCCTGATATACAACCACTGAAAAATATACTATTTAAATCGATTGCTGGACATCGTAATGTTATTGTACATACATCTGATTTTTTTAAAGGGACAGCAGCCAATAAAGCTTTCTGTCAGTAAAGTTAATCAAAAAACAAACGTAACAGAAAATAACTCACTGCTCTTGACTAAAGAACGTTTGTAATTTAATAAGGATTAATCTGTATATAATTTAAAATGTATGCAGTGCAAACTGTTTGATAACTATTACATTTCTGTAAATTTCCTACCTGTTAGTCAAATATTTTAAAAATACTGTCTTTATGTTGTTTCTACATTCATTTGGAGATTAACTGTGAAATTGTTACATTATACAAATTATATACAAATATATTAAAAATGTAAGTTGTTTTAATGGCGAATTTGTGATTAATTAATTGTGACAGATTAAGAGAATAGGGACGACCCTTTTAGAGCATGCGCCGGGAGCGTCGACCATTTTTCCCGTCATTAAACTAGCAAAAGTGTATTCGCTGTGCGCTTTAGACCATGCGCTTAGATCCTTAAAATAGGGCCCATACTCACAGACACACACACACACACACACATACATAGCCACGACTTCCCTTTACTTTGACTTGTAAAGAACAATACACAAAACATTTGAAGAACTAGTTATTGAACCCGAACCTCCATTGCAAGGACGATTGAGCAGGACGGTTTACCGCTACTCAGTTTGAGGTTCATTATGAGATGTTTCAACTGTAATCACACACCGTCAGCAACAGTATGTCCATCAACAAATGTGTATATTTCTAATTTATTGTGGTGCACATGCAGGAACTGTATCATTAACTGTATCAATAACAGTGTATACGTTAGCCGAGCACTAACGTGAATGACTGATGTAACGTAAACGTTGGTAAAACAAATCTTGCTCCATCCTTTATTTGTACTCAAAGTTGTAAGAACGACAGACGATCTGCATTAATAGACACAGTTTTAGGTAATAGTGATTAGTATAAGTATTTCAGTAAGACAGTAATAACTGAAGTTAGCCGGTTAGCCGGAAACTCACACAATATTAAACAAAATGCTACGTATTCTGAAAACCTGGTAGAAAATATATACATCAATAATTAATCATACTTGCAGGTTGTGATTCTGAGGAGCAAGTTGTTCAAAATAAAGTGGGTACTGACCCATCTTTAATGAATGAGTGTTTTGTAAATCTCATTTAGACCTCACAGAGATTTGAGAAGCAGTCGTCAGAAGGTTACACTGCTGTTGTATCGCTGTGGTCATTTTAACCACTGATTTAGTTTTAATCCTCATCGTTTGGAAGTGTTTACAAAGAGAGTTTTCTTTTGTAGCGCAGAAAACTGCATCTTCTCGACATGTACACAACATGAACACGAACAGCTGCAGCTTTTGAGGGCCAATGAAGACCATAGGCGTTAATTATGCAAATGTGTTAAATTGTTACGTATGCCGGTCACAGAAGTGAGACTGGAGTTACTGACGACTCGTTTAGGCGGTTCAGACTCGATTCTTTCTTTTGGGAGACAATAACTTTATTTATCGAGCACTTTCCACTTTACAACTTTGCAGAATGTTTACATTCACAAACAGCCGTATTACACACTGCATGAAAGGGAATATTCGAGAAAGCATATGGGGCACTTTAAGACCTTTTAACAAACTTGATGCTGTTGAAAAAGTCCTATTTAAGTGTTGATTTGATTGAATAGGGCTTCAGTAATCAGGACTGGTTGTGTTTAGTCCAGCTGAACCGCATTATAAATACATTTAAAGCTGCATTATGCAGCTTTGCCGACTTCTTCGCTGTTTTCTCGCTTTTTGCTCGCGGGTTTCTCTATAGAGCTCCCCCTACAGCTTCGGAATAGATATTTGACAACACTGTCGTTAAAACTCGTTGGCTCGTCCCATCTTCTCCCGCTGGTCATGTGCATTTGTTTTCAAAGAACCCGGCGAACGCACGGAGCCATGTCCACTGACGTATGTATAATACACAGAAGGCTAGCATATAAATGTTTAGATAGTATATGTTTGCAGTGCCGTAAAGCAGTTTGTTACATCGCGAGACCTGATATCACGCGATACTTCCTGATGTTGCGGCCGCCGGCCCAAAGTTGCAAGGGTGGTTTTTCGTCTCACAGGTGCTCGAGGGGTGCGTGAAGACCACCATTCAACCCGAAAACAGTCATATAACCATTCCAATGACTCCGAAGCTGTTCGGTTAAGATAAAAAAGTTAGGGTAAGTGTACCCATTAAGCCCATGTACCCTTTAAGCCCACTTTCAACTCTGAAGTCAAATTAAAAAAAGAGAAAATAATATTTTATGCTGCTTATTATTTTAACCAATCCAGTGATTTGTTACTTCTCTGGCATTTTTAATTGCATACCAATTACATTTGGCAATGTTGAGTTAGCCCCACCCATGTGCATGCTGTCTCAGGGGACCTCACACAAAGTCACCCCAAAACTTTGGTGTTTCGGGACCCTTCAGAAATCAACACATTTCAGCAATTTTCAGCCATTTCTTTGGTAACTACATTGATATTATGTCAAATAAGAGATAAATGTATTGTTTTTTGTGTACAAATAGTACTTTATCATTTTATATAATTTTCCTTTAAATGGAAAGATGAGTTTTATTAGCTTGCGTTCAAAGCTAATCTCTAGGTCAAGCCATTAGCCTTTCAGAAAGATAGACTGCCAAAGAATTAAGCACGTGAACTGCAAACAATGAATGTTTTGTGATTCATTTTACATTCATTTACAAATAAATGCATCATAAATTGTTTTGTAGAGAAGATTATTTTTTATAAATTAACTTTTTTTTAAGATGGGCTTAAATGGTACAGCGCCACAAAACGCATGCAAACTATAGCCAACACAAGCTAACCTTGAATGAAAAAAACTTAACATTTCTCAATGTGGGCACAATGAAAATTACTGTGATACTAGTCCACAGTATATTTAAGCTCCATGCATGTATTTGTAAACATATCTTACATGTTTAAAGGAAAACATTGTCTTTTTTCACCATTACTCACTGTGTACCATTTAAGCCCATCTTATGTATTTCAATGAGGAATCCCTCTAATTGCAAACTTTGATACATTTTTTGAAAGTGTTTAAAGATAACATGTCTTTGTGTGCTTTTACCTTACTAACCTTTTAACCTTACCTTACTTACACACATTCATTCAAATGAGATAGAGCCCGGTTTGTCCTAAAGTCCTGTATGTATAACCGGGCATAATTCGGGAGCCAAGCTGAGTTAAGGCTTGAGATTCTGGGCATGGAGAGGTCCCAGAGGGACCCTATATTCCCCACAGTCCTGAGCCCCTGGGACCGTCGGGCTCTGAGATACCGCCACTTCCTGGCCAGCTTTGACTGGGCAAAACTTGGGACCCAAGCCAAGATGGGGCTCTGGACTCAGGGCATGGGGGGTCGCCCAGTGGGCCGCCTATGCCGGGAGTATTGAGCCCTAACTTGGCTTTCTTCTCGAGGTATGGTCACTTCCAGTGGAACTTTGATTGGGCATAACTCCAGAATCAAGCCGACCTAAGGCTGCATACTCCCGGTGTGACCTGAGAGTCCCCAAAACCCCCAGAGTCTGGAGCCCCAACTCGGCTTCCTTCCCGAGATACACCCGGTTAAACTTCCACCTTTGACCAGGCATAACTTGGGAGCTAAGCCGGCTTAAGTAGCCCCACCTAAGCCCAGAATATGGAGCCCCAACTCGGCTTGGCTCCCGAGATACACCTGGTCTAACTTCCAGCTTGACTCCAGCTACAACTCCAGTCAAGCCAACTTAAAGCTCCAGACCACCGGCCACTAACACCTACCCATCCCACCCAGGGCTTTAATCAAACATTAGCAAAAGGATTTTTTTTTTTCTTCCCTGTCACTGAATAAATATATTGATGTTTTACTTCTTTAAAATCAATAAAAAATATATATATTTTGTGAATCAAAGATGATGTGGGCTTATTTGGAACACATGCGGGCTTAAATGGTGCCAAAGTACCAATTAAGCCCATGCCAGACTTCTGACTTTATTCCTAAATTATCTTAATTTTATATTCTAAAATGTACATCAACTTATTAATACATTTTCAAATGAGAGATTGATCTTGCATTAACAAATTATTTTTCTTATAAACTATGTCAATATCTATGAAAAAAAACTAGATTTAGATTTTGGTGGGCTTAATGGGTACACTTACCCTACTTAGTTCACCTTTAATAGATTTGAGGAATTCGTAACTACAGGGGCAAATACATTTTCACGCAGGCCTTGTTGGTATTGTATAACGTTTTGCTTCAATAAATAACATTTTCTTTTACAAACTGTACTTTGTTTACTCAGGTTGTCTTTGTTTTATGTTTTAACTTCTGAATCAATTTATTATGAGATGTGCACAAAAATAGAAGAAATCAGGATGAGGATAAATACTTTTTCACTGTATCATTGAAATATATCACTGTATTGTCTTCTCTTCTTCTATTCACTGTAATCTTGTGTTTTATGTTTTTTTGTTAAATTCTAGGAGGAGCTCAATACAGCACTGAAGACCTTACAAGAGAAACTTAAACACAATGAAAAAATTAAAGCAGAGTTTGAGAAAACAGTTCAACACATCAAGGTGAGGAAACAGAATCAAGAGTCATGTATAGTATTACTGTAAACAGTTATGATTTGATATAATGGATTATAGTTAAATATTTCTGTAAATGACGAGTATCAATCTGCTTCTGGATCCGTTCTATGTCGGATATCTGAGTTTATCTCTGATATGAATGATGTGAAGTGTTGATGTGTGTCGATTGAGATGATTGAAGTGAATGTGATGTGATTTCAGTCTCAAGCTGAGCACACAGAGCGTCAGATTAATCAGCAGTTTGAGAAGCTTCATCAGTTTCTCAGAGATGAAGAAGAAGCTACAGTCACTGCACTGAGGGAGGAAGAGGAGCAGAAGAAGCAGATGATGAAGGAGAAGCTGGAGGAGATGAACACACACATCTCAGCTCTTTCACACACAATCAAAGACATGGAGGAGATGATGAAAGCCAATGACGTCTGCTTTCTGAAGGTCTGATTTCAGATCATTGGTTGATCATTGGTTGATTGATTGAGTTGTTGATGATAAATGTTGTGTTTGTTCTGCAGGAGTTTCCAGTCTCAATGGAAAGGTGAGTGATCAGCTCCTGTCTCTGGTCTCTCTGGTTCTGATCCAAAGCCACTGCAGTTCTGACTCCTGAATGTTCTTCCAGAGTCCAGAGCTCACAGCCGGATCCACAGAAGGCTTCTGGAGCTTTGATTCATTCGCCACGATACTTGGGCAACCTGCCGTTCAGAGTCTGGAAGAAGATGCAGGACATCGTCCAAAACAGTGAGTCTGACTGCAGGAGATCTGAGCTGGAGAGTTAAACGTTCTTCATGATACAGACAGATAGATAGATAGATAGATAGAACAGCTTTAGATCAGGCATAATACTAATATATATATATATATAATATATATATATATATATATATATATATATATATATATATATATATATATATATATATATATATATATATAATATATATATAATATATATATATATATATATATATATATATATATATATATATATATATATATATACCGATTTAAAGATTCTGTCAAAGACAGTCAATTAGTCAGAGTGTTGATTGTTTTTAGGAAAACTGTAAGTCTGATCTGTTATAAAAGATAAAGCCGGAGTCAGAACAGTCTGAAGGTCTGAGCCGAGTTTGGAGGTTGTTAGGAGGAGTTTTAGCAAAGTACACAATTTAGTCTCAGAATAATAATTTCTCAATCCAAAATAATTAGTTAGTCAAACACAACAGACCGTAAGAATAAACAGTTTTAAACGATACACAGACTGTCCACCTTATTTCTAGCTCCCAAGATTCCATTTCCTTGCGTGAATTACGTTTGATGGGTAATCGCTTTAGTGTCTGGTAACACATCAGATTTCACTTTATTATATAAGTCGTTTGAACTACGTTTTAATGACCATGAATGTCTTTTAACTTATGTTTTATATACTAGTATATAACCAAAGCTATAGATTGTTAAATTAAACATTTCTCGTTCTTAGTGTTTTTTTAGTTAGCTTAGCCTGCTCCTGCCGATCGACTGTCCTGCACAGTTTATCTCCAACCCTAATCAAACACACCTGAAGCAACCAATTAATGTCTTCAGGATCGCTTGAAAATTAAAGGCAGGTGTGTTTGATTAGGGTTGGAGATGAACTGTGCAGGACAGTCGATCGGCAGGAGCAGGGTTGGGCACCCCTGGCTTAGATAGTAGCATTGCATACAGCTATCCGAAATGATTAGAGAGAACGTTTTTTTCACCATATGCAATATTTTTTGATAAATACCTTGATAACAAATATGATACAAGCATAATTCTGTTTAAGAATAAATTATGACATGACATGCTTGTAATTAAAAAAAATTACATTATACCTTATTGCTTAATAACAATTAACAATGTTGCAAAACATACCTAAAAATGCAATTTCTTTCACTTTAACTATATAAATAATCAGGATAAAAAATAAAAGATTATTACATGAATTAAAGTTTGATTGATTACATCAAGAATCGCGAGAACAGATTTAGATCAGGCATAATACTGGGGTCCTAAGCTGGACTTCACCACACCGGAACCGGAGGTTTCCATGGTAACGGTCATAAACAGTCTATGCTAGCGGTACGCTAATCCTCTTGTTAGAGTGCTTGGGAACTAAAACATGTGGGAACACACCCTGTTACACCTACAGTAGCGCCCGAGAATAAGGAGGATAAGAGCCAATAAAATGAAGATGATCAGATGAAGATCTCACACACACTTACAGTTCTTCATCTACAGCAGAAATCTCAACACATCTCACTGATTTATTGTTATTTAAATTTCCCAAAGTATCAGTTTCTCCTGATGGACACAAATGTCTGAATCCCATATTTAATGTTTGTAGTTAATGCCGTTAAACACTGATGATAAAAACGAGTGTGAAACTAATAACAGCACTGACAGTGATCAGAGGAAAATGTGTTTGATCAACAGGACGAGTGTCATAATTCATAATAATCTGTGTTGGGTTCACTGTTGATCATTATATGAAGATCAGAATAAAAGCATCTGTTGATTGTGTCTCATCAGCTCCTGTGATTCTGGATCCAAACACTGCAGATCCAGATCTCATCCTGTCTGATGATCTGACCAGTGTGAGATACAGCCTGAACAAACAACTTGTTCCTGATAATCCAGAGCGAATTAACGGGTGTCTCTGTGTTCTGGGTTCAGAGGGTTTTAACTCAGGAACACACTGCTGGGATGTGGAGGTTAAAGTGGGTTCAGGCTGGAGACTTGGAGTAACTACAGCATCAAACCAGAGGAAGGGAGATGTTTTCTTCAACACTGATGTCTGGAGTGTGTCGTACAGATGGACTCTAGGTTTTCGTGTTAAACAGAAGCTTGATCGTGTGAGAGTGAATCTGGACTATGACGGAGGAACGGTGTCGTTCTCTGATCCTGTAACTAACACACATCTACACACATTCACAACCACCTTCACTCACACACTCTTTCCATTATTCTGTTGTTCTGACTCTCTGAGGATCTTACCGGTCAATAGTCAGTAAACGTCACTCCTGTAGATCTGGATCTTCCTGCTTTCATCATGTTTCCAATATTTAATCCATATCTCATGAGTAAGAGTTGTGGTAGATTTTTCCCTAAACCTAACTATCTGGGGCGTCTACTAATCGACACCCAATACCTTTATCTGGGGCGTCTACTAATCGACACCCAATACCTTTATACTCTAGCTCTTGCGTCTTCAGTCGACAACTGGCTGAGTCTTACTCTAACCAACTTGCTTCCCTAAACTTGCTTCCTTCCTAAACTAGCTTCCTGCGCAGGAATAAATCGACAAACAGACCTTAGCAAATGTCCTTTAAATGCTTTAATCACGGCCAGGAGATCTTCCCGAGCAGTTCTCAGGGAATCTCTCCCAGGAAGCAAGGCCGGAGGATCTCAGACAAATTCCATTGAGAATCCCGTATGGAGCGAATTATGTGCCATAATTAAACAAACAAATCCAGCATTTTGCAAACACACTCGATCTACTTCGCAAAGGAAAACTCGACTCGCAAACAAACAGAAAACAATGTGCAAGTACAAAGGTCAGTTTGAGTGAAAATGCAATGCACTCAATTCCTGGAGGGCCACAGCTCTGCACAGTTTAGCTCCAACCAGCTCCAACTCACACCTGCAAGGAAGTTTCTAGTAATCCTGAAGAGCTTGATTAGCTGGATCAGGTGTGTTTGATTAGGGTTGGAGCAAAACTGTGCAGAGCTGTGACCCTCCAGGAATTGAGTTTGAGATCACTGATGTATTGTGTTTTACAAATATAAATAAATGAGCCAAGATAATACTTCACAAATAAATACAAACCATCCTACAAATTGCATGTAACCTTTGAACAAATACCAAATCTAGTGCATACAAATGCATATCTGTCTGTTATGATTGTGTGACACTTGGCAGATTTTCTCACAAATGCAGTTGAACAACTTCCTCTTCTAAAACAGTAGATGGCGCTAAACTAGGGGATTAATTTAGCGCAAGTCTCTGGGAGAAGCACTGATTTGAAACGTAATTGCCTTTGCCTACAGCTCAGGAAAATGGCCGGTGAACGGGTGTGTTTCTGTCTTAATTTAATTAACCTTTTTGAGGTTTTCTTTTGCAAAATGTTTATTGCATATCTAGACAGGAATCCACATTAGCACTTAGTAGCAATTCACTCTCTCTAGGAAAAGGGAATCTATAAGCTGAAATCTCTACCATCATACGTTGCCTTTTTTTTAAACATCGTACGCGTGTGAAATGACTAAATTAGTGATTATGTCTACACTGAACAAATCTATTTCTTTCGTTCTCCATAAATTAATGAGATTTCATTTAATTGAGAGGTGGGTTTCATTTGTCTGTCCAAAATAATTATTTGGGCACTGCATATGTCACAGGCAAGTTAAGAAACAATTGTATATTGTTTGTTTTGTTCATTGATTATTTTTATTACATTAACAGTTAAGATGACTGAATTCCAACTAAATAAATAAATAAGTGGGACCCTCCTTTCAATTAAATGAAATGTTCTCATTAATTTATGGAGAACAAAATAAATAGACTTGTTCAGTAAATGTAACGTATTACAAAAAACTATAAAAGTATAATGGCAGAGCTTTCAGTTTATAGATTATCCTATCCTAGAGAGAGTGAACTGCAAAGTGCTAATCTGTCTATATGTAATTAACATTTTGCAAAAGAAAACCTCAAAAAGGTTATTTATAGATAAATTAAGACAGACACACACCCGTTCACCGGTCATTTTCCTGAGCTGTAGACAAAAGCAAGTTTCAAATCATTGCTTCTCCTGGGAGACTAGCACTAAATTATTCCCCTAGTTTAGCGCCATCTACTGTTTTAGAAGAGGAAATTGCTCAACTGCATTTGTGAGAAAATCTGCCTGGACACATTTGTGAGAAAATCGAGCCGAGAGATCTCATAAAAAGCGAAGTGTCACACAATCATAACAGACAGATATGCATTTGTATGCACTAGATTTGGTATTTGTTTAAAGGTTACATGCAATTTGTAGGATGGTTTGTATGTATTTGTGAAGTATTATTTTGGCTCATTTATTTATATGGTAACACTTTATTTTGATGGTCCCTTTTGTACGTGCTGTTGGCTATAAATAACTTTGCAACTATATGTCAACTAACTTTCATTGGAGTATAAGTAGACTGTCTGCTTTATCTCTGTAAACACTTTATTGTGATGGTCCTCCAACAGACACTCTACTGACTTAAAGTAATTTTGCAACTACATGTCAACTTAATCTAACCCTAACCCTACCAGTCTATTAATACTTAACTAACACTCTAATGAGAGTTAGTAGACATATAGGTGCAGCGTTACTTATAGTCAACAGAACATGTTAAAGGGACCATCAAAATGAACTATATAGTGAAACTATTTATATTTGTAAAACACAATACATATTTGTTACTCCTCTGCATTTTCACTCAAACTGACCTTTGTACTTACACATTGCTTTCTGTTTGTTTGCGAATCGAGTTTTCCTTTGTGAAGTAGATTGAGTTTGTTTGCAAAATGCTGGATTTGTTTGTTTAATTATGGCACATAATTCGCTCCATAATCCCACCGTAAAACACGGATACAACCATTTTTAATGTTGTTCCTGCAAGAAAAACAAATGTTAGTTGATTAATTAAAATCCATCACATTCCCCTCTCACATACCCGCATGATTTACCTGCAATCTAATTTACCTTGACCAAATCTTCCAATTATAAGTCAGTGACTTTAATACCACCTGATATCTCTAATCATACCATGTTTCATCTTTTACTTTATAATACCTGTAAGATATTACTTCAATCTAAGCTGAGCTGTAATGAAAATACAACCAATTTCCAATGTTACCACACAAATACCATCTTCTCATCTTCTCCATCTCCTTCATCTTCTTCCCAACATTCTATCTTCAAGCAATCTAATTATATCTTTAGTAAAAAACTAAACATACCATAGTACATTGCCTTTTCACTTTAGTAGACCTTGAGTCAAGTTTTAGGTATCATTATTCTCTGGATTTTGAATCTCATCAATCTATTCAAGCAGGTGATTGTTTTACTTAGTAAGCTTCTTTTTTTTTTTTGTAAGGATCTGTGTAATAAAATCTAACCAAAAAAGAAATTTTAGAATCTTTTCATTTTTATCCCTAACACAAATATCAATCATTTTATTATTTTGTTTCAAACAGTGTCATTACTTTAAAATGAACTCTGTTTCCCTATCGTCCAGTCACTACGACGTATGTCATGGTGAACGACGGATAGGAATCTCACTAGAGAGGCCAATCTACTTCGAGTGAAACTAAACGAGCCAATGCATATTGGCGTGCAATCATTTGCATCAGCTGCAGCCTCGAGTTGGTTCACGTAGTGTTACAGCGTAGCGCATCTGTGTTGCACGTCACCACGTAGGCTCACTATTGGTCGATGCTTGTCATGTGTGTGATGTGTGGTGACGTGTAACACAGACGTGCTGCACAAAAACACTACGTAAACTAACTCGAGGCCCAGAGAGAAGGAAATGAATAGTGGAATAAAGTCGTTATTTTTTGTTTGTTTTTGCGCACAAAAAGTATTCTCGTCGCTTGATAAACTTAAGATTGAGCCACTGTAGTCACTTGGACTATATTAACGATCTCATTAATAACTTTTCTGGGTCAGCAAGTTTCAATCGCTTAGAAGCCTATGGAGGTGTGATCAGCTCTCAGATTTAATAAAAAATATCTTAATTTATGTTCTGAAGATGAACGAAGGTCTTGCGGAGTTGGAACAACATGAGGGTGAGTAATTACTGACAGAATTTTCATTTTTGGGTGAACTAACCCTTTAATCTACTGAGTGATCAAACAACGAGCAAGCTCTTCAAGATGATCTCTATCAGGTTGTCACGGCAACCCAGCGCTTGCTCGGCGCTCTAGGTGTGCGGTCTCCTTGTCTATTCTCCGTTGTAGCACCCTCCCTGGTGGCCACCAGGAGAGGTCTACTTCAGTAGAATGGCTTGGGTGATCTGAGGGCTTCTCTTTCGGGGAACCAACCCCCTAGGGCCCCTCACTCTCTAGTGCATCACAAGTTGTGCAGCTTCTGGATGGGATTGCTGGTCCTTCGACATTGGAGGAACCTAGCGTTTCATTCAGGGCTCCAGCTGAGGGCAGATGTCAATTGCTGCATCGGAGAGAGGGCCTGTTTCATTCTGGAAATGAGGGTGATGCTGAGTTCCCACTGTAATAATAATAATAAATTTAATTTGTAATGCACTTTACATTTCAGTAAAATCTCAAAGTGCTACAGTAACAAGAGGTTAAAAACGTCCGAATATCACACAATAAATAACAATAAAAACACCACAAAATTAAAATAAAAAACATGAGAGTTAAAAGGCCTGTTTAAATAAAAATGTCTTTAGACCCCTCTTGAAAACCTCCACGGTTTGTGGAGCCCTTAGGGACTCTGGGAGGGCATTCCAGAGCCGTGGGGCGACTGCCTGAAAGGCCCAATCTCCCATGGAGGAGAGTTTAGTCCTTGGTTGGTACAGGCAGTAGGTAGAGGTAGAGGAGCGGAGGTTACGTGTGGCGGTGTGTGGAATGAGGAGTTCACTGAGGTAGGCAGGGGCAGTTCCATGTATGCACTGATGGGTGAGGAGACAGATTTTGTACTGAATTCTGTGTTGAATAGGCAACCAGTGTAGTAATTTCAGTAAAGGTGTGATATGGTCATATTTGCGCCTCCTCGTCAGGACCCGGGCAGCGCAGTTCTGTAATAGTGTGTGTGCTTATGCTGAATCAGATTCAGAACTGACAGCCATGCTTTCCCGGGTCGTCTCGGATGTGCATTGAAAACTTAGCAGTATGGAGCTAAGTTTTCACCTCTCTCGCTACCCTCGATGGTGGGGTGGCTGTGCCTCTGGCGAGCCACCTCTGCCCTGCATGTGAGGCCAAGGCACTCTTTTTGCACGAGAGTAGTTCTGAGCCGGAGTTGAGCTGCGCTTGTTGACTGACCGTGTTCAAGTCACAGCGCAGGCCCTCGGCCAGACGATGTCCACCTTGGTGGTCCAGAAGCGCCCCTGGCTGTCCTTGCAGAGTTGTGAGAGGTCGTCAAAGTACGCTTTCTCGTTGCTCCCATCTCACAAGATGGCCTTTTTGGCGACACTGTTGAGAATTGGCCCAGCTGTTCTCTGCAGTCAGCAGCAGACTGAAGCGCTTCCCCCGACGTACCACCAGAGTGCCTTGTGGGCCGCCCCCTCAGTCTAGTCATTGCCAAGGGTGTCATCCCCTGCAAAAAAAAACAAAAAAAAAACACACACACACACACACACACTCTGGCACAGCCTGCTCTACTGTGTCCGCTGCAGGAGGATGACACCGCCCGTCTCAGCCGGGAATGAATCTTTTCGTTCGAGAAAGCAAACAAGTCGCCTTCTGCACCTCCTGCCCCCTGGAACCCGGTAAGTGTAGCTCAGCACACTCAGACTCCACTACGGGCCGCCTCCCAGAGAGAGGCCCTGTGTGTCACCTCGCTGCCCCACTCCGGGTACGCCTACGGTCCCTTTGGTCCCGCTTGCACGGTCTCTACGAGCCTGGTGAGCGCTCCCCAGTCCGTCTCGCTGGCTCATTGGGACCATCAGGCTTGGCTATGCGATTCAGTTCGCCTGGCGTCCCCCCAAGTTTCGGGCCATCCACTCCACTACAGTGAGAGCAGCCGATGCCCATGTCTTGCGCGGAGATCGCAGTCCTACTGGCGAAGGATGCGATAGAGCTGGTATCTCCAGCCGATATGAGGTCAGGGCACTACAGTCCCTACTTCATTGTACCCAAGAAAGGTGGTGGGTTACGACCGATCTTGGACCTGCGAGTTTTGAATCGGAGCCTTCACAAGCTACCGTTCAAAATGCTCACGCAGAAACGCATTTTCGAATGCATCCGTCCCCGCAATTGGTTTGCAGTGATCGACCTGATGGACGCCAGCTGGGCCTTCAGGTTAACTGGGAAAAGAGCAAACTTGCCCCCGTGCAGAGGATCTCTTTTCTCGGTATGGAGTTGGATTCGGTTGCTCAGACAGCGCGCCTCAGTCGGTGTTGAACTGCTTGAACACGTTCAAAGGCAGGACTGCGGTCCCACTGAAATTCTTTCAGAGGCTCCTGGAGCATATGGCAGCAGCAGCAGCAGCGGTAACCCCGCTTGGACTGCTCCATATAAGACCGCTTCAGCACTGGCTTCTCGGGCGAGTCCCGAGATGGGGTGGCAATCAGTGCCTCCAGATCTTCAGTCCGTGGTCAGACCCCTCGTTCCTCCGGGCAGGAGTCCCCTTGAAACAGGTGTCCAGGCATGCTGTAGTATTCACAGATGCCTCTGCCACCGGCCGAGGTGCCATGTACAACGGGCATGCAGTGTCAGGGGTGTGGACGGGCCCCCAACTGCATTGGCACATCAACTGCCTCGAGGTGCTTGCAGTACGTCTCGCTCTGAGCTGCTTAAAAAAGCCGCTTCAGGGCAGAGACGTGCTGGTCCGTATGGACAACACTGTGACCATTGCGTACAGCAACCGACAAGTTGGTCTACGCTCCCGTCGCATTTCGCAACTCGCCCGCCATCTCCTCCTCTGGAGTCAGAAGCATCTGAGGTCGCTTCGAGCCATGTATGTCCCTGGCGTGCTCAACCGTGTGGCTGACGAGCTATCACGAGCTGTGCTTCCGGGAGAACAGCGACTCCACCCCCCAGGTGGTTCAGCTGATTTGGAGAGAGTTCAGGGAGGCTCAGGTAGACCTGTTTGCCTCCTCAGAGACCTCCCACTGCCAGCTGTATTACTCCCTGACCGAGGGAACACTCAGCACGGACACACTGGCACACAGTTGGCCCCAGGGCCTCCGCAAATATGCATTTCATCCAGTGAGCCTACTTGCACAGACCCTGTGCAAGTCAGGGAGGACGAGGAGCAGGTCCTTTGGGTGGCTCCCTACTGGCCAACCCGGACTTGGTTCCCAG
This sequence comes from Abramis brama, assembly GCA_022829085.1. NCBI lineage: Eukaryota > Metazoa > Chordata > Actinopteri > Cypriniformes > Leuciscidae > Abramis > Abramis brama. The sequence continues at coordinate 32,782,863 of CM040785.1, forward strand.
AACTCATGCTCCTCGTGACAGTCCCTCCCTGGCCCATTCCTCTGAGGAAGGATCTTCTGACTCAGAGATGGGGCACCCTATGGCACCCGAGTCCGGATCTCTGGAAACTCCATGTCTGGTCCCTGGATGAGACGCTGAGGTTCTAGGTGACTTACTTTACACCATCACTTCTGCGCGAGTGCCATCTACGAGACGTGCGTATGCCTTGAAGTGGAACCTGTTCATCGAGTGATGTTCCTCTTGTAAAGAGGACCCCCGAAGATGTTTGATAGGGTCAGTGCTTTCCTTCCTGCAGCAAGGGTTGGAGCGAAGGCTGTCTCCCTCCACCCTCAAAGTACATGCTGTTGCTATTTCAGCATATCATGACCACATAGATGGCAAAACGGTAGGAAAGCACGACCTGGTCGCTAGGGTTGGGCGATATGCTCCATTTTCATATCGTCCTATCGTCAGCCTGTGAGATCGGCGATACACGATATTATCGTGAGGGGGGCGGGGCTTACTTATTTGATTATTAACTTGCTTATTTACCCATCAATTTGCTTGTTTTATTACTTCGTTTTAAATGAGAATCTTTTTCTATTTTGCTAGCAAAGGTGGAGTGTTTATTAATAGGCTAAATCAGGTTATTTCCTGGTATAGTGAGGTAAAAAAAGATCCTAATCATTCTTGTATCTGACTCAGAGTATTTCAACATGTCAGCGGGAAATTTACGGACACACATTATCCTCTCATGCCGTTACAGATCTGCAGCATTTTGACTGTACTTCTGCACGAGATGTGAACACGTTTTAATTTCTTGGGTCAAGAAAGAGTCAGAGTCTGCGATATGTCCTCCTACCAGTGCTTTCTCTGCCTGGATGCACTTCACATATGCGCACCGCACTTCAATAACGCAGGTTAATGTGTTTTAAATGCCAGGAGAAATCAGAGGCAAAAATCTAAAAGTCGATCGGTTGTATGCCTACTTAAACTTATGACTTGACTCTGATAAAGGAAAACAGGTTAATCCGTTACATGACCACATGCATTGTCAGTTTATTCAGCATAATCGAGTTAATAACGTGCATGTAAACGCGCTCAATCCCTGAAAATGAAAGCAGAAACGGACTGAGCTTTCGCTGCATTAACGGCGCGTTCTCTCAGAGACTACGGTGGATAACGGTAGGCTACAGCAACTATCTTAATTTACTGGCTTAATATTTCTCTTGTGGACTTACCGGTACATTATTGACAGCGAAAAAACTAGAAGAATATTTCTTGTTAAACAAGTTTGAAGTTGCTTGTGATTTTCACAGATGGCAGAGTTTCACAGATGCTTCGTGAACTAAAGACTTTTATTAGGCCTAGGCGGCCTATCATTTTATTGATATTATTATTATAATTAATATTTTGTAATTGTATTGTTTTTAGTGTTATTAGTGTCATTAAATATTTTGTTAATGTGCTATGGAAACAAAATACTGACGAACAACGATGCCGCGTCTTCATCTTGGCTCTGTATAAGAATGATGCGTCTGTTAAAACAAGCACTCTTGACAATTTGTGAATGGACCACCTTGTAATGAAATTTCGTTGTGGGATGTAGATTTTTTTTTTTGTCTGTTTTAAAAACATTTTCTTTGAGGAGTCCTCATACGCACGTGATGTCGCAAGTGTGGTGATGTCGCAAGTGTGGTTATGTGGTGATGTCGTTATGAATTTAGGCAAGGCAAATATAATTGTAGTTCCTAATTAATTTAATAACTATACTAGCTTCATAATAATAATAATGATTTAATACATTAATGGAAAAACGAGCCAATTATCGTATTGATATCGTCAAAGGCATCTGCCATCGGCGATATCTCTGTCTATCGTCGATACACGATACTATCGTCTATCGGCACAACCCTACTGGTCGCCAGGTTCCTTAGGGGGTGCGAGACGATTAAATCCTCCTCATCCCCCCTCCATACCCTCTTGGGACCTTTCCTTGGTGCTTTGAGCACTTCAGGATGCTCCCTTTGAGCCTTTGCAGTCAGCAGACTTAATGCTTCTCTCCTTGAAGACTTTGCTGCTGATTGCACTGGCCTCGATCAAGAGGGTAGGGGACCTGCAAGCATTTTCGGTCAACGAATCATGCCTAGTGTTCTGGCCGGCTGACAACCATGTTGTACTGAGACCCCGACCTGGCTATGTGCCCAAGGTTCCTACCACTCCCTTTAAAGATCAGGTAGTGAACCTGCAAGCGCAGCCCCTGGAGGAGGCAGACCCAGGCCTGGCTTTGCTCTGTCCTGTTCACGCTCTGCATATGTACGTGGACAGAACTCAAAGCGGCAGGACCTCAGACCAGCTCTTTGTCTGTTATGGAGGCCAGCAGAAGGGAAAGGCTGTCTCCAAGCAGAGGATGGCCCACTGGATAGTGAATGCCATCGCCTTGGCTTACCAAGCTCAAGGCGTGCCCTGCCCGCTCAGGTTGCATGCACACTCCTCGAGAGGCGTTGCATCCTCCTGGGCGCTGGCACGTGGCTCCTCGCTAACAGATAACTGTAGAGCTGCGGGCTGGGCAACACCTAACACGTTCGCTAGATTCTATAGCCTACGTGTAGAGCCCGTGTCCTCCTGTGTTCTCACCCTAAACGGGTAGAAGCACTGTGAGTACCAGCTCTGTCGGCTTGCTGCATCCTACTGTGCACCCTTATTGCTCCAGAGTCAAAACCTGTTGAGTCCTCCAAACACCCTCAGTCCGGACATGGTGGAGCGTCCGGTGCCAGGCCTTTATCCGCTGAATCCTTGAGAACCGGGTCTAAGCTGGGTCCCATATGTGTGACCCTACGGGGATCCCATATGTGTATATTCTCCACGGTTGCTCCTAAACGGAAGCCTGTGTCTTTCCCTTGGGCTAAGTCACCCACTATTCATATAAAGTACAACCCTCGGGTTAGTCCATATGTGTATTCCCATATAACTCTCCTTAAGAATGTGGCTCCTGCAGCGTTCCCCTCCCTCAGATCGGGCACACTTTCCCAGTGTTATCCAATAATCTCACTGTATGGGTTATCACTGAACAACAGTGACGGATACTCTCGGTGTAAGCCCTCTCCTATCGTCATTCCAGGCGCTGGATGGGATGCAGCAGCTGTGGCGCTTTGGTAGGAATTCCTATCCGTTGTTCACCACGACATACGCGCGTAGTGACTGGACGATGGGGAACGTCTCGTTACATATGGTAACCCTCGTTCCATGAGTAAGGGAACGGAGATGTACGTCCCGTCGCCAGATCTGCTGCGACCCGCCGGGGCAGCCAGATCACCGGCTCGGCTCCTCAGCAAAAAACTGAAGTGCAATAGCTGCTCGTTAAATACCCGCGCTGCGAGGCTGCACTGCTGATGCGAATGATTGCACGCCCAATATGCATTGGTTGTTTAGTTTCACTCAAAGTAGATTGGCCTCTCTAGCGAGATTCCTATCCGTCGTTCACCACGACGTACGTCTCCCTCCAAAGAACGAGGGTTACCATATGTAACCGAGACATTCACCCAGCTATTGCCATGAGAATAGCCTTAGCTGCTGACATGCCATTTAATCTTTAACTACCATCTTCCTACCATCTTATTTTTCAGAATTAACTGATTTCGCTGAAATGTCTAAAATGATTCATTTTAGTTTAAATGTAACATGTTTGGGTTGCATTGTTCTTGGTCTAGGTTTTAACTTTGTGCCCCCTACATAATTTGTTTTAATTCATGCTAAAATCTTAAGTAATAAGTTGAAAATTTGGTTATGCTATAAAGCTCTTCAATTAATAATAATTCAGAAATTAAAGATGTTTCCCAAAATCAATCTCCTTTTGAAAGTTTTTCGTGTGCTATTTTAGCAAATGGAAACACCTAATAGACAGACAGATTGGTAGATAGATGGATGGACGGACGGAACTTGTTTGCCGTAAACCTTGTAACATAGCAGCTTTTAGACAATGTTTTTTTTTTTTAATGACAAGGAGGCAGCTTCTCACACTGCAAAATCAGTGACTACGTTTACATGCAGCCAATAACCCGTTCAAACCCGGAATATTAGCAATAACCCTGTCGCGCACGGCCATGTAAACACCGGCAAAAACCCGAATATGCTCATATCACGGTTTTTAAAAACCCGAATATGATCCCTGGGGTACCCCTTTTCTAACCCAAAATATTTGGTCATGTAAACGCGTATCGGCATATCCCCATCAAAAGGGACATTGATTTGTGTTCTGCGCATTCTATTCGCAAGGAATCTTGGTCTTTTGAGTAGAGACGGCGCATACAAAAACCCTCATGCAGTATACTGGAAGTAAACAAGAAGTAGAGGTAAACAAGGCGAGACGCAGCACAGTACCACACTTTTGGAGCGAGGAGGAAAGCGCAAACAAAGGCGATCGCTATCTGCCCCGAACTATTCATTATCCGCGTGCTGCTGCTGTTGTTGTTGTCTTTGGATACAGGAAGAAGAATCGGAAATGACGCATATTGCGTCTTAAGGTTGTCCGTATGTCCAGACTCTAACCGTGCATCGCCGTTTACATCGGGATATTGCCAATTGATTACAAATTCCATGTATACAGGAGTAACTCTCTCTGCTCATGCATGTAAACAGGTTATTACTAATGTTTCAGAAACCCAAATAGTGACCTTAACCCCACCCTAACCCGAATATTGACAGCTTGTAAACGTAGTCAATGGAGACGGTTGGATTGATCCAAAGCGACTTATAAATGAGAACAAGTAGAAGCAGTTAAACTAACAGTAGGACAACAATATGCATGTGCTATGACCCTTCTCAGTTTAATCTAACGCAGTAAATGTAAAAAAAAAAAAAAAAAAAAAAAACCTTTATTGAAAATGGCTACGGACTTAGCAGCTCTGGCTGAGTTAGGCAGATCATTCCACCAGCAGGGAACAGTCAAGGTAAAGGTCAGAGAAAGAGATTTTGTGCCTCTTTGAGATGGCACCACAAGACAACGTTCGCTTGCAGAGCACAAGCTTCTGGATGGCACGTAAGTCTGAAGTAATGAGTTTAGGTAAAAGGGAGCAGAGTCAGTGGTTGTTCTGTAGGCAAACATCAGTGATTTGAATTTGATGCGAGCGGCAACTGGCAACCAGTGTAATTTTGTGAGGAGAGGAGTGACTTGTGCCCTCTTCGGGCCTGATCCTCCTAATGTCATAAAAATACTCTCCAGCCTTTGCTGAGGACTTTACAGAACTGTTATCAACAGTTACCTCAAAGTTTGACTGTTTTGCCATTGCTGGAGATTTTAACGTTCACATAGATAGTACAGAAAACAATATGGCAAAAGAAATCAAAACTGTTCTAAAAACGTTTGATCTGACTCAGCATGTACATGGACCCACACACAATCGTGGGCACACTCTAGATTTACTTATCAGTAAGGGTCTAATCATTTCATCGATTGTTATTAAGGATGTAGCACTGTCTGATCATTTCTGAATTTTCTTTAATATATTGATCTCTCCTGCCACTGAAGCTAGATCTGTGTCTGTCAAGAAGAGATGCTTAAATGAGAACACTATTGTACTATTTATGAAGGCTATATCCTTAACACCAAGCATATCTGCAGACTCGAAAAATATGAAAAGACAGTGCAGAAAAGCAGAGCGCATGTGGCGGAAGACAAAACTTGTAGTCCATTATATACTTAATTAGCCATTCTAATCACGCCATTCACACAGCTTCAATCATCCAGCCTGACCACTGTTTACATCCACACGACAGCTCATCCTTATGAGTTATACCAACTCTTCTTACTAAGGAAAGTTATGCTTCTTACCTTAACCATTTTTTTGCCGTGAAAGCGTTAAGAAACAGTGTCGATCGCTGATACAACTCTCTCTCCCGCATTCAGCTGCTGATGCGTGACGGCGTGAGCATTTTTCACCTCGCACTCAACGCAAAGTTTGGGCTGCTCATTTACCCGGAGTGGTTTAGCTTCGCACTCAAACTTGCTTGAAAAGGAAAGTTGTTTGGCAAATTGTTGCCATCAGTGTTTGCACAATGGCATTGTAGACTCCACAACGACCACGTTGGTTCGTTTGTTTACTCCGCGTTGTTTGTCTTCCGCAGCACAAACTCAATCAGCTGTTTCCCGTTTCCGTGGATTACCCTGGGCACATCGCTACAGAGCACAGACTAACAATGCATGCCATGCCTCCTGCTTCCCACTGTTCTCCTACTAATGACTGTTAATATTACCACATTTTATTCTGTGTCATTTGAACAAGTCCCTGATGATATAAATGGCTTCCATCCTGAACTCTCCTATATTGCATTTATGCATTTTTCGTGCACTGCATTCTATCAGCCAGTCATTAAATATAATTTCTTTCCTTGTAATATATATTTTTGTGTTTCTAGTAAAACTGTCATGGAAAGCTTTGCTGTTTTAATATCAACTGGCCAACCTCATAATCATGATTCTCACAGTTCAAAAGCTGTCAGATTAAAATATCGTCCTTTAATAATTCTACTTCTTTTGATGTCAGGTAACATTAAGCCAAATCCTGGGCCTACACCCCCATGTATTAATTTACCTACCCCATCTGATTTCAAAGAACGAAATGGTCTTGGCTTCCTCCACATGAATGTTAGAAGTCTTGTGCCAAAAATGGACCTAGTCAGGGTTTGGGTGTCTACTTCAGACCCTGATGTTTTGGTTTTATCTGAGACTTGGTTGAAGAAATCTGTTTCTGATTCTTCTATCCATATTACTGGTTATAATTTATTTCGTAGTGATCGTCAAAGTAAGGGCGGTGGTGTTGCCATTTACATTAAAACCAGGTTTAATTGCAGAGTAACTAAATCTATATCCCGTCCTAAAATGTTTGAGTTTTTGTCTATTGATATTTCTTTCTCTTCCACATCACTCCACTGTTATTGCCTGCTATAAGCCTCCTTCTGCTGCTAAGGAGGCCTTAAATTCTCTGGCTGATGTATTAGTCGAATTACGGGATCGGGAAATTGTGCTTATGGGAGATCTGAACTGGGACTGGCTCTCTGCTAATTCCGACTGCCTGAAAAATATCTGTAATGAGCTAAATATTACTCAGCTTGTTTCCTCCCCTACCCATCCTAATAGAAAATTTCCAGATAAATCAACCCTAATAGATTTAATACTCACTAACACTCCACAGAAATATAAAGGAATAGGGGTATTCTCTAACGACATCAGTGACCATTGCACCGTTGCATGTGTTAGGGACACCAAGCTCCCTAAATCCAAGCCTTGCATCCTCATTAAAAGAAATTTTAAAAGGTTTGTAGAACAAGCCTTTTTACATGAATTAAACATCTGTGATTTCTCTAGAATTAGTCTTATACCGGATATCAATGTGGCATGGAACTACTTTCACTCACTTTTTCTCTCGATAACTGATAAACATGCCCCCCTAACATGCTATAGAATTAAAGGGCGTGATAACCCCTGGTTTTCCAATGAACTGTCTTCGCTGATCCATGAGAGAAATGCAGCCTGGGTCTTAGCAAAGACCACAAACCTCCAATCTGACTGGACTAACTATAGGTATCTTAGGAACAAGTGCACTTACCTTATAAGAAAGTGCAAATCTGACTTCTACCTCAAATCAATGTCCTCAAACCTAAATAACCCATCTAAAATTTGGAAGACAATAAAATCCCTTGAACTACCTCCCAGTGACTCTGCTCTTCCTAAGCATATAGTTAAAGACACCCAACAGATCTCAAACAAGAATGATATTGTAAATGCTTTCAATGACCATTTCATTAAGGCAGGGGACATATTTGAACAATTATATCCTGAAGAAGTCTCACACAGATATGTCTCCTCACCCCTCCAACACAATTCACCTGTTTCTCTTGTCAGTGAGGGATTCGACTTTAAACTCATTCCCTCATCTGCAGTGCTTAAGGCTCTTAAGGAAATTGACATTAGGAAATCAGCCGGTCCTGATGGCCTAGACCCTGCTTTACTGAAACTATCTGCACATATTATAGTGGAACCTATTACATATATTTTTAATTTGTCCCTGTCTTCAAATGACTTACCAGATGTTTGGAAATCAGCACACGTGCTGCCCCTGTTAAAAGGGGGGGACCCCTCCATTCTCGATAATTACCGCCCAATCTCTAAATTGTCTGTACTTGCAAAGGTCCTAGAGTCTTTAGTAAACACCCAACTTAAGGGCTTCCTGCAAAATCATAACATTCTTAGCCCGGCACAATCAGGCTTTAGGGCCAAGCATAGCACCATTACTGCAGCTGTCAAGGTGCTTGATGACATCATCTGTGACCTTGACAATAAGATGAGCTGTGCTGCCCTGTTCATCGACTTGTCAAAGGCCTTTGACACAGTTGATCACTGTATCCTGCTTAAGAGGCTCCGGGACATTGGCTTGGGCACTAAGGCAGTTGATTGGTTCAGAAACTATCTTGCCAACAGAACTCAAACTGTAGTTGTCGATGGGCATAGTTCTGCCCCACTGGGGGTCCGGCGAGGTGTCCCTCAAGGGTCTATCCTTGGTCCGGTCCTATTTACCATTTACATAAACACCATTACTTCTGTAGCAGATAATGGCAAAATACACCTCTATGCAGACGACACAGTACTATATTGTTCCGCCCCCACCCTAGCTCAAGCTTATCAATCATTACAGCAGTCTTTTAATTTATTACAGGCCACCTTCATTGAACTTAGACTGGTATTAAACGCTGGTAAAACTAAGGTGATGCAGTTCACAAAGTCTCGCAGAGTACCCTCATCAACCGCCTTAGCCATTTCCACACTGGATGGGAAGTGTGTTGAAAATGTTTCATCTTATAAATATCTTGGTCTGTGGATTGATGAAAAGCTAACCTTCAAAGTTCACATTGATAAATTAGTGAGAAAGCTGAGAGTAAAGCTTGGCTTTTATTTTAGAAATAAATCCTATTTTACTCTCCAAGCTAGGAGGAAATTGATCAGTGCCACTTTTTTACCAGTCTTGGACTATGGGGATGTTATTTATATGCATGCTGCCTCTACCACGCTGCACACACTTGACACAGTTTACCATGGTGCATTACGGTTCATTACTAATGCCAAGTCACGCACTCATCACTGTCGTCTTTATGAGGCGACTGGTTTTAGCTCTTTAGGTCTGCGTAGATGGTTCCACTGGCATATTTTTATTTACAAAGTTATTAACGGTAATTTACCCAGTTATCTTACTAGTCTGTTGACCTGGAATCATTCCATTTACAATCTCCGCTCTGTTAACATTCTGACTCTAAATATCCCACGTATAACAACTGAATTTGGTAAGACTGCTTTTAGTTATTCTGCTCCTTGGTGTTGGAATTTGCTCCAAAAAGTTTTGAAGCTTTCTGTTTTTATCCCACTTGAACATTTTAAACAATTACTTAAATGCTCCAAATCTGAACAATGCACATGTTTTCAATGACCCCTTTATGTTTTTTTTTTTTTTATATATATATATATATATATATATATATATATATATATATATATATATATATATATATATATAATTTTTTTTTTTTTTTTTTTTTTTTTTTTTTTTATATATGTACTGTAAATCTGTTTTGTTTGTTTTGTCCGTTTCTGTGATTCTGTGTAACTTGTGTAATTGTTGCCCCAGGGCTCCCTTGTAAAAGAGATTTGAATATCTCAATGGGACATCACCTGGTAAAATAAAGGGTAAATAAAAAAAATAAAAAAAAAACATCTACAAAGACAGCCTTCATGCTTTCAATATGGAGCTAGGCAAAGCTAGACAGACTTTCTTCTCAAATATTACAAACAGCAATTTAAACAACACACGCACTCTTTTTGCTACTGTAGAGAGACTGACAAACCCCCCAAGCCAGATTCCCATTGAAATGTTCTCAGACAACAAGTGCAGTGAGTTTGCTTCTTTCTTCTCTGAGGAAATTAATAATATCAGAAAGGTGATCAGCACATCCTTGAGTTGCACTGAGGTCAGACAGATCAGACCACCTGAGAAAGTAGTTGAAATTGATGGCAAAATTTTGGAAGAAACCGTACAGCACCTTAAAACATCAACATGCGCTCTTGACACACTTCCCACATCTTTTTTCAAAAGTGTGTTAAACAGTTTAGAAGCAGATCTTCTAGAAGTGGTAAATGCCTCACTTCTCTCTGGGAGTTTTCCAAACTGCAGCTGAAAACTGCAGTTGTCAAGCCCCTCCTGAAAAAGAGCAATCTGGATAAGACCATATTAATCAACTATAGGCAGATTTCAAATCTTCCTTTCATAGGCAAGATCATTGAAAAAGTTGTCTTCAATCAATTGAACAAATTCTTATGCTCGAATGGATTCTTTGACAATTTTCAGTCTGGTTTCCGACCACACCACAGCACAGAGACAGCTAATTAAAGATAATAAACGATATTCGCTTAAATACTGATACAGGCAAATTATCAGTGCTGGTACTACTCGACCTCAGTGCTGCATTTGACACTATCAATCATAACATACTTCTTGACAGGCTGGAAAACTGGGTGGGGCTTTCTGGGATAGTCCTAAAATGGTTCAGGTCATACTTAGATGGGAGAGGTTATTATGTGAGTATAGGAGACCATAAGTCTGAGTGGACATCCATGACATGCGGAGTCCCACAAGGCTCAATTCTTGAGCCACTCCTGTTCAACCTGTATATGCTCCCACTGAGCCAAATAATGAGAAAGAACCAAATTGCTTACCACAGCTATGCAGACGACACACAGATCTACTTAGCCCTATCGCCTAATGACTACAGCCCCATTGACTCCCTGTGCCAATGCATTGATGAAGTCAACAATTGGATGTGCCAAAACTTTCTTCAGTTAAACAAAGACAAAACTGAAGTCATTGCGTTTGGAAACAAAGATGAAGTTCTCAAGGTGAACGCATACCTTCACTCTAGGGGTCTAACAACTAAACATCAAGTCAGGAATCTTGGTGTGACACTAGAGTCAGACCTTAGTTTTAGTAGTCATGTCAAAGCAATAACTAAATCAGCATACTATCATCTGAATAATATTGCAAGAATTAGATACTTTGTTTCCAGACAAGACTTGCGCATGCTTTCATTACCAGCAGGGTGGATTACTGTAATGGACTCCTCACCGGCCTTCCCAAAAACACCATAAGACAGTTGCAGCTCATACAGAACGCTGAGCAGAACCAGAACATATGAACACCTCACACCAGTCCTCAGGTCTTTAAAATCAATCCTAAATCTAACTGGGAGCCAGTGTAAAGCATTATTACTGGTATATAAATCATTCTATGGCCTATGACCTCAATACATTGCAGATATGCTCACTGAATATAAACCCAACAGATCACTCAGATCATTAGGATCACATCAGCTAGAAATACCAAGGGTTCACTCTAAGCATGGCGAGTCCGCTTTTAGCTATTATGCTGGAACAGCTTCCAGAAGAGATCAGATGTGCTCCTACTGTAGTCACATTCACATCCAGACTCAAAACACTTCTGTTTAGCTGTGCATTTACTGAATGAGCACTGTGCCACTGTTCATCCGACTGTTTGTACTGTATTATTTATTTATTTATTATTCTAAACTGTTTTAATTATTCTTATTTCTTTTGATTATTTCTTTTGATTATTTTATTTCTTCTATGTAAGCACTTTGAATTACCATTGTGTATGAAATGTGATATATAAATAAACTTGCATTGCCTTGCCTTAGCCTACATACATTTCAGAAACTCGCAGGCTAAATTCCCATCCAACCCACTCTTCGCAGACGACTCCAATTGCCCCATCACACGATTCTGCTTCCAAAAACACCTTACCGGTAAGTCCATTTTGCTCCAATCCGGCATCCCATCCTCACTTTTCCAGCCATTCATTTCATATAGGTGCAGCAACCACAGCTGCCCAAAAAGGCCATTCCCAGCAGCAGATCCAAGCACTCGGCCGCTGGTCGTCAGAGGCTTTCGAAACTTACATCAGTTACATTTTTTTCCATATCAAAAAAGCTCAATGAACCCTCATCACCTAAATACTTTAGCGTTGACTTTTCTCATACACCCAACCCTTCAGGCCCACCACTCCTGCAGGAACCCCATACCCCTTTCTAACTTGCTTCACTGCCGCAGCAGTGTTATCTCTAACGCTCCCGCAGGAGCTCATTTTTCCTTCCGACTCGCCCTTGGACAGTTGGAAAGCAAAGTTTGGGTTCCACTTCCGTAGCAGTGTCATCTACTGTTTCCCATTTCAACTGGCTTCACTGCCATAGCAGTACCATCTCTTCTGCTCCTGCAGGAGCTCAGCCCTCCGTCCAAATTCCCCTTTTGCATAGTTTGGAAAGCAAGTCGATAGCAAGTTTGGTTTCCACTGCCGCAGCAGCATCTCCTCCTCTCCAACAGGAACTTGTTCTCAATCCAACTGGCTCAGTGGATAGTTAGAAAACAAATCTTTTGCAGCATCATCTACTTCGCCCAAACTTGTTACATCATCCAACTTGATCCACTGCCGCAGCAACTTTATCTCTTCCGCTCCTGCAGGAGCCCAGCTGTTTGTCCAACTTGCCTTTTGGACAGTTGAAAAGCAAGTTTGGTCCACTTCGCAGCAGTGTCATCTCCTCCGCTTCTGCAGAAGCTCCATTACTCCATCCAAACTGGCTCCATTGCCGCAGCAGTGTTTTCTTCCGCCCCTGCCCTCACATCTCTGTCCAAAATTGCCCATTGGATAGTTGGAAAGCAATTTGAAAAGCAAGTTTGGTCCACTGCCACCGCAGCTTGCTTCAACTCCAGCAGTTAAGCTATTCTCCTGCGCTTCCACAGGAGCTCACGCCATACGACCATCCCCAGCCAACCGCCTGTGAGGACCACCAATCTGATGCAATGACAAAGAAACTCCAGTCCGATGATGCAAGAAGCCCTCCCGATCCAGCGACGAACCCCCTCCCTACGATTGGCACACTATAAGCTTTGCACCCCGCAAGTTTTTGGGTATTCGCTAAATACCGAGAACGGGCCCTCTCCTCGGACAGCACGCCAAATACACATACTATTTATTCTATCTGACTTATTTGTACGTGTGAACTTGTGAATATGCTTTAAGACAAACCGTGTGTAAATTCATAAGTCGACACCATTGCTGAGTATTATCTCCTTAAAACTGCAGTGAACCAAAGACACGCTTTGAAATCGCTGGTGTTTCTGACGTCACAAACTACCTTGTAACCAATCAGATCAACGTGTGATCGTCAACCAGTGGATCCCTGAGCTGAGTGTAAAACCCATCCCACAAAGGTTATTTCAATTCTATTCAGATATTGTGTCATATGAAACACCACACTGCTGTTTGCTGACATTGTTCCTCCAGGACACAAAAACTGGAGATATTTTGTTGTTTTTACTTCAAATAATGACGTTGTAGTTTTTCCTCGTCTCACTCTGGACATGATGGTTTATTTGAAGCACTTTATTGTTTACCACCACAAACTTTATAACTGTATTTAAGTACTTGTATCCACATTGTAAAAATAATAATATTTACAGTAAATGTTGTGCCTGTAAATTAAGGATTACTGTAAAAACACAGCATAACTATAAAATCTGCAAAACAAGAGAAGCTGTGAATTAACATGTAACAGTTTAGTCCAATGATGAAGATGACGAGTTACAAAATGGTTTCAATAACAAAAGGATTAACAAAACTCAAAGTCAAAACTCAAAGTCATTGGATACTTGAACAAATATTCTATGTGAAAATAAAGAGCAATAAATAAAACACACAAATAAAGTGTATTTTTTATTGTCAATTTTTATTTGTGTTTGATTCAAGGTTTTGATTTATTGCATTATACCTGAGAAAGCCCACAGGTGATCATAAACTCCACCCTCTTACAACACTTACCAGGAAGAGACTGACTTATTATTTCTCTTTTCTGTCATGCTGACTCTCTTCTCTCTCGACAAAAGCAATAAAGAAGCAGCGATCAGTGGAGAATGAAGACAAACACTTTCAAGAAGGATTTGTGAGACATTTGTTTCTGAACAGACAGCAGATCGCTGTGATTCTCAAGGTGATTCATTTTTAAACCCGTCGTTCAGAAAGTGAAAGTAAAGTTTGTGTTGCTGGAGCTCAAACGGTGAAAATGGCTTCACTAAATGTCTTTGCAGAAGAGCTTTCTTGTCCCGTGTGCTGTGAAATCTTCAAGGCTCCTGTTGTTTTATCATGTAGTCACAGTGTCTGTAAAGAGTGTCTTCAACAGTTCTGGAGAACCAAGAAAACTCAGGAGTGTCCTGTCTGCAGGAGAAGATCCTCAAAAGAATGTCCTCCTCTTAATCTGGCGTTAAAAAACATGTGTGAGTCCATCCTGAAGGAGAGAAATGAGACGCGTTCATCAGGATCTGAGGAGATCTGCAGTTTACACAGTGAGAAACTCAAACTCTTCTGTCTGGAGGACAAACAGCCTGTGTGTATAGTGTGTATTAATTCACAACAACACGACAATCATAAATTCAGACCCTTCAGTGAAGTGGTTTCATCATATAAGGTAAGACAAATATCTCTTGTTTTACATGTAAATGAAACTGACATGAAGAGAGTAGCGCACACACTCACACTCACACAGACACACACACACACACTGACACACACACAGGGCCCTATCATACACTGTGCAATGCAGCGGCAGGCGCGACTCAAGTGTGTTTTGCTAGTTTCAGCCCGACGCAGTTTTCATTTTCATGTCCTGCGCCACATTGTTTAAATAGCAAATGCAACTGTCTTTTAAAGGGAATGGGAGATGAGGCTCTGATTGGTTTATTGCACGTTATACCCAAAATACTCATTACTCATTAAGAGAATAGAGACGACCCTTTTAGAGCATGCGCCGGGAGCGCCGACCATTTTTTCCATCGTTAAACTAGCAAAAGTGTATTCGCTGAGCACTTTAGACCATCTGCTTAGATCCTTAAAATAGGGCCCATACTCACACACACACACACACACACACACATAGCCATGACTTCCATTTACTTTGACTTGTAAAGAACAATACACAAAACACTGGAAGAACTAGTTATTGAACCCAAACCTCCATTGCAAGGACGACTTGAGCAGGACGGTTTACCGCTACTCAGTTTGAGGTTCATTATGAGATGTTTCAGCTGTAATTCCACACCATCAGCATTAACAACTGTATGTCCATCAACAAACCGATGTGTATATTTCTAATTTATTGTGGTGCACATGCGGGAACTGTATCATTAACTGTATCAATAACAGTGTATACGTTTGCCGAGCACTAACGTGAATGACTCATGTAACGTTAACGTTGGTAAAACAAATCTTGCTCCATCCTTTATTTTTAAACTGCATCTTCTCGACATGAACACGAACAGCTGCAGCTTTTTGCTTCAATAAATAACATTTTCTTTTACTTTCTTTTTGTTTACTCAGGTTGTCTTGGTTTTGTTATATGATCATATCACTGTATTGTCTTCTCTTCTTCTCTTCACTGTAATCTTGTGTTTTATGTTTTATGTTCAATTCTAGGAGGAGCTCAATACAGCACTGAAGACCTTACAAGAGAAACTTAAACGCAATGAAGAAATGAAAGGAGAGTTTGAGAAAACAGTTCAACACATCAAGGTGAGGAAACAGAATCAAGAGTCATGTATAGTATTACTGTATACAGTTATGATTTAATATAATGGATTATAGTTTATTATTTCTGTAAATGACGAGCATCAATCTGCTTCTGGATCCGTTCTATGTCGGATATCTGAGTTTATCTCTGATATGAATGATGTGAAGTGTTGATGTGTGTCGATTGAGATGATTGAAGTGAATGTGATGTGATTTCAGTCTCAAGCTGAGCACACAGAGCGTCAGATTAAACAGCAGTTTGAGAAGCTTCATCAGTTTCTCAGAGATGAAGAAGAAGCTACAGTCACTGCACTGAGGGAGGAAGAGGAGCAGAAGAAGCAGAGGATGAAGGAGAAGCTGGAGGAGATGAACACACACATCTCAGCTCTTTCACACACAATCAAAGACATGGAGGAGATGATGAAAGCCAATGACGTCTGCTTTCTGAAGGTCTGATTTCAGATCATTGGTTGATCATTGGTTGATTGATTGAGTTGTTGATGATAAATGGTGTGTTTGTTCTGCAGGAGTTTCCAGTCTCAATGGAAAGGTGAGTGATCTGCTCCTGTCTCTGGTCTCTCTGGTTCTGATCCAAAGCCACTGCAGTTCTGACTCCTGAATGTTCTTCCAGAGTCCAGAGCTCACAGCCGGATCCACAGATGGCTTCTGGAGCTTTGATTCATTCGCCACGATACTTGGGCAACCTGCCGTTCAGAGTCTGGAAGAAGATGCAGGACATCGTCCAAAACAGTGAGTCTGACTGCAGAAGATATGAGCTGGAGAGTTAAAGGTTCTTCATGACTAGATAGATAGATAGATAGATAGATAGATAGATAGATAGATAGATAGATAATAATAATTTCTCAATCTAAAATAATTAGTTAGTCAAACACAACAGACCGTAAGAATAAACAGTTTTAAACGATACACAGACTGTCCTCCTTATTTCTAGCTCCCAAGATTCCATTTCCTTGCGTGAATTACGTTTGATGGGTAATCGCTTTAGTGTCTGGTAACAAATCAGATATCACTTTATTATATAAGTCGTTTGAACTACGTTTTAATGACCATGAATGTCTTTTAACTTATGTTTCATATACTAGTAAATAACCAAATCTATAGATTGTTAAATTAAACATTTCTCGTTCTTAGTGTTTTTTTAGTTAGCTTAGACAGTAGCATTGAATACAGCTATCCGAAATTATTAGAGATAACGTTTTTTTCACCATATGCGATATTTTTCAAAAAAGAAAAACTTTGAAAATATGATACAAGCATAATTCTGTTTAAGAATTAATTATGTAAAAAAATATATTATACCTCATTACTTAATAACAATGAACAATGGAAAAACATACCTAAAAATGCAATTTCTTTCACTTATAACTTTCACTATATAAATAATCAGGATAAAAAATGAAAGATTATTACATTAATTAAAGTTTGATTGATTACATCAAAAATCACGAGAACAGCTTTAGATCAGGCATAATACTGGGGTCCTAAGCTGGACTTCACCACACCGGAACCGGAGGTTTCCATGGTAACGGTCATAAACAGTCTATGCTAGCGGTACGCTAATCCTCTTGTTAGAGTGCTTGGGAACTAAAACATGTGGGAACACACCCTGTTACACCTACAGTAGCGCCCGAGAATAAGGAGGATAAGAGCCAATAAAATGAAGATGATCAGATGAAGATCTCACACACACTTACAGTTCTTCATCTACAGCAGAAATCTCAACACATCTCATTGATTTATTGTTATTTAAATTTCCCAAAGTATCAGTTTCTCCTGATGGACACAAATGTCTGAATCCCATATTTAATGTTTGTAGTTGATGCCGTTAAACACTGATGATAAAAACGAGTGTGAAACTAATAACAGCACTGACAGTGATCAGAGGAAAATGTGTTTGATCAACAGGACGAGTGTCATAATTCATAATAATCTGTGTTGGGTTCACTGTCGATCATTATATGAAGATCAGAATAAAAGCATCTGTTGATTGTGTCTCATCAGCTCCTGTGATTCTGGATCCAAACACTGCAGATCCATGTCTCGTCGTGTCTGATGATCTGACCAGTGTGAGATACAGCGGGAAAAATCAACCTCTTCCTGATAATCCAGAGAGAATTAACGGGTGTCTCTGTGTTCTGGGTTCAGAGGGTTTTAACTCAGGAACACACTGCTGGGATGTGGAGGTTAAAGAGGGTTCAAGCTGGATTTTTGGAGTAACTACAGCAAACCAGAGGAAGGGAAGTGTTTTCTTCAACACTGATATCTGGTGTGTGTCGTACAGATGGTTTCTAGGTTCTGGTTTTCGTGTTAAACAGAAGCTTGATCGTGTGAGAGTGAATCTGGACTATGACGGAGGAACGGTGTCGTTCTCTGATCCTGTAACTAACACACATCTACACACATTCACAACCACCTTCACTCACACACTCTTTCCATTATTCTGTTGTTCTTCATCTCTGAGGATCTTACCGGTCAATATTCAGTAAACGTCACTCCTGTAGATCTGGATCTTCCTGCTTTCATCATGTTTCCAATATTTAATCCATATCTCATGAGTAAGAGTGCTGTTGATCTGAGTATCAGTACGGTGGCTGTGATTGGGCCGTGATGATCACATGACTGATATCCAGCACTACAGCAACACACACACTCTCATGTTGCTTTAACAGATCAATAAACAAGAGTGAAGTTTGTCACTTTGCTCATTTCCACATAATTATATAATATATTTTTTTCTATAAACTGAGCCTAATTCTACACATGGGCGGTTTCAATGAATTTGTAAATAAATAATTGTTTATTTCAGTTTAAATGATCATTTGCTCACTTTAGTACATGGATGTAAATGATAACCATTATGAGGAGATGAGAGCATAGACATAATAAATACATTGTTGTAAACTCAGAATCGAAGACCGGGGGCCTGTACCATGAAGCCGGATTAGGTGGCTAGCCAGCTATGTTTCAGCTTAGTTTCCGCCAACTCTGGGTTTTAGGTACTATGAAAGTAGCTTGGCTTTAATCGGTGTTCGTTGCCATGGTATCTTACGCTGCACGGCTAACCTGCTCCGGGGCAGGTTATGTTCTGGATTCAAGATCTCAGACCGAAGTTTGACCAATCAGCTGAGAGCAAAGAAACACATAGGTGACGTAACTTATTCCCAGTGTCTGTTGCAATGACTTCACCTTTTCTTCCAAATCCGGTGGACATCTCAGCGCAAATTGTTTGACGAGCACTTCGTAGAGAAAGAGTTTTTAGCCAGACAAAATCCCCTTGCCTTTCCTGATAGTTACTTGTATGAAAGATACAGATTTTCCGCGGAAGCAATGTCTTATCTTTGCGAACTTCTTGAGCCGCACATAAAGAATTTAACACGTCGAATTCATGCACTTACTGTACCGCAAATTGTATTGCGTTGCATTTTTTTTTTTTTTTTTTTTTTGCAAGTGGTACATTCTTGCACGGTGGCTGACGCACAGAAGCTATAGGGGAAAACACGGTTTGTCGAACCATTCGCAAGGTGGTCCTCGCTCTGCAGGAGTACATGAAAAGTTTAATTAATAATGTTCCCCGGACATTTATCGACCATGTCCATAAAAGAGGGCTTTTATAAAATTGCCGGTAAGATATATTGATAGGGTGACATCACATGAACACATTTTTTTTTCTCAAAAAGCAAATTTCACAAATGTACTATACAATATAATACATATTAAGAATTATTTTGAATCTTTTTTATTATTATTCTGTTAATCTTATGATAGGATTCTTATTCTTAATCTTATTCTTATGATGCAACATGTATGCAGTCTATTGCTCCAATCTCCACTGCTCTAGGGGAACATGAGGCAGATTATGTTAATAGGAAGTCCTATCACAGCCTTAATGTTCAGGTAGAGATGATGTGAATATGTGAGATGATTATTTTCTGTGAGATGAATCTTTAAATTAATAGTAACTTTAACAGATATAACAATGATCTACTAAACATTTCATCTGCAGACGACTTGTGGTCATGAACATATGATCAAGTTTGGATGCCAAATGGCCTGGCTCCAGTACTTGTCTTACAAATTTTCCATGAGTCTGTGTTGTGTCAGCGCTTTGAGGAAAGCAAGTTAAATTTGGTACAGTACAAAACACTGTTCATTTAAACTGAGATAGAAAAACCTACACAATAACCCCCTATCATGACCCTCAGACAGGGCCACATCACCGCTTCAGTGTGGCCCTCAGTAAAACCAGAGTGAAGATAGAGATGACCTTTGGCATCCTAAAGGCACATTTCAACTGTGTTCGGCGCTTCAGAGTCACCAGAGCGGGCATCACAGATAGTGTCTGCATGTGCCATTCTGCATATTATAGCCACCAGTAGAAAGGAGCGAGAAACACCACAAAACCAGCTTCTCCCTGATGAAACTGACCCGATCACACTTGACCACTCAGCTGGTGCAGATGTAGATGCAATCACCATACAATATTACACTTAATAAAAGCACATTGAAACTGCAGATATGTCTCAAACTGTTTTATTGGTTTTGTGGGATGGGAGGGAGAAAGAGAGCAAGAGAAAGTTGCATTAATAAATATTCGTACTAAAGTGTTACTTGGTTAAATAAGTTATACATATATATATATATATATATATATATATATATATATATATATATATATATATATATATATATATATAACTATATACATACTGAGATCAGTTTTATCCAGCTGTTTGATTTTGTTTGGAGCCTCCTCAGCTCACAGTCTGCTCCTTTAGTGTGCAGTCTAGTTCAAGTCTCCTTTAGTGTGCAGTCTAGTTCAAGTCTCCTTTAGTGTGCAGTCTAGTTCAAGTCTCCTTTAGTGTGCAGTCTAGTTCAAGACTCCTTTTGTACAGGGCCCTGATTGAGTCTGTTTCCACCTGAAACATAATTCCACCACAAACATGATCATTACAAGTTTTCTGGAGGCTCATCAAAATCACAAAAAGTTCCTTGACTTCCTACAAACACAGGACTGACTGTAATTTATGTCAAGGGTTTTAAATCCTTACACATTTCTTCTGAAGCCCATTGAGTAGAGGCCTCAGTTTCTGGGGCAGGTTGTGAAAAATCCTACAAAAGAGATGTGTAAGGGCCAGTCCCTTTTTTATGCCACACATTCAAATGTTTGCCATAATAAAAAGCCCAGTGCATTCACATCAGCAACTGAACACACAGACAGAGTGTCTTCATCATTTGCTTCACCCTAATAAATAAAAAAAGGCCAATGTAAAGCATAACTGTTGTAAAGCAGGTTATGTTTGGTGTTCTGTCTGCTGCATACTGACCTCTGTGTGGGAGACTGTGTGTGTGTGTGTGTGTGTGTGTGTGTGTGTGTGTGTGTGTGTGTGTGTGTGTGTGTGTGTGTGTGTGTGTGTGTGTGCTAGCTTCAACAGGGACACTGTATTTCCCTGCAGAACATACAGTCAGCCATATTTAAAACTTAAAAAAAAGTAGTAATGTATTGCACACTTACCCAGTGTTACTTGCTTAGAGGAGCCAGCACCAGGGTCAGATTGTACAGCACCTGTAATCACATCCATAATCGGCCGTCCCTTATTGCCTACTCAGAGCCAACTCCTCCACCAGTGTATTCTGGTTTTCTGAATTTAATTCTTTATTTCTGTTTGCTGCAAACAAGTGTGATAAAATGTTCACAAAAGTAATAAAAGGTTGTGGTAAATACTCTTTGAATTAACTCCTTGAAATAACCACTTTGAATTATATTTTTATATTTTGTCTTTATCTGCTGCCAAGAACATTTGGAGTTGGGGTTGCATCTAAAAATCTAAAAATCAATGAATATTTATCTTTCTTAGGACATACATGCACATTTTTTATATATTATAAAAATAGGCTATTGGCTATATTACACATATAGGCTACACATACATACATATATACATACATAATTTTAGATAAATATAGAACGTATTTGTTTAACTTACACATTAACAATCAGCAATCTTTCTCCAACAGTCTTCTCTTGCTTTGGCAGCAGAGACCGTATTGTTTCGAGCTTGACATACATATTTAAATTAATCGTAATTATGAATGATTATCTCTTGCTCCTCCGCGGAAAAATATATCGCTCTCGCTCTACCCGCGATTGGTTGTTCAGTGTCGACGTCACTCTTTTATGTGCACGCGCGCGTGGAGTAATCATAGCTTAAGGATCAAAGCCTGAGTTGACAAAGAAAGTTGATGAGCTGCATCATGGTACCAATAAAGCCTGATTGCATCGGTTTGGTTTTGTCAACTCAAAACTAATCCTGTAACCCCGAGTTTGTTAAGCTACCTTCATGGTACAGGCCCCAGGAGTCTTGGTTGTTTCTTCAGCAGGATTCTTTATTGAGATCACAAGGTGTCGGTAGCTGCAGTCACCAAAGTCTAACTAAAACATTATACATTGTAGTTATATACATTCCAAGGGGAAGGGATTACATAAAATCTGAATAAAGCATGCAAATGAAGTGGGAACACACCCTACTCTGAGAGCACTACCAGTCCCATTGAATCAGCATAACTATTCACATGCTGATACTGGCCAGGAACTCCAATTCCAAGAGCCATCCCAGAGCCATTAAAGACAAAATTTGAAAGTCAATCAACCTAACGATTCAACGTCTGGGCTCCGAAAGGTGAGAATCTCAGTGATCTGACTTTTTTAAAACACAATAGAGAAAACAGGTCTGGCAGGAAAGGAGACTCTTGCTGGAGACTCAATAATCATCTGAAATCAGTCTACTAAACTTTATCAGTTTATATACTATTGCCGTGGAAAAACTAAATTAAACATTTAATAAATATGTAATACAACACTTCCCCCTTTGAGAGTTCTAATAACTCTCACAAAAATACAAATTTAAACACTTAAAAGTTCATTCTTGTAACTTGATCGTTACAGGCACATACAGTAGCATGTTCTGTGCTGTTCATCTGTAACTGCATGTTGACACTATTGCATGTTGACACAGAAACAAACGTGCAATTAGGGTCCGTGAAGTTCTTACGGGTAATATTCTTTTATGATTGGACCAGTCATGTTCTCGTGCGAGGCGTGAGTCATTTGTTAAATTAAACACTTGATACTGTGGACGCATACGTAGAATGCCAGTAGGAGAAACAACAGCAGAATTGCTATTTCTTTAATCCATAGCCAGGGTTTACCAATCAAGTTTCTGAACCATGAAGAATTGTCTTCAGTCATCTGGTGTAATTTTGTTGAAAGATCAAGAATGTCTTGTTGGATTTTGTTCAAATTCTCTGTTGGATCCATTAACCCAGTGCAGCACTCAGGTCCGATAATGGTGCAGGCCCCCCCTTGCGTTGCAAGAATGTAATCCAAGGCCACTCGGTTCTTTAAGATCATTATCTTGTGTGAAGCTAGAGTGGCTGTGATGTTACCCAGGACCAAAGCCGTATCGTTGGCCAATTTCTGTACAGAATCCGACAGGCTTCTGACTTGATCGAGAGCCTGCATGACACCATACGATGGGATTAAGGCTCCAAGAGTTCTTGACCACCACGTTTGAACACAAGTGAGTCCTGGAATGCAGCCATCTTTGTTGGTAGAAGGAGCTGAATTATGTAACTGTGGAGAGCTTGGGGTGGAGTGTGTATTTTCTCTGATAGCTGGCAGAACATACACCAGGGTGCACCTGCCGTTGAATTGGCTGGGTAGGATGCTGTAGACAGAAGTTCCACATAACCAAAAAGTGCCAGTTGGTGGAGGAATCATACACAACTAATTTATTGCAAAAAGTTTCGGAAGGGATGTTCCTTAAGAGACACTCGTTTAAATCATTTTCCTGTTTCATTTCTGTAGTAGTGACGTACACATGGGACTCATCTGTTCCTCTTTCAATCACAAAATTGCAACGTTCACGAGGAATTTCACCCAGTGGAGTCGATGCTGGAGCATAATTTTCTATGCCCCAGTGGAACATCATTGGCAGGAGTAGATCTGTCATGATGGGAGTAGCTGAAGTTAGGTTGCAGGATGGTAGTCCAGGAATGCAACACTGAGAAACTGGAGGAATGGTTACATTGTGACATGTATCCTTGTTGAATAATCCACTGGTATGATGATCGAATAAGGTACACGTGTCACATTTGGAGATAGGGTGTGCAACCCAAGGGATTCCGGCTCCTACTGAAGGTGCATGTGGCATGCAAACGTTCTTTCCAGCAAACAAGGCATTTCTTGACATATTCATCAGCTCTAAGAATATGTTGTTTCTGGGGTCTACACTTTGCGCTATGTCCATTATGGTTAGTATTAAGGCAATCTTGATCATGTTGCTGGATGACTGAAGTTCCCGTAGGTGTGTCTCTGCGTTGTGTATTTTTCTTATGTGTTGGTTGTAGTCTCTGCAGTTGGTCTAGTTGTTTCCTGGAGGTTGGGTCTTCATATGCAGGTGTGTAGGTCAGTGCATATGGTTCTCAGGATAACCATCAAGTGGTATCTGCACAGATTTAAGAAAACAAAAACAAAAGAGAACAACAGCAAAAGAGTATTTGTTGTAAAGACTGCAAACATTAGGGTTGTATCCTCTGTTCAATCTGATTCTGCTATTGTTGTTCCTTCTTTCCCTATTTCTTAATTCATGAGACACCTAAAAGGAACAGTGAGGTGAGGATGGACTAGTGGTTGGGCAGGGCCTATAAGGGAATCTTCACCGCAGGATTGGCCCCCGAAGCCTGTTGCTTTCGGTTCTTCCCTGGGCTCCTCACTGGTCCATGTGTCCTATCCTATCCCTGTAGGTGGAGGAACAACTTTACAGTGTGAAACATGAGTCCAGGTTTTCCTTCCCTGACACAATACTGCAGCTGCTGTAATCAACATAACTTGATGTGGTCCTTGCCACTAAGGCTATAGTCATTTCGCCTTCATCCTTTAACACAACTTCAGTCATTGCAGACATCATACATGTTGAGGGGTTCGTGACTGGTGCACGCTGTAAAACAATGTTCGGGCTGTGAGAGTAGTCAACCAATTTCCCCAACGAGAGGAAGTGACAGAAGTGACTTTTGCTTGATTCATTAGTGCGGACACTGCGGGAGGGCATTTTACATTACAGTCTGACCTAACACCATTACTGATGAAGCCTGAAGCGCTAGATGAACTGCCTGTATTGCTCTGAGGCATGGTCCCATACCTTGAGCGACTATGTCAAGTTTACCAGAATAGTAATGAATTGGACGTAAACTGCCCCCATGATCTTGCATTAGACATGCAGTCATAAAGCCCAAGTGTTCATGCACAGCAAATCTGAAAGTGTTAAATTAACACTCACAGTGTGAAAATGAACACTTTTTCTGGGTTTATATAGGTCCACACTAAATAGAGTTAAACTTACACTTTAAATAGTGTTGCTTTTTTTTACACTTGCTTAGTGTAAAAACAACACTGTAAGTGTTCACCGTTAACACCGTAAGTGTTCACCGTTAACACCATTAGTGTTCCCCTACCTCATTTACACCAAGTTAGTGTTGAAAGTACACTAGGTGTGTCAATATCTTAACACCAAGAGATTTATTTCAGCCCTAATATAGTGTTCATACAAACCCTGATTAAGGTAATTGGTATTTGACTAAAAAAAATGCATATGTGCATTCAGTTAAATAAGTCAACACAACACGCTGTATCAGTTTGAAATTTTATTTTCAACAACAGAGATAACAATTACACCAACACAAAGGAAGGTACAACATATTCACCATCATCTGACCCATATAAACACTGCAGATCAAAAGGCCTGTAGAACTTCAAGCTGTTGGCTTTTACAAGTTCACTCAACTCACAGTATCGCTGTACTTTAAATGCATGATAATGTTCTGAAAAGTGTTCTGTGAAAAGTTTGTCGACAATGAAATACACAGTGCTGTCAATGAAAAGTATTTTCCGAATCTGACTGAAAACAGGTATTTCATCCTCAATTTCATTGCATACAATGAGGTCTTGTCTATATTCTGTCCCATCTATTTTGACCCAGTTCATGGAATGCATGCTTGTCTGCATGGGATTCTGTAGCATCCCTGCCAACTTTTCACCATTGTCAACATCATTCCAACAAAATGATTTCATTGGTCCACACTCAACTTGACTCAATGGTGTCATTTCCCAAAGATACCCTATTGACATTTGATGACTTTTTGCCAGTGATTTGGTGATGTTTTTGAAATTCTTTAGTGTATTCTTAAAAACTTTATGCTTGGCCTCGAACCTCATGCTCCACATGTGCACTAATGGTCCAATTTTGCGAATACAGGCTGGATAATGCACCATAAAATGGTGTTTGGGCAGCAAGTTTTTTTGTGGATACAACTCTTTAAATAATTCATGGTGCTCAGTTGTTAAATACTTCAGGAGGACAGTCATGCCTTTAGAAATACAAGGGGAAAACACAAGATTTAGAATTTGAAGTAAGAGCAGGAGCAAATGCCAATTTTTATCACCTAAGGGTACAATATCACCAAACACTAATGGAACGTTTTTGACAAGACAGAGTGCCTGGATAGAATTAAGCCTTATGCTATTTCCACTGTGCTCTAGATTGACTTTTGTAGGACGATTTTTTCTCTCCAAATATCCATAATCATATGAATATATTCTGGAGAGCAATTCACTCCGTGTAACAAATTTTTCTGAAAGATACTCAAACAGTAGTTTCATTTCAAATTGTACAACTCCTTCCAGGAGGTCATGCATCACATCTAGAGAGTAGTTGTGGCACACATGAAAATACTGCAGACTATTGAGTGTTGAATTTCTTTTGAGGCCATGTGTTGACTTAAGTTGAGGGTCAGATTCTAACTCACTACAGTGCTGTTCATAAATTGAATGATCACGCAAAATAACCCTAAAATCATCCTCGTTGTGAACTAACTGGATATCAGCTTTTTCAGTTAAACATAGACAACATGAGTAATGTCCACTAAATGATTCTGTGAACCCAAGTATTGAGTGCATCCCCAAGTTGTCTCCAATTACTTGACATATTGTGCCATAAACTCTACTCATTGATATGGGTAGTTCAATACCATCCGTTTCTAGAATCTTTATGTCACGAATCAATGGTTCCAAGATGGGGTCAAAACCGTACTTTTTCACATCTTGCGCATGAAATAGAGCAATCAAATGGATATTCATCAGTCTCGAATTAAATTTGGGAGGTAGATTTCGAAGCACAAAATAAAGAGCACCAACCTTGTGTACCCCACGTTTAGAGCCAAGAGGGTTTGCGGTTTCAAATTCATCGTAGTACACCTGAATTTGTAAAGCACTGGGATGTCTTGAGAATAATGGATGACTCTGGAAGTAACTTCCATCACAAAAGTCCTCAAAATGTGATTTCTGCCTTCCTGTAAATTCTGCCAGCAGAGTACATACATCTACATTTCGACACATAAATCTCAATGTTTACAAAATTGGGACATACACGTATGTATCTTTTACTGGGACCTGATCATAACATCCAGTCTTTTTGTTTCTCCTCATGTCATATCTCATGCCAAGCACAATTTCAACAGGCTCCACAACACCCCATTTGTCAACGAAATAATTAGTTCTTTTAGTTTCGGTGTTAAACATGGAAAAGGGATTCTCAAAATGCTCTAAACTATTTTCGACAGCTGATCTGACAGGGTTATTAAGAGGAATGACAGAAATCACATCTTGACGAGTTTGGCTATGCAGTTCCGTGGTGAGGTCCTCAAGGTCTGAAACAACTGATGATACCAAACTATTGGCTACTCCACTGCACTGTAATTTGGCGACAATTGAGGCACATATATCTGCCGTTTCTCTCCTGGAAAATGTAACATTCTCAATGAGAGCAACTTGGGGATCACTTTCTCCAACAAACAAAGAACCTGACTGATTATCATCAACATTTTGAGATGACGGTTCACCAGATGACAAATCAAAAGCGGGACAGCCATCAACAGCATGAAAAGTGTTCAAATGCTTTCGAAACCCAGAATATGAGCAAGACTGCCGACTACAGCCACTCTGTGCACACAACAACTTAAACTTTAACAAAGGATAGAAACTTTGTGTGACTCTTAAATGAGCTATCAAAGAGTGGCTGTTTGCATGCAAACTTTTACAGAGGAAACACTTTAACATTGAAAACTAATTTAAAAGCTTTGCACGCAGTTCCCTAACTCTGGGAGACTCACTTGAAAGACCAACATCTATGTTGTAAACTGTGGTCTGCAGGAAGGTAAAGAAGTTGACCAGGGCTTCCTCGTAGGACAAGTTGAAGACATAGTGAACTTTGAAAAGTTCATCAAAGGCACTTAAGGAGCTGGTTCCAGAGCAAGGGATAAGGCGCTTGTCCACAGCGACGTAAAAGTGGTCGATCCTGCCCTTGATCCTTCCTGATCCCAGTAGAAATGGCTGGTGGCCCTCCCTCCCACTGAGATGGCCTTCAATACTGGTGCAGGACTGAAACAAAAAATTAGATCAAACATACAGGAAAAAAACTAATTACAATGTGAAATGATAAATGCATCAAACCTGGTACTGGTAACTTGCTCACATTCTAATTAACAAAAAAATTGAATTAAAATCAATAAAAAAACACACCTATATGACACCTTAACCCAATATGTGCCTGACAAAACCAGTTGGTATCATGCTTTGTGTATCACAGTGAAAGGATAACCATTAAATGAATCCCCCGCCTCCCACCACCACCACAAAAAAAAAAAAAAAATTGCTGATACACACTCAGCCAAACCAAGCTATGTGACTGACTTACTTCATTAGAACAAAGAGTTGTACATGGAAATCCGAGAGCTGTAGGTCAATAGAATGCAACTGAATGCATGCAATTAGAGATTCTAAAAGGTACAATTAGACAGTCACATTATGCCCGCGATTTTCAATCCCGGTCCTGTGGACCAACAGCTCTGCACATGTTGTATGTCTCCCTTATTCAACAAACCTGTTTAAGATCTTCACCTCATTAGGTAAGAGCTCCATGAACTAAACTAAAGGGTTAGTTTACCCAAAAATGAAAATTCTGTCATTTACACACACTCAGGTTGTTCCAAACCTGTATATATTTCTTTGTACTGCTGAGCACAAAGGAGGATATTTTGAAGAAAGTTTGTAAACAGACCACTTTGGGCACAAACTTTCTTCAAAATATCTTCCTTTGTGCTCAGCAGTACAAAGAAATATATACAGGTTTGGAACAACCTGAGGGTGATTTTTTTGGGTGAACTATCTTGACAGGTCAGAGAGATAAAATGTGCAGAGGGTTCAGTCCCAAGGACCATGAATGAAAACCACTGCATTTTAGGGTTTATAACCCAAATCTTAATTGAAATGTTCACAATGACTTTGCAACTGTATTGTGAGTTTTACCTTATGGAAATGCACAAGTCTGTCAACAGCCTCTGTTGGACTGATCTTAGTCTTCTTCCTCCCTGGAGGAGGAGGCAGGAGATGCAACAGCAGCATAACAGATGACATGTCACTGTCCCAATCTGAATAAGTAGATGTTTAGGGAGTGGTGGGTGATTTAAGATAAAACAAAAACAAAAGATTCAGTGCTCACAATAACAAGAAACCAGAGCAAATATGAAATTATGACATCCTCACAAATCATACCAACCATTTTCAGATCCTTGTCTACCTGCTGCATTGAGAAGACACAGAATTTCTGCTGTTGAAGTAAGAGACTTGGCTTCATTGATGACCTTTTGCTTGAATGCCGTCTACCACCTCTTAAGAAACTTGTTGGATGTTTCAGCATTGAACAGCAGAGCAAAGTCCAGATTTATCTAATGACAAAGCATATTACAAGATTGCAAAGAGGTTACTTGGGACTTTTTCATCCTTTACCACCATGGATAGTGTGCACATGTTTTGATAGACTAAGAAATCATGATTGTGTATTTACTTGAATTCTTTCAAAATCTATCACTATCTCAATGAAGGCATGTACGAGCAAGAGAGATATCTATGAACGAATGAGTCAAAGTAGCAATTATGTTAAAGTGTAACCTCATAAGATAAAAAAAAAGCAGGCATATCTAAAACAAACTTAAAACAATCTTTGTAGAATAAATGGGTAACACTTTATTTTGATAGTCCGTTTGTTGAGATTTTACTAGTTATTAGTAGCCATTCAGTAGTTGACATTCAACAACACTGTTTCAACTGACAAGTAACATACGTTCAACTGACTGCCTATAGACTATAAGGTACAATTCAAGTGTTAATCTACAGATTTTATGAAAAAGTGCCTGTTGACTGTCAATGTTATTTTGCAACAGGTTATTAACCAATTGGCGACTAACTTTCAATTGTCAACTAACTTTCTGTAGATTGAGTACCAACAACTCAAGATCAATCTGTCAGTTAAATGTCAACAGTCATGTCAGCATATGAAGTATATGATACTGTATATCCTACTC
The DNA here is from genome assembly GCA_022829085.1 of Abramis brama. Taxonomy (NCBI): domain Eukaryota; kingdom Metazoa; phylum Chordata; class Actinopteri; order Cypriniformes; family Leuciscidae; genus Abramis; species Abramis brama. The sequence continues at coordinate 32,813,006 of CM040785.1, forward strand.
AAGGGGTCTCATATGCATCAAATGAATGATTATTTTAGCTGATTTAAAATCTGTTGATAGTCAACTGAAGATTACATGTAGTTGCTTATTTGTTGCTTGTCAACAAAGAAATTGTTTATGATCAGTAGACTATTAATAGACATTCTCAACTAAGTATTAGTAGATATATTTTAGGACTATCTAATTAAAGTGAAAGACAGTTGATATCAGTAGAAAGTCTATAACCTATCAACAGATTGCATACCTAACCTGACTGAAGTAGAACAAACACTATGGCCAGCACATCAGAGAAAGAAAAAAAACACTTTTATTAAATAAAAAAAATAATACAACCCATTATTTACTAGGATATCACGATCACATCTGAACCATCTGATTATGTGAAAAACATTATATTGAGCATTCAAAATGAGAAAACTCTCAATAGTCTACATTATGCCTGGTTCAGATTACACGATTTTAGGCCGATTTTGGCACGATCCGTTTTACGTAGGGTGTCGTGGGGATTCGCAAAATACAACGGCCGTCGGGACGCAAGATTCGATCGTTTCATCTCGTATAGTGTGTCATAGTGGGCGACAACCTACGTCGCGTCTGCGATGCTTCACAACATCAGACAGAAAGACTAGCATGCTTAATTTTTTAACGGTCCTCCACGATGAAGGCGCGCGAGTGAGTGAGTGAGCGAGTGTGTGACTGTGTGTGCGCGAGAGTGAGTGTGTGAGTGAGTGAGTGAGAGCGAGTGTGTGTGTGTGTGTGTGTGTGTGCGCACGAGAGTGAGTGTGTGAGTGAGAGAGCATGTGTGTGTGTGCGTGAGAGAGAGAGAGAGAGAGAGAGAGAGAGAGAGAGAGTATGTGAGTGAGTGTGTGTGTGTGAGTGAGTGCGTGTAGGCTATGTGAGTGAGCATGTGTAGCCTATGTGCAGTGGCGGTTCTAGACCATTTCAACTGGGGGGGCCAAACTGGGGCCAGTTGTAGTATTAGAGGGGCCAGTTACACATAGGCGGTTCTAGAGGGGGGCCAGGGGGGGCCAGTGCCCCTGTGACAACAAGCTTGGACCCCCTTGTGGCCCCCCTAAATGTGGAGTGTGAAATAATTTTTACAAAACTGTTTTTTGCTATCTTTGTTTTTCACATCCGTTATTAGCAGTGGCAATGCAGAACAAATTTAACCCACACATTTTCTAGAGTGAGAGCTTAAATCGGATCTGCAGGGTTTTTTTTTTTTTCTATTCAGAAGTTGGTGGACGTTTTGCGCGAATATTATAGTTCAAGCATAGAAGGAAATATGGTGAGTAAAATATGTTGTATTTTTATTAAATGCATTACAGAAGTGTAATGTTAAACTCGTTTTCCCTCCTCTGCGGCTGTCAATCATTCTCCATTCAGTAGGGGAGACCGGGATGGTTGTAACACGGGTCAGTTGTAACAATTCCAATCTGTCCAATCAGGAACTAGTTACAAATTACCTGATTCACTTCGCACATGCTCAGTTTAGTTCTTATTCCACATGTGATAAAGTAGAGCCCTGTGGCAGACACAGCACATGTTAGAGTGGGAAAAACAATTTTGAGATAAGAAAGTTACTTTTTTTACTTTTTTTGTTTTTGTTATGGGAATTTCTGCTTTGTAGTTAAACTCATCAAACTTTTATTATGTTTATTGTGTGTCTGTGTAGATATTTTCCATGCAAGTTGTTAGTGCTAATGTTTTGCCTGTTAGCCATAAGGTGAGCTAGTTCATGGCTACATGACTCTGGGTTATGGCGCTTTTCCACTGCATGGTACGGTACGGCTCGGTTCGGTACGGCACGCTTTGGCGCTTTTCCACTGCATGGTACGGTACGGTATATTAAAATGTTTAATGTTTTTATATTATATTTAAAACGAAAAGAGGCAGGTTTGTGTTTTATATTTTGTTTTGTTTTATAAATAGGCAAACGTTATGTGCAGTGAATATAATCAATACGCGTTGCATGAACCACATTTGTGTGGCTATCATGTTTAAGATTTCTTTAAATGAAAACGAAAATAGTTAGTATGGTGTTTTATCACATATTTCGTTGTCTAAAATATACACAGAGATAGCCGGAGTAGCAGAGCGAGCTGAGTGACGCGCGCTGCGTCAGAAGGTGGGCGGGGTTAGGATTTCCCAAGATTTTCCATGATGAAAGTGACCAATCATAAGAGGGTCAGTGCCCTCCTTGGTTTCCGCCCCCAAATTGTCAAAAGTCATGTAGACTCGAGTGAGCAGAAATCAGCTGAGCGAGCAGAAATCCACTGCGCGAGCAAAACAGCACTCCGCGAGCAGAAGCCCGCTGCGCGCGAGCAGGATTCCACTGTACAAGCAGAGTTAACCTATGAGAGTATGCCAGGCGCTCGCTCGCAGCTACCTGTACACCTCTCGGTTGTTGAATTTGTGCGCGAGTACTTTTATCATGCCAGCTGAAGGTTCATTTTTGCGCGTGTGAAATAACATAATGTGCTCGTGAGCATGTCTTACACGCTCATAACTTTTGACTAAAAAATAACGCCATATACAACACCTTCAACGCTTGGGAGATGCTTCGACGCTTCTCGTGAGTGCATTGCTGCAGCAATGGCTGATGTGTAAACTCGCAGTGAACTCGATCAGGGCGGGTCTAACTTATAAAGGCAGTGTCAGTCAACACTCGGGGGCGGGGCCTGTGGCTTTAGTGATGTCACTAAAGCCACATTCTGAAAACGGGTCGTTTGGAGAGACTGCTTTTGATTTATGGAGATAAAATAAAAGGAGTGAGTGGATTTTTATCACTGTAGGGTGGTTGTGTACACACACTGCTAACACACATTTATGTCCAAACACCATACAAAAGTGAATTTTGCATAATAGGTCCCCTTTAAATTAAACATTTCTCATTCTTAGTGTTTTTTTAGTTAGCTTAGATAGTAGCATTGCATACAGCTGTCCGAAATTATTAGAGATAACGTTTTTTTTTAACCATATGCAATATTTTTCTATAAAAAACATTATAACATTACATTATAAATTACATCAAGAATCATGAGAACAGCTTTAGATCAGGCATAATACTGGGGTCCTAAGCTGGACTCAGCACTTCACCACACCGGAACCGGAGGTTTCCATGGTAACGGTCATAAACAGTCTATGCTAGCGGTACGCTAATCCTCTTTTTAGAGTGCTTGGGAACTAAAACATGTGGGAACACACCCTGTTACACCTACAGTAGCGCCCGAGAATAAGGAGGATAAGAGCCAATAAAATGAAGATGATCAGATGAAGATCACACACACACTTACAGTTCTTCATCTACAGCATAAATCTCAACACATCTCATTGATTTATTGTTATTTAAATTTCCCAAAGTATCAGTTTCTCCTGATGGACACAAATGTCTGAATCCCATATTTAATGTTTGTAGTTGATGCTGTTAAACGCTGATGATAAAAACGAGTGTGAAACTAATAACAGCACTGACAGTGATCAGAGGAAAATGTGTTTGATCAACAGGACGAGTGTCATAATTCATAATAATCTGTGTTGGGTTCACTGTCGATCATTATATGAAGATCAGAATAAAAGCATCTGTTGATTGTGTCTCATCAGCTCCTGTGATTCTGGATCCAAACACTGCAGGTCCACGTCTCGTCCTGTCTGATGATCTGACCAGTGTGAGATACAGCGGTAACAATCAACCTCTTCCTGATAATCCAGAGAGATTTAACTCTTATTCCTGTGTTCTGGGTTCAGAGGGTTTTAACTCAGGAACACACTGCTGGGATGTGGAGGTTAAAGAGGGTTCAGCCTGGAGTCTTGGGAGGTGATTTCTTCAACACTGATATCTGGTGTGTGACGTACGGATCGACTTTAGGTTTTCGTGTTAAACAGGATCTTGATCGTGTGAGAGTGAATCTGGACTATGACGGAGGAACGGTGTCGTTCTCTGATCCTGTAACTAACACCTACACACATTCACAACCACCTTCACTCACACACTCTTTCCATTCTTCTGTTGTGTTTTTTCTGGCTCTCTGAGGATCTTACCGGTCAATAGTCAGTAAACGTCACTCCTGTAGATCTGGATCTTCCTGCTTTCATCATGTTTCCAATATTTAATCCATATCTCATGAGTAAGAGTGCTGTTGATCTGAATATCAGTACGCTGACTGTGATTGGGCCATGATGATCACATGACTGATATCCAGCACTACAGCAACACTCTCATGTTGCTTTAACAGATCAATAAACAAGAGTGAAGTTTGTCACTTTGCTCATTTTCACATTATTATACAATTTTTTTTTCTATAAACTGAGCCTAATTCTACACATGGGCAGTTTCAATGAATTTGTAAATAAATAATTGTTTATTTCAGTTTAAATGATAATTTGCTCACTTCAGTACATGGATGTAAATGATAACCATTACGAGGAGATGAGAGCATAGACAATAAATACATAGACGCCCCATTGGCCAGTTTGGACCGTTGCTGCGATACGTCAACGAGTCGGCCATATTGATCAGGGCAAAAAGCACAATAACGTTTATATTTCTCAACCGATTTCAGTGGTTTATGATCTACGTGGAGAACGAAAAAGATTCTGTCTGAAATTATTAAGAATCTCGCTGGTTAAGAGCTTGAAACTCTTTAATGGTTAATTATTAATTAGGAATTGTGAAAACTCAAGCACTGTATGTCAAGCATAGTTTTGGTTTGTTTTTCTGGGTTAATAATTGTAGAGACGTCCCTAATGTAATATAATTTAATGTACATGAAATATGCATAATGTATTTCATTGTGGAAATGTATTTTTCTGTCTTAAACACCATCATATTAGCTTTTTCTCTTGTTCCTTTATCTTTCTGTCTTCAGTCACGTCATAGGATGGATGTCACAGGGCAATTTTAAATGAATGTGAAGATAATTTGCAGCTCAAAACCTTATTTATCTTAAGGCTCTTTTCATTTATAGAATTTATTTCTATATATAGATTTCCTCCTAACCTTATGCTTGCAGTTTAACACACAAGTGTTTGTTTTATTATTCATATTCCATACCTAAACAATACATGTCTTTATAGAAATGTTTAAACAGAAATGAAATTGTCTCTTCATTTTAAATGTGTTTTATTGGGGTCTAAAAAATTCAACGTTAGACTTTATTGTAATTTTTAGAAATGCTGTCTAGTGAATCTCAGTAAAAGATTCAAATAAAAACAAAACTTAAAACAAACAACAATAAACAGCAACAATTACAGCAGAATAAAGTGCAGTTATGTCACTAGCTGGAAGGTGTTTGTATGTGTGTGTGTTTAGTGTCACCATCTATCTGTGTTGCCATTGTTATGAAAAATTTTGATTTTCATTGATTTACAGTACTGATATTCATTTACTTTCAGTAAGACATTGAAATGATCCTTGCTGGACTGTACGTGGTCTGCCAACATATTACTAATGTGTGTGTGTTTTGAAACACTGGGAAACAGGTGAGACCCCTAGGGGTCAGAGGCCATCCAATTTAGAACTTGTGAGTTTGTAAGAATAAACTCAGCAGGATTAGATCACTAGCAGAGAAACCTTCCCTTGTTTAGATAAGGGCCTGTAAGCAGAAGACCTTGAAAGCAGTATAAAGACTCCTCTGCCCTCCCTCTCGTCATCACACTTGTTTCACAGACTGTACTGGTGACTTCTGTGTGGCAACTGGGCCTTCTTGCAAGAATAAAATACTTTTTAATGATCATTTGAATTTCAGAGTGTCTCTTACGCAGTTGATGATTGTTTAATGAATTTTTGCCACAACACCATCTACTGGTTAAAGTGATAATATGTTACTTTTAAAACTGCTTTTCCCAAAAGATGAGCAAAAATCTACACTAAACCATGTCAAATTATCCATGTTATCCCCATGACTGAAAGTTGGAAATGTGGGTCAAAAAGACCTGAACATAATATTATGCATAAATACATAATATTTGTATTGTGTGGTAACCGTTTTATAAAAGCAATAATGAGTTGTGAATAGTACAATAATATAAAAGTGGTATAGTAATAATAGGCAGAAGAGGGACAGTCTCTTGGAAATGCAGAGAACAGTCACTGACAGGCTTTCTTCAGCTTTCCTTGAGGTTTGTGTTGTCCTGGTTCCACTGGCTAAAATATATAAATGAGCCACGATTAGATGCCAAGCAATCAGAACAGCTCTGTACTTCTGTCCTGTCAGTCCTCTGATCACTGCACTGACCTGAAGACTCACTTGCCATTCACATGAGCTCATAATATAAACTACAAAGAAATACAGAAATATAAATATAAATTCATGTTCCTCACAAACCACAACCATCTAAACAATTCCCCACGGACAAATCAAGCCCTACATTTGTTCTTTTTTGAGAGGTGTTTCAGTCTGCAGGCAAAAGTGGCCTAAATCTGTTTTTAACAGCCTAATAACAGTGTAAAAGCACAAACCACAGGGAATCTGATCTTTGTGATTCTGATTTGGTCCACTTTCGCATTAATTTTTTAAAAAACCTACAGGATTTATTTGAAAGATTGTAATTAATAGAGTACTGCAACTTCTCAACTTTAACAAGTTTCTCTTTGTTTTGTGCTGTCTTAAAGGGGTGGTATAATGCCCTTTTCACAAGATGTAAATCAAGTCTCTGATGTCCCCAGAGTGTGTGAAGTTTTATCTCAAAATACCCCACAGATATTTTTATAGCATGTTAAAATTGTCAAAAACATGTAATTTTTCTGTGTCCCTTTAAATGCAAATGAGCTGCTGCTCCCGGCACAGAGGGCGGAGCTGCAAGAGCTTGTGTGTGTGTGTGATTACCTCACACACACGCACTGAAAATTTCAAAAACGTTGAAACTTCCTCCAGTCAGAAAGATGGAGAGACTCAAGAAGAAGTGACAACATGTAGAAGCAACAGGACGTTTCTGAATGGTTAGTTGATGAATTTATGTAGCTTATGTGGAGTTAACTATCTTCAAGTCATTGATTAGCATATTCTGTCATGATAATATATCAATGCGTCCCCGGGGGCGGGGTTTATGTAAATTCTAGGGTTGGTGATGTCACTAACCCGGTAGGAATGTGGTCTCTACCCGCCGTTTGTTGTAGTCCTTAAAAAGCTATTTCTGTAAAATAAAATATCTCCCTTTGCTTTGAACTCTGAGCGTTGTAACTTTGCAGATGTTGATGCAGATTCTTCATAATATTTCCTCATATTTTCACTGTCTACACTGGACACGAAACCCTCACCGTTCGTGGAAAGAAAGTAGAGAGGGAAAACAACACAATTTCCTCACTTTATTCTTAGAATATGTTCACGGTGTTCATCCACATATTGTTAATCCAGACACGATTATAGACGAGTGCACTATTAGTGCAATTTTAATTTGATAATGTGTGTGTCAGTAGTGTGTGATTGACCCGTTGTCTGCGTTTGTTGAAAGCATGTTTCTGTTTAGTGGCGGCCCGTGTTTGTGTTCTCAGTTCTGTGTGGGGTCGATCACTCTCCCCATGAACAACAGGCTAGAAGTGGCTTCATGGTACAGAAAGAAGAAGAAGGGCCTGTTGATGATGAAAGTGGCTGGAAGAGAATAAGCCGTGATTCCCACTGATGTGGCGGAGGCTGCGCTGGTGCCTTTCTCATCCACCTCGATCACGGCTTTATGCAGCACCTGCACAACACACACACGTAATAAAGCATTAATGGCTGCGTTTACATCCAATGTTGTCAATTTAACTTATGCGTAAAATTAAAATATGGCATAAAACATTTGTGAATAGAGCAACATTTCCATCTCATGTGTTCAAGAGAACAAAATCATCACTTCCTGTGAAATTGGTGTAAATTATCAGTAATAAAACAGTAAGTTTCTGCAATCGGGCTCTTTTTCCCTCCATCATAAACGAGTGTGTCTCAGAGCGTCAGACGAACACAATAAACGCTGTCATGTTCTCTAGCGTCCGGAAGCTGGTGTTCGGGAACACACTTGTGTGTGTGAGACGCTTCTGAGGGAATTAAACCCAATCATTCTGATCACACACTTCGACTCCGGTGTTTCAGAAACACCAAACCAACATCTGAGATGCTGCGATGCCATTGGTCCACTGGTTACTCCAGTTATCCAATCACATCATCTCATGAGGCGTCGAGGGATTTATTCAGTTAACGTGTTTCCACCGTAGTTTATGTGAGTGTCTTATTATATAATTAAAAAAAGTGCAAATGAGTGCAAATGTTTTTATGCAGATTTTTAGAATCTATGCACAATAACCCAAGATTCACATAAAAACAGTTAATGTGAGTGTGTGTGAGGCTACAGTAACCTGTGAGATTTTCAGATGGCCCTCTTTGCTTAAACCCGTCAGGTTGGCTGAATCGAGGAAAACACTGTCGATGCCCAGATGTGGCAGAATTTCATGCATGTTGTAAGACTGCTCCATCTTGAACTTGGGCAGATGAACCTCCATTCTCCTGAACGAGAGAGAGAGAGTCGGAGAAAGACAGTACAACATGTATAAAAGTCAATCATGAGGTTAAAATAGAGGATGAATAAAGTTCCACCAAATATGGGAATTAATTTACTCTCCCGTCTGTCTTCTCCACACAACAGCAGCTGATAGTGATCATGTTTTTCAGTTGCAGAAAAGTATGAGTGTATTAATCCTGCACTATTGCCTTACATCGCTTTGAGTCTTTGAGAAGATATTTTTTTCATGAATTTCATTCACTGTTATGATGAAAAGGGTCTTTGTTTTGTGTTTATCAGGGTTTTGAAAGAACACAAAGAAAAGTAAATGGTTATTTTTTTTTCTATCTTTGAGAAGCTGTTATAGTTTTTATTAATATTGTGAATTACTTATTGTTATATGTTCCGTTTACATTTTAAATGTATAGTTTTAGTACGCACACACAGTAGTGGCCAAAACTGATGCCCAGCCTTGGAAAATTGACAACTTCACACTATATTCAAAAATGATTAAAAATGTGTTAAAAGATTTTGTAATCATATCATGTAGTTGTGCTAGGAGTCGAGTGTTTATTAGTGATATAACGCAAAGAAACATGGCAAATTGTGTGACAATTTTTAGCCATACAAAAAAAATTATGAATTCATAATTAAAAAATAAGTAAAAACAAGAGCGATTTTTAGAATGCCTTGTCATGCGTGAGATGCTCAAAACACGCGAGCACAGCGATCAAACACGTCTGTCTAGCGCATTTACATAGAAAAACAATGAAAAAGTAGCGCAGTGGAATGCAAAAACACATTCTGTGTGAACATCTCCCAAATATGCCGCTCACGTTCGCCTCATGTTTTTGATCCAGCCTAAGAATCGCTCAGCGTTGATCTCGTCATCTATGACGGTGTAGTCGGCAGCGGCGTCGGGCAGGACGATGAGCAGAGCCGCTCCACCGCGGTACGGCAGGCGCAGCACTCGAGCGCGCAGCTCACTGTCTTCAGCCGTCGAGAATTTATCTTCCTTAAACATCATGGGGACTTGAACAATCTTGTACTTGTCGACATAAAAACGACTCATTTCCGTGCTGTTGGGGTTGAACGGATGATCCCAGTCACCTTGAAAACAAAGAGTTTTAGATGATATAACAATTGTTTTACAGAAGTTCATTGCTGTTTCCACACTGCAAGAAATTATTTTACTTGAGAATCAAAATTACTTAAGATATTAAATCTTGTTTTCTGAAAAAATATATTTTGATTGATTAACTTTCCCCACCATGATGGAATTTTCTGGCAATCCACATTTTCACTGTTATACAGTAGGGGGCGCTATTACGCATCTTCTGAAAGAGTACTGAATCTCCAGATCAAAACACAGGAGAAGAAGCAGCAGAAACAAGTAATATAAGCATTGCTGACACTAGTCAGCTAACGTGAACATCAAACAGCATATAAATCAAAACTGCCTAATGTTACTAAATGAAATGTTGAACCCATCCATCTTCTTCCGCTTATCCGGGGCCGGGTCGCGGGGGCAGCAGTCTAAGCAGAGATGCCCAGACTTCCCTCTCCCTAGACACTTCCTCCAGCTCTTCCGGGGGGACACCGAGGCGTACCCAAGCCAGCCATAATCCCTCCAGCGTGGGACGCGCCCGGAACACCTCCCAGGGAAGGCGTCCACAACAGGCATCCGGAACAGATGCCCGAGCCACCTCAGCTGGCACCTCTCGATGTGGAGGAGCAGCGTCTCTACTCTGAGCTCCTCCTGAGTGACCGAGCTTCTCACCCTATCTCTAAGGGAGCGTCCAGCCACAGCTCATGACAATAGGTGAGAGTAGGAACGTAGATTGAACAGTAAATCGAGAGCTTCGCCTTGCAGCTCAGCTCCTTCTTCTCCACGACAGACCGGTACATCGACCGCATTACTGCAGAAGCTGCACCGATCCGTCTGTCAATCTCCCGTTCCATCCTTCCCTCACTCATGAACAAGACCCCAAGATACTTGAACTCCTCCACTTGAGGCAGGAACTCTCCACCTACCTGAAGTGGGCAAGCCACCCTTTTCCGACTGAGAACCATGGCCTCGGATTTACAGGTACTGATTCTCATCCCAGCCGCTTCACACTCGGCTGCAAACCGTCCCAGTGCATGCTGAAGGTCCTGGTCTGATGGGGCCAACACGACAACATTATCCGCATAGAGCAGAGACGAAATTGTGTGGTCCCCAAACCTTACACCATCCGGCCCCTGGCTGCGCCTTTAAATTCTGTCCATAAAAATTTAAAAAACAGAACTGGTGACAAAGGGCAGTCCTGCCGGAGTCCAACATGCACCGGGAACAAGTCTGACTTACTGCCATCAATGCGAACCAAGCTCCTGCTCCGGTCGTACAGGGACCGTACAGCCCTTAGCAAAGGGCCCTGGACTCCATACTCCCAGAGCACCCTCCACAGGACGCCACGAGGAACACAGTCAAATGCCTTCTCCAAATCCACAAAGCACATGTGGATAGGTTGGGCAAAATCCCATGAACCCTCCAGGACCCTGGATAGGGTATAGAGCTGGTCCAGTGTTCCACGACCGGGACAAAAACCACATTGTTCCTCCTGAATCTGAGGTTCTACTATCGGCCGAAATCTCCTCTCCAGTACCCTGGCATAGACTTTCCCAGGGAGGCTGAGAAGTGTGATCCCCCTATAGTTGGAACACACCCTCTTCTTTTCCATTCGTAAAAAGAGGGACCACCACTCCGGTCTGCCAGCCCAAAGGCACTGTCCCCGACCGCCACGCGATGTTGCAGAGGTGTGTCAGCGAAGCCACTCCACAACATCCAGAGACTTGAGGTACTCAGGGCGGATCTCATCCACCCCCGGTGCCTTGCCATGAGGAGCTTCTTCACTACCTCGGTGACTTCAGCTTGGGTAATGGACGAGTCCATCTCTGAGCCCTTGGCCTCTGCTTCCCCAATGGAAGACGTGACGGTGGGATTGAGGAGATCTTCGAAGTATTCCTTACACTGTCCGACGATATCCCCAGTTGAGGTCAACAGCTGCCCACCTCCACTGTAAATGGCGTTGGTAGGGCACTGCTTCCCTCTCCAGAGGCGCCGGGCGGTTTGCCAGAATCTATTTGAGGCCAACCGGTAGTCCTTCTCCATGGCCTCACCGAACTCCTCCCAGGCCAGATTTTTTGCCTCCACAACCACCCGGGCTGCAATCCGCTTGGCCTGCTGGTACCCCTCAGCTGCCTCAGGAGTCCCACAAGCCAGCCAGGCCTGATAGGACTCCTCCTTCAGCTTGAAGGCATCCCTTACTTACGGTGTCCACCACCGGGTTCGGGGATTGCCGCCTCGACAGGCACCGGAGACCTTACGGCCACAGCTCCGAGCGGCCGAGTCAACAATGGAGGTGGAGAACATGGTCCACTCTGACTCATTATCTCCAGACTCCCTCAGGATCCGGTCAAAGCTCCGCCGGAGGTGGGAGTTTAAGATCTCTCTGACAGGGGAATCGGCCAAACGTTCCCAACAGACCCTCACGTTTGGGTCTGCCGAGTCTGTCCAGCTTTCCCCCCCGCCATCGGATCCAACTCACCACCAGGTGGTGATCAGTTGACAGCTCCGCCCCTCTCTTCACCCGAGTGTCCAAGACATACGGCCGGAGGTCGGATGAAATGACCACAAAGTCGATCATCGACCTCTGGCCTAGGGTATCCTGGTGCCACGTGCAGTCGTGCACTGATGGACACCCTTATGCTGGAACATGGTGTTCATTATGGACAAGTTGTAACTAGCACAGAAGTCCAATAACAGAACACTGCCCCTCCAGGTGTCACTGTCGCTGCCCACGTGGGCATTGAAGTCCCCCAGTAGAACGACGGAGTCCCCAGTCGGAGCACTTTCCAGCACCCCTCCCAGAGACCCCAAGAGGGCCGGATACTCAGCACTGCCGTTCGGCCCGTAGGCACACACGACAGTGAGAGACCTATCCCAGACCCGAAGGCGCAGGGAAGCAACCCTCTATCTCTAGTCGGTGCCTCTGAACCTCACACACAATCTCAGGTTCCTTCCCCATCAGCGAGATGACGTTCCACGTCTATAAAGCTTGTTTCCGTGTCCAGGGATCGGGTTGTCGGGGCCCCCGCCTTCGACTGCCGCCCGATCCACTATACTATACTATATATTTTTTGATCACCATTCTGAATCCCATCCCGACGAAGTCTCTGACAAAAACATGATTTTCTCAGCTTTTTGTTCAAAATATTACCTTTTTGATCTTCTCAATACTCTCATACTTTCCCCCAGAATATTTTGTTTTATGAATGCAATATATCAAATGAAAAAAAAAAAAACAGCCTCTGCTTTTTTATTTAAAAAAATAAAATAAAAAATTAGCTTCATGCATTCTTTTTTTTATCAACATTTGAATGTGGGCAAGTTTCATTAAAACAAATGCTGGTGCTGACTGCCAACTTTTAAAAAAATGCTGGCGGGGAAAGAGTTAAGAGAATTTTTACTTAAACCAAGAACAAATATCTGCAATTGGGGTCAGAAAAATAATCTTGTTCCCTTTTGAGTCTGTATCTCGACATTGCAAGCTACGCTACTTAAAGGGGTGGTATAATGCCCCTTTTTACAATGTGTAAAATAAGTCTCTGTTGTCCACAGAGTGTGTATGTGAAGTTTTAGCTCAAAATACCCCACAGATAATTTTGTACAGCATGTTAAAGTTGTCCCTTTTTGAGGGTCAGTAAAAACGTGTAGTTTGTGGCCCTTTAAATGCAAATGAGCTGCTGCTCCCGGCACAGAGGTGCAGAGCTACAAGAGCTCCTGTGTGTGTGTGTGTGTTAGCACCTCCGATTACCTCACGCAGACAAGCACTAAAATGTCAGAAACTGTTCTGCCTTTTATGTTTAAACTGGAGTCGGACAATGATGGAGAGACTCAAGAAGAAGTGACAACATGTAGAATGCAACAGGCCGTTTCTGAATGGTTAGTTCAGGGATGCAAACACATGTATGGTCAAAAAAGAGAGAGGTTATCGAAGCCCTCGCCCCGTGGCAAATATCCAGATACTTACATAATTGTGATGAATTTAATCCTTTGTAAGTTATCATTTTGCAGTGTAAGATTACAGTTAACACCTTTAAATATTACATAAATGTATTGTGTATTTTTATTAAACTTAGTGAGTGTATAAATCAGCAACAAAAAGTAATTCTTGAGAAAATCTGCACAGTAATTTTATAAAATCTAAACATGTTAATAAAAACAAATTACTATTAGTACTCATAAAATTCAATCAGGCAATCATACATTTCACAATTTTATATTTATATATGAATGTCAAGAATTCAGAAGTGTGTATATATATATAGCCTACACTACACTACACAGAAGTAATATACAATTAAATTATGCTTATTTTAAATGTATTGTGCAGGCTAGACATAAAAAATATAGGCCTTATCTTTCAGTGCGCAAAACCATGATAATATGAAATGCTTCAAAACAGAGCGCACAAAGCGCGTATGCAGAATGATGTGCTCAAAGCAACATGGAGTCACAGTGTGCAGCGCTGCGCCGCACAAGTGCGCATTTAAAAGTTCACATTATGATGTGAATATATCATATTGGAGAGAGTTTTACCGTGCATCCTGCTGTAACCGGACGAGGCGCACGCGCTGTTTGAATACTGAATGGAGAATGATTGACAGCCCCAGAGGAGGGAAAACGAGTTTCCGTAAACTTTAATTTAATGATGTAAATAGACTTCTGTCCCTCACATTAAGCTATGGAATGGCTTCAAATGACTTTGTGAAATTATAATCAGAAACTCTTCTCCTTTCCTCTGTCGATGGTGCAGACTGCTTGGGATATTACAAACCGACGCTCGTTGAAGAGGCCGCTGCAGCCCACCTCTGCCCAGCGTACATAGATAGAAGTCTACGCCATTGTTTCCCTCGAAGCCGTGCCATACTACAGCCCATATTGCTGAAAAAGTGCATATGGCAGCCAGCCAGGCAGCACTAGCCATTCACACAATGGCAATGCTCCAGGTTTTTCAAGCCAAAATGCTGCAGGCCTTGGATGAGCCACAACATCACGGACCTGGCGTTCAGGGCGACTAAGAAGACCGCTCAAGGTATTGGAAGCAGCATGAGCAGTTTTGTCATACTTCAGTGTCACTCATGGCTTGCGCTTGCTTGGCATGCTGTGGGGTCTTTTTCTGAGAAGTTTTTGGAGGTGCAGAAGTAATCTAAGGCGCCGAGTCGTTTTCTTCCAAAGCGAGCTGCAGCTCCTCCACCGTGTTCCAGATCTTGCGCCTATTTTGCAAGCAGAGATTCAGTCTCTCACCTCAGGGGAGAACATACACTGCTCACTGTTCTTTATGCTGACCAATGACTCTATCGAGTCGCTAGCCGAAGGGCTCAAATATGCTTTTCCCCGATCAAGATCATGCCGCTGGTTCTGCACAAGATTAGGGAAGAGTGGGAGACAGTTTTGTTGGTTGCACCGAACTGACCCAACCATCCGTGGTTTCTGGAGTTAATAGATCTGGTATCTCCGGCGATGAGCACAATATGTCACCATAGCCCAAAGCTCTGGAACTTGCATGTCTGGTAAGTCATCGCGACAGCCAGACACTGACCACATCACAGCAAGTTTTGGACACGATTGCAGAAGCAAGAGCCCCTTCAACCAGGCTGCCATTTCAGCTTTCCATTTACACATTGAGCATTGCTTAGTAGGGAGGCATGTGTTAGTGTCAAGAATTCTAAGGGAAGCGAGGCGGTTGCATCCTTCTCGCCCTAACTGGATTCCTGTCTGGGATTTTGCCACTTTTCAAACAACTGCATACGGTGCGGTTAAATGTGCTCTCTCTCTCAAGACAACGCTTTTACTCACTTTGGCGTGTGGTAAAACAGTAGGGGACCTGCATGCATGGTCTACAAGCACTGCTTGTTTGAAATTTTGGTAGGAATGACTGCATGATCAGGCTGACACTCAGAAGCAGTTACAATATGTGCCCAGAGTGTTGTCTACTTCATACAGAGTGCAAATTATAAAACTGCAAGCGTATACCCCTCAGAAACCTGCATGCTTTATGCCCGGTCGCGCTTTACTAGTTTATGTGGACAGATTCAACGAGTCAGTTCAGGCTGTCAGAACAGCTGTTTGTGTATTTCGGAGGTTGTGCTTTTGGAGTCCACGCTCATTCTACTAAGGCCCCGTCCACACTACTGCGTTTTCGTTTAAAAACTGAGACCTTTTTCTACGTTTGCACCTCCCGTCCACACTAAAACGGCAAAAACGGAGACCCAAAACGGAGAAGTTTAGAAACGCTGCAGACCCGTTTTCCGTTTTGAATCTCCGGAGGGCGTTTTAGTCTGGACGGGTCAAAACGGAGGACTTTAGAAACGATGACGTAGTAGAGGCTCACGCTCGGCTCTATGATTGGGTGTCATCAGTCATGGCGTATATCTTTGCTAGCCGCTGTTGTGCAAGTAAATTCTGCATTTTACAATGCTATAACTGCCTACATGCGCCGGAGGCAAGCTATTATTCGAGCGATCTGTGACAACTTGCGTATGCAGCGGCGGTATCGACCGTACATGGAACGTCGGTTTTGGGTTAACCCGGGAAGAACCAGCGCATGGTGGGATAATTTTATCAATGAAGTTGTGTTTACACCGGCACGCACATGCCCAGTGTTGGTGAATGGTCACGTGATCCGCGTTTTCAGTCGTTTTAATGTGGACGGAGATCAATTCTAATACGCAGCTAAAACGCTGGTGTGGACGGAGATCGTATTCGTTTTAATTCTCCGTTTCTAAACTAAAACGCAGTAGTGTGGATGGGGCCTAAGAGCATGGCTTCTTCGTAGGCTTGGGCAAAAGGAATGTCGATTTAGGACATTTTGTCTGGCTGCAGGATGGTCTTCTAGAAACACCTTTGCTAGACTTTACAACCTTGATATTTCCTCTTGTGTACCACATTTTGTCTGTGCAAAGAGATGCCAGCTGACTTTCTATTGTTTGTTTGTGCACCTGACCACTCCTTTCACTCTGAAATGCGTCGTTTTAACAGGGTCCAGTACTGACCATGCCCTTCAATCTGAACTGTGTGGTTTCAACTAGGTCTGGTACTGAGCTCTGCTTTTACTCGGCTGCTATGATTAGATCATTTATTCATTGCCTTAGATAAGCACTCGAGCTGTAATTCTGTTGGCTGTCATAGTTTCTCCTAGGTCCGCTAGTTGGTATGTAAGGCAGTCAACAGACTCAAACTTGATTTTTTTATTGTGATTTTGTTCGCTACGTTTGAGTTCTGTACACAGCGGGATTTTATGCTATTCCTAAAAGCGTAGCTCGCAATGTCGAGAGACTGACTCGAAAGGGAGCGTCTCCGGTTACTTTCGTAACCTCAGTTCCATGAGAAGAGGTACTGAGACATTGCACATGCTACTGTGTACAAACCTCAGAGACTTATAAATGTTGCTTTTCAGTCTTAAGATTCTGAGGCAATGACAATGTGTAACAAGCAATATAGTGGATGGCTCCGCCCCTAGCTTGCAAGTTCAAACGTCATTGGCCAGTAAAGTTTACTGGTGCTGTGCAATTAAGCTTCAGTATTAAGGGAAGGAGGGGATACACCCTATAGCGTAGATAGCAATGTCTCATTCCCTCCTCTCAGGGAACTGAGGTCACGAAAGTAACCAGAGACGTTTTCCCTTTAAGTTAAGATTTAGAATGGGTTTAGAATCCATACAGATATTTGTTCTTGTTTTAAGCACAAACTTTTTCAGAAACAAAAACTTTTTCAGAAAACAACACTTAATATTTTGTCATTTTGCATCTCCAGTTAATATATCTCGATTTACAAATGTTTAAATATTTGCAGTGGCGGCTGGTGGGTTTTAAAATAGAGTAGGCACACAAAATATTTTTTAACTGCTTTAAAATGGCTTTTCTGGTCACTTATAGACAGAATATTTGTAGAAAATGACACATACATCAAGACAATATAGATATTAGTTAACTCACCTTGTCCTATCACTTGAAGCCAAAATACATGTCCTTTTAAATGTCTGTGTTAAAAGAGTACGTTCGGTCGTTTAGTGAAGCTGATTGCTGTAACGTTAGTATATATTCAACTTAGGCATGGGATCTTCCTTCATTTTTAATTTATAGCTGTTGTTTGAATGGTAGTTTAGAAAAAAATTTAGCGATCAAATATTCAATATCTCTATTCTCCATAGTTACATCAGTGGTAGCAGTTCAAACAAATATTACGTAATTTATGTCTCGTCGATGATTGGTTTATATACCAAGGGCCCTATCTTACACCCAGCGCAAATGACTTTGTACAGCGACACATGTATCATTCCTATTTTGCACCCGACGCACAGCGGACTTTTCCCTCCACAGACGCACGTCGGTAAATTAGGGAATGAACTTGCGCTCCCGGGGGCGGTTCAGCGCAAAGAGGAGGCGTGTTCCGGCCCAAACGTTCCCTGGTGCTATTTTGCAGTTTCAGAAAACAATTCCGCCACTGACCAGGAAAAACCTAGTCTAAAGTCAGTGGCGCGTTGCACATGTTATTCAGATGCTATTTTAAGGGCGCATGCTTGGCCATAATCAGTGTAGCGTGTGCACAACGCGCATACACTTTGCTTATCTCATCTACACAGACGCATCAGTTCTCATTTTTAGAAAACCATACATTATTACAAGGAACAATATTAACACATGAGGGAAATCATTGTTGTGTCCATGAAGATGTGTAAAAATAGGCATAAATCTAGCTTACACATTTACTCAAATTTTTATTCGCCTGTTTAACCGAAGCTAATTTGGGTGTGTTTCTCCATCCCCAATGTCACTTCTCTGTGTTTTACGTCCCTGATGAGAACGTCGGTCTCCTCGGCTGTGAACCGCTCCTGGCGTGCGCCTGGCAAATCCGCCATGGAACAAGCGCGCCTGCTCTTAAAGGGAATGTGAGATGACGCTCTGATGACGCCCAAACCACACCTATGAGTAATGAAGCTACTTCAGACCAACCCATTTTAGATTTGCGCCGGGCGCAAGAGTCATTTATCCCGCCGGTATAATAACAACAGTGCCCGAGATCCGCCCACAGTTACTTGCGTTTCGTGCTTGATACTTGCATTTCAGATCGTTAAAATAGGGCCCCAAGGGTGAAATACTCAATGGTGATTGGTAAAAAAAAATTTACCAATGAAGGCACAAGTCTTCGGCTAAGGATTTGCCTCCACCTCCCTTTCTCTATTTCCTTAGACTTGCATGGTGATTACACTTAAAGTGGTGAAATAACAAACAGGAAATACACATTCTGAGACATTTAATGAATAACCGGGAATTTTATTGACATTAAATCGTCCTTCTCCCATTTTCACCTCAATGTTGTGGGTAGGCTGTGCCTCCCTTGCCGAGCCGCCACTGAATATTTGTACTGGGAAACTAGACAAAAACACAGAGGAAGAACATAATATTTAGCCATGCATGCGCAGAGAAACTCACCCTGATAGAAAATGGTGTTGAGGAGCATCATCTTCGTCAATGGCTCGATACTCGTCACCATTTCATTCACTTTATTGCCGGTCTTTCTGCTCACATACTCATTGACGATGCTCTTGCTGAGCTCAGCCTTGCTGAAATCCACATTATTCACATCAGCACCAAAGAACGTCTTGATCTGATCGCTGAAGAGACTCTCGACTTGAAAGCGCTCGTCCACGAAGAGTGCCGTGCCCTGCTCCATCTGCAGTTTTCTGTCCTGCGAGATGTTCTTCTGCAGCTGCTCGAAGAGCCGTGGGACGAGCAAAGCGTCTCCGCTTGCATCCAGAGAGTCCAGATTCAGTCCCTTCAAGATCTCACTGCGAGTCGAGCCCTTGGCAGCCAGTAAGAGCGTGGCGAAAGACGTGGAAACACTTAGCGGTGAGAAGAAGACGTTTTTGTCATGAAAACTTGATATCTTGCGATAGAGGTTCATGGCAAAGTCAATATTTTTGAAGGCCAGATCAGTGACACCAGGAGTTTTGGTCTCTTGACTTTTGAGAACGCACAGAAATCCAGATGAAAAAATGAGGGTGAACAGCACTTTTAAGTCCATTTTATAATCTTGTTTGTCAGAAAATCCCTTGACCTGAAGATATATAAATAAATAAATAAATAAACTATATTGTTTATTGATTATATTGAGATTTAATAATGAATGCAGACACAAGAAGACCCAATGCAATACATACTGAACTGTACTGTTAGCTATGCATGTTTTTTTTTTTTAATGCACAAAATATAAGCTACAAAATAATAATCTGTTTGCGAAACTATTCTGTACTAATGGAAGAACTAAAAGCACCAAACATGGTGGCAAAACCTTGAAGAATAAAAAAACCCTAACATCTGAAAATGTGAACTATAATTATATATGTAAAATAACATTTATACTCACCGACAGACCGCAGAGAAAGATCCTGTGTTGTCTGTTGTGTTCTGACTGTTTGCAGAGACAAAGTTCAGTGTGCGTTAGAGATTATCTATTAACAATCAAACAATTTCCAGCCTAAAGACTCATCCGAGACAGATCAATGACGGCGATCGCCAGGTCCTTCTGATTTAAGTTTGAGTTTTGATGACAGCTCGAGTAAGTACTTCATTAAGAATGATCGTAGGGAACTCACTACAATATCTACATATTTTTCAGGTCATCACAACTTAAAGGGATTGTTCACCCACAAATGAACCGTCTGTCATTATTTACTCTCCCTCATGTCGTTCCAGACCTGCATGACTTACTGTCTTCTGTGGAACACAAAACTTCTTGTCCATAATGTGGCGTCAAATGGAGTCAATGAGAGTCAATGGTGTCCAAAACAACACTGAACCCCATTGATTATATGGAAAAAACAACTGAATGTCCTTCAAATATCTTCTTTTATGCTCCACAGAAGAAAGAAAGTCATAGTGCATGTAAATGATGACAGAATGCTTATTTTGGGCATGTACGTCATTTGTTCATGTGAAGCAGCGAAGTGCGTCTGAATCATAATCACAACTGAAGGTGAACTCGGATGTGAAGACGGTGGACGATCAGCCAAACTTAACCGTATAACGAGTGTAAAATCAGCTGTGGATCAGCTTCAGTCATGAGAAATCACATGCAGGTCATTCCTACAGTTCGCTGGATTAAGTCCCCATGAAAGAACACTGCATATATTTTGCATAAAATGCAACTTTCACACCACATGGCTTTTCATGCATAGATGTACCCAAATTAATAGAAATTCATAATGATTAGTACCCAAGCATAATTTAAAACAACAACTTTTTTAAGCACTTGACAGGCAAATTCCCGCGCCCCCAATCACGCTTTCTCAACTTCACTTTGAAATAAAGGTTACATATACATAACCCTTTAAAATCTCAAGCATACGCCCAATCGAATACAGCTTCGGAGGCTAAGCGTATCCCATCATGCATCATGTTCGGGAGGTCACGTGTCCTGAAATGTCGAGGAAAACATTCCACTGCAAGTTAAAATAATTAGATTTTACAGATAATTTGGTTGTAAAACCAAGTGTTGCACATTTTATTGGTGCAAAGATGAGAAGGCTTTTTGTACAACATTTGCAACTGTTTTTATTTATTATAATTTAATTAGAAGCACCACAGTTTTTAAATTGTGTTTTATTACATGGGTATTGTATTGCATGCACATTTAATTTTAGGATTTTTTTAAAATCATTATTGAAAATCTAAATAAAGCTCTGTAAACACTTGCATTTTAAAGTGTGTCCCATCAGATAATCAAGTGTTCTACACACACTTGCAGTCTTCACGCTTGAACACTTGGGCCAACAGGAAATACATGGTCATGTAGGTGTCAAGTGCAAAGACTGCATGTGTGGTATTCGGACAGGCCCGATGTTTCAGAAGGGTGCTCGTGAGTTCATTAGCTTAAAACCCCCACCGTTACACATTGCCTTGTAAGAATGTCATGTAACATGGTGGACTAATGTCAAAGTGAATGTGAAATATTTGAATGTGGATTATTAGGTTAACCTGAGCTTGACCAGTGTGTTTACTGGTAGACAGACATCTCTCCCTCTGAAAAGCCAAAAAAATCACTGAATTAAAAAAAAAATTAATTCAACAAACCTGCTAAGCTGTAGGAATGACCCGTGTGCCTGAAGTCACTGGTTTAGCTGCGTGACGAAGAAGCTTCACTGAGAAAATCTCTTCTGTTGTTCGATTTTTTTGTTTAATTCAATATGAATAAATGTTGGAACATTTTAAATTTCACTCTGCGAACAATTTTGACAAAGTACATCACTGCATCATCCTTCCCTCGGGTCATTGACCTGAAACATATATTTTTTTAAAGAAATTAAAAAATTGAGTGTTCATCTGAGGACTTTTGTCGCACTTGAACCACGAATACACACTTAAAAAAAATTTGGACTCAAGGAGTTTTGTTTTAAAAAAGTAACAAATCCTTCCATCGCGGGTCAATTTGACCCCCTTAGGAATGAATGGAAAGCGAGGAATGCTTCAGTACACACAAAAAAAACAAAAAAATGCTCAAAATTCAAACTAAAAATGCTAAAACTGTAGCAAAAAAATATTTTATAATGTCACGTGTCTCTGAATGTATACTGAAGAAGAAACAGAGTTTAGGACCCAGCAGAACAGCTCATTTACTCCATATAGAGATATAAGGCCATCTAGAGTCATGAAATATCATCTTATATTATTATTTTTCCACACGAGGTCGACAAAGACACACAATGTAAGATATTTTGAGCTGAATTAAAAGGGTTATGCATTAAATTGTGAGTTATTTTGAATTTAAGTTGAAAGAATGTGAGGAATGTGCTTAAATTATTAATTATTTATTATTTATTGATGAAATCTAGTAATTTAAAGGTAAACACAAAATCTCCACAAAAAATTGCATTAAAATTAGGGCTGTCAAAAGATTAATCGCGATTAATCGCATCCAAAATAAAAGTTTGTGTTTAAATAATATATGTGTGTGTACTGTGTATAATTATTTTGTATATATAAATACACACACATGCATGTATATATTTAAGAAATATTTGCATACATATACTGTATATATTTATATATAATTTATATTATATATAAATATATTTTTTTTATATATAAATAACAAATTTTTCTTAAATATATACATGCATGTGTGTGTATTTATATATACAAAATAATTATACACAGTACACACACATATATTATTTAAACACAAACTTTTATTTTGGATGCGATTAATCGCGATTAATCTTTTGACAGCCCTAATTAAAATAGAAAAAATATCAAAATGAAATGAAAGCAGCTTTCTGGACCAAAAAAAAAAAAAATATATATATATATATAATTTTAGGGCTTCGAGGGAAGGATTTGTTAAAAAGTGCGAGGGAAGGATGAAGATTAAACTAAAGTGTGGATAAAGAGAGAGTCGTGCGACTGCTAGTCATCAGTGGAACATCTGACGTCTTCAAGAACGCTAATAATCCAGAGAGAAGGGACAGAGAAAAACCACTCGAGGGGGAAAACAAATATTTTTATTTAAGAAACAAAAGTGTGTATATAGAAGTGCAAGAATAATCAATCACTTAAAAACTATTGCTGAATATGAAACGAGTTTGGAGCCGAAAGATCTGCAGAGGGACGACTAAACCAAGAGAAGGTCTGAATCTGTACGATGATGAACGTCATTTCATCACAGTCTCATTCTTCAACATCTGCCCTCACACACACACACACACACACACTGTGCTCGTGAGAGTCGACCTTCACAGGCCACTGATGAATCACAGATACGGACACGTGTCACACGCCTCACCTGTGACAGTAATTCACTACAGTTCACAGAGGAAAAGAGGAAAGAGACCCAGTAAAGCCCGAATGGTCCCGCTTGAACAGGTTCCTCGTGACGCGGGCGTCTCGCGCTCGGCGACTGCAGTCTGAGGAAGAGGAATGTACCGGGGGAAGCGCTTCCCTTTGACCTCATTCATCTCACAGAGGTCAAGCGAAGCTAAACGAATGTCCCTTGATTGACACGGCAGGACCCGAGCGCAGTGGAGACTCCCGTCGGGTGGATCGTGGCGTTCAGAGCGTCTCTGCTGGATGGTCACTGGTTGGGTTTGGTCCCGCTGTCCTTCTCTTCGCCTGCCAATGACACACAGCAAAACAACATGTGCTGAGGAGCGGAGATCCTGTGGCCGTCGCTTCAATGGCTTAGACTGTGGTCGCATAAACTTAGTTTAAGCCTGTCGCTGCGTCCGAAATACTTTCCTACTTAATAGTTTACGAAAAACAGTAGGCTGAAATAACCTACCACTCCTGCCAAGGTAAGTGCGCATTTGATTGACACTTTACTATCCCATGAGGCCATAGGAGAGGGTATATGAGTGGCGGTGAACTGACGCTGGGAGGTCATGTGACAGTATCAACATGGCGGATGTAGTACTAGCACTGTTGTATGTGTGCTATTTCTTGTCATTTGATTACCGGTATTTGTTCTTATTCTATCACTGACAGTTGTCTCTAACAATACTTGAAATTTATATGAGTAGTAGTTGTTACTTGTAGTTGTAACTGTCACAACCATATTTCTTAAGGTCATGGATACAAAAAAAAAAGACAAGAAGACTATAACTAGGCCTATTTTATATATTTATTACTCTTTGTGGTGGTGCCAGTAAAAAAGTAAAAACAGTCGTTAGGCCGTATGTCCACCAAAGCGTGTTTTCACGCGGCTGGCGTGTTTAGTCAATTGTTTTCAAAGCGAGCGCCGCGTTTTTAAAACGCCATGAGCGTAACGAGGCGCTGAGCGTTCGCCGTTTTTCACAGGTCGCCGAGAGTTGAAGAATGTTCAACTTTGGGTAAAACGCAGCGCTCATCACTAGGCGCGTTTCCATTACAGATGTGCGCAAAACTTTTGCGTTTTTTTTCTAAATATCGATAAAAAACTATTGCGAAATGACGGCATTTCAATTAACCGATGTTATGCGACTAAAACGTAATTTTTTTTCTCTCGCGATTAGTCATTCCAAAAATCAGTTTTTGCGAAATTGACGTGTTTCCGTTGAGCATATTTTCAATTCGCAATTTCAATTTGCGCAATTTAAAGGGTAATGGAAATACGGCTACTGTCACTTTTTACCCAACCGTCCAATCACAGTGGAGGAGGGGCGGGACTAATACCACATCGACCAACCGCCACATTCTGCTTGTACAACGTCAACAGACGACAACAACAAGCATAATAACGAAACAACATAATTTAAAACAAGAGCCAGAGAAAATACACTGTATGGACATTTTTAATATAGAATCAACACAGAAACAAAATATGTGTGAAATGAGATACTAGTAACACTTTTGCGGATATTCCGTATCATTACTAGCAAAGCGTCTCAATTGAAAAAATAACGCAACGCTGCCAAAACGCTCTCAAGCGCATACAGCTAGGCGTTTTCATCTGGCTTTGGTGGACACACGGCCTTAATGTTTAGCCCTGGAAACCTTTAAAATAGCCTAACAGGAGCACTTTAAAGCATTAGTTCACTTCACAATTAAAATATCCTGTTAATTTACTCTCCTCCACGTCATCCAAGATGTTCATGTCTTTCTTTCTTCAATGGAAAAGATATGAAGGTTTTTGAGGAAAACATTCCAGGATGTTTCTCCATATAGTGTCTTCAATGGGGTCCAACGGGTCGAAGGTCCAGATGTGAGTTTCAGTGCAGCTTCAAAGTCTCGACACGATCCAGCCGAGGAATAAGAGTCTGATCTAGACAAACCAGCGGACATTTATAACAAAATAAACATTTATATACTTTTAAACCACAAACACTCGTCTTGCACTAGCTGTGATGCGCCACACATTACGTACATTTGGACCTTCGACCCGTTGGACCCCATTGAAGTCACTATATTGAGAAAAATCCTGGAATGTTTTCCTTAAAATCCTTAATTTCTTTTCCACTGAAGAAAGAAAAACATGAACATCTTGGATGACGTGGGGGGATTATTAAATTCTTAGGAAATTTTAATTCTGTGGTGAACTACTACAAATGGGCCGAAACCCCCTGATTCAGATCAGAACTGCTTCGGTGTGGATCATCCCTAAACGAGGTCCTGAGACAAACACTCCAGACGAGCTGGGTGTGAAAACGCCCTCAGACTGATAACCCCTTACACAGCTAGCTGGATAAACTAGATCTGGATCCCTCACATGACCTGAGGGACTGGTCTGGTGTCTTTAGCTCTGCTGTTGAGAGATGTGTAAAGCAGGAGTATTGGATGACTGAGGGACTCTTACCGGTGGTGTTGCTGGCGTTCTGCTGCTGCCTGTGAGGAGATCACACCATCATCACTCTGATCTGATCATGTACGATCACAGTAACACGAGTGTGTGCCGGTGCGCTCACCTGTCGAAGTAGGCCTGTCTCCTCCTGCGCAGCTCCTCTGCCGAGAGCGCCTCCTTCTCCATGCTTCCCGACTCATGAGACGAGCTCGCCGTCACAACCGCACCGGGGATTCTGGGATCAACGCCGCCTGCTGACATTACATTACAGTCACCATCAAACCGAAACTTGGTACAAATATACGCAATTTTTATTGATACACTGCAAAAAAAAGATTTTCTTTCTTAGTATTTTTGTCTTGATTCCAGTCCAAATGTCAAAAACAATTTATTAAGAAGCATTTACTATATGAGTAAAATGCCATAAGATATTAGGCCTATGTCTTGTTTTGTGGGGACGCGACTCAAGTGTGTTTTGCTAGTTTCAGCCCGACGCAGTTTTCATTTTCGCGTCCTGCGCCACAATGTTTAAATAACAAATGCATTTGCGCCGATCTGTGCGCCCACGAGCTGCTGGGCTGAGAACGAGGAGTGTGTTCAGACGCATTGTTGGACCGTTGCTATTTTGAGGAACTGAAATAGACTGAGCCATTGACCAACTGAAACCTGGTCTAAAGTCAATGGCGCAGTATTTTTTTATTTTTTTAAGTTAAAGGGCGCGTTAGTAATATGAGCCTATAGGCGGGTCCACAACGCGTGTACACTCTGCTTATTACACACACACGTACACCCAGCAGCACACAAACATGCCAAATATTAAAAATGAAAGGATCACAATGTAAAAGATTATTATTGTGAACATAAAGATATGGTGCAATCCGGTTTGTCTCGTAGATTATATGCTTGCGCTTTAATCTCTCTCACACACACACACAAACACACAAACACAAACAGCTTTAACCTCGCGCACGAGCAGATCCGTTTCCTCGCTAGAGAAGCGTTCAGTTTTTCTACTTGCAAATTCTGCCATGTAAATAGCGAATCCGCCATGGCACGAGCGCAACTGTCTTGCAAAGGGAATAGGAGATGAGACTCTGATTGGTTTATTGAACGTTATGCCCAAAACACACCCATTACTCATTAAGAGAATAGAGACAAAACACATAGAGAATAGGGATGACTCTTTTAGATCATGCACCGGGAGCGTCGACCATTTTTCCCGTCGTTAAACTAGCCCTAAAGTGCACTTGCCCATGAGCTTAAATTGTTAAAATAGGGCCCGATATGTACAGACGAGTGTGTGTCTCACCCTGCATGCTGAGCTGAATGGCCCTGCGCAGGTCGGCCTCCTCGTCCTCCACCTCCATGTGTTGTCTACTGAGAGCCAGAGCCTTCCTCAGCTCCTCCTCATCCTCGTCCAGCGGCGCTTCGTCCCCGGGGAGAGTGGTGTCTGACACCTGCGGCACTGACAACCTGATCCACAGCACACACTCGTCAGAGACACACACACTCAACGTGCAGACATCAGTGATCCACGGCTACGCATTACGTAAGGGATAATGTACATCCAGCCGGCTGTTATCTCAGAATAAACCCGACAGGGTGATCAGGATCAGGTGTTCATCAGCCTGAAGGGGTTTATTCTGAGATAACACACTCTCACACACACACACACACCTGAAGGGGTTTATTCTGAGATAACACACTCTCACACACACACACACACACCTGAAGGGGTTTATTCTGAGATAACACACACACACACACACACACACCTGAAGGGGTTTATTCTGAGATAACACACTCTCACACACACACACACACACCTGAAGGGGTTTATTCTGAGATAACACACTCTCACACACACACACACACACCTGAAGGGGTTTATTCTGAGATAACACACACACACACACACACACCTGAAGGGGTTTATTCTGAGATAACACACTCTCACACACACACACACACCTGAAGGGGTTTATTCTGAGATAACACACTCTCACACACACACACACCTGAAGGGGTTTATTCTGAGATAACACACACACACACCTGAAGGGGTTTATTCTGAGATAACACACTCTCACACACACACACCTGAAGGGGTTTATTCTGAGATAACACACACACACACACACACACACACACCTGAAGGGGTTTATTCTGAGATAACACACTCTCACACACACACACACACACACACACACACACACACACCTGAAGGGGGTTTATTCTGAGATAACAACCGGCTGGATGTACAGACCCTTTCCAAAACATTATAATATCATGGAAAAGTTTATTTATTTCCATAATTCCATTCAAAACGTTAAACTTCCATAGATTATAGATTCAGGGCCCACAACTTAAACGATTTCAAGTATTTAGTTGTTTATTTGTACATAATTTGGGCTTCCAGCTCATAAAACCCACGAAAACAGGATTTAAAAAATTAGAATATTACATGAAATCACACAGTAATTACACAGTGATACCATGGTCACTGAACCAGGTTTTGGTTCTTTTGGCAGTGAGGGCAGGTGCAAATCCTGCTGGAAAATGAAGGAAGCATGAAGTGCTCTGAAAGTGTCCTGGTAGACGGTTGCGTTGACTCTGGATTTAATAAAGCACAGTGGACCAAAGTCCTCTTTTCTGATGAGAGCAAATTTTGCATCTAATTTGGAAACCAAGGTCCCAGAGTCTGGAGGAAGAATGGAGAGGCACACAGTCCAAGAGGCTTGAAGTCCAGTGTGAAGTTTCCACAGTCTGTGTTGGTTTGGGGAGCCATGTCATCGGCTGGTGTTGGTCCACTGTGCTGTCCACTCAACGCAGCCGTCTACCAGGACATTTTCAGAGCACTTCATGCTTCCTTCAGCAGACAAGCATTATGGAGATGCTGACTTCATTTTCCAGCAGGATTTGCACCGGCCCTCACTGCCAAAAGAACCAAAACCTGGTTCAGTGACCATGGTATCACTGTGTAATTACTGTGTGATTTCATGTAATATTCTAATTTTTTTAAATCCTGTTTTCGTGGGTTTTATGAGCTGGAAGCCCAAATTATGTACAAATAAACAACGAAATACTTGAAATCGTTTAAGTTGTGGGCCCTGAATCTATAATCTATGGAAGTTTAACGTGTTGAATGGAATTATAAATAAACTTTTCCATGATATTAAAATTTTTTGGAAAGGGTCTGTACATTATCCCGCTTATTACACAACTACTTGCTACATAAATTAATAATTAGACATGAAATATTGATCTGAGTTGAAATATTTAATTAGATCTTTAAACGCAAAGCTTCGCGGAGAGAGCAGTTTCAGCGGCAAGATCAAACTAGACGGACATTTAAGAGATACGGTTTACAGTCATACAATAGTCACAAAATTACAGCATCTGACTTTGTATGAAACGAGAGAGCGAGTCCACGATACTGGATGGCATAATTAAATAACTGTACACAAAATATTGATTTGACTGAGTTTTAATATTTTATTAGCTCAAAACTTCAACGAAGAAAACCCGTTCCTAGCGAGTGTGTAGCGCTGCTGACTTCAGTGACCCGGATGAGCCCGTGTTTCTGTTCTCAGCGGCTGTTATCTGGGAATAATATACTGCAGGATGGAGCGATTGACCAATCAGAATCAAGCATTCCACTGAGCCGTGTAATAAATAATTATTAAAGTGCCCCTATTATATGCTATTTTAAAGGCTCCTAATTTTCTTTTAAATGTCTCCTACAACAGGTTAAATGCATCAAAGGTCAAAAACACTTTAATGTCCTCATAATCATCAGCTCTTTCCTCTCAGTGTCTGAAACGCTTCGATCGAGGATTCAGTCTCTCTAAACCCCGCCTCTCTGAGAGCTGCTCGGCTCTGATTGGTCAGAAAGCAAACGCTCATTATCATATCTGAATCTCAGCTCTTGATCTCAGTGAAACGAACAGTAACGATGGCGTTGGTGTTACCGTATCAACCTCATCAAAGTGGATTTGCTTTGTCAGCAGAAAACAGCGTCTTCTCGACATGAACAACACGAGCCAAACTCTTCCAGTCTCAGATACACTACAGTGTTTGAGGGCGGAGCTAAGAGACCAGAGGCTGGCATTATGCAAATTGGTTACAACCATACGCAGATTCATCAGGAAGTGAGACTGAATTACTGACGACTCGTTTCAGTTCAGAATCACTTCTTTTTTTTAGGAGACTAAAACTCCATTCATCTGCACTTTTATCTTTGCAGAGCTTTTACATTCACAAACAGCTCCATTACACACTGCAGGAGAGGGAATATCTGAAAACGCATAATGGGCCACTTTAACGCCGGTGGGTCTTTGCCTGCACGCCATGCACTGAAATCATTTGATGCACATCTAGCCGTGGATTAACCTTTATGCATTTAATCCTCATGCTATGATGAAATTATGACGTTTGTTTTGGGTGTAAAATAACTTTGCATGCACATTCATCACCAATAAGGAATAAATACAGTAGTCAACATTTGAAGTGGATCAAAAAAGTGAATCAAAGTTGTCCTAAAACAAGAACAGGTATTGTTTAAAATTCATGTATCACTCTGATGAGAGGTTTTGATCCACTTCAAAGGTTGATGACTGTAGTTTAGAGTGTTTCAGGCTTGTCATGTGACGAGAGTCAGCGCACCTCTGGGCCTCGTCTTCTCCGATCAGCTTCGGCCGCTGCTGTTGCTCCACTCGCATGATCCGCAAAATCTGATCCGCTTCACAGTCCGGCAGGTTTCCCCGGATCACAAATATGGAATAACCTGGAATATGGAATTTCCATGCATTATGCATGTGGACGCACCATGACGAGAGCTCATGTGATGCGCGGCCATGTACGAGCTTTACCTTCTTGCTGAAGCTGCGCTAAGAACAGGGCCAAGTATGTGTCTGATATGAGCTCCGGTCCGGTCAACAGCGAGTTCAGATTAAACCACTAGATCAAGAGAGAGAAACTCAACATCATCTCACACACAGTAGACACACACAGTGATCGTGATGCAATTCATACAACCCCAGTGGATGAATCTGTGTCTTCTCAAGCCAAAGATAGGTGTGTGTGAGAAAAACATCAACATTCTGTCAGATGAGCAATCCGAAGGGTGTTAGTTCTCGCACAAACTTCACAACGCACTTACATTTAAGTCAAGCTGAACTTATAAACATGCCTAAAACTGTTGGCTGGGAGTGATGATTTATAGCTAAAATAGTTTAATAATTTAAGTACATATCGTTTGGCTTCAGAGGACAGATTCATCCACTAGAATCGTGTGAATCACCGTGTGTGTGTGGTTTTTGAACAAGTGTCAAATGAGTGCCAGCCATTCACTTGCATTATATAGACTCAGAGATAGATTATTTTCCAGAAAATCTTTGATTGTGTTAAACTTAAGAAAGAAAGTCATATACCGTACAATACATTGAGAATTACATGAGGGGGAGTAAATGAAGAGAGAACTTTCATTTTTGGGTGAACTATTCCTTTAAATTATCAGGAAATTTTAATTCTGAAGTGAACTAATACCTTAAGCTCATAATCATAGTAAAACATGGTGTACGCCGATTTCAATAAACAAGCATGTAAACACTTTAATGGCATCTATTCCAGTGTGCATGTGCATTTCTGAAGTGCTGAAGAACTGAGTTCATGTTGACATGAATATAACGCAGTATGTTAATGGTCAAAAACATGGAAATGGATAATTGATTTAAAAAAATGATCTACTATCAAAAAAAGTGATAAATAGATCAATTAGAAAAATACAAAAAAAAGATAGATACAAAAGAACTGGCATGTGTGCTGAAAGAGCTTGACCAGAAGAGCCTTGGTAAAAATAACCACTATTTTTAGAAAATAATCAGAATGATGCAAACTGCATGTAAACACGAGTGTTTGCTCGTGTCATGTAAACATTTTACTGTGATTGAGTCCTGATTGGAAATAGTCACATGCAAACGTAGTGCTTGTTTTAGACGAAACACATACCTGCTGTCCCAGCTTACGCACCGTAAACCAGTGCTCCTTATAGTTACATATAAAGGCCTTCTCGTGTCTGAAAGCAAACATGAAGAGGATGAACGTCACTCAGCGGATAACGGTACGGATGCTGAAGCTGTCAGAAAGGCTTACATGGGATCGATCTGTAACTGCTGGTACTCTCTGCTGTTGAAGAGAACGATCTCCAAACCCCAAACCCCCAGCGCGTTACTGATGACCTGCAAGACACAGCACACCTGTACTCAGCGAGTGCTCATGGGACGTCTGAAACAGTCACACAGGGACAGCGGGACGTGATTGTGAAAGTGTCTCTACATGTAAAATAAGAGGGACTGAAGATGCACGATGAAAAGGAATCACAGAAGTACTGGGATAAAAGTTTATAGTTTGATATAAACACTGATGTCTGCAGTAGCGAACAAAATAGAGCAAATTACCTTTTAAAAGTAACTTGACACTTCAATTTGTCATCGAATCATTCGTTCAAGAGATTTGTTCAAAAATGCTGATTCATCCAGTAATGAAGCAAGTGAAGTCATTATGAGTGAGTCCTTGAAGCATTCATTCAAAAGATTCATTCAAAAATGCTGATTCATCCAGTAATGAAGCAAGTGAAGTCATTATGAGTGAGTTATTGAAGCATTCATTCAAAAGATTCATTCAAAAATGCTGATTCATCCAGTAATGAAGCAAGTGAAGTCATTGAGTGAGTCCTTGAAGCATTCATTCAAAAGATTCATTAAAAATGTTGATTCATCCAGTAATGAAGCAAGTGAAGTCATTATGAGTGAGTTATTGAAGCATTCATTCAAAAGATTCATTCAAAAATGCTGATTCATCCAGTAATGAAGCAAGTGAAGTCATTATGAGTGAGTTATTGAAGCATTCATTCAAAAGATTCATTCAAAAATGCTGATTCATCCAGTAATGAAGCAAGTGAAGTCATTATGAGTGAGTCCTTGAAGCATTCATTCAAAAGATTCATTCAAAAATGCTGATTCATCCAGTAATGAAGCAAAATAAGTCTTTATGTGCGAGTGATTGAAGCACTCACTTAAGAGATTTGTTAAAAAACACTGATTCATGCAGTAATTAAGCCAGTGGGAAGTCTTTATGAGTGAGTTATTGAATCATTAATTTAAATAAATTTTAAATATTCAGATTAATGAAACACTTTTATAAATAGACTACAGAAAATAACATTTAAATTGTGATTCTCAGTTTATCCAGAATCGTGCAGCTCTAAAAAGATTATGAAGACAAACTTTAGACAATCATGCACAAGAAGCCGAAGAACATGACTGAAGGAGGAGTGTGATGTGGTTTGATGCTCTCACTGTCAACACTACAACACTCTTACAAATAGAGGTTTTCACAGCAGTGATGCCAAAGAAGAACAGTTTTCGGTTCTTAAAGTCCCCTGTGGTGTAAATCCAGCTTTTAATGTAGTTTATGTGTCTATGTGGTGTTTTTAATCTGCTTTAAGACAAAGCATGTGTAAATTCATAAGTCGACTCCATTGCTGAGTATTTCCTCCTTAAAACTGCAGTGAACCAAAGACAGTCTCAAAAACACGCTTTGAAATCGCTGGTGTTTCTGACGTCACAAACTACCTTGTAACCAATCAGATCAACGTGTGATCGTCAACCAGTGGATCTCTGAGCTGAGTGAGTGAGTGGAGGCGGGGCTCATTTGCATATTCATAGAACCGCGCATACTAAATGAGGCAAGGGTGTCGAGTTACATTCAAGATATTTTAAGGTAGGATGACTTTTTTTTCAAGGAAAAAAACGTTATGTAATTTTGGTGATCAATGATGAGTTTTAAGGGATACAATTATTGACTACAGGGGGATTTCTAAAGAATCACTTTATTCTTAGTGTAAAGAACAATTTAATAATCTAAAGCACCTTTTTATACTATAAAGACCGTTTTGTGCAATCGAAAGATTCAAAGGATGTGAAATATCCTTCACTGAACCATCAATGCCACTAAAGAACCGTTATAAGAGTGCAGAAACTGCTGTATCGTGCCTCGGATGTGACTCACCTGAATGGAAAAGAAGCCGCTGTCATCCATGTTTCCCGACGGTTGCTGGAGAAGGCAGAACACACAGGTGTTAGGATTATAAGAGTGAGCTGTGAGCAGTGTGTGTGTGTGTGTGTGTGTGTGTGTGCGCACCTGTAGGAAGGTCCTGTACTCCTCCGTCTGCACTCCTCCCTCCGCCATGCGCATGCGCTCCTCCTCGTCCAGCTCGTGTGCGATCGACGACAGCTCCACCGGACTGAAGTACTCGCCCTGCAGGAGGTTATTCAAGCAGTGCTGCGCACACAGAGAGCCCTCTTGCTGAAACACACACACACACATATTACTGTCAGGGATTTTACATGCACATTCAGTCATTAAGCAGATGCCTTTGTCCAAAGCGACTTACAAACTTACAGCAAACGAGTCGTCATGAAGAGGCAAAAACAAAAACCAGTGCTCAAAATATGCTTAGAGTAGCACAGACCAGACAAGGCAGGATTACAGGAAAAAATAATAATATTAATAATAATAATAATAATATATCATACTTTACATGATATATACATATATATATATATATATATATATTACATGTAAAGTATGATCCTTCTCGTGTGAGTGACCCAATCCTCACACTTAAAAAACAGCTAGGCCTATATCATTTCATATATTATGACCCAATTAATACTGTGAAAGAATTATTATTATAAATTTGTAAAACATTTAGTTTCTGTTACATCACTGTGTTTTTTTTCTACTGACAGTACTGTACTGTTATGTTTAATTATTTATTTTTATCAAATGATTTTAATGAAACGTATTAATTGTTACATTTGTTTAAATCAAATTTCATGCATTTAAATCAACTTTTATTTTAATCTAAAAAAAAAAAAATCTTATTTTAACTGTATTTATTTTGACCTTTTACACTTTTGTTATTTTTTATTTATTTTAATCAAGTTTTATTTATTTGTTTAGCTTTATCAACTTTATATCAAATTGTATTTTCATTTATTTTTATTGTATTAATTTTTTATTAAATCAAATTGTAGCAATTTATTACACTACATTATTGAATTTTTCTACTCACTGTAGTACTGTACTGTTAGATGTTCTATTTATTTGTTTATTTTTATTAACTATTTTAATCACATATTAATTTATTATTTAAATCATTTTTTATTTTAATAAATGTATTTAATTACTTAGTTTTTATTTATTTTAATCGAGTTATTTTTAATTAGTTAGTTTTACTAAATGTAATTATTTTAATTTAAATCGATTTGTTTTTATCTTATTTATTTTAATAAAATGTACTAATTTATTATTCATTTATTTAAACACATTAATCAATTTATTTACTTAGTATATTATTTTTATTTGTACACTACTTTTCAGTTTTTATTTATTTTAATCAAGCTTTTTTTAATCAAATGTAATTATTTATTTGTTTTACATTTATTTTATTTTAATCAAATGTACAAATGTATTAATTTCAATTAATTTTTTTTATTTTTATTTTTTTACATTTATTTGTTAAATGTTTTATTAAATAACATTTTTAACAATTTATTTATCTAATCTGATATATTATTGAATTATTTAAATAAATAAAAATATATATTTTTTTTTAATTCGTGTTTTATTTTAATAACATTTATTTAGTTTGTTAAATTGATCTATTTTTACACTGTTTTTCTCTAAACTTTGCCCCGGACCGCAGTTTATAAACCCTGATTACTGTGACTCATTTACAGTGCTAACCAGAGTTATTGCAGTTCTTGGTCTTACAGTAAAGCTGTGACTTTAGAAATGAAAACCACTGAAAGCTCATTCCATAATAACTGATTATGCGTTTACTGTAGTAAAACTAAAGGACACGACATTCCCAGAATTACCCTGGAGAACAGCATTAGTCGCATGATATTTATTCAGAACCACGGTAACGGTGTATAATAACGTAAGTTACCATGGTAAATGTTAGTAAATGCAGTTACTGTGGTGTTTATAGAATCATAATCCGCGACATTAGCTTCACATGAGAGAGAGAATAATAAAAGCGGAACAATGACAGTAAACAAAACAACTCGAAGAATTTCAGCCCATTTCTGATCGTTGACAGTCGATAAAAGTCCATAAACGCTTCATATAAGCCCGTCTGAGCTCGTTCGTGTGAGAATAAGCTGAAACACGGACAAAGCTCTTATTTATGGGGTGGAGCACGTGTGTTAAATATAGATATCATTCATAAATATAATTCGCTAAAATGCGATTCTTACTTTTTCGTGGAAAATAGACTCCATGTTTGTGAAAGTGTGAATGACGGGACAGTCGGAAACAGCGACACGCCAAAACATGTCAAAATACAAGTCACCCATTATTCAACATTTGTTAACGATCTTTTTTTAAATTACATATTAAAAACTAGATAGATAGATAGATAGATAGATAGATAGATAGATAGATAGATAGATAGATAGATAGATAGATAGATAGATAGATAGATAGATAGATAGATAGATAGATAGATAGATAGATAGATATATTTATGTCTCTGATTTTCTGTTTTAGAGTAAACGTGTTTTGGATTTTTTTTTACAATTTTAAATTTAAAAGTAGTCTTTTTATTCATTTTTCATAACAATAAACAAACATTTATTTAGTTTCACATTTTTACAACTTTGTTTCACTTCAATAATCGTGGCAATAATCTTCGTAATAATAATCTTCTTTAAAAAGAACTCAAACTTCAGTCTGTGACCCAAAGCATTCCAGATTTACCACAGTTTAATTTGGAAATTTGAATTTTCAAGTCTACACTCAAAAAGTGATTAACAGCTAATAAATGGAAGTTAACTATTCCATAAATATAATTTAGTACCATAAAATCCCTTAAAACTATAAAATATTAAACAAAAAACACTATCGAACTAAAATATAACCTATTACATTTATTTCTTTAATTTAAAAAACAAAAATAAATCGGTAATTTTGACCCCTGCACATGCAGCACCAAAGAGTTCAGGGCTGAGTTTCCCGATAACGTTGTCTCTTAGCGCGCTACGAAGACTCTTAAGGTATAACTTAACTGAAGGTATACCATTTCTAGGTGTGTTCCCCGATCTATACATTAGGAAGCTGCTTAAGATATTCCTTCTTACGTGCGACGTTACCCGGTGCTGTCCGTGGCGATGGTGCTGAATTGGTTGATATCGATGGCTCGAGAATCAATTATTCTCTCGTGCAGGGGCTGTTTATGTGAGAAAGCGGTGATCTTTATAAAATAAGCACTTCATAAATAGTTGAAATTGCATTTATTAGGACTCATGGGATATTATAAAAAATAACCCAAACTATAATAGCCTTTAATAGCCTTGCCGACATATTTTAAAATTGTATCATATATTTCTGCCATAATAACCATTTAAATTATTTATGTGCTTTCTTCTCTTTCCTATTTTTGTTCGCTGAGATGGAGCTGTGATGAAATATTGTTCTTGTAAATACTTTACAGCATTTCAGTAATAAAAGTGTACATCACGTACGGTGCTCGGCAGTGATCAAAAAGGATTTAAGCAGTGGATTTTGAATCTCTTCTTGTAAACTCGGAGATGTGGATTCAGACGGCAATTAAATTCCCACACGACCTGTTTGTCAAAAAACAGTAGGTACTAATTTGGCCAGGGATTTTTACGCGGGTTGGGTGAGAAAAAACACTAATATTATGGATTCGGACGGCACTAAAATAACTGACTTACTGTACGAGCCCATGAGAAACAATATTAGCGTCCGAATAGGACTTAACTGACAGTAGCCTATGCTTTCACTGGCATTTAAAAGCGCTCTTTAATTAAAATAAATGTATAACATTTTATTATATATAATAATATAATTAAAATTCTATTAACAATCAGTGTAATGACAATTTTATTCTTTGCATGAAAACACTTGAATTAGCCTAATCGAACACTGTCTGTGTGTATTAAAACTTCAGAATTATATTCATATAGACCTGCAACAGTGATAAGGTAAAGCTAAGAGTGGTCCAGACCAACCTTCCGAAAGTATGACTTACAGAAGGTATACTTAACTAAGAACGTTTCGGGAAACACGTATTAACGATAAGGTACAGCTTAAGGTGTAACTTAAGAACGACGTAGCGTTAAGATGGTTTCGGGAAACCCAGCCCAGTATCTTTTGCCTATTTTGTATTTTGAATGAGTATCAAAGATATTAGCAACTTTTACTCTCTACTTGACTACATTTTTGACTAAGTATACTCTTTACTCCAATACATTTCTAAACACGTTACATTTTGCATGTCACTAGCTTTTTCTGCAGCAGTTTGTTTCTGCTATAAAGAAGTGATATCGCCATCTTGTGTGTGTTGCCTACAAGGCTCCTTCACGTGAATACGAGTGCATTAGTTCAGGTAGTTGCTAAATCACAGGTGTTTCATAGATGAGGACATGATGAGGCCAAAACCAGTGCAAGACTTGAGTATTTCTAGACAAATAAAAGGCTTGTGTCGATTGCATTTTTAAGGTGTTCAGTTTTATTTTGACTTTAGAAAATAAACACATGATTGCTCTCCTCACAAATCAACTGTTTCCCCCTGTATTCATTGTATCCCTTTAAACTAATCATTGATCACCAAAATGACATATTTAAAGTTTTTCCTTGAAAAAAAGTCATCCTGCCTTAGAATATCTTGAATGTAACTCGACACCCTTGCCTCATTTAGTATTCGCGGTTCTATGAATATGCAAATGAGCCCCGCCTCCACTCACTCACTCAGCTCAGCTGGTTACAAGGTAGTTTGTGACTTCAGAAACACCAGCGATTTCAAAGTGTGTTTTTGAGACTGTCTTTGGTTCACTGCAGTTTTAAGGAGAAAATACTCAGCAATGGAGTCGACTTATGAATTTACACCTGGTTTGTCTTAACATATTAAAAACACCACATAGACACATAAACTACATTAAAAGCTGGATTTTCACCACAGGGGGACTTTAACACAAATATCTATTTACTGTTTTGTTACAGAAACAAATGCATTAAAATGTTAATATATAATAGTATAGAGTTCTCTACACTCAAAAATGCTGCAAATGGCATAAATTTCAAACTAAATCATTCAGATCCTGACGACACTGATATTAGGCTGTTTAGCAACATGTAAATAAAACAATTATGAAACACAATAAAAACGAATGCAAAAAAGTATTGGTCAACACTGAAATTAAAGAATTATATAAAGATACAACATAAAAAATGACTCCAATATCAATGTGACTTTTTGCCTCAACTTTTTTCACCCTTTTATTAAAAATGTGCATCAATCAGTGTCTGATACGAGTGTACAAAGCATAAAAACACCTCAAGAGCAAGTCCCATAATTATATGATACAGTTTCAGAGTACAGAAAATGTAAACAAAACAACAGACTAAAATCTAAACACAAACTCCAGATAAGATACACACACGGAGAACAAAACCATATTTGCATATTTGGTTGTAGTTGCTTCAAAGACACGTGTAAGTCAGTCCGATGCGGAGGCAGAGCGAGAACACGGGAGCTGAGCTCAGAATAGTTCAACACAACATGCGCTTGCTCCGCGATATTTGGCAATGTAAACAAAATAAGCAAAGAACGATCAAGAAATACAACAGAAAGCAATAAGTTCAGTAGTTTTGACACGCGTGTACGCACAACAGTCGGACTCTGATATCATGTGAAATCACGGCACACAGCGTGTCTTTAGTTGCACATCTCCGCAGAAACAGGAGTGCGTATGAAGAGTATCGTCCCGTGACGCAGATAAACCGTGTTTTGGCTTCACATTCACACTTTAAAGTTTGCTTGTAAAAATCTCTGACTGAAATACATCAGTCATAATA
Source organism: Abramis brama (assembly GCA_022829085.1). Lineage (NCBI taxonomy): Eukaryota > Metazoa > Chordata > Actinopteri > Cypriniformes > Leuciscidae > Abramis > Abramis brama. The sequence continues at coordinate 32,852,784 of CM040785.1, forward strand.
ACAGATGTGCAACCGCAAAACATTAACACTGATATAGAGACACAAGGTTTCACAGACGAGGATTAAGCTGGTCTCAGACTAATGCATGTTTGAGCTGGTTTAAGTCCCCCGGTAATCAACTGTATCCCTTAAAATTCATCTTTGATCATTAAAATTACATTTAAACGTTTTTTTCCTAGAAAAGAATGTCTTCATGACTTAAAATAGCTTGAATGTAACTTGACACCCTTGCCTCATTTAGTATGCGTGGTTCTATGAATATGCAAATGAGCCCCGCCTCCACTCACTCGCTCAGCTCAGAGATCCACTGGTTGACGATCACACGTTGATCTGATTGGTTACAAGGTAGTTTGTGACGTCAGAAACACCAGCGATTTCAAAGCGTGTTTTTGAGACTGTCTTTGGTTCACTGCAGTTTTAAGGAGGAAATACTCAGCAATGCTGTCGACTTATGAATTTACACCACACAGACACATAAACAACATTAAAAGCTTGTTTTCCACCACAGGGAGACTCTCAAGATGCACACCAGTAATGTTTTTTTTTTTCTAAGGCACGATTATCTACTTAAATCTACTTAAATGTCCAGACTGAGGCCTAATCCTGACTTAATCTAAACCCTGTCTGTGAAACCAGGCCATAGAGTTTAACTCTTTCCCCGCCATTGACAGAATTTTCCGCCCATCCATGTTCTCACTGTTATACAGTAGGGGGCGCAATTACACATCATCTGAAAGAGTGCTGAATCTCCAGATCAAGACAAGCAATAAAAGCATTGCTGACGCACACTGTAAACTTTGACAAAAACTTGATTTTCTCAGCTTATTGTTCAAAATGTTGCTTTTTTTAATGAAACCCACATTGAAGTGTTGATAAAAAAAAGAATGCATGAAGCTAGAATAAAATGTTGAGCCTCTGCTCTTTCTTTTGATAGTTTGCATGTTCAGATTTTCATACAACAGAATATTCCGTGAAAACTTTGTGAAAATGATCAGAAACGCCGGTGGGGAAAGAGTTAACATTTTCATCTCTTTGACATAAAAGAGCTTCTTTGAAAACTAAATGTTCAATATAAAAGCATTCAGAGTAAACCCACGTCTCGAGGCCTGAACCCAACGGTTTATGACACGTTCCTTACATTCACCCTGGAGGACCGTCTGACGATTACCCTGCTGCTGTTCCCAGATGAAGCGTTCCCAGATCCCAGATTTGGCTTGACATTAGCAGCAGGATCGAGTCTTTGGCTGTTCGGTGATCTTGGCTTTAGCTCTAACACACAGGCACTGATAGCTAATGACTGAGGGATGCTGGGAGTCTCACTCTTCTTCATGGCTCTGACTGGCGTCTGCGCCGAGGCTCTGGATGGCCTTCCACAGCCTCTCGTTCTCCTTCAGCTGATCGCTGAACTGAAACCACAGACAGAACCGCGTTAGAGCTGCTCCCCACGCACTGCATGATGGGAAACGGCTATCTGACGACACAGCTCAACACTCATTGGTTTAAAGTAAACCACCGTGATGAATCGTTCTCTTCTAATATGATTGATTTTGTAACTTTGATATCATGTTTTAATGTGTATAAATTAAGTAGTTTTCCCAAACTCTCTGACAGTGCGATCTCTCCATGTGATCCAAAATCCCAAAACATGTCCATATATTGAACTAAAAATGAATGGAAAACACGTCTTTCAGATGGAATTAAATACCAAGTATTTTGGGTGTCTTGTTCATCATATTTATTTGTATATAAAAGCAAAAGAACTTAAAGTGCCCCTATTATATGCTATTTTAAAGATTTCTGATTTTCTTTTAAATGTCTCCTACAACAGGTTAAATGCATCAAAGGTCAAAAACACTTTAATGTCCTCATAATCTCCACTGCAGCATCAGCTCTTTCCTCTCAGTGTCTGAAACGCTTCGATCGAGGATTCAGTCTCTCTAAACCCCACCTCTCTGAGAGCTGCTCTGCTGTGATTGGTCAGATGGCTCAGTCTGCTGTGATTGGTCAGAAAGCAAACACTCATTATCATATCTGAATCTCAGCTCTTGATCACAGTGATACGAACAGTAACAATGGCGTGGGTTTTACCGTATCAACCTCATCAAAGTGGATTTGCTTTGTCAGCAGAAAACAGCGTCTTCTCGACATGAACAACACGAGCCAAACTCTTCCAGTCTCAGATACACTACAGTGTTTGAGGGCGGAGCTAAGAGACGCTGTTCAGCCAATCAAGACCACAGGCTGGCATTATGCAAAATTAGTTACAAACCTACGCAGGTTCAGCATGAAGTGAGACTGAATTACTGACGACTCGTTTCAGTTCAGAATCACTTCTTTCTTTTGAGAGACAAAAACTCCATTCATCTGCACTTTGATCTTGGCAGTCTTTCACATTCACAAACAGCTCCATTACACACTGCAGAAAAGGTCATATCCCAAAAGCATAATAGGGGCACTTTAAATTCCACGCAGTTCATTAGAAGCGCAGCGGACGAGCGTGAATCACGTGATGTCCTCTTCGATCTCGTGCTGTCGGTGTCTGATTCGCTCTGAGGAGAGAGAACGTCTCGGTTACGCATGTAACCCTCGTTCCCTGAAGGAGGGAACGGAGACATCACGTAGATTACGACGAATAGGAATCTCGCTAGAGAGGCCAATCTACTTTGAGTGTAACTAAATGAGGCAATGCACATTGGCATGCGATGATTGCATCAGCTGCGCTGCATCACTGCACGCGCATATAATGAGCAGCAAGTGCACTGCATCTTCAGGCTTTCCCTGAGGAGCCGAGCCGGTGACCAGGCTGTCCCAGCGGGAGACATACGTAACCGAGACATTCCCTTTCAGTCGGTCACTCTCGACGTCGCGTCGATGACTGACGAATAGGAATCCCTACCAATGCGCCACAGCTGATGACCCCATCCAGCGCCGTGTAAACCTCCTACTCCCTCTTACCTGATGGGACACGGCTTACACAGAGAAGTCCATCACTGCAGTTCCGGCGCAGTGAGACTTATTGGATAACACTGGGAAAGAGTGCCCTCTCCATTGGAAAAGGAACGCTGCGGAAGCCACATCCTTCCCTGAAGGAGTCATGTGGAGATAACACATAACCTCGTGGGGTTGTTTACATATGGAGTATTGGGGTGACACCAATCTCCTACGAGATGGGTTCTTCCCAAAGGGAAAGACACGGGCTTCCGTTTAGGAGCAACCGTGGAAAAATCAACATATGGGATCCTCGCAGGGTTACACATATGTCACCCAGCCTAGACCCGGTTCTCAAGGATTCAGCGGGATATCATTTAATGATCAATGGGATTGCACTAATCGTAATTACAGTTAGGGTCACTTTGTGACAACAATGTGCAATATCTTTACATAAAACTGTCAAGTTTCTGTATTGTAGTGTGTTACAACTATGGTGTCTTAATTATTGTCATTGTGTTGTCATGTGTGGATGCACAGTAAGGTTTGCTAATTAATTTCATTGTATAAAACATGCAATGACAATAAAAAGGAATTGAATTGATATAGGCCTGACGCCAGACGCTCCGCCATGTCCGGTGCCGAGGGTGATGGAGGACTCAACAGGTTTTTCTGGAGACATGAGCGCAACTGTAGGCAACAAGAGACGGGCCTCTCGGTGCTTCGACCCGTGTGAGGTGAGAACACAGGAGGAAAGCGGCTCTAGACGGAGGCTAGAGAATCTAGCGAACGTGTTGGATGTCGCCTAGCCCGCAGCTCTACAAATATCTGCTAGCGAGGCGCCACGTGCCAGGAGGATGCAACACTTCTTGTTGAGTGAGCTCGCAGCCTGAGCGGGCAAGGCACGCCCTCTACTTCATAAGCCAAGGCACTGGCGTCCACTATCCAGAGAGATGAAGAGCTGGTCTGAGGTCCTGAGGCTTTGAGTTCTGGGACAGAGCAAAGCCAGGGCTGGGTCTGCCTCCTCCAGGGGCAGCGCTTGCAGGTTCACCACCTGATCCCCGAAGGGAGTGGTAGGAACCTTGGGCACATAGCCAGACCGGGGTCTCAGGACAACATGGCCGTCACCCGGCCCGAACTCTAGGCACGATTCATTGACCGAAAGTGCCTGCAGGTCCCCTACCCTCTTGATGGAGGCCAATGCAACCAGTCAGGGTGCGGGTGCCATAGGGTGCCCTGTCTCTGAGAAAGAAGGTCCTTCCTCAGAGTAATGCGCCAGAGAGGGGCAGTCGCGAGGAGCATGAGTTCTGGGAACCAGGTCCAGTTGGGTCAGTAGGGCGCAACTAGCAAGACCTGGTCCTCTTCCTCGCTGGCTTGCACAGGGTCTGTGGCTCGCTGGGAGAAACACATATTTGCGAAGGCCCCGGGGCCAGCTGTGTGCCAGTGCATCCCTCGGGCAGGGAGAAAAACAACTGTCAGTGGTTGATCTCCGGAGAGGCACTCAGATCGACCTGTGCGGCTCCGAAACAACGCTAGATCAGCGGGACCACCTGGGGTGGAGTCGCCACTCTCCCGGGAGCCCAGCTCGGGAAAGCTCGTCGGCCACACAGCAGCACAGGGACCTGAATGGCCCGAAGCGACCTCAGGTGCTTCTGACTCCAGAGGAGGAGATGGCGGGCGAGCTGCGACAGGAGCGTAGACCACCTTGTCGGTTGATGTACGCCACGATCAGTGTTGTCCGTCCGAACAAGCACATCTTTGCCCTGTAGAGGCTCAGAGCAAGACACCTCGAGGTAGTGGACGTGACGTCGAGTGACCGACTGAAAGGGAACTGCACTTATCTGAGATTATTTCTCACAGCACTCGCTCTGAACTGACCTGCTTCTGTAACATCTGGATTTGAGCTTCCTGCCGGTTCACGGTTTCTCTGATCTGAAAAACACAACATGACTTCATTACACTCAATATTCAAATCAGCCAAACATTCTTTTTAAAATGACAATATTACTGGACATCCATGTTTTGTTCAAAAAGCAATGACACATGAGCATTTTCCAGCTGGCCTCAAACCCGCCGACTGTTTCCGGAAGGCTTCCCCTTTAAGACTTAAATGCCCACTGTATATATTTACCTTCTAAAATTAATATAAGAGCCATTCACTCTCTTTTTCTTACTATGCCGTATGTAATATATAATATCTTACTGGGACTGGAAAGCGAAAGTGATATGCTGGGAAAAATTATGAATTGAAAAATTCCCAGTTTACAAGTTGTAATTACGAGTTCTACAAGGACGTGAATGCTTTTTACGAGTCGTAATCTCGAGATTCCAGTAATGACAACATGGCATTAATGCACCTTTATTTAAGCATCTGTATATTTGATTAAAAGTAACAGGTCATGCGGTGTGAAGTTGGGCATCATGCGTACGTGTGCCAGCTCGACGCTCGCTCCGCAGCAGCTCTGATCGGATCGGGCCGTCTCCGCGCCGTTCATCTGCACGTAATCCACACATGCCGTCGGCTGCCGAACAAACACAACACAGCGGCTTGAGACACACAAACAAACACCAGTCGACTGCTGATAGTCTTTAAAGCATTAGTTCACTTCAGAATTAAAATATCCTGTTAATTTACTCTCCCCCACGTCATCCAATATGTTCATGTCTTTCTTTCTTCAGTGGAAAAGAAATGAAGGTTTTTGAGGAAAACACTCCAGGATGTTTCTCCATATAGTGTCTTCAATGGGGTCCAACGGGTCGAAGGTCCAGATGTGAGTTTCAGTGCAGCTTCAAAGTCTCGACACGATCCAGCCGAGGAATAAGAGTCTCATCCAGACAAACCAGCGGACATTTATAACAAAATAAACATTTATATACTTTTAAACCACAAATGCTGGTCTTGCACTAGCTGTGATGCGACACACATTACGTAATCAAGTTGAAAGGTCACGCGTGACGAAGGCGGAAGAACAGACCCAGCGTTTACAAAGAGAACGTGCAAAGACTAAGACAAACGCCATTCACAAAAAAATAAATAAAAGGTAAAGCAATGGTGTCGGACGATTTTGAAGTTGGAGGAGAAAATGAGAGTTTTTCACCCGACTCTACATTTCTGAACCGGAACACGCGTGACCTTTCAACCTGATTACATAATGTGTGTCGCATCACAGCTAGGAGCATTTGTGGTTAAAAAGTATATAAATGTTTTTTTTGTTATAAATGTCCGCTGGTTTGTCTGGATAAGACTCTTATTCCTCGGCTGGATCGTGTCGAGACTTTGAAGCTGCACTGAAACTCACATCTGGACCTTCGACCCGTTGGACCCCATTGAAGACACTATATGGAGAAACATCCTGGAATGTTTTCCTCAAAAACCTTCATTTCTTTTCCACTGAAGAAAGAAAGACATGAACATCTTGGATGACGTGGAGGAGAGTAAATTATCAAGAAGTTTTAATTCTGAAATTAACTAATGTTTTATTTCTTCCTGATTGGGTCAGCAGAGCGTTCAGTACCATCAGGCTCTTGGCTTTGAGCTGGTCCAGCTCCTCGTACGGCAGCGTGTTGCTCTCGGGGTAGGAGGACGGCAGCGGCTCGATGGAGTCTCGGGAGTCGTTCGGCAGGGGGATGAACTCTGCGTCCAGCAGCTCCTGCACTCACAACCACAGAGAAACACACTGCAAGCTTTATGAAGGAAGACTTTAAGACTAAGCAACGAAAATTGAAGGGTACAATATTTGTAGACATTGTAATGCCAGCTGAGGCTGTTTTCATGGCAAAATCTGTGTGGTTTATTTAATTCATATCTTTATTTTGCTTCTTCAGTAAATGTGTCTTGATTTAAAGGGGACATATCATGAAAATCTGACTTTTTCCGTGTGTAAGTGTTATAATCGGGTCCCCGGTGCTTCTAACAACCCAGAAAACATGAAAAGTAAAACCCAGTAACTTTGTTCTGGTGAGCCTTTCTCTGCAAGCATGTCAAAAAATAAGCCGATCAGATTTCGCTCCCCTTCTGACGTATGAAGAGGATCTTAATATAATATTACCGGCCCTTAATCTGCACGTTTACACACATCAACAACAGTGACCAGTTCTAACGCAATGGCCAAAGATCCAGCAAAGCCTGAAGCTGTTCTGTGGTTGAGCACAGACGAGCACTGAACACTATTGACCAGAACATGTCACCGCTGTCTTATAAAGACCTCAGGAACTGTGGACACTTGTGGAGAAGTTAAACATGATGATGAGATGATCAGTGTAACTCCACAACAACTACAGAAATGTCTCCACTAACATTCAGAAGCTCTTCCTGAGTCTCTCCGTAAGGCTGCACTCGCTACTGGTGATTCTGGGATTCTGGATGAGTAAGATTGGCCTGTCCTGTTATTGCCGGAGTTTCTGAAGCTCGCGTAAAGGCTCCGCCCTCTTCTAAAAGGAGGCGGAGCTAAAGCTCATTTGCATTTAAAGGGACACACACAAACAACGGCACGTTTTTGCTCACAACCAAAAAGGGGCAAATTTTACAAGCTATAATAAATGATCTGGGGATTTTGAGCTGAAATTTCACAGACACATTCTGGGGACACCAGAGATTTATATTACATCTTGTGAAAAGGGGCATAATATGTCACCTTGCTATTTCAGGGTATATGCAGGAATCATAGAGATGAATTTACTACCTTTTACTACCTTTTTTACCACCTCCACAATATTTTTTACTACCAACACGACATCAAGCAGCAGCCCTTTTTTTTGGGGGGGGGGGGGGGGGGGGGGGGGTTTATGCAAAGCACCACTTACTACTTACTATAAGGTATAAGTGTGACACTGTCACACCCATCATACATATTCGGTACACTGTTTAATTGTGATCATTAAGTATTGTCATTGTCAATTATGTTTTTTTGTAGTGTCGAGTTGAGTTTCAGTTGTCCTTATCTTAACCCTAGCCCTTGAGTTATCCTAACCATAGCCCTTAGCCCTAATAAGGTGAATAATAACCTTGGCACTTTGTCATTGCTATCAACTCCGACTCACTCAGGGCTCGACATTAAGCCTTTTCATGTGCTTGTCGTTTGGACAAGTAAATCTGTCATTCACTTGTCCGAGTAAAACAGTTGCTTGTCCGGAATTTTTTGGGTGTGTGTGTGTGTGTGTGCTGTAAATATAATTTATTCTGAAGAAATATCCTCATCTGTGTTCAGTCAGCTCTGATATATTTAAATCTGCATATTGTCATATCTGCACCTTTAAAGGGCATTCCCTATAAATTAAATTGGAATAGCCTAATAAGATATAGGGCTGTTGTTACCCTAGGTAGGGCTAATCAAATTAAATCATTTACACTGAAAATTTACAACTGCATTATATAATGTTATGAATATGAGATCGTTTTAAATATTTTTGAATATACAAATAAGAAACGTTGGAAAGAATGATACTTTTAAACATGAAAGTAAACCGCCAGTAGGAGGCGGCAGGCAACCGTCTTAATGAGCGAGTCATTGAGTCATTCATTCAAACGATTCGTTCAAACAACTGATTCATTCAAGAATGAGACATGTTTATGAATGGTTCATTGAATCGGCCAATTCGTACACAACGCTGAATCATTCAGTAATGAAACACGGTTGAGTGTTGCTGTGAGATGCGTTATGGTTCTGCTGTGATCTTTGTTTGGAACTATTTTTGCTGCTGAAACAGAACAAAAACAGTCAATATTGTGTCTAAAATGTAAGTGACTTAATTTGAACTGTTTATTGAACTGTTGCATCAAAAGCAATGTCACATTTTCAGTCGTGATGGTACTAGAAAACAGCACTCGTCGTGTGAGGTTGCTAAACTGTATCATATGTTAAAAATATTAAAACTCATTTTGAATTGTGGCACTGGCAGTATGTTGTTAACTGAGTTTACATTTGTTTGGACTTCTCCTCGAGAGGCTGCGCGAGCCTCAACAGCGCAACCTTGTTACCGTCAGTAATACTTATCCACTATCAATCGCAACTTACAATAAATATAATACAATCAGAATCATTCTCTCATTTTAGTGATTCCCTAGTTATTTTCTTGTTATTGACGTTTAATCAGGCTACTTGTCCCTTCAAAAAATCCACTTGTCCCGGACAAGCGTTAGTGTCGAGCCCGTCAGGTCCTGTTGTTAGCACCGTATATATGTTTAAATTATGCTAGATGTTAAAATATGGAGACACAAATATTAAGCAAAAAAATGGAAACTCATATTGAGGTGATGATGAAAAATTTACTACCAAGTCAAATTGCGTTTGTTACCTTTTACTACCTTTCAAGGGCCTTAATTTTGGTAGATTCTTTTTACTACCTTTTACTACCGCGCGGACACTGTATTTGCACTGAATAAGACACAAATACAGAGCAAGATTTTTTTTTTTTTTTGCAGTGCATGTAATGTTTATGCCATGACTTTATGAATTAAAGCTGTTCTGCTGTAATGAGTGTGTGTGAAGGCCGTGTTGTGTGCGGGTGGAGGCCCGGCTTCACCTTGCGCAGCCACGAGGGGCAGGAGCTCTGGCCGGTCCTGCTGTCGATGGAGAAGATGGGCGTCTGCAGACCCCGCTCCCCCAGATCCGCCTCCACGGTTCCTCCCAGCATGCCCTCACGCAGCTCTGAGTCTGTGGCCGAGCCCGTCTCCAGATCCACCGAGGAGGTCGAGCACTGGCCTGAGGACCGGCATGCTCAGTTACACACACAGATTACACACACGCTACACACGCTATATACAGACTACACAAACGCTATACACATGCTACACACACACGCTACACAAATGCTACACACGCTATATACAGACTACACAAACGCTATACACACGCTACACACACATGCTATACAATCGTTACACACACTACACACGCTCTACACAAGCACTACAAACACACTACATGCGCTCTACATGTCATACACGTGCTACACACACACACACACACACACACAAGACTTTTATTTCAGCTAGCTGCCAAAGCACTAAACCTGCGCAACACTTGCACTACACACACACACACACACACTACAAACTACACACACGTTGCACACACTACACACAGGCTAAAACTTTTTAATGTTAATTAAACAACAAAAGACAAGGAAATCACTCACAGCTCCAGATTGAATAGCTATTGTATTTATTTGTGCTCTTGCTTGTAGTTTGATTATTTGTTCTCATTTTCTTTATTTTTATTTTGACAGTAGTGCTCTTCTCCCTGAACACGGCACATACCGAACCGAACCAAAACCGTGACCCTAAAACCGTGACACAAACTGGACCAGAAATTTGAACCGTTACACTCCTACTACACATAAGCTACACACACGCTTACACACACACTAAACACAAACACACACATGCGCTGAACAAAAACAACACACGCGCCACACTACACAAACACACACTACACAGGCACTACACACACATTGCACACCACACACACTACACTTTTATTTCAGCTAGCTGTGAAGGCACTACACCGCTACACACACACGCTACAAAAGCACTGTACGTGCGCTACACAAAACTACATACACGCCGCACACACAGTAAACACGTGTTACACGCCACACACACATGCAGTACACACACACTACACTTTTATTTCGACTAGCTGCAGAGGAAACATTTATCTTTTACATTTAATTTAACTCGACACACTCAAATGACTAAAACTTAAATAAAAATGTATTAAAACTATATACAAAAAAAACTAATTCAAATGACAAAAAACTAATTTAATAAAACTTTAACAAATGAAAACAGAAAATATGATAATATTAATAAAACCTGTAACAGTATCTGAACGATACTAAAGCACCGCTGGCTCTCACACACGAACACTGAATAACAGGAGTATGTGATCTCACCGCTGCCGATGGACAGGCCGCTGCTGTTTGAGCGGATCGTTTTGGAGTTCAGGACCTTTTCTGTCAATAAACATGAACAGGAAGTTAAACTACAAACCTTCACTTAAAGAGGTGATTCACAGCTGCACAGATGGACGTTTAATACACACTCCCTTCCGCCAGAAACCTCAATACCCACAATGCACTGGTTGCCGCCAGGGTTTGAAATTAATGTTTTCACTCACCGGCCAATTTGGCTACTATATTTTTAAGTTACCGGCCATTCAGAACTTCTACTAGCCAAAAAATCAATTAAATTAAATAAACCAGATTAACTATGCACTAAATCTGCACAGATTAGGCTTAACGAACTTCCCCAGCAAAGTGAGGAAATATAATAAGTAACACGCCAAATCACTGCACTGCAAAAAATGCACTTTTCTTACTTAGAATTTAAACATCTTAAATCAAGATGCATTTACTAGATGAATAAGATTTTAGAATAAGCCATAAGATTTTATGTCTTGTTTTCCGGGGGAATTAATGCAAATTAAGTGAGTTTTTGCTTAAAACAAGCTAAATTATCTGCCAATGGGGTGAGACAATTGGCAGAACATTTTATTTCGATTAATTCCCCTGGAAAACAAGACATAAAATCTTATGGCATTCATCTAGTAAATGCATCTTGATTTAAGATTTTTGATATTTGGACTTTAAACAAGACAAAAACACTAAGAAAAGTGCATTTTTTTGCAGTGTAGCCAATTCGGCGTGTTAATTTGTAGCTTTAACTAAAGCCCTGGATCTGCCTTTCACATGTGATGCGTCATCCGGCGGACTTCAGCTGATAAACAAGCGTGAACAGAGAGTGTGTGAGGACGCACCCATGATGAGGATGGTGTGCCAGCCCCTGCAGGACAGATCCGGCACGTGGTGTAAGGAGCCGAAGATGGGCCGGGGCAGAGCCGGACACACCTCAGAGCCGAAGCCTTTATCAGGAGGCATCCCGAGCCGGCCGTTCCCTGCGTTCCCCCACGCGAAGATCTGGTTATCTGAGGGACACACACACACACACACACACACACACACACACACATCACACATCACTGCAGAGGAGGAGGAGGAGGACACTGAAGAAGAGCAGTGGAAGTCTGGGAAGAAAACTAATGCTTCTGCTGCTTCCTAGTCCAGACTGCACTGATAACAGGGTTATTATTGTTGACCAACACTAAATCTACTGTAAAGAACACTGAAGGTGATTGAAATAAAGGCTGCAATAAAATAACATTTTATTACAAACTAAAATAAACTAAAAAAAAAAAACGTTTTTTTTTTTGTTAAAGTAAATTTAAAAAATAAATGAAAGCTTAATAGTAATATTTTAAGTAATAGTTACACAAAAAAAATAATTGGAAAAAACAAAAGTTAAATGCACTAAAAATTAAATGAAAAGTTAAAAATAAATTCAAAATATTAATATAAGTACATAAATACTAAAATGATAGATGGACATTCATCAACCAATCTTTTTAAACGTGTGATGATGATGATGATGATGATGCTTCTCCTTCACTATCTGCTATAACGCATTCATTTAGATAAAAACACACTACACACACACACACACACACTACTAACACGCACCACATACACACACACATTACAAACACACTACACAAACACTACAAACACACTACACAAACACGCTACACAGAGGCTACAGACACACACACAGTCACAGACACAAGCTATAACACTACACACACACTAGACACATACTACAAACACGCTACACGCACATGAAAGCACACACACACACACACACACAATATACAAAACATTAAATAAATTGACTGTCAAAGAAATGAACACGCGAGGACAGTGTGTGTGTGTGTGCTCAGCTGATGTGCGGTCCTCACCCTCAGTGGCGGCGATGGTGAAGCCGTCTCCACACGACACCTTGCACACCGCCTTCCCCCCGAAGGCCCCCACCAGCACCTTCACCCCCTGGTGCTTCTTGAAGTCCTTGACCCCCAGCTGCCCGTACTTATTACAGCCGAAGGTCACCAGACGCCCTCGCTCTGCACAGGCAGGAACATTCACATTAGCAGACGCCTGTGTCCAAAGCGGCTTACAGATGAGGAATACAGCAAGAGTCGTCATGAAGAGGCCAAACAACACAAGAAGTGCTCAGAAAACACAGCTCAGACACTGCTTACAGCAGCACAGGCCCGACGAGCAGGACTACAGGACAAGGAAAGGGTTTATTTACATTTTTTATGGATAACACCATGAGACTGGGTTACGAGGCGGCGCACAGTGAGAGCGGTGTGTGTGTGTGTGAGACGCACAGTAAGAGCAGTGTGTGTGTGTGTGTGTGTGTGTGAGACGCACAGTAAGAGCAGTGTGTGTGTGTGTGTGTGTGAGATGCACAGTGAGAGCAGTGTTGCCAGATTGGGACGGTGATTTCCAGCCCAAAAGCTCACCAAAACCCGCCCACTACAAGAAAAAACCGCCCAAAATTTTACTGCCAAAATAATGTGCTATAATTTCATTACCATGTCATTCAAGGTTGATAAGCACAATTTGTATCTCCTTAAAACAAAATAACGATGATAAAATAAAAAATAAATAAATTTTCCAGGAAAACAGATCAAAACAGGGCAATAATTAAGGAGAATTAGCCAATATGACTAAAATGTCCAGGTGGACACTGTCAAAACGGCAATCAAGAAATGAACCGATGACTTTAACCCTCGTAAGTACACATTGCAGAACATAACATAATTTAGCAGTCAAAACGGATTCATCGTTGATTCAAACCTTTTGCAGCAGCTGTCAGGGTCGAGTAGAGTGCAGTCTGGATGGTGTAAAAGTTGCAGATGTCTGGTAGGCTGCCAACTCTCACGTATTGAGCGTGAGACTCGCGCAATTGACACTTTTCACATGCTCTCACGCCACACATCCATTTTCTCAGGCACAGAAAAATTGTGGAGCAAAGAGGTACTTTTAATATTAAACTAATTCTCAGCTCTTAGATTCCGTCAATTTTATTACGAAATTCAGACAAAAATACGTTTGGCGCTTGTAAATGTGACGTGACAGATCGCTGAGGCCTCAGTTCAAGTGCACGTGAACCGATCATCTGTTACTTTTTTTATTTAAAGATGAGGTAGGCTACAACTTACTGAAAGTATACATAATATCGGCCAATTAGTGTTTTTCAACCACGGAAAGAGTGGTTATATAACAGTGGTTATATAACAGCAGGAGAACAATTATGTCACATAACGTTACATTTACCTCAGGAAAGCCATTTAATGACCATGTTAATTGAATAGAAAAAATAGCTAGAGAGGAGATTTTGCTGAGCACTATATTACTTATTTATTATATTTTTACTTATGTCATTAAATAATTGTTATTATAACAAAAACTGCATTATATTTAATTTAATTTGTTATTTTTAACCTTTAATAATACCAGCAGATTGGGCCCTCTGTTTACAGCATTAGGTGAGATTTATTTTTTAAAATAAAATTTAAAATAAACATGTTCAACAAATTCAAAGTCAATATTGAATCAAAATCGGAATCAAATCACAAGAATGGAATTGAAATCTTGAATTTTTTGTCAAGCAATAATAAAAACTGTATCCTACCAGTCATTGTAGGCTACAATGTAAACAAAAGTTGGCAGCCCTGGGCTAGTGTGCACATGACCATGGCCAGGAGTCGTCCCATATTTGATTTCAATTCAAGTCATTCAACTGTGCTCTCCTCTCAGAGTTATATTCACCATCGAGTGATCTCCCTCCACATGTGTACGTTTTTAGAGTTGCTCACTATCTCACTCTTTACTGTAGATACAACTTAACTTACTGTATATAGTAGGCTATGTCACTTTGCTTAGCGATCACTTGACAGCTACAACTTCTCGCGCTCAATCGCGTCTGCCTGCGGATCGCTGATTGGCTAAAAGTGCGTGCTCGTCGGTGATGTCAACACTAACGCCAGCTGACTCTGCATGGGCGTGTGTACAGTAATGTCATGATGACTGATTTTATGGACTACATGCACACTTTAGTTTCGTTTTTTAACCAATTAGACTTTAAAATGTAGATGTTTGAAAACCGCCGAACTGACCCCAAACCAGCCCAAATTTTGACCACCTGCCCAAACCCTTTTTTACCCGCACAATCAAATTCAAAACCGCCCAATCTGGCAACACTGAGTGAGAGCGGTGTGTGTGTGTGAGACGCACAGTAAGAGCAGTGTGTGTGTGTGTGTGTGTGTGTGTGAGAGCAAACGCACCGTCTGTGGCGCCGGTGTGGGCCTTTCCCGGAGAGATGAAGATGATCTTGAAGCGCGAGAGCAGCCGGACCAGCGAGAGTGTGGTGGTGTACGGGATCCCCTGATAACTCTGCACACACACACACACACACACACACACAGCTCACAATCACAACACTACATCATCAACACACTCATTTACCAAAGTCGGTTTTACATTCTCACTCTTCTGGATTTTAACAGTTAAATCAAATGCAAAGTAACCAAAAAGCAAGTCTAATTAATTGAAAATGATCTTAAACAATTTAACAATTTATTACCATTTTGGTATACCCTTATGTATAATGCATTATAAAGGTATTCATTACATACATTATAATGCATTATATCTTTTCAGAAATAATTGTAACCAAAATTAAAATGCATTATGATATTTGCAGATTCTGAAATTGGTTGTTTATCATGTGTATTAATGTATTATACTGTGTTCAATGATTAGATAAGTATTATAACTGTAGTTAGAAGGTAAGTCATTATAAAGTGCATTACAAGGCATAATTAATGCATTAAAAAACTTTTATAATGCATTATACATAAAGGCTTTAAGTAAAGTTTTACCAAAATGTTCAGGGCCCCGTGAAATACGCTTGATTTTTACTCAAATTCTGTTTTATTCCAAATTGTGCGTTTTCCATTTTAATGGTTTAATTAGGTTTTAATAATCAAAAAGCATGTCGAATCAACTGAACTGATCAGATTTAACAACTTAATAAGATATTACAACAGGGCCTTATGACTTTTTTCTCCAAAAATTCTATTTTGAGTTTTAATTTTTTTGGATTTATGATTTTCATTCACATATAAACTGATCAATGATTATATGTGTGAATAAAAGCCTAAATTAAATTAAACCCGTTTATCATTTAAAGCGATCTTGGATTCATGTGGATTTGTTTTACTATCTCTTTGTGAAACAGAGTTTCAAATGTTACAGATACCTGCTGTTTTTTTATTTTATTAAAAAAATATTCGATATTATAATATTTTTTATTTGACAGCCCTAGTCCATATTGTGATTTGACTGAGTGTGCAGCTCTACTTTTGATTTAAACACACAAAATTTTATTTGTATGACTGTAAAGCGTGATTCGCTCCGTGTTTTCCGCCTGGCGTGAACCGTAGGGCCGCACTGATCTCGCTAGCAGAGCTGTGAATAATGATGGACATACTTCTCCCGAGTGGTTTTTGATCCCAGTGATGCCCAGATTCAGACCCAGCTTGTTGAGCTCGTTGTTCCCGCAGGCTAAAACCTTCCCAGAATCGGTGAGGAAGAAGGTGCCGTCGCTGCCGCAGAACACAGAGGTGATGATCCCACCTTTAGGAACCTCCACCTACCGTTAGTCAACACATTAGCCTACAGTGAGCCATACATTCACCACAGCATTCATGAATCTTTGTTAACACTCGTTAATAAAAACACAGCGGTTCACAGGGTTCGTACAGACACTGTAAAATAAAATTCCAGGACTTTCAAGGACTTTAGGCACTACTTTTTTGGGTTTTCAAGGACTACAATCAGGGATTTCACTTATCAAACAATATCTTTATTATCTTTCAAATTCTAAAAAAGGTAAACAGATAAATAAAAATATTCTAATAAAGTGCAGCACATGCAATGACTGTGGCAACTTTAACCATTTGACAAAGATGTCACTTTCCTTATTTAAACTGATTTTTTTTGTGCCATGAATATATGATTGACCTGAAGAATGAAAGCTGTATCACATACTTGGATATTTATATGAGCAATATCACACTCATAGCCATGCAAAATGTTTATGTATATATATATATATATATATCAGACAGGCTGCAGCGTTACTTTTGCATGAAACTATTGTGTATCATCGAAAAAATGTACACTAATTTCATACAAGTACTTTAAGTACCTTTCATAAATATGATTGTTTTCAAGGGTTTTCCAAGACTTACATTTCAAAAAGTCAATTTCAAGCACCTTGTACGAACCCTGTTAGCTAGTTCACGTCAGCTCAGGTTCATTAAATCATATTACCAGATACAACTCTTGATTTTAATAATGTATTAGTAAATGTTGAAGTGAACCTTAACTGAGATTTATAAATACTTGAGGTGTGTTTTTCATTGTTAGATCATGTTAATGAAGGATTCTTGATTCGAGGGCAATGGTGAAACATGAGTGAAGTTTCTCTCACTTGCATTGGAGAAGAGAAATCATCCTCGCAGTCCAAACCCAGTCGACCTGCGGAGGGAAACGCCGTCAGTGTCACTCAACAGCAGTGATGCCACAGGAAGCCAGTGCGGTCATGTGACTCACTCAACAGCACCAGAGCCCGTCTACGGAGAGCCTGGCCACTCCCTATTAAGTCCTATTGTACCGAATTGTGGTTGTAGTTCCACCAGAGCTCCACTGGGGGCGATCGCCCAGGAGTGCAGAATGAATGGGAGTCTATGGGGCTAGACGGCTAAATTTGTCTCTTTCATCCGATTGCCGTTGAGAAATCTCAGATTTGAATGTAGGTTTTGCAATTCAGTTCAATTTGGAGTTCAACATGGGTTATAGGTTGAAAGTTGAATGAACGAGTACTTATGTCCTTTCGATTTCTTACAGGTTGAGTTGTTGTTGCCCATAACACGCTAGCATTCTGCTAATGAACGCTGATTGGTCAGTGAAGGACTGATTACGACCAGTGATACCGCTTGATGGCATCGTGGCATCCGAAGCGGGACCAGAAACAAACAAAACAAAAACTCTTCTAGCACGTGTATTTACCTGTGTCGGCTGTGTTGTGTGTTTGCCTGTGTCGGCTGTGTTGTGTGTTTGCCTGTGTCGGCTGTGTTGTGTGTTTGCCTGTGTCGGCTGTGTCGTGCGTTTGCCTGTGTCGGCTGTGTCGTGCGTTTGCCTGTGTCGGCTGTGTCGTGCGTTTCCCTGTGTCGGCTGTGTCGTGCGTTTGCCTGTGTCGGCTGTGTCGTGCGTTTGCCTGTGTCGGCTGTGTCGTGCGTTTGCCTGTGTCGGCTGTGTCGTGCGTTTGCCTGTGTCGGCTGTGTCGTGCGTTTGCCTGTGTCGGCTGTGTCGTGCGTTTGCCTGTGTCGGCTGTGTCGTGCGTTTGCCTGTGTCGGCTGTGTCGTGCGTTTGCCTGTGTCGGCTGTGTCGTGCGTTTGCCTGTGTCGGCTGTGTCGTGCGTTTGCCTGTGTCGGCTGTGTCGTGCGTTTGCCTGTGTCGGCTGTGTCGTGCGTTTGCCTGTGTCGGCTGTGTCGTGCGTTTGCCTGTGTCGGCTGTGTCGTGCGTTTGCCTGTGTCGGCTGTGTCGTGCGTTTGCCTGTGTCGGCTGTGTCGTGCGTTTGCCTGTGTCGGCTGTGTCGTGCGTTTGCCTGTGTCGGCTGTGTTGTGCGTTTGCCTGTGTCATCTGTGTTGTGCGTTTACCTGTGTCGGCTGTGTTGTGCGTTTGCCTGTGTCGGCTGTGTTGTGCGTTTGCCTGTGTCGGCTGTGTTGTGCGTTTGCCTGTGTCGGCTGTGTTGTGCGTTTGCCTGTGTCGGCTGTGTCGTGCGTTTGCCTGTGTCGGCTGTGTCGTGCGTTTGCCTGTGTCGGCTGTGTCGTGCGTTTGCCTGTGTCGGCTGTGTCGTGTGTTTGCCTGTGTCAGCTGTGTTGTGCGTTTGCCTGTGTCAGCTGTGTTGTTGATTCCTCGAGAGAAAAGAAAGTGCAGAGCGCGAAAGCACCAAAGCGACTGAAGGATTGCCGTAAAGCAGTATCTCTGGTCGTATGATGTGTATGACGTCATTAACATTTTAAAAGACTTTTTAAAGCAAATAAGTGACTCTAAAAAATCTAACACCCAGCAATGTGTAATTTCTTTGCATCTCCTTTCGAATACAACATTCAAATTACTGGAAAAAAAATTATATCCTGAGAAACGTGGATTTTTATTTGTATAGCGCCATAGACCTCCATTCATCCTGCACTCGTCCTGTGAGCGCCCTCATGTGGAGCCAGAGTGGAACTGCGACCAGTTCAGAAGCCGGAAGTGTACTGAGAGTGGAAGCTCTCCCCTTATTTGACACTCTCTGACAGCAGTGATGTCACAGGAAGTCAGTGCGGTCATGTGATGCGCTCACCGTGCTCTCCGCAGCCCCAGGAGTAGATGTCCCCGCTCTGGGTCAGCGCCACCACGTGATTGTCCCCGCAGGACACCTGTCTGACGGGCCGCTCCTGGAAGAACTCCAGCAGCACCGGTTCCAGCACCTCCATGCCGTGCTCGTTCTCCACACCCAGGCAGCCGTAGTAGTCCGAGCCGAACATGTACATCTGGTCCTCGTCTGGCAGAGGAACGTGAGAGAGCACACGTGTGTCATTACTGGACAAAGAACCCACGTGAACCACACGGCACACGCTCCTCCCAGTGTCTCTACAAACAATTCATTTCTATTTTGTATTTGATTTGATTATATTTAGGCAACTATTGTAATTGTTGCCGTTCTTATTATTCTTCCCTTCCTTCCGCTCTGGAAGTCTATGGCAGCCAGAGCCGATCAGCCCTATACGCTCACACACACACTACACAAGCTGCGGAGGCCCCGGAAAATACTCCAGGTGTGTTTGCGGTGGTCTGAGATGTCAGGGAGTGTGTGTTGCGCTGGTCTGAGATGTCAGGGAGTGTGTGTTGCGCTGGTCTGAGATGTCAGGGAGTGTGTGTGTCAGGGAGTGTGTGTTGCGCTGGTCTGAGATGTCAGGGAGTGTGTGTTGCGCTGGTCTGAGATGTCAGGGAGTGTGTGTTGCGCTGGTCTGAGATGTCAGGGAGTGTGTGTTGCGCTGGTCTGAGATGTCAGGGAGTGTGTGTTGCAGTGGTCTGAGATGTCAGGGAGTGTGTGTTGCGCTGGTCTGAGATGTCAGGGAGTGTGTGTTGCGCTCACCGGTGACGCAGGCGGTGAAGTCGGCCCCGCAGGACACCTGTCGGATGGCTTTACCCTGCAGACGCTCCACGCGCCGGGGCTGGCGGTACGAGGCCTGGTCTCCGTGACCCAGCTGACCCACCATCTTCGCTCCTCCCTGAACGCTCTGCACACACACACACACACACACACAGGAGATCAGATCCCAACACTCTTCGTTACCAGCACTAAACAGGCCGTCAATCTGTTTCTTGGTTTTGTTTTCATTTCTACTTTATTCTGCTCTGCTTTTTATCTCTATTTTATTTAATTGTTTTCTTTATTTTGAATGAATGGGATCGGGACTCAAACCAGTGTTATTTCAGTATCATTGAAATACTATTATAGTTTTTATAAATAGTTAAATTCGTTTTTTTTTTCTTCAATTGTTAATATGTCTATATAGTTTTTATGTTTAGTTATTTTAGTACATCAAGTTAAAATACATGAACTTGCTAGAAAAAATAAGTCATTTTTACATAGTTTACATTTTATTTCAGTTAACGTTTGTTTTGCTTTTTAAAGAATTTTTTAATAGTTTTAGTTTACTACAATACTACATGAAGTAGGAGTAGGTTACTATAACTATAATACTCAGAGATATTTAGTTTCACTTGCTAATAAGCAGTAAAAAATGTTTATAAAAATACAAAAAAATTCGCAAAATTACAGTAAATACTCCAGTCAGTCACACAGAGCGGCGAAAGTGCTTAACCCTTAATGCATGAATGTTTCGTCAATCATTATTGCATATTCATGTCTTTAGCGACCCGGATCTATCGATATCGAACACGGATCATGAACTACAACTGATGCAACAGTATAAAACTCTCCTGATATTTTAATGAAGGCATGAATGCAATTACAACGCCATATATAATGTTATGAGATAATGTTAGAATAAAGTCAGAATATGTTACAATAAAAATGTTCAATAGAGAAATATGAAATGATGGTAAAAACGAAGTGATACTTTAGTTTAAAGCGTTAAAAAGCATAACTAAAACCGCCAGTAGGTGGCGTTAAGTCACTGTCTGGAGTGAGTCACTCCACGTGTTAATTAATGAATGAATTAAGTAATTGGCTGCATTTATGAAGGATTTATTGAATCATTGACTCTCATGATTAGTTCAAAGCCGCAGATTCGTTCACAAACACTGGTGTTCTGCTACAATACTGTTTAAAATATACGTCACTTAATATTAGCTTTTTGTTTGTAGAACTGTTGCATAAAATCAATGTCGAGTAGATATTCGGGGAAAAATTGCATTCTCGCTAGAGTAACATAATCAACATTAAAAACAATATCAACTCACACAGGATATGTTTCTGTATCTGTAGAGTTTGGGTCTTTAATCTATGCACAGTCTGTGTCTATACGTGTTCTTCATGCTAGTAGTGCTAAATCCCCACTCGTACAGGGGTATACTGTGGAGAACGGCAGTAATGCAGCGTGATTTGCTAAGGCATCATATCTGCACACAACAGGTCACATGTGCTCGTGTGGATGCAGTGAGTATTACAGCAAAAGATGAGGTCATTTGATTGGATGTCAAGCATTTACGGCATATTACCTGTTAGAAATACATGCTCAGTTTTAATGTTATTCTAAGAATTAAATGAACAGCAGAACCAGAAACACCAGCGATTTCAAAGCGTGTTTTTGAGACTGTCTTTGGTTCACTGCAGTTTTAAGGAGGAAATACTCAGCAATGGAGTCGACTTATGAATTTACACATGGTTTGTCTTAAAGCATATTAAAAACACCACATAGACACATAAACAACATTAAACGCTGGATTTTCACCACAGGGGGACTTATCCTAACCGCTTCTTAATTTGAACCCTAGTCAGTTTGGGAAACTCTAATCAGCACCTCAGGTCCAGTTATTTATGTATTTGATCATCAGGCATTATGATGAACTAAAGCGCACAGAAATGGACCAGGGCGATTATCAGCGCTGGTTTAGAGGATGCTTACGGCCCAGGTGTACAGCTCCTTCTCGACAGTGACCACTGCGAAGTGTGTTTCTCCGGCGCAGACGTGCTGAGCGCTGCTGCCGCCCTTAAACATGTCCAGCTTCTGCGGGGTGAACTTCCCCCCGCCCCAGAAATACACCTCTCGCGAGCGGGTCGTCACCACCGCCACCGACGTCTCCGTCGCCGTGCTCAGCCTGGGGCCACACACACTCACAGTCAATCAGTTCACATGAGGAGAGCGACAGAAGCAGTGAAACAAGAGGACAACAGTGTGTACGTGCTGTGACCCTTCCCAGTTCAGTCTAACGCATAACACACGACACACACAGCAGGACTGCAGAGAGAGCAAAGGCTGCTGGGAATGAGGCGTCACTCACTTGGGCTTCCTGATGGCGGAGTTCAGCGTCGCAACCCTCTCCTCCAGCTCTCTGAACACACACACACACACACACAACACACACAACATCCTCACTCACTGCACATCTCACAGCTCAACACACAATTACATTAAATACTAATTAAAGCAAATAAATACAATATAATATAATTAGAAAAATAAATAAATAGAGTAAACAAATAAAAATATAAAAAACAAAAATATAAAAATAAATATAAAAATTATAAATACAATACAAATAAAAACATAAAATATTAAAATACAAAAATAAAATAAATTAAACTAAATGAATACTACAATAAATCAACAAAAAATAGCTATAAATACAAATTTGTAATAAATTAAATTAATAAACAAAGTAAATTAATGAAATTAATACAAATTGAATGATTAAATATATAAATAAATAATTAAATAAATGTAAAATAAACAAACAAATTACTAAATAAAAAACAAATCACAACAAATAAATAAATAAATAAAAAACTGAATAAACAAAAAATATTAAAATACAATTTTTATTAATTCAATTAAACTAAATAAGTACAATAAAAAATAAAAAATACAATAAATAAACAAATAAATACAATAAATAAATAATTAAAATAAAAATTAAATAAATGTAATTTAATTCATAAAATGTATGAAATTAATAAATTAATAAATTAACGAAATTAATAAAAAATTAATAACTAAATAAAATAATTTAAATACAATTCATATAATAAATAAAATAAAAATGTAAATAAATGTAAAATAAATAGACAAACAAAATAATAAATAAAATAATAAACGTTTAATATTTAACCTTTGGGAATAATAGTAATGCCGAGAAACTCCTCAAAAGAGAGTCCCGGATGCGAGGGTAAATGTGTTTAAAGAGTGAAATGTGCGCTGGATCGACTCACGCTCGGACTCGAGAGATCACGGGCCGCTCTAAAATCTGCTCCGCCGTCGGCCTCTTCTCAGGGTCCTTTAACACACACACACACACACACACACACATCATGACATCACACAGGCATGATTGACAGGCACAGTGAGCCGTCGCACTTTCAGCTACCTGATCTAAACACTCGTACACCATCTTGATGAGGTCAGACGTGTAGATGTCCGAGTTGATCTCCATCGTCCAGTTGCCCTGCACGATCTTCACACACAGGTTCAGGGCATTCTGGGAAACACATCAGCACATGTGGTTGAGTGGTTTCCAGTCTAACGGAGGAGAATGAGTGAATGTTTCGGGCGATTACCGTGGCCTCAAAGGTCCTGGTGAGGGTCAGCAGCTCGAATAACACACACCCCATGGCCCAGATGTCGGACTTAAAGTTGTACTTTACTCCCTGACACAGCTCAGGAGACATGTAGTATGGAGTCCCCACACACTAGTGGACAGAAGACATCAGAAGAAGAAGAAACACTTCATATTTGACTATTCATGTCCTCATTTATTATTCATTATTGCACTGTTTTTATTCCTGCATTGTCTATTCTAGTTGTGCTATTTATTGACGAAGCTGCTGAGACATACACTCTAGTTTCTCATGTTTTATTGGTTAATGTTTCTATCCTGTGTTTTGACCGGGACCTTAATACTTCATTTTTCCTTCATGTAAAGATGTGTATGGAATGACAATAAAAGACCCGTGAACCTTGAAGAAGTATCTGTCATTGTTAGTTAATGTTAACAAATGAAACATTATTGTAAAGTGTCAACCATAAAATATTTCACTTTTTTACTGTTTTATTTAGACTGTTTCTATATTAAAATTATGGATGCATTTTAATTTAGCATTTTAATGACTTAATATTTAACCCTAACTGTTTTTTGTTTTGTTTTTACCCTACACTGCAAAAACTCAAATCTAAGAAAGTTAAAAAATATATATTTCTAGAAAATATGTCTTGTTTTTTATGCTATAAAAGATAAAAGGTCTTTTAAAATATTGCACACTAGACTATAAACCTTTATTTAAGAAAATTGGTGTTAATTTTAGCTCATTTTGAGGAAGATTTGACCAGAAACAAGTGAAAGTAAAGTGCAAGTTGTGGTGCATGTTGTTGTGCTTTTTTTAAGAATAATATCACCCCTAAAAATGATAATTTCAAGAATCTTAATTAAGAAAGGTCAAATCTTTCTTTTTTGTTACACTGCAAAAAAGTGTCCTTCTTGAAACAAGCAAGATGCACTTAAATCTAGGTAAAGTCATCTAAAACTTTACATTTTATTGTGATGTTTTAAGAATTTCCATCTATTTCAGGTTATTGTGTATCTTAAAAATGTTTAATAAAAACTGTATTTAAGGTTAAATATTCTAGTTAATGCAATATTCAATAAAATTACTTATTATTTAATGATTATAAAAAGTAAAAACTGCAGTTTTAAGCATGTTTGTCTAGTTTCAAGATCCAATAGCATTTATTAGTGACTGGATATTTATTCTATTTTGCTTGATTTTAGTTCACTTGGCCTATATTAAAGTGCATCATGCTTGTTTCAAGAAGGGCATTGTTTGCAGTGTGGAGAGTCTGGGAAACTCTAATCAACACCTCAGGTCAAATAAAGCACACAGAACTGGACCAGGGTTATTATTATAGTTCACTAAAACTACAACTACAACCATTACAAAAAATAAAAAACGCCTGTTACATGAAATAAAAGAAACTTAACTGAAATAAAATAAAATAAAATATATTAAAAAATATATATATTTTATTTCAGCTACTTAAGGCAACATTTTTAATAATAATAAATGACAAAAACAACATGAAATTGGAAAATATATAAAAATAAAAACATTTGAAATATTTGAAATATTAAAGGCGCACTATGCAGTTTCTGTTTTTTTCAAACAGCGCCCCCTAGAGTCGCTGTGGAGGACGTGTATTTAACGTTACTGTCGTAAATACCACTCACGCAGAGCCGTCTCTGCACTCTTCCGACCGCGCTTTCTCCGTTTTCTTCGTCGACTCTGCCATGATTCACGTCTGAAATGCGTGCTAGTGTCTTCCATTGAGGCTGCTTCATGTGTTGTTGATGTATGTGACGTCGTGCCGTAAAGCAAGTCGTGATTCTCGCGAGATTTGTCGGGATGCCACCTCTCAGACCTGCATTGCTGGTTTTGCCAGCGGCGCCGCCTCCCCCCACTTTGCTATCGGGATGATTCACTCTACTACGAGTTTGTTTACCATCGAAATGACTTCGAAGCTGTTATATTAAGGTACAAATCTTGCATAGTGTGCCTTCAATGCCAAGTTTGACGTTGTTTGGATGAGAAATGCAAAAGATATCGTTAAATATATCATTTTTAGAAGGTTGTATCGGTCAAAGAAGCCCCAAGAAGGTTGTGGTTTAAAAATAAACATTCTGACATAAACACTCTGTCAGCTACACTGTTTACTTCTGAATATTATAGTTTGGTTCCAAATCGTGATAAAAATAACATAAAAAATTCAAATCCAGATTTTGATTTTCAACGATTTATTATAAAAACGGATTATTTTTCCCCAAAAATGCAATAAATTCATGACACTTTTTTTTTTTTCAAAATGCAAATAATCCATTGAATCAATATAAAAGTTATTTTTTATCATATTGAAACTGTTGAAATCAGCCATTGCTAAGAAATATCTCCTGAACTTTTTTGACGGCGATCAGCTCACAAAAACTGATTTTGCACACACTTTGCACTGCTCCCTGAATCGCAACGCGCTTATTCATTTGTGGATGTTAACTGAATCTGTAAGTCAGCTATGCTGTTTACTTCTGAATATTATATTTCATTCTGGTGCGCTTAACGTTATCGCTACTGTGTAATAGTAGCCTATGCTATTCACCAACTAAACATATCCTTTTCAGTGTGTTCACAGCCTCTTTCACGGGCATCATTTGTAGTTGCCTATTCACAAACTGTTTGCTCAAGCATAGCGTTTTCACAGGCATTTTGCACTAGTAATAATAATATTATAATGACCCTGCATGATTGAGCAAACTCACAGTTTCAGCCATGGAATACTGCGAGTCCAGCTTCTTGGCCAGCCCATAATCACCCAGCTTGATCAGGTTGGTTTTAGTGAGGAAGATGTTCAGCGTTTTGATGTCCCTTCAAACACAAACACACACACACACACACTATTCACAGAGCTGTTAAACCCTGCTGTAATCAACATAATCAACTGATTATAATACAAAGTAGTTCTTTGTGACTAATTTAATTTTAGTTTTGATTTTGGCTTCCAACGACGAATATGAAAACTTTGGAATTTTAGATTCATGCATTCAATCTAAGAGTGACAGCAGCCTAATATACCTGCTGTGTCGTTAATGCTAATTAAACGACAGAAGACAAACAGAAAAATCACTCACGGTTCATGACTGAGTAGCTTTAATAAGAGTCTTTAAGAATAATTATAATCGTAATGCTTAAACGCACACTTCGGGTCTTTATCGACCCGGGACGTCATTCACTACCCTCAACCTCATTCATCAGTGAAATTTACACATCAAGTATTCGTCAATCTAGTCATTATAAACAATATAACTAGAAAAATAGAAGAACGTCTGTTTTCTAATGTTGTTTTTGTTATAAGCGTATAGGGTCGCTAGTACGGAAGAGGATTAGGGCCAAGCAATAATACAAAAATAAAACCATCTCGACATTAATTAAAGTCATAACAATGCGAGATTAAACTCGTTAAATTCCAAGAAAAAAAGTTGAAATACAATGTTCAGGCATGAAAACAGGTCAGGGGTAAAAAAGGTGAGAAGGATGCGGCATATATAGAGGTGAAAGAACCAATGGGCCGCTGATCTACGCGTTTCATCGGGTGTCAGAGAAAAAAAACTGTTTACTACTACTATTTATCACGCATTAAAAATGCCCCAAACCAGTCGTCTGTATGATAATCTGAAACAAGGACTGGTGGGCCGTTGTCCTGCTTCACTTCACAGATGCTGAGTGAAAGGAGAATTATAGAATGAAAGGATACTCATTTATATGACACTTTATTCATCAGGAGAACAGCTCGTTCAGCGCGTCATACGTCGTCCTTTCAGTTTCGGTTTTCAATGGATCAAGTTTTTTCACGTTCTCTCGATAAACCACCCCTTTCAATCCGATCGAAATTATTTGTAATAGAGCTGACACTTTGAGTTTTTAACGGGTTATGTTAAAGCCCTACTTGTTATTAATGTTTTTCTGAAATATCTCTAGTGAATGCATCATATCACCGTATTATTTATCGCCATGCGAGCCACAAATTAAAGCTTGGCGAGCCACATGAGGCTCGCGAGCCGCGCAATGAATAACACTGCACTGTTCCTGCTCGCTCAGCACTCACGGCGCCCGCTCGCGATATTATCTCGCCCACTTCTATGTCAAAATTAAAAATAATGACATTGGCAACATCGCTGTCTGTATCTGACAGGACAGTTAACATTGTAAGCTAACTTACCTCAGGCTTGCTTTCCGACGTGCGGTACTTTGTTCGGCAGTGTGTCCAGTTGTCAGACTCGCGGTGTAAAAGACTTTGAAAACATTTCTGCCCTAACGTTACTCTGACTCGTATTGGCTGTCATGTTCTGCACAAATCACGTAGGTGACCATTTTAGGTTTTAAAACTGAGGAGTTTTCATGCCTGAATGTCGTCTATAAATAAATTCTATTCGATATGTTCTATATTCTATTCAATATTCTTTTATCAAAATGTCCTCTAGTGGAAGCGTTTGGTACTGCAGCCGAACAACATCACACTGAAAGATCGAGATATCAACCTCAAATTTTGAGCACAACTTGTTTATATTTATAGCTTTGATTCTCTCAGAGTTTTAGAGTAAAACATGTTTTTGAAAATATATATTTCATCTAAATGTGTGTGTGTGTGTGTGTGTGTGTGTGTTTACCTGTGGAGGACGCCGGCTTTATGAATGTGCGCCACAGCTGCGGTGATCTGATATAAGTACCACACCACCACCTGTGGATAACAGAAGCTCAGGTGTAAAGCAGCTCTGAGCTCAGGGTGTGTAACTCGTGAACTCATGAGCTCAGTGTGTGAGTGTGTGTAACCGTAACTCACCTCCTCTTTGAACAGCGCTCCTTTCTGCTGGTTGATCTTGTCATAAAGGTTTCCACCTGTACACACACACATTCAGACCGTGTGAGTCACACATGAGTCTCTCTGATCGCTCGCGGGGTGTGTGTGAGTGAGTGAGTGTGTGTGAGTGAGTGTGTGCGAGTGAGAGTGTGCGACTGAGTGAGTGTGCGACTGAGTGAGTGTGTG
The DNA here is from genome assembly GCA_022829085.1 of Abramis brama. Taxonomy (NCBI): domain Eukaryota; kingdom Metazoa; phylum Chordata; class Actinopteri; order Cypriniformes; family Leuciscidae; genus Abramis; species Abramis brama. The sequence goes on from CM040785.1 coordinate 32,881,499, forward strand.
AGTGAGAGAGTGTGCGAGTGAGAGTGTGTATGAGTGAGTGAGTGTGCGAGTGAGAGTGTGTGTGAGAGTGAGTGTACGTGAGTGAGTGTGCAGTACCGTTGCAGTACTCCAGCTCGATCAGCAGTGTGTTCTTGTCCAAGAAGTGGTTGAAGTACGCGATGATGTTGTTGTGCTGAAGGATGGAGAGGATGCTGATCTCGTTCATTACATCTCTGCGCTTCTTATCCGAGAGACAGTTCAGGTCGATCTCCTTCCACACCACCAGAGAGTTATCCTGCACACCACCAGAGAGTTATGGCTCTGCTCTGGTCTAAGTCAGCCTCAAATACACTTTTATAGAAGTTGGAAATAAAACAAAGACTACAGTAGTACAAGAAAACAATATTTCAGTCTATTAAGTTTACTTATATTTTTTTCTAAAAATGAACATTATTTCAAATAAAATGCACATACCCATTTAAGAAATAATCATTATCGGTATTGTTAAAATACAAAAAAAAAGTATCTGTGTCGGTAAAATGAAACAAAAGTACCAGTATCGTAAAAATGCAACAAAAAGTATAGATGTAAAAATGCAACAAAAGTATCGGCATCATTAAAATGCAACAGAAGTATCAGTATCGTATAAATGCAACAAAAGAATTGATATTGTTAAAATGCAACTAAAGTATAGATATCGTTTAAATGCAAAAAAGTATAGATATCGTTAAAATGCAAAAAAGTATAGATATCGTTAAAATGCAACAAAAGTATAGATATCGTTAAAATGCAACAAAAGTTTTGATATCGTTAAAATGCAACAAAAGTTTTGAGATCGTTAAAATGCAACAAAAGTTTTGAGATCGTTAAAATGCAACAAAAGTTTTGATATCGTTAAAATGCAAAAAAGTATAGATATCGTTAAAATGCAAAAAAAGTTTTGATATGTTAAAATGCAACAAAAGTTTTGATATCATTAAAATGCAACAAAAGTTTTGATATCGTTAAAATGCAAAAAAGTATAGATATCGTTAAAATGCAAAAAAAGTTTTGATATCGTTAAAATGCAAAAAAAGTTTTGATATCGTTAAAATGCAACAAAAGTTTAGATATCGTTAAAATGCAACAAAAGTAGATACATTCAAAATGCAACAAAAGTATAGATATCGTTAAAATGCAACAAAAGTATCAGTATCATTAAAATGTAAGTAACAGTATTGTGTCATATTTAAAAAGTGTGTTATCGCCCCTCCCTCAGCTGCAGAGTGGGCGTGGCTGGAATTCCCAAATCGGAGCAGAATTGAGTGACGTGTGCTCTTGATTGCTGCGGAATCGGAGCAGATGATAGATATTAATAAATATCACTCATATTGAGAGCTGCTGACCTCAGTGCGCCTGTAGAGAGTCGCTTCCCCAAAGGCGCCCTTTCCCAGCACTCGAATGGGGATGTAATGCAGTTTCTCCTCTTCTCCAGCGAAAGTTCCAGATGTTGTCGATCTTCCACTGACTGATTCACATCCAGTCTCTGAGTTTAAAGAGGCGTAATGCCTCTCATACTCCTCCAGAGACATCTTACTCTCTCACAGTAACGCGTGTTTAATCTGGGCCTGCTTCAGTTCACCTCACAGATCCACTCAAATCACACACATCTGCACTGCTAAACTCGCGCGTAAACACACACCCTCTTCTTCGTCTTTAAGTTGCATTAGATTAAACTACTTTCCTCGTGCCCCGTTTCTTCTTTCCCTAACTGAACTACACAAGACAAAGTTGCTGTTGGGAGTCATTTCCGATAGGGAATCGATTCATTTGTTTGTTTTGAACAATCACATATATTTATAAAGCGAATCAAATGAATCTTTGAGAGTCGACACAGGAGACAAACAACAAGCGATGCAGGAACCGGAAGTGACCAGAATTCACGATACTCACGGACTTTTATTTCAAAATAGAGCGCCAGCATAAAATCAATAGATTTTTTTATTATTATTATAACAAATGTAATAAATATTAATTGAAATATTTCGATAAACAATAATAAAATAATTAAATTTGGTTAAAAAATAATAAAATAAAAATGTTGGCTTCACAAACTCGTCAAGAAAAAAGTTTCAAAGTTTTCTTCAACATCACATGTGTAATGGTTGTGATCAATTCAATGCGAACTCATGAATGACTCAATTCAGTTTCAGAACACTTTCATTATATATTTATTTCGTGGAGCTGCTATGATTTCTAGTCGCACTCACTCATATTTGATTGTACAATACTGCTTAATGACTGGCATTCAAAAGTTATTGAAGTTTAATTCATGTATTTTAATATTTACGTACATGTACATTCATATTTATTTCAATATTACATTGATTTTATTATATATTAATAAAACATTTTGTACAAAATATTAACTTAAATTTATATCCTTCTTTAAAAAAAATATATGAATACGAATCACATAAACTAAATAGTCCTTTTTCCAATAAGATTTATACAAAATGTTTTATTAACCTCTAGTTGTTGTTTTTTTACTCATTTAAAATTCTTCATTCGTAAAATGAAAAATATGTAAGGATTATTCAATTTGATGGAATTTTATTATTAATCGGAATGCGTAAATCTTGAAACAATACTTTCTTTGAGTGTGTTTTTGACGCGATGTCCTCTATATTGTGTTGATCTGTGTCGACGGCTGTACATCAGCTCTGTCCATATGCATTACTGTACTTCATAACCGCTGACGAGTTTCTCATAAACAATCATATTACAGCGAGTAAATGAGCTGTCAGAATATGATCTGATGAGCTGAGGCAAACATCACACTTTCTGACAGAGACAATCAAGATCACACAGGACCAACAAACTCATTACAGCTGACACACATATGCAAATCAATATAGCTGAAACTATAGATGTGTTATAGTTAATAACCTTTAGGATATCAGTAATCCTATAAAGCCTGCTGGATCATATTCTGATTCACACATTCATAATTCCTCTAATGATCAACATGATCTGTTAAACCTCGATCTCCTCAGTCCGTCTGTCTCTGACTGATAGTTTAGACTCTTTTATCCAGTAAAAGTCTTTCAGTATAATTGTACAAGCGTCCTCCTTCAGCTCGAGCTTCACGTCTTTCTGTGTCAAATCTGCCCTGATTTATCAAGGAAACGCAAGAATAACTTTGATATTGTTAGTAATATTTCAGCTGGACTGAAGCAGCTTCGCTTTACTTGATTATCATACATCATTTATTATCATAATCATGAGTATCAAATATGATCATCAGGCTTTTGAGGAAGGTTTATTTGTTCATCTCTCAATCATCATTATATTGCATTGCATTATATGATTTAAAACTACAGATTTGATCATAAAACTAAGCATTTAAATATCAGCTTACTAAGACATATTATTGGCAGATATTGATATTTATATGCATTTTATGTAAGAATCTGCTATACTGTTATAAAGATCTTATTGATTTACATCAATATATAGTAGGCTATATAGTATTATTTCATAATATTTAATAATCTTGCAGCTTAATGTGATATTTTCAGAGAGCAACATTGACAGCTTCCACATGAGGGCGACACACTCCACTGAATACTGACTGTACTCTAACACACACACACACACACACACACACACACACGTGAAGAAATGGGCGAAAGTTAAATTAAAGTTATAAAAGAAATGTAACATTAAAAATGCTTCTGTAATTTGTTCCTCATCATGTGTCTCAAACATCCTTCATAACTCAATTAGAGCATACATTTTTTTTATAATGAACCCAAAAATTAAAATTATATGAAATATTCAAATGAACTCGACTGCCAGTGATCGGCCTTCATGTGCGTCATTGGAAAAACCCAATCCCACACACAATATATATATATATATATATATGAAATAACTGTCTTCAGGTCCAAATATCTTTTTAAACTCGTTCTGAAATATGAACCAAAGCGAGATCATACATTATTAACCCTTACTGTCGCTATTCCAGAACATTTAAAGTCCCGCATGGATTCACTCTTCCATGTATATTTGTAGTTTATATATATATATATATATATATATATATATATATATATATATATATATATATATACACTCATATATAAAAATAAACAATATAAAAAACATATTTGTTTTTGTGCAAAAAGCTTTATTAACATTATAAGTGAACCTCAAGGAACATAGGCTAACATATAATATTAAAATAATAAACCTAAAATAATACTTTAAAAAATCCAAGACATGATCCCATTAAACTCTGAGGTCGTGTTGTTAAAAAATAAATAATGTTTTGAAAAAATTTTGGACCGATTTCCCCAACCAGCCTTAAACTACATGAAAGCATCAAGAAACGGTGAGTTTGACTGAATGGTGACGAGACGACCTTGAGGAACTGATCATGATGAACCTACAATAAGCATAACCATGGAAGATCATTATTTAATGTCTTTTGGAAGTTGCATTCACTTTTATGATGGACAGATGCACTTTTATGATGGACAGATGCACTTTTATGATGGACAGATGCACTTTTATGATGGATAGATGAACTTTTATGATGGACAGATGCACTTTTATCATGGACAGATGCACTTTTATCAAGGATTGATGCACTTTTATCATGGATAGATGCACTTTTATGATGAATAGATGCACTTTTATCATGGATAGATGCACTTTTATGATGATAGATGCACTTTTATGATGATAGATTCACTTTTATGATGATAGATGCACTTTTATGATGGATAGATGCACTTTTATGATGATAGATGCACTTTTATGATGGACAGATGCACTTTTATGATGATAGATTCACTTTTATGATGATAGATGCACTTTTATGATGATAGATGCACTTTTATGATGGACAGATGCACTTTTATGATGGACAGATGCACTTTAATGATGGACAGATGCACTTTTATGATGGACAGATGCACTTTAATGATGGACAGATGCACTTTTATGATGGACAGATGCACTTTTATGATGGACAGATGCACTTTTATCATGGATAGATGCACTTTTATGATGGACAGATGCACTTTAATGATGGACAGATGCACTTTTATGATGGATAGATGCACTTTTATGATGGATAGATGCACTTTAATGATGGACAGATGCACTTTAATGATGGACAGATGCACTTTTATGATGGACAGATGCACTTTTATGATGGACAGATGCACTTTAATGATGGACAGATGCACTTTTATGATGGACAGATGCACTTTAATGATGGACAGATGCACTTTTATGATGGACAGATGCACTTTTATGATGGACAGATGCACTTTTATCATGGATAGATGCACTTTTATGATGGACAGATGCACTTTAATGATGGACAGATGCACTTTTATGATGGATAGATGCACTTTTATGATGGATAGATGCACTTTAATGATGGACAGATGCACTTTAATGATGGACAGATGCACTTTTATGATGGACAGATGCACTTTTATGATGGACAGATGCACTTTAATGATGGACAGATGCACTTTTATCATGGATAGATGCACTTTTATGATGGACAGATGCACTTTAATGATGGACAGATGCACTTTTATCATGGATAGATGCACTTTTATGATGAATAGATGCACTTTTATCATGGATAGATGCACTTTTATGATGATAGATGCACTTTTATGATGATAGATTCACTTTTATGATGATAGATGCACTTTTATGATGGATAGATGCACTTTTATGATGATAGATGCACTTTTATGATGGATAGATGCACTTTAATGATGGACAGATGCACTTTTATCATGGATAGATGCACTTTAATGATGGACAGATGCACTTTTATCATGGACAGATGCACTTTTATCAAGGATTGATGCACTTTTATCATGGATAGATGCACTTTTATGATGAATAGATGCACTTTTATCATGGATAGATGCACTTTTATGATGATAGATGCACTTTTATGATGATAGATTCACTTTTATGATGATAGATGCACTTTTATGATGGATAGATGCACTTTTATGATGATAGATTCACTTTTATGATGGATAGATGCACTTTTATGATGGACAGATGCACTTTTATCAAGGATTGATGCACTTTTATCATGGATAGATGCACTTTTATGATGAATAGATGCACTTTTATCATGGATAGATGCACTTTTATGATGATAGATGCACTTTTATGATGATAGATTCACTTTTATGATGATAGATGCACTTTTATGATGGATAGATGCACTTTTATGATGGATAGATGCACTTTTATCATGGATAGATGCACTTTAATGATGGACAGATGCACTTTAATGATGGACAGATGCACTTTTATGATGGACAGATGCACTTTTATGATGGACAGATGCACTTTAATGATGGACAGATGCACTTTTATCATGGATAGATGCACTTTTATGATGGACAGATGCACTTTAATGATGGACAGATGCACTTTTATCATGGATAGATGCACTTTTATGATGAATAGATGCACTTTTATCATGGATAGATGCACTTTTATGATGATAGATGCACTTTTATGATGATAGATTCACTTTTATGATGATAGATGCACTTTTATGATGGATAGATGCACTTTTATGATGATAGATGCACTTTTATGATGGATAGATGCACTTTAATGATGGACAGATGCACTTTTATCATGGATAGATGCACTTTAATGATGGACAGATGCACTTTTATCATGGACAGATGCACTTTTATCAAGGATTGATGCACTTTTATCATGGATAGATGCACTTTTATGATGAATAGATGCACTTTTATCATGGATAGATGCACTTTTATGATGATAGATGCACTTTTATGATGATAGATTCACTTTTATGATGATAGATGCACTTTTATGATGGATAGATGCACTTTTATGATGATAGATTCACTTTTATGATGGATAGATGCACTTTTATGATGGACAGATGCACTTTTATCAAGGATTGATGCACTTTTATCATGGATAGATGCACTTTTATGATGAATAGATGCACTTTTATCATGGATAGATGCACTTTTATGATGATAGATGCACTTTTATGATGATAGATTCACTTTTATGATGATAGATGCACTTTTATGATGGATAGATGCACTTTTATGATGATAGATGCACTTTTATGATGGATAGATGCACTTTTATGATGGACAGATGCACTTTAATGATGGACAGATGCACTTTAATGATGGACAGATGCACTTTTATGATGGACAGATGCACTTTTATGATGGACAGATGCACTTTAATGATGGACAGATGCACTTTTATCATGGATAGATGCACTTTTATGATGGACAGATGCACTTTAATGATGGACAGATGCACTTTTATCATGGATAGATGCACTTTTATGATGGACAGATGCACTTTAATGATGGATAGATGCACTTTTATCATGGATAGATGCACTTTTATGATGGACAGATGCACTTTAATGATGGATAGATGCACTTTTATGATGATAGATGCACTTTTATGATGGACAGATGCACTTTTATGATGATAGATTCACTTTTATGATGATAGATGCACTTTTATGATGATAGATGCACTTTTATGATGGACAGATGCACTTTTATGATGGACAGATGCACTTTAATGATGGACAGATGCACTTTTATGATGGATAGATGCACTTTTATGATGGATAGATGCACTTTAATGATGGACAGATGCACTTTAATGATGGACAGATGCACTTTTATGATGGACAGATGCACTTTTATGATGGACAGATGCACTTTAATGATGGACAGATGCACTTTTATCATGGATAGATGCACTTTTATGATGGACAGATGCACTTTAATGATGGACAGATGCACTTTTATCATGGATAGATGCACTTTTATGATGGACAGATGCACTTTAATGATGGATAGATGCACTTTTATCATGGATAGATGCACTTTTATGATGGACAGATGCACTTTAATGATGGACAGATACACTTTTATCATGGATAGATGCACTTTTATGATGGACAGATGCACTTTAATGATGGACAGATGCACTTTAATGATGGACAGATGCACTTTTATGATGGACTGATGCACTTTTATGGACTTCGGAACAGAAACAGCCATTCACTGCCATTATAAGCTTGGAAGAGCCAGGACATTTTTTAATATAACTCTGATTGTATTCGTCTGAAAGAAGAATGTCATATACACCTAGGATGACTTGAGGGTGAGTAAATCATGGGCTAATTTTCATTTTTGGGTGAACTATCCCTTTAAAAACACACACTCATGCAGTGTATGAGAGCGGCACTGATTCCAGGTCTGGATCTGAGCAGGTTTGACTCCTCTACACACTGAGCCAGCAGGAGACGAGCAGGAGAACACGACCCGGCAGATCCTCAACCGGAACCAGCACCACAGCGGGACCAGATCCATCGAGACCAGATCCAGCGGGACCAGATCCATCGAGACCAGATCCATCAGGACCAGATCCATCAGGACCAAAACCATCAGGACCAGATCCGTTCAGACGCCGCTCCAGCCCTGCGGACACAACACACAGAGGTCAGAGGCCACGCTTCACACACGTCATCATAAGTGCTCGCTCAATTCTGCTCAACCCTTCCAGCACATTCCTGAAGTATTGACCCGCTCAGATCCTCGACAGCTTGCGGGTGTGTGTGTGTGTGTGTGTGTGGACATATGGTCAGAGCGGTACTAAACACGCGCGTGTAATACACAGAGGAGCAGAAAATCTTTAGTTAGCCATTTGCAACAGATTAGCAGCTTGTAGAGGCTCCGGTGGGATTGATCGGGAAGGTTTGTAAGCGCAGGAGGGATTCAGACGCTCTTCTGATGTCCACTAAAGTCAAATAATGAATAGCGTCACCTGATCCAGCGACACACACTCTTTCTGGACAGACTTTGAATGCACACGCAAGGAAACACACACACACACACACACACACACACACGTACAGATTCAGTTCGGTCTGTTCCTCATTCAAAACTGTAATACGGCGTACTTTTCATGAGCCGAAACTAAACTTAACTTTTTTTAACTTTTAAAAAAAATAAACTTTTTTTAAATGATAATTTCTCAAATAAAAAGTTTAATATAAACATTTAAATTGCACATTTTTATATTGACACTTTAATGACATTAAGTTTCTACTCCAATTTGTTTTTTGAAATATAAAGATTTAAACGGCAGCTGTCATAAACACTTGTTTTTATGATGAATTTATTGAAACATGCATTAAACAGGTTGAGTATAAATATAATGAATGTGTAATATACTGCATATATTTATAAAAATGCTGCTCTCTAGAGTTATTTTTCTAGCTGACTATCGAGTTTATGGTCATTGAACGTCTTTTCTGAGTTAAACGTGACATAATTGTTCTCCAGCTGTTCTACTGAGGGCTGAAACACGGATCGATGGATTACAGGAGACACGACTGATCTCAGGAAGTTGTTCTGTATCTTTCAGCACTCCTTCTGATGTTCATTTGCTGCTGTAACTGTTAGTGAAGAGGAAGAGATGATCAACACTCACGACTCATCTCAATCTCATGACCTTTCTAACTCCAGCTCGACCGATGCACTGCAGCGATGGGATGCCGAGGTCAGTGTGTAGTGTGTGTGAGTGTGTGAACTATGAAAGTGAACAAGTTCGTCATACAAACGAAGGGACGCTGAGATTGGAAGGTAAAAGCTCTATTGATAATCATCAGGCTCTTTCATTAAGAACACACACACAGCACGTCAAAGATCGCACGTGGAGTAATTAACTCTGTGTGTTATCGAGGCCTGTGGTGTTTGACTTTCAGCAGCAGATCACATAGAAAACAAGTTATATCAGTGACACGGTCACCTTCAAGAGGACCATTCATGTCAGACTTTCATGAGGCTAAAGGTGTGTGTGTGTGTGTGTGTGTAACAGTGGAAACTACCATCAGACCATCGCCTATGAAAATTAACCATGGTTTTATTATAGTAAAAGTGTAGTAACCATAGTTTTTTGGCAGACTGATTAACATTTGTATAGCCACAGTTTTACAACACATACAGTTTTACATGGTTAACTATGGTTATTACCATAGCAAAACCATATTTCAATTGTAGTTACCATTGTTTAACTATAATGTTTTTTTGGTTTTATTTGTAGTAAAACCATGGTTAATTTTCGTAAGGATCTCGTGGAAACCAGCTCAACGAGTTCGGCAAGTCACTTTACATTTACAATTTGGCAGATGCTTTTTTCCATGCAACTTAAACTGGATTCAGGATGTACATGATATGAGTTCATGCATTCCCTGGGAATCGTGACTCGCTTCTGACTGTAATTTAAAATGTCAGGCTTTATAGGGTTAATGCTTTATTTAACATCACAACATAATACATGGAATACAGTAGGGCTGTTAAATAAAAACTGGAATTTTGAATATTCGTTGAATAAAAAATAAATAAATAAAAACTGCACATTCAAATGCAAAAACCGTGCATTAGAAGTTTTGGTGTGTCGAGAGACGCTAGACATGATGATGACGTCACCGGCGCGGTCTGTTTTTGTTGGCTTATCATCCAGTAAACAGCGCTGCGTTGCTAATGGCGGGAAAAGGCTTCCTGCTTCCTGAGTTTGTGGCAAAAATCGTGCAAAGACATACTTGACCAAACCTGCACATCGGTCAGATCTGAGTGTGTGTTCATCAGCTTAAACACTGTCAACAGAGAGCGCTCAGCACTCGCTCAGATCAAGCTGAGCGTCTGGTGTGTCTGATGAACTATATGTAGATTTGGTGAGTAGAAGTGAGTGTTTCTGAATGGCAGTTTGCTGTTGTGTGTTCATGTAGTTCATTACGCTGTGCTGAAGTGTGTTTTCTCAGGTTACTGATGCACAAACACAGTTTAACACACTATTGTAACCTAATTTTCCGTGCATGCACATTAAGGAAATTATATTTTATTTAAGAGCAATTGTTTCAAAAGTTAATGCACTTTAAAAAGTGAATGTCATTTCATTTCAATAAAAGATGCAATGCTTGATTTGGTTTATATTTGTCTATTGCGCTCGCTTGCGCCCTCTTGTGGGCATCGGAGACAATACAGTACTTTTTTCCCTGTAACATTAATTATTGCCCAAAGAATTCGAATATAATATGAATTTTGCCAATATATAAGAAATTTAGCTTTTCAGCCATTCTGACAGCCCTAGAATACACAGTGGAATATACAGGAATGGGAAGTCTTGTAAATGCGGTTTTCTTTGTGTTAGCGGGTTACTGGTTTGCATGCAAACTGGTATAACTAGCGTTTCACAAAAAAACAAACAGATTTTTGGTAGTTATCAGCACATCTGTGTGCATGTAAATTTATGTTGAGGAACAATGTGTCTAAAAGACACCAGGAGCCGATGATCACTGGACAACATCAACCTGATCTCCGGTCAGACGAGACGTTTCCAGAAGAGTTCATGTTTCCAGAATGTCCAGAAGCCAAACATGCATCTGTCACGAGAGGATATCAGGAGAAACGACAGGAGATTCAGGCTTTTGTGAAGCGAACGTGTGCCCCGTCCCACGGAAAGGGTTGGAGGGCAAATGTCTTCATATCTGCTGTGGTATTGTTGGTCTGTGACCCGTGAAGACGCTCTCGGCTCTCTCTGAGGGCATCAGGAACACACTGACAGCTCGATAAATGTGTCTGAACATATGCTACACCGTCGGCTCATGACGGACCCGAAGACCACAGCATGCTTCGGAAGAGGAAACTTCCACAACAGAAGATGCGCAGTTAGCCGTGTCAGGTCTGATTATGATCTGCTGATGAATTATGACGCGTGACATTTGGAGGAGTTTCTGTCTGAAAACATATTTAAAAGATTTCAGTTTCACTTCAGTCGAATTATCTATGATAGTAAAATCTAAAAAATATTAAGATGCCTTCTGAACAATAATCCAATAAAACTGTATTATTTTCAGTAATAGAATAGAACTGTATTAAAACTGTATATTATTTAGATGGTAGCATATAGTTTTACTTTTGAATCAGTTTTCCATTTTTATTTTAATTTTGGTTAAAGTTTTAGTAATTTTGTGGGTTTTATGTCTTTGTCAACTAGCCTTTTTCAGGTAATGATTATTAGGTAACAAATATGTTTTTTATGGTTTTATTTTTACTTTATTTCTTTCTTTATTTTTTATTTACATTTTAGTACATCAAGTTAAAGTAGATTAAAATGAAAAATAATTCCTGCAATAAAAGTTGAAATAGCCAATGAGGTTCATTCTCGTGTTACGCAGCACGCTTGGAAGTTCGGTTAAAGGGGTGGTTGATTATGATCTAACTTTTCTAACTGTAGTTAGTGTGTAATGTTGCTGTTTGAGCATAAACAACATCTGCAAAGTTACAACGATCAAAGTTCAAAGCAAAGGGAGATATTTTATTTTACAGAAATCGTTTTTTAAGGACTACAACAAACGGCTGGTCGGGACTACACCACATTCCTCCTGGGTTAGTGACATCACCAACCCTAGAATTTACATAAACCCCGCCCCCTGAACACGATTTATAGATTATCATGGCAGAATATGCTAATCAATGACTAGAAGATAACTACACATAAGTTACATAAATTCGTCAACTAACCATTCAGAAATGTCCTGTTGCATTCCATGTCAAAATACTGTAAATTCTTCTCGAGTCTCTCCATCATTGTCTGACTCTGGTTTGAACATAAAAGGCTAAAAGTCTTTAAAATTTAATTGCTCCAACGCCCAGGAAGAAGCCACACTCTGAGTGGAGAGGGCTCGCAACCCGAGGGGGAATGGTGCATCCTGGGATTGGTACGCCAAAACAATGGCATCCAATATCCAGTGGGCCAACCTCTGCTTGGAGACAGCCTTCCCCTTCTGCTGGCCTCCATAACAGAGTGAAAAGCCGGAGCTAGGTCTGCCTCCTCTGGTTGCAGGTTCACCACCTGGTCCCGAAAGGGAGTGTTAGGAACCTTGGTGTCAGAATGACATGAGAGTAATTCCAGGTACGATTCGTTGACCGAAAATGTGTGCAGTTCCCCTACCCTCTTGATGGACGCCAAAGCAAGCAGGAGAACTGTTTTTATAGACAGGACTTCACAGTGTTGTCCGTGCGGACCAGCACAGGCTTGCCGAGCAGCAGTGTTTTGAGGCTCACTTTCAAGAGGTTCACTTTTCAAGTACCTCTTCATTTATATGGTTGTTTTGAAGGATTTTCCAGAACTTAAATTTCAAAAAGTCAAATTCAAGTTCTTCAAGCACTTCAAGCACCTTGTACGAACTTACAGTAAGTGCAAATAATGTACAATTTGTTGTGTTTTTCATAGGGTTGATTGCAAATTGCATGGAAGTCAATACAGATGAATTTGACTTGCAACACAAAAGTTGTACCCAACAATCAAAATAATCAAAACAAAAGAGAACTTCTCCACGAGGATCAGCTAGACCCAGTGTTTGAGTCGATGGAGATAAGCCGTACCGTGTAAAACGTGTAAAAGTTTGACTAAACTGCTTGATTCTTATGGATTAGTTTTACAATCTCTATATGAACTTTTTAAAGCAAAAAAAAGGTAGTTGCATGGGCTGTCAGTGGAGGTACAGAAATCTCTCAGATTTCATTTAAAATATCTTTATTTGTGTTTCGAAGATGTACGAAAATCTTATAGGTTTGGAGGTTTGGAACAAAGGGTGAGTAAATAATGTCAATTTTTTAATTAGAAGAACTAACCCTTTAAGATGCCAAATGGAAGACTCATCTTCTTAATCATCCGAGGAGAATTCGCTGTTTGAGTTTCACAGTCACAAATTCTGTCAATGGATGTTTTTGATTGGTAGTTTTTGTGGGATCTCAATTCCTAGACTGTTGCAGCACTGAACAGACGGGTGAGAAACTCATTCTGCCCTTACACGGGTTTGAGAAACAGACATAGCAAAAAGCAAGAGAAAGTACAGTACTTACAGTAAGTGCAGATAATGTACAATCTTTAGTGTTTTTCAGAGGGTTGATTTTTGCAAATTGCATGGAAACCAATCTTTGACCCGCAAGACTAAAGTTGTACACAGTTTTTTAACAATCAAAATAGTTATGGAGATGAGCCGTACCTGTGGCGATCTCTGTGACGAACATGTCGTGGCTCTTATAGAAAACTCTGGCACACAGTGCCGAAAGATTCTCCGTCTTCTGAACAGCGTTTCGGTACGAGGAAAGCAGTGCGTCCGTGAGCGTCTGGGCCGCTGGTGTGTGTGCGTCGCTGGAACTCAGGCTCAGAGACAGGGAGGCGTATCGACCGCAGCTGGACTGAAGCAGCCGGTACTCGACGGAGCCGCCCGGGACCCGTGAGACGCTGCGATGGGACGCTCGGTCTGCGGGACGGTCCTGCACTGCGATCACATGGAGCTCCACCGCGGCTCCTCTGGGTAACGACTGAACGACCACGACACTGACCTCCACACCATCACTGTCCTCCTGTGGACACACACAACAACAACCCCAATAAACTCTTATGGATTATAAATATATTTCATTCAATGTCCGGTCAGGTTTATTTCTACAGCTCTTTATACAGTACAGATTGTTTCAAAGCAGCTTCACCGTGATAAGCAGAACCAATGATGCAGACTTCATCAGATATGAGACTCATTCAAATTGAGTTCTGCAGAAGACTATGGTGTCATTAATCAGCTAAATATCTTTCAAATTCTCATCTAGAGTCAGTGCAGTTTCAATAATAATAGTTTAATCCAATTTTAACCCTCTGGTGCTCTTCGCTCATTTTGGGCATTTGTTTTTTGTGGAATTCTTTTCTTCATTGGAATGGTACGAAACTTGGTAAAGGTTTTGGCACTTGCTGTGTGAACACACACAAAAAAAAAAATCATGGACATGATTCGAACAGGTGAAATGGTCCTGAAAAAAATAGTCACACTTGAGCTCATCTCGGTCAAAAATGAGCGCATTGGAAATGAATGAGACGAACTTCCTCTAGTGGAAGCGTTTGGTACTGCAGCCGAACAACATCTCACTGAAAGCAAATATTTTTTAGATATCACGCTCAAATTTTGAACACAACTTGTTTAGATGTATGGCTTTGGTTTTCTCACAGTTTTAGAGTAAAACATGTTTTTAAAAATATATATTTCATATAAAAATTGAAAATAGTATTTTTGCACATTTTTCATAATAAACGTAAAATTCGTAAAAGTGGTTCTGTGAAGCTGCTTTGAAACAATCTGTACTGTATAAAGAGCTGTAGAAATAAAGTTGACCTTACATTGAATCAAATATTTATAATCCATAAGTCTCTGGAGTTTATTGGGATTGTTTTGTGTGTCTTTTACGTTTTTTTACGAAAATACTTTTTTTTTTGTAAAAAACGTAAAAGAAAAAAATGATCATCCATTGTTTTGTGTCTCTTTTACGTTTTTTTACGAAAAACTTTTTTCCCATAAAAAACCCCCCGTAAAAGACACAAAACAATCCCAATAAACTGCAGGGACTTAAGGATTATAAATATATTTGATTCAATGTAAGGTCAACTTTATTTCTACAGCTCTTTATACAGTAAAGCTTGTTTTAAAGCAGCTTCACAGAACCGATGATGGAAACTTCATCAAATATGAGACTAACTGAAACTGACTTCTAGAGAAGACAACAGTGTCATTAATCAGCTAAATATCTTTCAAATTCTCATCTGATAGTGTCACTGCAGTATCAACAAAAATAGCTTAATCCAACTAGAAATTGAGTGTGTGTGTGTTGTGTATTTTTATGCTTCATTAGGTTCATTGACAACATTTTAAAGTCAAACTCCACTGAGTCTTGTGTGCTTCACATCAGTGTATATGATGAGTGCTGTCTATGTAGGGCTGTGTATGCCTTTTAAGGTGGTTAAGAAGCCGCTGTTATATTTTTGCAGGATCTTCCTGAAACGACACGAGAAGAACTAATATCCCCGTATTTCCAGCCAGGAATAATGTCAAAAGCTGATGTTCAGTGGTCGCTGGTCACATGACTGGTCATTTGTTGTATCAGTTCAGCACTACAGACGTTTACACAACTGTGACGACTTCTGCCTCTGAGAACCACGGAAAAGTTAAAAGTATCAATTGATCCGAGTCTGTTCGGAAAACTTTCCTCCATCCAATGGGATTGAAGTCGCTGGAAACACTTTACAATATGGTTCCATTAGTTAATATTAGATAACATTTGTAACATAGTGTTGTTTATTAAACTTTGCGGTAACGCTTTACAATAAGGTTCATTAGTTAACATTAGTTAATGTATTAATTAACATGAACTAACAATGAGCAATACATTTACTACAGTATTTATTAATCTTTGTTAATGTTAGTTAATAAAAATCCAGCTGTTCATTGTTTGTTCATGTTAGTTCACTGTGCATTAACTAATGTTCACAAATACAGCCTTTGATTTTAATAACGTATTAGTAAATGTTGAATTTAATATTAACTAAGATTAATAAATGCTGAAGAAGAATTGTTCATTCTTAGTTCACGTTAACTAGGGTAGTTAACTAATGAAGCTTATTGTAAAGTGTTGTCCAACTTTGTTAATGTTATTTAATAAACACACACGAGCGCAGAGATGAACTACAACAAAGACACACACGGCACGATTGATTCCAGACACGCACGGGTGGTTTTACACCATTTCACCACGAGCGTTTGAGATGGCTTTAAATGATCCGCAGAGTTAAAATCTTTATTCTTCGCCGAGCCATTATCGCCTCTCGAGCATCTTTGTGTTTGTGTTCAGCACAATGCGGGCCTCAAATAACACCGTCTCATCTGCTAATGGGGGACAAACGAGTGTTTCATACAACAGCCGCTCTGCTGTGCCGTCGATAAGGGCAAAAACACTTAACCCCCTTTTTCAATTCTCTGGATCAATTTTCATCCACTCACATCCCACTCCAGCACAGCAGAATAATGACGGGTTACATACACTTTATTTTGAAATTCGCTCAAAAGCAGACGGCGAATAAATCAGAGAGGCTTTTCTCCCAATTTTCAGGCCGAGTCCTCGTCGTGACCCGATCGGCCAACGCTGCACTTACATCCAGATTAAACCAGCCCTGATTGTGTATCAACATCAAACCACTTTTCAGTGCAGCTACGAGTAAACAATAGAAGCTTTAAGTAGCTGTGTGTAAAGTGTTCACTCAGACGTCTTTAACGAGAGCGCTTTAATACGCGTTAGATTAGCACTTAACAGCGCGAGGAGCCGTGATGAAGGGGAGGCTGTTAATGGCCCTCAGGGACCGTAATAAGGACCCAGAGGGGCTCGTTTAGTGGGTTTAAAGGCCGACCCGTGACATCCAGACGCTTGAAACGCATCGCTGGATCCGCTTCACAGGGCAAAACCACCCAAAAAAGTTAGGTAGGCATGTGTGAAGGCTAGGCGGATGAGGCGGGGAGCGCGAGCCGAATGGTAAACACCATTATAAGGGAGTGTGTGGAGTCGGATCGCAGCGGGTGCTGATGGGTTCGGATGATCAGCCGGTTCCTCTACATTTGCTGCCCAGCATGAAGTCCTGCTGAGGAATGATTGAAACACAGCCCTGAAAACCACTGATGGAGGCGCTAGTACTGAACACCAGCGCTTGACTAGCAGTGCTGCCAGATTGGGACGGTGATTTGCAGCCCAAAATCTCACCAATACACGCCCACTCCAGGAAAAACCCGCCCAAAACTTTAACTGCTAAAATAATGTGATTCTGGCTCAATGTAGGAGGAAAAACTCATTTTTGGAGAAAACGGCCTTTAAAGGGGTCATATAATGCCATTTTTGTACAAGCTAATATGATTCTTTAGGGTCTAAATTAAAAGTTTGCAATATACTTTAATTAATAATTCTCATTAGTATTGTAAGAAAACACTAATTTTACCTGGTCAAAAACAGCTCTGTTTTCAGCACGCCGTTTCAGTGCATGTGTCTTTAAATGATAATGAGCTTTGCTCACCCCGCCCCTCTGTTCTGTGATCCCGCCCCTCTGTTCTGCGCATACACCGTAACACAATAACACAATAACCATAACGCGGTGTTCATTATAAACGTTGGATTATGAATTATATTGAGAACGTCATACATAGAAAACATGCCGTAATACCCTGAGTGTAAACAGCCGCATTCATCGTGAAGCGTGCTAGCTAGCGATTTGCAAAAGATTAATTAAATATTAATATAAAGATTAATAAAACGTTACACTCACTTCAGTTCTTCTGGAGGTGCAGCAGGAACATGAATAGTTGGTACCGATCCTTTTTTCAGGAACAGCTTTTAGCAAAACCAGCTTTATACTGACCCTCGTGTGTAAAGCAGTCTGGTGTGTGAAATGATTCGCGCAAACATGAAAGCATTGACGTTGATCGTGGGGAATATTCCCTTCGAAAACAAACTCAGCCACTGCGTCTTCAGCGGTTCGGATTTAGGAACATCAAAATGATGCTGTGTTCCTTATTACACCCAAGAGCAGAAGAACACCACAATCGCTTAGACGCCATTCTGCTCATAGACAGTGCTCCAGCATATCAACAATGACTGCGTGGGCTATGATTGACAGCTAAAAAAAAACTAAAAAACCCCCCAAAAAACCAACACTTTATGGAAAGCCAAAAAGCCCAAATTCTCAAAATTGACAGATGCATGAAAAAAAGTTTTTGCCCGTATTGTCTCACCTTAAAGGTACAATATGTACGATTTTTGTAATAAAATATCCAAAAATCACTTGCACAGTGTGATATATTTCCTGCAGTTGTGTCCTTACAATATCCCAAAAGATCCCAAAGATTTTTAATTTCAGAGAAATTCCCATTTTAAAGGTGCTCTAGGTAACTTTTTAACCTTAACTGAACAGCTTTGGAGTCAGTGGAATGGTTATATTACTTATTTCGAGTTGAATGGTGGTGGTTTCGCACCCCCCTGGTGCCCGAGAGCGGAAAAAACTTTGGGCCGGCGGGTCGGCGTCAGGAAGTATCGCGTGATATCAGGTCTCGCGATGTAACGAATTGCTTGACGGCACTGCACACGTACACGCCCCATTCAAGCACCGGCTAGCTATAAGCAAAGGGCAACGATAGACTGAGTTATGGCTGAGCCTGTAAAAAAGATGCAGAAAGCTAGGAAATCTTTTTCGGAGGACCAACGAAAGAGGAAACGGGAGACTGACCGAGCAAGTCAGACTCGAGTAAATATCGGACCGGCTTTTTCAGAATGGGGAGAACTGAGAGAAACATAAGCCTGCAAAACGGATGCTGATCCTGCTGTTGCACTTGTAAGTATCTTTGGAATAAACTGTGTTTAATATTTAAATTTCAAGTAATTGCGACCTCAGGATGTTTGCTATTGTCTGTAAAGGTTTTTATTATGATCGCTGTCTGTTACGGGCTTACTAGTACGCTAGATACTATAACTTTGATGTTAACATTGTCATTAGCAAACACGTTTGATTTCTGTAGTTGTTTGGTCGTTCCTCTGTCGGTTTTATTTGTGTAACTTACACTTTTATTTTATGTCACTAAGTCAACGCGTCTGATAATAGGCAATAAACATGTTGCACATATCATGATCGAGCTAGAAATAACGTTCTGATGTTTTCTTAGACAAGCAAAGGTAAACCGTCATTCTACCAGATTAACTTATAGACCTTACTAATATAACTTTAGACAAATATTAGCCTCCGATATATATATTTATGCTCATGCCCATTCTCCCAAAAACAAACAAACACCAAAGCAGTAGTTCGCCTCGTTCATATCGTTCGTTCCCGGTAAAAATAATAGTATGCATGACAACACAATAATAAAAATAAAATAAAAAATCGCCATCAGTTGGAAAGAAAATATTGCTTTACTTGCCTCGGTAAACCTAACTGGTTTTGAAATAGCCGGTTCCTCTGCTCAGCTGGGTTGCTCGTGGCGAGGGGGGAGGGACAACAGCTCGTTTTTACGACAGAGTGTTTGAAAGCATTTACTACCAGACACTAGGGGGAGCTACGTAGAGAAAAAACACTCAGACTTGCCTGGTGTCCCTTTAAATAATGGCTCGTCCCTGTTCACTTGTCGCCTGTCAATGACGTAATATCCGCGTTATCCCTGGTTTCCGCTCGTTATGCCATAGTAACCATGGCGACAGACGTGGACAACTGCGTTATGTCTAGCAACACGCTCACGCTGTTGTTGTTTCGTTCAAAACATTATGGATCATGGCAAGCAGACTTTGGGACAAAAGGAGAACTAAAACGAGGATCAAAATCAGCGCGTTGTTTTCGAGATGACGAGAGCTAGTGTCCGCGGCTAACTTCCACTCGACAGAGATGCGCAAATGTAGAGGTGAGCTAATGTACATAAACGAATCAATGTTATACAGCTCAACATGATGAAATGTTAGAATATGATCAGTATGTTATTCTAATGTTGATCTCGCTCACTGCTAGTCTCATACAGACAAACTAACACACAGAATAACATTATAACTTTAACACACTCAAATACAGTTTAGTGTGATAGTGTAGAGCAAGTGAAACAGCGCCGCGTTCCCTCACAAGTTTCATTCGTCTAATAAACTGCCCTGTGTGAGTATTATTCAGCACTAGCGTAAGTTACTTCAGTAGAATGAAATGTTCCTTTATATCCGCGGGACTCGCGTGTGGCGCTGAGATCTGTCTGTATTCACTCATCCATGAACATTATTAGATCCTTCAGCATGACGACAAGTTCCATAATTCTGCTTATGCGTCATCAACATATGCCTTTGTTATTGTAAGAGGCTAGCGACCCCTAGCGGCGAAAACAATTACATATTGTAGCTTTAAGGAAACATTAGGAAGGAACAAAGGAAAATCTATAACATGCATTTAGAAAATAGGGTGAATTTTAGGGTGATATAATTTTATTGCTGTGTCAATCAAGGTTAATAAGCACCATTTTTATCTCCTTAAAACAAACTGTTTTTCCATAAAATGGAAAAAGGAAAACGGATCAAAACAGGGCAATAAATTAAAGAGAATTTTCCTAATGCCTAAAGAAATATGACTAATATGTCCAGGTGGAATGGCAAAACGGCAATCAAAGAAATTAACCGATAACTTTAACCCTTGGAAAACACATGCATCATTTTGCATCAAGAATAAGCCAATTTAAGTGCAAAAAGTGTCCAGTATAAGTGATTGGAATAAGCAGTGTAATTAGAAGATATATCACACACATTAATGCACACACCACAGCCAAAATGTGTAATTCATTGATATGTACTGTACGATAATCCGACAACATAAATATAACAACAAGAATGTGCTTTGTGTTGCACTTTAACTTCAGACAGAACTACAGAACGTCTTTTGTGAAGTACACATGTCTCACTCTATCTCACTCTTTACTGTAGATACAACTTACTGTATATTTATGCCACTTTGGCATTAGCAATCACTTGAATATCCAGCTACAGGTTATCGCGCTAAACCCCGGGAACGCGCCCAATCTGGCAACACTGTCGACTCGTTGACTGAGGAACACCTTCAGGCCCACAGATTTGACAAGCCCACAAGGTGTGACAAGACGTTAAGAAGAAACGATACATCATTATCAGCCCTCGCAGTGAGTGTGAGTGTTTCATTTCAGTCTGTGATGTGCATCACTTTCCGAAGTGGCTCATTAGCCTGATCATAATTTCTTTAATATTTTTTGAGAATCTCTTGCCTTACACTTTTAACAAAACCAACCAATATTAAAATCTCTTAAAGTTCTGTATGCTATTTTAAAGATTTTGTTTTTAAGGTCTCATACAACAGGTTTGCAAATAACACTCGTAATATTCATTACAGCATCAGCTCTTTCCTCTCAGTGTCTGAAACGCTTCGATCGAGGATTCAGTCTCTCTAAACTCCGCCTCTCTGAGAGCTGCTCTGCTGTGATTGGTCAGAAAGCAAACACTCATTATCATATCTGAATCTCAGCTCTTGATCTCAGTGAAACGAACAGTAACGATGGCGTGGGTTTTACCGTATCAGTCTCAGAAAACAGCGTCTTCTCGACATGAACAACACAAACCAAATTCTTCCAGTCTCAGATAAACTACAGAGTTTGAGGGCGGAGCTAAGAGACGCTGTTCAGCCAATCAAGATCACAGGCTGCATTATGCAAATTAGTTACACAAACAGCTATATTACACACTACATGAAAGGGAATATACCAAAAATAGGGGAACTTTAATAGAACAAAACCAACCGACATTTAAATCTCTTAATATCATATAGAAACAACCAACATTTATCAAATCAAATCAAAATGTATCTATAAAGCACAATAAAAACAACAGTAGTTGACCACTGTGCTGTACAATACTAAACTAAAATTGTAATAAAAAATAAATATAAACAATAAAGACCGCAATGCAATGAGAAAAAAAATTATTATAACAATTTTTAAATAAAAAATATATAATTTTTCATTTATTATTATAACAAAAATATATCAAAATATATATATAAAATATATAAAAAAATATATATATATAAATATCACTATTCAGTGATTGATTTAAATCACTGCATAGATCAATACAACCTATAAATACAATATATCTAATCTAAATCCAGAGATTCACTAATTTCATCATTATAGACACATCACTCAACAGTAAAGCACTGAGGCATTATAGACTCACTGTAAAATTGCTTTAAAACCGCGTGCATTGTGAAAAGCGATATATATATATAGAAATATAAACTTGACTTAGTCTGCATGCATAGATAATGAAAACATAATGAAAACAAGCCTAGTGAAATATAATATATGTGCAGCTCAAACAGATCATGATACTAGCAATGCCAACGTCATGGGTTCGATTCCCACGGAATGAATGATGAAATTTACACACAGTCAAACCAACATTTATTCAGACACCATCAACATTTCTCACTTTATCTCAGTTTATTCACTATAGTTTAGAAAATGGTAATAAATATGAGCAGAACTCAGAGTTATGAACTCAGCTGATATTTGACTGGTTTTGTCCGTCCTTCTGTTAGACTGTCTCACACATGAATTATGTTGAATATCTGTCAGCTGTTAAATTTAACTACACAATTAGATAATACCAGTTTAGCTCAACCAATCACCAAGCAATGCTTCATTTTGTTCAGTCTGTGTGTAAAAAGAGCATTAGCAATTAAAGACAAAACACTTCAGAAAACATGATCAGCTCAAAGTGTCTGAACAAGTTTTGATCCCAAATATTGATAAATGTCACTGGTAGTCACTGTATGAGGAATATCTGGGTATAATATGTCACAGTTTACTTTATTTTGCTCTCCTCACTTACATAAATGAACTATAGTGTCTTTGCACAGACTAGTAAAAGACATCAAAAATGATATCTGTTGTCTGAATAACGTCTGGTTTGACTGAATATACATTGATAAGTCATTGTAAGTCACTTTGCATAAAAGCATCTGTCAAATGCATGAACTTGGCTTTAAGAACTTCTTCAAGTTGTGAGGAGGTGTTGTTATGATTGATCTGAAGTTAAATGCTCACTACAACCAGAGCGTTTCTGCTCTCCACAAACAACACATCTGCTCCTCCACCAATTAACCCCGCAAACTCCATCACACACTCCATTACAGACGTTATGAACGCTCAGGCTGTTTAAAGAAGCGCACGCTCGTGTTTCTATCACGGGCTCTTCCGCTTCGCCAGCTCCATCTCCGTTAACCAGTGCTCGGACTGTGGGATGCGTGGTGAAGCCACTGGTAAACGCGATAAGTGCTTTATTGTTAATCTAAAGAAAGCATTTTCATCATAACACTTGAGTGCACAAATCCGGCAGCGCCGAAACAACACGCCAATGATGAGAGAATCAACAACTAAACTTACTGTACACACTTCAATATTCATTCATGTAACTTATGCGTTGTTAAAAAAAAGATCCAAACCGTTTTACTCAGTTTGCGCTGTAATAATTGAATAAATAAAAAATGTATTAAAAAAATAAAATAAAAGGAAATTCAACCTATTTTCTGAATGCATATTATAGATCTTCCTAATGTTTCCTTAAGGCGAGACACTACAGGCAAAACAGTGTTTTTCATCCATCTGTCAATTTTGAGATTTTTGGCTTTTCAAGTGTTTTTTTCAGACTAGTGGACAGAAAACATCCAAAACACACTTTTAACTGTATCTTTTAGAGCACTTTATCTATTTGCGTCTGTAGATTTCAATTATATATCTCTAAAGGCCGTTTTCTCAAAATGAGTTTTTCCTCCTACATTGAGCCAGAAACCTCCACTTCAGTGACACTGACATACATCAAAAAACAAGATTTTCGAAGCTGACTTTATCCAATGTTCAGATTTTTGTTCTAGAAATGTATGCAAATCAGTGCATATTTAATTAGATAACGTCTCATTTGCATATTTAAACATAACATTTCCGAAAACTTGTAATACAATTTTTTTTTGTTGCAATTATTAATGTAATCAATCAACTGATCAATCAATCAAAAACATTTTTTTTTTATTTTTTTTTTTACCCTATTCACCAGGGCAGTCTTGCCTTAAACATGTAGTGTTCTCTGAGTATAAGGAATATGCATATGATAGAATCACAGTAACAACAAACAAGAGTGAAAATCAGCGAGCGGCATCATTAATATTCCTGTCACACTAGTGTATGTCAACATCTGCGCACTCGTGTTGTGTTTGCATTGAAGCATGCACACAACTGGAGGGTGTTGCAGTGTTATTGAGGAACGCAAACCTCCTCACTTCTGACAGCGTGTCAGTCGTCTGCAGTTTCTGCGTCTCATCTGTTTTGTCACATGAATACATGCATGTGAAACACAACTCTTCATGTGAAACAGAACCAGCAGATGAGAATGTGACGTTTCATTCAGATCATGACTTTATGATGCTTAAACTTTTACATGTGCGTCCTCAATCTTAAATATTTGCCTGTTTACTGGCTTTAGTCCAGAACTCAGTTAGCATGATTGTGGCTAAGAATCTTTTTCACGTGTTCAGTATTCTCATGATACTGAGTTCTAGAGTCATGTCTAATCCTAATCCAGCACATTTAAAGAGTTACACATTTACTCTTCCTTGTGTCGCTTTAAACCTGTTTGACATCCTTTCTTCTGTGCAACTTGAACGAAGATGTGTTTCGGGAACCGAATTTGACTTGCATTGGACACAATATACAATGTAGTCAATGGGAACTGAAACGGTTTGGTTACCAATGTTATATTATTTACAATTCTCATTATTCATAAAGCAGATTCTCACTAGATTTTCAGTGTCACTGTACATGTCTCAGTCACTCAAAAGTTTAGGCTCTGTGAGATTTTATTTATTAAGAGATTAATACTTATCTTCAGCAAGGATGCATTAAATTGATTATTATTATCAATGCTGAAAACAGTTGTGCTGGTTCATATTGCTGTGGAAACCGTGATACACTACTATCCAAAAGTTTGGAGTAAGATTGAAATGAATACTTTTATTCAGCTAGGATTAAATCAAGTTGATTAAAAGTGACAGTAAAGACATTTATAATGTCACAAAAGATTTTATTTCAAATAAATGCTGTTCTTTTGAACTTTCTATTCATCAAAAAATCCTGAAAAATAACTATTTTCAACATTGATAATAATCATACATTTTTCTTGAGCAGCAAATCATCATATTAGAATGATTTCTGAAGGATCATGTGACACTGAAGAGTAATGATGCTGAAAATTAAGTAAATTATGCTTTACTATATATTCACATAGAAAACAGCTGATTTACACTGATTGTAATAATATTTCAGTTTTCACTGTATTTCTGGTGATCACTGTCACACTATAACAACACATCTGTTCATTCAGAGCATCTGAACTCTCACTAATCTTCCTCACTGTGATCTGATCAATAATCTCATCTGGATTGTCAGATCAGAAGAGGAACACATCTGTCTCGTGAGCGCTCACACACCTGGAGATCAGCTCGAGTCCATCGCTTTACATCCCGACAGTTTCGAGGCGGCTTCAGCAGGGAGTTCATTTGCATTTAAATGTCAGATTCGTAAAGGTTCTGCAGGTCTCGGGGATTAATTGCTTTTCCCTAATCGGGGTCTCTTAAATAAACATAAAATAATGAAACAATTCAGACAGCCGGAGAAAATAATTACAACTATCTCAAAGCAAACTCGTTAATGAAAGGATTAGGATAATATTAGTCTCAGACGTCTGATGGATAACACACAATAGGGAAGAAAAGACCAGCACAACTCCCCTTCATGACGATTTTAAAGTCATATTGGATGGGTCAGAAACAGTGGAAATGCACCAATCAAGTGAAGTGTATACAGGTATGCTGGACCAATGAGATTTCACAGTGGGTGGGGCTCAAATATCTGACTCTGGGCCACTGAACTGTATAGAGGTTTATGAACTGAACTGTTTATGCATTGAGTCTCTTTCCCATGGGAACACACTCCCTCAGCCGGACTGAGTGGCAGAAGACATGACTGGATTTAATAGAGGAAACTAAGAAAACGCCAGTAAAACAAACGATTATCAGTTTAAACTAAAGGTTGGACTTGATATTGTGTTTCTAACAACTTACCAAAGATCCAGTGATCTGTGGATATTGACATGCAGCAGGAATCATGTTTCCTGATATTTATATGAGCCTGATTTTGACACCGGGGGACTATATAAAGCAAATCTCTCAGTGTCTCTCAGTGTTTCTGCCCCTCAGTGTCTCTCAGTGTTTCTTAGTGTCTCTCAGTGTCTCTCAGTGTTTCTCAGTGTCTCTCAGTGTCTCTCAGTGTTTCTGCCCCTCAGTGTCTCTCAGTGTTTCTCAGTGTCTCTCAGTGTTTCTCAGTGTTTCTGCCCCTCAGTGTCTCTCAGTGTTTCTCAGTGTCTCTCAGTGTGTCTCAGTGTGTCTCAGTGTCTCTCAGTGTCTCTCAGTGTTTCTCAGTGTCTCTCAGTGTTTCTGCCCCTCAGTGTTTCTCAGTGTCTCTCAGTGTCTCTCAGTGTTTCTCAGTGTCTCTCAGTGTCTCTCAGTGTTTCTCAGTGTCTCTCAGTGTCTCTCAGTGTCTCTCAGTGTTTCTGCCCCTCAGTGTCTCTCAGTGTTTCTCAGTGTCTCTCAGTGTCTCTCAGTGTTTCTGCCCCTCAGTGTCTCTCAGTGTTTCTCAGTGTCTCTCAGTGTCTCTCAGTGTCTCTCAGTGTTTCTCAGTGTTTCTGCCCCTCAGTGTCTCTCAGTGTTTCTCAGTGTCTCTCAGTGTGTCTCAGTGTGTCTCAGTGTTTCTCAGTGTCTATCAGTGTTTCTCAGTGTCTCTCAGTGTCTCTCAGTGTTTCTCAGTGTCTCTCAGTGTCTCTCAGTGTCTCTCAGTGTTTCTCAGTGTCTCTCAGTGTCTCTCAGTGTTTCTCAGTGTCTCTCAGTGTCTCTCAGTGTCTCTCAGTGTTTCTCAGTGTCTCTCAGTGTTTCTCAGTGTTTCTCAGTGTCTCTCAGTGTCTCTCAGTGTCTCTCAGTGTTTCTCAGTGTCTCTCAGTGTCTCTCAGTGTTTCTCAGTGTCTCTCAGTGTCTCTCAGTGTTTCTCAGTGTTTCTGCCCCTCAGTGTCTCTCAGTGTCTCTCAGTGTCTCTCAGTGTTTCTCAGTGTCTCTCAGTGTCTCTCAGTGTTTCTCAGTGTCTCTCAGTGTTTCTGCCCCTCAGTGTTTCTCAGTGTCTCTCAGTGTCTCTCAGTGTTTCTCAGTGTTTCTCGTTGTTTCTCAGTGTCTCTCAGTGTCTCTCAGTGTTTCTCAGTGTCTCTCAGTGTTTCTCAGTGTTTCTGCCCCTCAGTGTCTCTCAGTGTCTCTCAGTGTCTCTCAGTGTTTCTCAGTGTCTCTCAGTGTTTCTCAGTGTTTCTGCCCCTCAGTGTTTCTCAGTGTCTCTCAGTGTCTCTCAGTGTTTCTCAGTGTTTCTCAGTGTTTCTCAGTGTCTCTCAGTGTTTCTCATTGTTTCTCAGTGTTTCTCATTGTTTCTCAGTGTCTCTCAGTGTTTCTCAGTGTTTCTCAGTGTCTCTCAGTGTTTCTGCCTCTCAGTGTCTCTCAGTGTTTCTCAGTGTCTCTCAGTGTTTCTCAGTGTTTCTGCCCCTCAGTGTCTCTCAGTGTCTCTCATTGTCTCTCAGTGTTTCTCAGTGTCTCTCAGTGTTTCTCAGTGTTTCTCAGTGTCTCTCAGTGTTTCTCAGTGTCTCTCAGTGTCTCTCAGTGTCTCTCAGTGTTTCTGCCCCTCAGTGTTTCTCAGTGTCTCTCAGTGTTTCTCAGTGTTTCTCAGTGTCTCTCAGTGTCTCTCAGTGTTTCTCAGTGTCTCTCAGTGTCTCTCGGTGTCTCTCAGTGTTTCTGCCCCTCAGTGTCTCTCAGTGTCTCTCAGTGTCTCTCAGTGTCTCTCAGTGCCTCTCAGTGTCTCTCAGTGTCTCTCAGTGTTTCTCAGTGTCTCTCAGTGTTTCTGTCTCTCCGTGTTTCTGTCTCTCAGTGTCTCTCAGTGTCTCTCAGTGTTTCTCAGTGTTTCTGCCCCTCAGTGTCTCTCAGTGTTTCTCAGTGTCTCTCAGTGTCTCTCAGTGTCTCTCAGTGTCTCTCAGTGTTTCTGCCCCTCAGTGTCTCTCAGTGTTTCTCAGTGTCTCTCAGTGTTTCTCAGTGTCTCTCAGTGTTTCTGTCTCTCCGTGTTTCTGTCTCTCAGTGTCTCTCAGTGTTTCTCAGTGTTTCTGCCCCTCAGTGTCTCTCAGTGTCTCTCAGTGTTTCTGTCTCTCAGTGTTTCTCAGTGTC
The DNA here is from genome assembly GCA_022829085.1 of Abramis brama. NCBI lineage: Eukaryota > Metazoa > Chordata > Actinopteri > Cypriniformes > Leuciscidae > Abramis > Abramis brama. Next base: position 32,910,311 of record CM040785.1, read on the forward strand.
TCTCAGTGTTTCTCAGTGTTTCTGCCCCTCAGTGTTTCTCAGTGTCTCTCAGTGTCTCTCAGTGTTTCTCAGTGTCTCTCAGTGTTTCTCAGTGTTTCTGCCCCTAAGTGTTTCTCAGTGTCTCTCAGTGTCTCTCAGTGTCTCTCAGTGTTTCTCAGTGTCTCTCAGTGTCTCTCAGTGTTTCTCAGTGTTTCTCAGTGTCTCTCAGTGTTTCTCAGTGTCTCTCAGTGTCTCTCAGTGTCTCTCAGTGTTTCTCAGTGTCTCTCAGTGTCTCTCAGTGTTTCTCAGTGTTTCTCAGTGTCTCTCAGTGTTTCTCAGTGTCTCTCAGTGTCTCTCAGTGTCTCTCAGTGTTTCTCAGTGTTTCTCAGTGCCTCTCAGTGTCTCTCAGTGTTTCTGTCTCAGTGTTTCTGTCTCTCAGTGTTTCTGTCTCTCCGTGTTTCTGTCTCTCAGTGTTTCTCAGTGTTTCTCAGTGTTTCTCAGTGTCTCTCCGTGTTTCTGTCTCTCCGTGTTTCTGTCTCTCAGTGTTTCTCAGTGTTTCTCAGTGTCTCTCAGTGTCTCTCAGTGTTTCTCAGTGTTTCTGCCCCTCAGTGTCTCTCAGTGTCTCTCAGTGTTTCTCAGTGTTTCTCAGTGTCTCTCAGTGTCTCTCAGTGTTTCTCAGTGTTTCTGCCCCTCAGTGTCTCTCAGTGTCTCTCAGTGTTTCTCAGTGTCTCTCAGTGTCTCTCAGTGTTTTTCATTGTCTCTCAGTGTCTCTCAGTGTCTCTGCCCCTCAGTGTCTCTCAGTGTCTCTCAGTGTTTCTCAGTGTCTCTCAGTGTCTCTCAGTGTTTCTCAGTGTTTCTCAGTGTCTCTCAGTGTCTCTCAGTGTTTCTCAGTGTCTCTCAGTGTTTCTGTCTCTCCGTGTTTCTGTCTCTTAGTGTTTCTCAGTGTCTCTCAGTGTCTCTCAGTGTCTCTCAGTGTTTCTCAGTGTTTCTCAGTGTCTCTCAGTGTCTCTCAGTGTCTCTCAGTGTTTCTCAGTGTTTCTGCCCCTCAGTGTCTCTCAGTGTTTCTCAGTGTCTCTCAGTGTCTCTCAGTGTCTCTCAGTGTTTCTCAGTGTCTCTCAGTGTCTCTCAGTGTCTCTCAGTGTTTCTCAGTGTCTCTCAGTGTCTCTCAGTGTCTCTCAGTGTTTCTCAGTGTTTCTCAGTGTCCCTCAGTGTTTCTGCCCCTCAGTGTCTCTCAGTGTCTCTCAGTGTTTCTCAGTGTCTCTCAGTGTCTCTCAGTGTTTCTCAGTGTCTCTCAGTGTCTCTCAGTGTCTCTCAGTGTTTCTCAGTGTCTCTCAGTGTTTATCAGTGTCTCTCAGTGTTTCTGTCTCTCAGTGTCTCTCAGTGTCTATCAGTGTTTCTAAGTGTCTCTCAGTGTCTCTCAGTGTTTCTCAGTGTCTCTCAGTGTTTCTGCCCCTCAGTGTCTCTCAGTGTTTCTCAGTGTTTCTCAGTGTCCCTCAGTGTTTCTCAGTGTTTCTGCCCCTCAGTGTCTCTCAGTGTCTCTCAGTGTCTCTCAGTGTCTCTCAGTGTTTCTCAGTGTCTCTCAGTGTTTCTCAGTGTCTCTCAGTGTTTCTCAGTGTCTCTCAGTGTTTCTGTCTCTCAGTGTCTCTCAGTGTCTATCAGTGTTTCTAAGTGTCTCTCAGTGTCTCTCAGTGTTTCTCAGTGTTTCTGCCCCTCAGTGTCTCTCAGTGTTTCTCAGTGTCTCTCAGTGTTTCTGCCCCTCAGTGTCTCTCAGTGTTTCTCAGTGTTTCTCAGTGTCCCTCAGTGTTTCTCAGTGTTTCTGCCCCTCAGTGTCTCTCAGTGTCTCTCAGTGTCTCTCAGTGTTTCTCAGTGTCTCTCAGTGTCTCTCAGTGTTTCTCAGTGTTTCTCAGTGTTTCTCAGTGTCTCTCAGTGTTTCTCAGTGTCTCTCAGTGTTTCTGTCTCTCAGTGTCTCTCAGTGTCTGTCAGTGTTTCTCAGTGTCTATCAGTGTTTCTAAGTGTCTCTCAGTGTCTCTCAGTGTCTCTCAGTGTTTCTCAGTGTTTCTGCCCCTCAGTGTCTCTCAGTGTCTCTCAGTGTTTCTCAGTGTCTCTCAGTGTCTCTCAGTGTTTCTCAGCGTCTCTCAGTGTCTCTCAGTGTTTCTCAGTGTCTCTCAGTGTTTCTGTCTCTCCGTGTTTCTGTCTCTCAGTGTTTCTGTCTCTCAGTGTTTCTCAGTGTCTCTCAGTGTCTCTCAGTGTTTCTCAGTGTCTCTCAGTGTTTCTGTCTCTCAGTGTCTCTCAGTGTTTCTCAGTGTCTCTCAGTGTTTCTGTCTCTCCGTGTTTCTGTCTCTCAGTGTTTCTGTCTCTCAGTGTTTCTGTCTCTCAGTGTTTCTCAGTGTCTCTCAGTGTTTCTGTCTCTCCGTGTTTCTGTCTCTCAGTGTTTCTGTCTCTCAGTGTTTCTGTCTCTCAGTGTTTCTCAGTGTCTCTCAGTGTTTCTGTCTCTCAGTGTTTCTCAGTGTCTCTCAGTGTCTCTCAGTGTTTCTCAGTGTCTCTCCGTGTTTCTGTCTCTCAGTGTCTCTCAGTGTTTCTCAGTGTCTCTCAGTGTTTCTGTCTCTCCGTGTTTCTGTCTCTCAGTGTTTCTGTCTCTCAGTGTTTCTGTCTCTCAGTGTTTCTCAGTGTCTCTCAGTGTCTCTCAGTGTTTCTCAGTGTCTCTCAGTGTTTCTGCCCCTCAGTGTCTCTCAGTGTTTCTCAGTGTCTCTCAGTGTCTCTCAGTGTTTCTCAGTGTCTCTCAGTGTTTCTGCCCCTCAGTGTCTCTCAGTGTTTCTCAGTGTCTCTCAGTGTTTCTGTCTCTCCGTGTTTCTCAGTGTCTCTCAGTGTCTCTCAGTGTCTCTCAGTGTTTCTCAGTGTCTCTCAGTGTTTCTCAGTGTCTCTCAGTGTTTCTGTCTCTCAGTGTCTCTCAGTGTTTCTCAGTGTTTCTAAGTGTCTCTCAGTGTCTCTCAGTGTTTCTAAGTGTCTCTCAGTGTCTCTCAGTGTTTCTCAGTGTTTCTAAGTGTCTCTCAGTGTCTCTCAGTGTCTCTCAGTGTTTCTCAGTGTCTCTCAGTGTCTCTCAGTGTTTCTCAGTGTCTCTCAGTGTTTCTCAGCGTCTCTCAGTGTCTCTCAGTGTTTCTCAGCGTCTCTCAGTGTCTCTCAGTGTTTCTCAGTGTCTCTCAGTGTTTCTGTCTCTCCGTGTTTCTGTCTCTCAGTGTTTCTGTCTCTCAGTGTTTCTCAGTGTCTCTCAGTGTCTCTCAGTGTTTCTCAGTGTCTCTCAGTGTTTCTGTCTCTCCGTGTTTCTGTCTCTCAGTGTCTCTCAGTGTTTCTCAGTGTCTCTCAGTGTTTCTGTCTCTCAGTGTTTCTGTCTCTCAGTGTTTCTGTCTCTCAGTGTCTCTCAGTGTCTCTCAGTGTTTCTCAGTGTCTCTCAGTGTCTCTCAGTGTTTCTCAGTGTCTCTCAGTGTTTCTGTCTCTCCGTGTTTCTGTCTCTCAGTGTCTCTCAGTGTTTCTCAGTGTCTCTCAGTGTTTCTGTCTCTCAGTGTTTCTGTCTCTCAGTGTTTCTGTCTCTCAGTGTCTCTCAGTGTCTCTCAGTGTCTCTCAGTGTCTCTCAGTGTTTCTCAGTGTCTCTTAGTGTTTCTGTCTCTCCGTGTTTCTGTCTCTCAGTGTTTCTGTCTCTCAGTGTTTCTGTCTCTCAGTGTTTCTCAGTGTCTCTCAGTGTCTCTCAGTGTTTCTCAGTGTCTTTCAGTGTTTCTGTCTCTCCGTGTTTCTGTCTCTCAGTGTTTCTCAGTGTCTCTCAGTGTCTCTCAGTGTCTCTCAGTGTTTCTCAGTGTCTCTCAGTGTCTCTCAGTGTCTCTCAGTGTTTCTCAGTGTCTCTCAGTGTCTCTCAGTGTTTCTGTCTCTCAGTGTCTCTCAGTGTCTCTCAGTGTTTCTCAGTGTTTCTAAGTGTCTCTCAGTGTCTCTCAGTGTCTCTCAGTGTTTCTAAGTGTCTCTCAGTGTCTCTCAGTGTTTCTCAGTGTCTCTCAGTGTCTCTCAGTGTCTCTCAGTGTCTCTCAGTGTTTCTCAGTGTCTCTCAGTGTCTCTCAGTGTTTCTGCCCCTCAGTGTCTCTCAGTGTCTCTCAGTGTTTCTCAGTGTCTCTCAGTGTTTCTCAGTGTTTCTGCCGCTCAGTGGGTGTAACCAGCTGACGATGACATCACACGCATAACCTCTATTGTCCACAGTGAGTTTTCAGACTGTTGAGGCACAGATGAAGCTCACCTCAGATATAGATATAGATATAGATAAAGCTCACCTCAGATATAGATAAAGATATAGATAAAGCTCACCTCAGATATAGATATATATACACAGATATACAGATGAAGCTCACCTGGAGGTCCTGCAGGTGTGTGTTCCAGGCTGTGGTGACGGCCGGTATGTGTTCGGGGTGTGTGAGGTAGATGTGCGCCTGCAGAGCGTGAGCCAGCGTGAGTCCGGCACTGACGGCACACAGAACCTTCTCCGTGTGACTGAAGCAGAGCCGGGCCTGGAGCGCTGGCGGCCCGTCCAGCATCTGCATAGAGCAGGGGGTCAGAGCGACCTGTCCCGCGCAGAACACAGCCTCCCGCACCTGACACACAGCAGTATAGACACATATATTTACAGATGCATTAATTAATTAATAAATACATACTATATAAATTATTATTACACGGCTCTGTGGAATACTTGATTCTGTATTCATAATTCATATTTATCTGTTCGTTTATTTATTATTTATTAATAATAAATAATCAATACCAACATAATAAATACATTCATTAATCGATATATTTCTTATTCATTAATGATAATTTATTATATATATATATATATATATATATATATATAATGATAAATACATAAATAATAAATAATAAAATAAATATTAAAATATATATAAATGAATAAATATGAATATATAAATGAATATATATATTTCAATGTACTTATTTAATTATAGTTCTAATTTATGTATTTATAGATTTATTATTTATGAATAAATATATAAATATGAATGAATAAATGAATGAATCAATGAAAATAAATACAAACATAATAAATACATTACTAATAAATGTATGAATGAATGGATAATTAAATAAATATATGAATTATGTATTCATATATTTATTGTTTATGAAAAAATATATAATAAATATGGATAAATTAATAAATACATATAAAATAAATAAATAAATGAAAGATACAAATATGAATAAAGATATATGTTTTATTATGTGTTTACTTTATTTAAAATGTCAGCATATTTAATGTTTATTGTAAGAAAATAATAAAATTATATAAATCAAGTGTTTAATTGTACCTGTATTCAGATTTACAGGATTGCAAAATTTGCAAAAGCCATGAAAGATAAATAGAAAATAAAGAGCTTGTACATGGTAATATTCAGTAAAAAATAAATAAATAAATGCATTTGTACAATTTAAAATGCACTTCATATTTTATACATCTACTGAATATTCAGTAATATTGAGTGCACTGACACTATCAGAAGAGAACAAAACTGGATCTGATTAATGACACTGCTGTCTGTATGAGTCTATCTGATGAAGTTTGCTCATAGGTTTGGATCATCCCTGTGAAGCTGCTTGGAAACAGTCTGCACTGAATAAAGCGCTGTAGAAATAAAGCTTGCTTTGGTTTGCCTTTCTGAAGCTCAAAACTCTAACCATTCACCAAAAATGAAGAAGTTTCGCGGCCGGTTTTGTTTCAGCCGCTGATGGAAACGTCCATCAATCCCGACACAGTGAAGAGTTCAGACAAACGCCAGAGACTTGCATCAGAAAAGGTGCAATTCATTAACATTATTATAGCATTAGTGTTTGATCAGCAGAGCGTCAATTAACGCTCCACACCTTCACTGTTATCTTATCACCTACAGTTCCCGTTTCACACCAGCGATGAGAGCTCGCGCATCACTAATAACAGGTGATAATTAGAGATCTGCAGCTAAAAATACAGGAGCTGGTCAGAGATGAGGCGTCCCAGAGGTCAGAGCGAGAGGTCAAACGCTGGGAAACACACTTCCTCTCAACACACACCTCAGGTGTTCCACGGGGAGAGAGGGAAGAAAGAAGTGGGTTTAGAGTGGATCATTTGATCGAATGAACACATGAATGTGTTTGATCCAAAAGGATCAGTCTACATTTGATTTTGTAGTCATACATCATGTGCATTGAGTGATCATTTGGGATCATATAGTTTTTATTAATATTTTACTTAGTTTAGATAGTTTTTTCCATTTTTTTTTCAGTTTTAGTTCTATTTATTTTAATATGTCAAGTTAAACTAAATGAAAATGAGATATTTCAACTAGTTCAACAAGTAAATGAAATTTAAATTGATAACACTTCACAATAAGGTCCCATTAGTTAATGCATTATCTAATATTAACTAACAGTGATCAATACATTTGCCACTTTGGCAATGTTAGTTATTATAAATCCAGCTGGTGATTGTTAGTTCATGTGTCCATTAAATGATATGGAAACACTTTACAATAAGGTTCATTAGTTAACATTAGATAATGTATTAACTAACATGGACTAACTATGAGCAATACATTTACTACAGTATTTATTAATCTTTGTTAATGTTAGTTAACTCTTTCCCCGTCAGTGTTTAATAAAGTTGATGATCAGTTGTATGAATATCTGAATATGCATTATATAAAAAGAAAGAACAGAGTATCTGCTTTTAAAAAAAACATTTAGTTGTAGCTTCATGATTTTTTTTTCATAAAGTTTCATAAAAAAGCAACATTTTGAGCATAAAGCTGAGAAAATTGTGTGTTTTGGCAGGGAAAGAGTTAATAAGGTATTAGTAAATGCTGGAATGAAGATGAACTACGATAATCATTCTATCATTGTTATCAAATATTATCACAGTAAGTTCAGTTTCACAGTTACCAAATGAAACCTTTGCAGTTTTTAACATCTTGTTTGATTTCAGCGTACGTTTATTTATTTATTTTTGTTTAGTTTTTTAGTCCTGCATCATGTGCAGTGAGTGTTAGTTTCAGATCATATAGTTTTGCTTTAGTTTTTATTTTCATATTTTCCATCTTTATTATAATTTGTCATATTTTTTTAATTTTTTTTCAGTTTTAGCTCTAGTTATTTTAATACATCAAATTAAACTGAAGGACAATTAGATGTTTCCACTAGTTCAACTAGTAAATAAGATTTAAATAGGTAACACTTCACAATAAGGTCTCATTAGCTAATGTTAGTTAGTAAATGCTGGAATTAACATTAAGATTAATAAATGCTGTAGAAGTATTATCAAGTATTATCACAGTATCATGGTTAGTTCATGTTAATAGCAAATGAAACCTTATTGTGAAGTGTTACAGTTGTTAACAGTGTGATTGAGTTCAGCGAACATTTATTTTATTTTTCAAGTTAGGATATTGTTGATGTTGTGTTGGAGACACATATTCATTCTCCGGCCTGTTCTTAGAGAGCGTGTGCGATGCTCTTTCCTCTCCGCACTTGGGAAACGACGGATCAACAGAAAGCGCTTTGCTGCAGGGAGCGAACAGTCACATTCATTTCCATAATCATATGTGTTTCTGGAGATTCCCGCTGCTGGGTTCACCTGTCAGCTGTGATGAATCCTCAGCATCCGCCCGGACCGCCGCAAATCACCAGGACGAGCAGAGAGAAAGGCAGGAAGAAAGCCGGATCAATCAGCGCATCATTTACCTGGGAGCGCCATTCCCAAATCTACGGCGTTCCCAAATCGGGATTGGCGTTCCCGTTATGAGCCATCAAGAGCCATCAGACCTTTCCCACACAATCCGGCACGGAGTCCGACATAAAGAAGCTCTTTCGGCTTCATATTTGTGGATTTGAATATCAAAAGCACGACCTCTCGGCTATTATAATATTTAGAAATAAAAAACAGGTGCGGCTTGATCAATTATTAAGAGCCTGGCGCAGGTAACCGGGATCCGGGGAATACTATTTACATAAAATTAACAGTTCAAAAGAATGAGTTCACACACCAATCAAACCTGTTAATTGACTGTCAATGGCGTGTCCCTGAATGTACAACACAACTACATTATTCATCCGCGCCGCTGACAGGGAGACAGGCCAATTTGCATGGGCATCCGAAATCTGATCAACAACTACAACGCCACATGCATTTTTAATAGAGCCTTATTAATATTCATAGGGGTCAAACTATGGCACCGCGTTTCATTTAACTCGCAGCAGCCGGCAAAGTGTTTGAGGAAAAGGCAAGTTTAAGGCTCGAGCGAGGCGCTTCCCAAAAGAAGTGTTTCTGGAGGAAACGGGCAGATGATGTCCTGCATGTTAATGAGCTCTCGGAGGTCCAGCGTCGCGTGTGTGTGTGTGTGTGTGTGTCAGCGGAGGTGACCTTAAAGATGTTATTTCTGGCTCTGGGTAAATGACCTGTTATTGACGAACAGTCAGACTCAGTGGCGCTGGTCAAGGACGCGGAGGAAAAGCACCATCAGGTATGCTAATGCTAATGCTAATGCACGCGCATCTGAAGCTTCATGCATAATTGATGAATGCGCTGGGGAACCACACACACACACACACACACACACACATGATCCTGAGCCAGTTACATGTGTGTGTCGATCTGCTCCTCTACGACTTCAGTCGGTTTACAGTGAGCTGGGCCTGATCTGAAATACTCCAGGAGCCGAACACAAGCCTGATGTTAGCTAAATAAATATGGTGTAAAGTGTGAGAAACAGTGTGAAGTGACTATAGTGAACTAAAACCATTAAAAAAAAATGTGTTATGCACATTTATGCATTTAACATTAACATTTAAATGAATATATTTATATATATCAAAAATATAAAAACAAAACTTAATTCAAAATATTAATAAAAACTGTCAATAGTACTAAAATAACAGGTCATAGGATTCTTTGAAGAATAGAAATTCAAAAGAACAGCGTTTATTTGAAATAGAATCTTTAGTAACATTATAAATGTCTTTACTGTCACTTTTGATCAATTTAATTCAACCTTGCTGAATAAAAGATTATAAATTAAAATAAATAGCATTAATTCTAAACTTTTGAACGGTGGTGTATGTACAGTATATCTTCTCCACAGAATGAATCTATTGACCAATCATGATGAGGAGCTCCAGAGAGTCTTCAGAGTATATAACATTATTACTGTACTATTACTGTATTCTTACTGCATTATTACTGAATTATTACTGCTTTATTACTATACTATTACAGCATTAATGCACTGTTACTGTATTACTGTACTATTACTGTATTATTACTGCATTATTACTGCACTATTACTGCATTATTACTGCATTATTACTGTATTATTACTGCTTTATTACTATACTATTACAGCATTAATGCACTGTTACTGTATTACTGTACTATTACTGTATTATTACTGCATTATTACTGTATTATTACTGCATTATTACTGCATTATTACTGTATTATTACTGCTTTATTACTATACTATTACGGCATTAATGCACTATTACTGTATTATTACTGCATTATTACTGTATTATTACTGCATTATTACTGCATTATTACGGCATTATTAATGCACTGTTACTGTATTATTACTGCACTGTTACTGTATTATTACTGCTTTATTACTATACTATTACTGTATTATTACTGCTTTATTACTATACTATTACGGCATTATTACTGTATTCTTACTGCACTATTACTGCATTATTACTGCATTATTACTGCACTATTACTGTATTATTACTGCTTTATTACTATACTATTACGACATTATTACTGTATTATTACTGCATTATTACTGTATTATTACTGCACTATTACTGCACTATTACTGTATTATTACTGCATTATTACTGCACTATTACTGTATTATTACTGCTTTATTACTATACTATTACTGTATTATTACTGCATTATTACTGCACTATTACTGTATTATTACTGCATTATTACTGCACTATTACTGCATTATTACTGCTTTATTACTATACTATTACGGCATTATTACTGTATTCTTACTGCACTATTACTGTATTATTACTGCATTATTACTATACTATTACTGTATTATTACTGCATTATTACTGCACTATTACTGTATTATTACTGCATTATTACTGCACTATTACTGCATTATTACTGCTTTATTACTATACTATTACGGCATTATTACTGTATTCTTACTGCACTATTACTGTATTATTACTGCATTATTACTGCACTATTACTGTATTATTACTGCATTATTACTGCACTATTACTGTATTATTACTGTATTATTACTGCATTATTACTGCACTATTACTGCACTATTACTGCACTATTACTGCATTATTACTGCACTATTACTGCATTATTACTGCATTATTACTGCACTATTACTGCACTATTACTGCATTATTACTATACTATTACGGCATTATTACTGTATTCTTACTGCACTATTACTGCATTATTACTGCATTATTACTGCATTATTACTGCTTTATTACTATACTATTACGGCATTATTAATGCACTGTTACTGTATTATTACTGCACTGTTACTGTATTATTACTGCACTATTACTGTATTATTACTGCACTATTACTGCATTATTACTGCTTTATTACTATACTATTACGGCATTATTACTGTATTCTTACTGCACTATTACTGCATTATTACTGCATTATTACTGCACTATTACTGTATTATTACTGCATTATTACTGCACTATTACTGCACTATTACTGCATTATTACTGCATTATTACTGCATTATTACTGCACTATTACTGTATTATTACTGCATTATTACTGCACTATTACTGCACTATTACTGCACTATTACTGCATTATTACTGCACTATTACTGTATTATTACTGCATTATTACTGCACTATTACTGCATTATTACTGCACTATTACTGTATTATTACTGCATTATTACTGCATTATTACTGCACTATTACTGTATTATTACTGCATTATTACTGCACTATTACTGCATTATTACTGCAGTATTACTGCATTATTACTGCATTATTACTGAATTATTACTGCATTATTACTGCACTATTACTGCACTATTACTGTATTATTACTGCATTATTACTGCATTATTACTATACTATTACGGCATTATTACTGCACTGTTACTGTATTATTACTGCACTATTACTGTATTATTACTGTACTAATATTACATTACTGCTGCACTATTACTGTATTATTACTGCATTATTATTACATTACTGCTGCACTATTACTGTATTATTACTGCACGCTTACTGCACTATTGCTGCATTATTACTGGTCTTTCAGCTTCAGATGGCATGTTGAAGATCATACACTTGCAGAGATTCATGCTTCTTCAACACTACTCTTTCAAATGCTCGTGAGAATCTCAAATCCTCAAATCTGGTTCTGAAGGCCTGATCAAGTCTCTCCTCTGTATTTTATTTGCTCATGCTACACGCGTCGCAGGAAAGCAGAGTAACTTGAGCAGCACTATAAATAGCGTTACCCAAATGCACAAAGGAAGCCTTTTGACCGGATTCAGACGAACAAAAATCTGAAATCACACACGTGACAGAAGTGTGACAGATGAGCCGGTGTCTTTGAGGAGCGTCTGACCCCGAGCCGGATGAGGAACGCTGTCAGCTCGGCTTCTGTCAGATTTACGCTGATTATTGCTCTCTATCTATCGGCTGTTTGGAGGTCAGACGGGAGAAAGACACAATATAACACTCAAAACGCTGCTATTTATGTTTCATTTCACTGAAACCAACAGCGCTCAGAAGCTAGACTAAATATTGCACATTCGATAATATCTAGACAACACGAGCTTGTCCGAGATATAAGCAGCCGTCACCGAGCGAGGAGGAACAACGCCCCGCCGCCGTCAAACGCTGCTTTTGTGACAAATTGGTTGTGAGGTTTTTCGACTGATGCACAAAGCGCAGAAATCTCCCCGTGACCTGCCCGTGGGACATGACAAGCCCCTCACGCGTCGCTCTATCAAGCAGGATCTTTCCAGGACAATGCAAATGATGACAAATTCCATCATCCCGCATTATGCGCTTTCCCGCTAATCTCCCTAATTCGGGGGACTGGCGAGGGTTGGGAGGTTTCGGCCGAGGGGCATCAGTGATGATGTCTGACTGAATGATGCCGAAACCCAATCCACACATATCTGTGGTTCTGGTCCGGTTTGTGAGGGTCTCTCCTCATGTCAGGCTGCGTCACATCATCACACAAGGCCCTCGACACACACACACACACACACACACACACACGAGTGCAGTTTCAGCATCTGTTCAAAAGATGGCAGTGTGACTTCATGAAACACACAGAAGCGATCCGGTCACATCAAACCACTGCTCATTAACACCAGCCAAATAAACTCACTCTTATGAAATCTCAAAGCTTTTCATTACGTTCACAGGGTTTTACAGTAGTTTAGGCAAGACACGTTTATGTTTTATATTTCTTTAATTTGCTCTGATAAGGGTGACTGCATCTCCAATGCGGGTTTCTTTTAATACACGAGGTTTCACAAAAACAACTCTTTTATATATATAGTACAAGTTTCTATATATATATTCTATATATCTTACATCGAATGTGTAATAATTAGCCTAGCTTCTGAGCGCTGTTGGTTTCAGTGAAATAAAACAGAAATATTTATTAACATATTCATTTTTATTATAAATAACATTTTGAGTATTTGTAAAAAAAAATAAAAAAATTGGCCATCCAGGTAATGTGTGTGTGTGTGTGTGTGTGTGTGTTTAAATAAAGAAAATCAATTCTATATTTAACTCTTTTTTTTTTGCATTGACTTTTTATTTCAATTAAACTGTCTCTTTACTGTCATTTAAAAAGTCTCATTCTCATTAAGCTAATGCAAAAAATATTAATGTATAATGGTATTATTTAATTTATTCTGATTTAAATAAAAACATTGCATTATGTTTATTTATCTGCAAAAATAACTATTATGTTAACAAAAATCTAATGGTAATCTTTAATGAAAATAATAAAATTCACAATATTCTGCATTTTGGTTAATTGCCATGAGAATACTGTACAAAGGGGTTGTTATGTTTGAGAGCTGGGAATGTATTTCTGCAAGAATCACACTTACAAACCCTGAAGTATGAATAATGAATCTGCATGAAAGTGAAGATGCTGCATCTGTCTATTATTCATCCACAGCACTTTTATATCTTGTGCAACGGGTGAAAATGACAATGGCTAATGAAAAATGAACGAGCGAGGTTAAAAGGTGCAAGTCAAACGAGAAATTAATGACAAAGTGAGAGGCCAAAAGTAAATGGAACATAAACGTTAATATCTCCATTCAGCGACGGCCATTAAAACGCAACATCTCCCTAATAAATTACGGCCCGATGGTGACGCCCGTCCACTGTTGCATGAGAATGCGATAATAATGTGGAAGAAATGACGGATAAAGTATCAAACGCGGGCTTGGACATCGCAGGAGCCCGAGGCGCTGAAATCTCCCTGTCTAATTGCCGGCGTTTTCCGGCGTTCGCTCTTCCCGTGTTTGTCTGCGTGTCAAAGCCTGTCCTGTCAAACTCGGGCGTACAGGAATAACCCTCGTTTCCATAGTAATGGGACGGTCACTCGGATCTGGACGAGATGAGACCGGACAGCGCTCGCTGGTCTCCTCCGACACAAGCCGTTATTATTGTGTTTTTCATCTTCTGTCTTCAATATGCAATTCAAAAATATATAGTTTTCTGGGGTTATAAAAACATGCACACATCATCCTGTCACGACAGCTTTCATTCCAATCTGAGTCATATTGCATCCTTGGGAATCTTCAATGAAAATAATCACGTTTTTTTTTTTTAGCATTTCGGTTAATAGGCATGAAAATAGCCTCTGAAAATACAGGTTTCACACATCACACTCTGAGCTGAATACGCGATGGGTTAAATATAATTCTGCTGTGTGTTTGTGGACACTGACGAGCCAGACCTACAGTCAGACCAACATTTATTCAGACACCTTCAACATTTCTCACTTTATCTCAGTTTATTCACTATAGTTTAGAAAATGGTAATAAATATGAGCAGAACTCAGAGTTATTTAACTACACAATTAGATAATACCAGTTTAGCTCAACCAATCACCAAGCAATGCTTCATTTTGTTCAGTCTGTGTGTAAAAAGAGCATTAGCAATTAAAGACAAAACACTTCAGAAAACATGATCAGGTCAAAGAGTCTCAATCATTTTTGGTCCCAAATGTCACTGTATGAAGAATATCTGGGTATAATAAGTTTACTTTATTTTGCTCTCCTCGCTCACACAAATGAACTGTAGTGTCCTGCACACACTAGTAAGAGCATCAGAAATGATCTCTGGTGTGTGAGTATCGTCTGGTCTGACTGTACTTCAGTGTTGACGTGAGGAGAGCCGGTCAGGCTCCAGTAACACATGAAGAGCTCTTCAGACACAATTAGGATCAGATGTCGAGGCGAGCGCATTAATGAAGAGTGTGTCGGCAGAAGACCATCGGCTCTGACAGATCCAGATCTTCCCAGTACAAGCTCATACCAGCACTGTGAAGCGTTCGGCAGGTCGTGAGATGACGAGTGTGTTCGGCTGATTCATCTGTGCATGCTGTCACACACACCCTGAACGCGTCAGTGCACCGGCCTCCTGTTCTCCAGCGCTGGACTCGTGACCTTCAGGACACACACATCTACGGCTGCGGCGCGGGTGAGTGAGTGTTCGGCCGCTCGGGACGAGGCTTCCTCTCAACACTCAGGATTATTATTTACAATACACCGGTTATGGTGATTAACAGTGTGAATATTGTGACTCGTTCAATTTCTCTCGCTGTACGAACTCAGAATAACAGAGAACGCATTTGGGAGGTTTGAGTCGTTTCTGCAGATTAACTCTTTCAAACAGGGTTTAACCATGTTCTTTTCTTACTATTTTACACACACACACACACACACACACACACACACACACAAACACACACACACCCACACACACAAATATATAATATTATTATATGAGCCTGTGGTGAAAATCCAGTTTTTAATGTTGTTTATGTGTCTATGTGGTGTTTTTAATATGCTTTAAGACAAACCATGTGTAAATTCATAAGTCGACACCATTGCTGAGTATTTCCTCCTTAAAACTGCAGTGAACCGCTTTGAAATCGCTGGTGTTTCTGACGTCACAAACTACCTTGTAACCATCAGATCAACGTGTGATCGTCAACCAGTGGATCTCTGAGCTGAGTGAGTGAGTGGAGGCGGGGCTCATTTGCATATTCATAGAACCGCGCATACTAAATGAGGCAAGGGTGTCGAGTTACATTCAAGATATTTTAAGGCATGAAGACTTTCTTTCAAGGAAAAAGGGTTTAAATATGTAATTTTGGTGATCAAAAATGAGTTTTAAGGGATTAAATTACTGACTACAGGGGGACTTTAAGTCTATGCATAGCATTTTATATTCATTCATTACAAACACATTGCTGTTTTTACCATGCTCCCCTCTTACTACCTTATTTACATATTACATTTAACATTAAATATTACATAATTTATATTTAAATAAATGGGTCCCACTTCATATTAAGTGTCTTTAACTAGGACGTGGATGGATGCCAAACATTTTATAACACAGCTCTCCATGACATAACAGTTTTCATCGTATTTTCACTTTAAATAAAATGCAACGCGTTCCTGCTGTCCAGTGATAGGATAGAAAACACTACTGTTGAGAAACGAATGCAACATTAAGGGCAGGTTCACACAGAACATGGTTTTCCATTAAAAATCAAAGATGGCGCTGCAGTGAATCAGGTTTAAAACGCTCCTGTGAGTGTTTATGTGTGAGCGGTTTCTCTTTACACTGTGTTTTAGCAGCGTTGAGCTTTATAGCCAATCACAGACGTATCTGTTGAGCACATGAACGCAATGGCCAATCAGAAGTGTTTAAGTTAGTCAGAATCCGCTCAATGCTCAGCGCTAGTTCTGCACGCTCGCGAATCCTTTCAACATAACGAACAAAGTACAAACATAATGTCCATAAGAGATTCACTGCACAGCTTCATTGATCATAACAGGAGTTTCTGGATTAGCAACCGAATTTAAATGTGCAATTGAATCCGACTGACAGTGAAAACCATTGAAATGGATGGAACAAAACAATCTGATACTGGATGTCAAATGATCTGTGCAGTGAGTCCTGAAGTGTAAATGCTAAATAACAGACCTGCCACTTTTTCTATGTAATAATGTGTTACTTATATTGGGTCTCATTTATGAAACGAACGCACAAACGAAAAATGGGCGTAAGGGCATTTCCACGCTAAACTTGGGATTTATCAGTACGGACGTGAGCGATCAAACCTCACGTCAGGCCTCAGCTCATGTGCGTGAGTTTTAGACCTAGCGTTAGCAGAGTACATCTAGCGGAGGATTGAAATGAAGCTCAGTCGATCATTAACCGTTAAGAATGTCAATCTCAGCAATGACATTAGAATAGATGTGCGTCTGTGACCCGGTATTTCCCCAGGGCTTCATCTTTATGTGCGCAAACATCAGATCATGAGGATCCTCACACATCACACACACACACACACACAGCGCTTCTGTGAACCCAGGAGAACTGAGTGAATAAAAGAAATAGACTACACAAAATATATTTAACTTAAATAATTAACAGATTAACAACAACAACAACAAAAAACTGTGCGACAAGTAGCCTATAGGATACACTCGTTTTAGTGAAACTAATGCATGTTTTCTGTATTATTAACATATATTCTAGCGTTGCTAACTTGACATTTTAGCATTCATCATCAAACTAAAATGCAGTCAACCAAACATAAATGTTACACTGCTCAAATGAAGTGGTCCGCTGTAAAATCAGCGTGTTCGCCCAAGCAAACACATTTTTGTGCTCATGAAGGATGCCGTGTTACACCAGGACACGGGACACGAGTCAAACACAAAGCCTTGCTCACATTTACGCATTTGGCAGAGGCTTTTATCCAAAGCGACTTACACTGCATTTCAAGATACACATTTACAATCTTATCAGTTCTTGCTTTCCCTGGGAATCGAACCCATGACCTCGGCGTTGCAAGCGCCAGCGCTCTACTGTTCGAGATACAGGAAAGTTCACATACTGAATAATAGTTTAGCAATCAAATGTTACGTGGCAAATATAGAAACATATCTGAGTGTGAGCCGACTGAGAGCCGAATGTGAGCCGACTGAGAGCGGTGAGCCCAGAGCCGTACAGATTCACTTTAAATACATACATTTTGACGATGTTTGTATGTTGCCTAATGAACGCCACTATAGCCTGATCTGTGTTATATTTCATAGTTTAATATATAATTCACAGCTACTTATTTTTAATTCTTGTTCTGAATGCCGTTACATTTAAAGGATTTGTTGTGAAGTGAGAGGAAAATAGCTTATGTTATCATGTTGATAATGTTTGTAAATGTTTTGTTTTATTTAGCAGTATTTAATATGCATATTATAAATTAATATAATTGTTTGCAGTTACGAGGTTAGCGGGTGTTTCTGGAGTACGATCACGTCCTCCTCTTGCCGGGTTATGTTCCTCCGTGTCGTAAACTCTTCTGAATCGTGAGTTTTTAGGGGCATGATGTTAAAATGACGATCGTTTGAAGCCGCCACATTTATATACGATTGTTTGATGGGATTTGGCCGCATGTAAATGATTCACGGATCACATGTGAACCCTGTCGAAAGATGATTTCTGTGCTCTACGTTAGATTGATAAACGAGGCCCATTATTACTAATTTTACACATTTGAAACCTCTAGCAAAGATGCACACAGAGTCTGATTCATCTGCACAAACCAGTTCTTCTGAACTGATCCATTTCAATGAACTGATTCACAACAATCGCAGCGAATGTTCAGTCTAAATGAATTAATGGCCTACAGGGTGACGGTTTTGTTGCTTATTTTCAGTGGTTCAAGTCATTAATTTCCCATTCGTTCCCTCCTGTTTTACCCCATTAATCAGAAGACACTCAATTCAGTTCAAATTATATGCAATTGCTAAATAAATACTGCTGTTTTTACTCGCTAGTGCTGTATTAGTGCATGTAATCAATGTTAAACAACATTCTTCAATATAACAAATGATTAAATATAAAGTGATTCTTGTGAAGCGTTGATTTACAGTGTTCGACTAGCATTAACTTCTGGCGTTGGAAATAGTGCTGTGAAACATTTAATCGCGATTAATCGCATCCAAAATAAAAGTTTGTGTTTACATAATATGTGTGTGTACTGTGTGTAATTAATTTGCATATATAAATACACACACACACACACACATATAATTGAGAAATATTTGCATGTATATATATATTTAGATATAATTTATATTATATATAAATATAAATATTATATATAAATAACAAATTTGTCTTAAAATATATACATGCATGTGTGTATTTATATATGTGTATAATTTTTTGTATATATAAATACACAAACATGCATGTATATTTTTAATATTTGCATGTATATACTGTATGTATATATATATATATATATATATATATATATATATATATATTTAGATATAATTTATATTATATATAAATATTTTATAAACAACATATTTTTCTTAAATATATACATGTATATATATATATATATATATATATATATATATATGTATATACACACACACACACACACATACATACATACATACATACATACAAATTAATTATACACACACACACACGTATATATTATGTAAACACAAACTTTTATTTAGGATGTGATTAATCACGATTAATAGTTTCACAGCACTATTTGGAAATAATCTTTGGTTTCAGATGCATTTGGTCTTTAGTTTCCATTTGACAATATTAAGAATATCGTTGATTGGTTGAGAATGCATTAGATGTGAGTTTGTGAAGATGTACACTTTTTGCACAATGCAATCCAGAAAATATTGTTTTTCTTGACAGACTTCTGTAGTGTGCACTGAATTCAGTGTGTGGCCAGACACCTTCTCGCTCGCTTTATTATGTTAAAAGATGAGGTTTTGGTCTTCAGGAGTGTGTTGCGCTGTAAGTGATGGTTTATTAAAGCTGATGGCATCTTTACAGTGTTTCTGCTCTCGCCTGCAGCGCTGCGCATTACTGACGCATTATTACACGCTCGCATGCTCTCCTATCAACTGCTCCTCAACTAATGTTAATAGACTAGAAAATTGAGACATTTATGAAGTATGGGCAGTGTTTATGAAAAAATCCATAAAATATGACAAGGGCGAGGTGAGATGAAAGCGAGCTTTAATAGACGATGGCGACGGGAGAGCGCACCGCGAGCTGACGAGATCCTCCTACCAGATCCTCATTTACACGCGCTACAAACACAGTTAAATGTTCTAATTAATCTGAACACACACTCCTCCTGCCCAGAGCCTCATTAACTGATCCTGCTAATGAAGAGGCTTCCACACACACCATCATTTCTCTCAGACATACACACACACCATCATAAAACATACACACACACCATCATATCACACACACACACACACACACACACACACAAACACCATCATTTCTCTCAGACATACACACACACCATCATATCACACACACACACCATCAGAAAACACACTCACACACATCACATCACACACTCACTCACACACATCACATCACACACACACACACACCATCATTTATCTCAGACATACACACACACACACCATCATATCACATACACACACCATCAGAAAATACACTCACTCACACACATACACACACACACACACACACTCACTCACGCATTCTTGTACATCTATCTTTATGAGGACATTCAATGCAGTCTCCAGCCGCTTACCCTAACCTTACCCATCACAACTAAGTGCCTAACCCGACCCTTAACCTCATTATAACCTTATCCCTAAAACCAAGTGTTGACCCTCAAACACACTGAACTATAACTGACTGTAAAGGCCTCGATTTAAACAACTTTACATTTCAAATACAGGTTTTGATTGGATCATTTTGATAAAATGAAAAATTTCGCATTTCAGCATTTAAAGCATTTTTAAGTAAAGGATCATGTATATTAATTTAAAATATATACGATTATAAATACACACACACACACACACACACACACACCTTACTATTCTAATTGTGAAGCTTTTTAGAAAGTCCATTAGCTTCTCCTTGATCCACCAGTTAAACACTGAATGTAAAGTTGTGTAAGGGTGTGTGGAGACCCTGGAAACACCCCTGACCTTTGACCTCTCCCAAACCTGAGTGCAGGATCAGATCGTCTAATAAAAGCATCCGGCCTCTAGTGTCGCCATCCAGTCTCCCCGCATCTGCACTAAAATTACTTCATTTAGTGCTTATAAGAAGTAAAAACTGCAGTTTTCAGCATGTTTGTCTAGTGTTAAGACCTAACAGTATTTTTAGTGACTGGATTTAAGATCATATATATATATATATATACGTATATGCAATTTTCACTTTACGTATTTATTATTCAATTCTTAAGTAAAACTGCAGTTTTCAGCATGTTTGTCTAGTGTTAAGATCCAATAGCATGTATTAGTGCCTGTTCTCAAGAGCTCTGGCAGGTCAGCTGTGTGTTCCCCATTGGCAGATTCACTGGCTTGATTTCAGTTCACTTTGCCCAGATCTAAGAGCATCTCGCTTGTTTCAGAAAGGGCTTTTTTGTGCAGGGTGTTAATGCAAAAAAAATGCTTTTCTTACTTAGTATTTTTGTCTTGTTTCCAGTCCATATATCTAAACATTCTTACATCAAGAAGCATTTACTAGATGAGTAAAATGACAAGAAATTCTGTCTTGTTTCCTGATAAAAATGTTCAAGTTTTTGCTTAAAACAAGGAAAATGATCTGCCAATGGGGTAAGAAATTATAATCTTGTTTTCCATTTGAATTAAGATTATTTTTCTGACCCCATTGGCAGATAATTTTGCTTGTTTTAAGCAAAAACTCAATTTTATTTATTTTGATCATTTTACTCATCTAGTAAATGCTTCTTGATTCAATATTTTTAGATATTTGGACTGGAAACGAGACAAAAATACTGAGCAAGAAAAGCCTTTCCTGTTATTGAGAGTGAAGAGTTCATTGACGGCTCTTATCGGAGCGTCAGAAGCAGGCGTCCCGTCATATTCCTCAATGGAGGCGGATTACAGTCCCGGAGCGTCTCGGGAGAATCCCAGCTCATTGTTTTAATCGAGTTACACCCTTAAGCAGATTACGGAGATGTTCCCGCAGCACACACGCTCATTGTGGGCGGCAGAACCAGATTCTTCCCCAATGCAAATCCAATTGCGGGGCCATTCCTCGGGAATAAAACGAGCCTCCCGATGGAGTGGGCGTATTCCCGAAACTGGGACTAACAGGACTACGTGTTAAAGGGGATTATTCCACATGTCCCAGGGTGGCGTGCTGATCGTGATTTAACAGTGTTTGTGTTTCTGTTACGATCGCTGCAGTTTGAGTCGCTCTTCCGAAGGGATTTTCAGGAACGGGAAACATTAAATCACCAAAGTGTGCGTCGACACGCAATTTACAACTCCTGCTGTTAACCACGACTTTGGTTAATGAAGGGTCAGCCCAACCATCTGCCAACATGCAAAGCTTAATCGTCTGTTATGAGAGGAAATTGATTTTTTTTTTTTCATTCGCTTGGAAAAATGTTTCTTCCCTCCATTTGCTTACGCCGGAAGACTCGCAATATTAGCAAGGTGTAAAAGTCACTAATGCGACGTCAAACATCGTTCGATCATCCCTCATTACATCCAGCATCCTTTGCAGGACATAAATATAATATGCTGAAGCCTTAAATGATAAACGGCAAATTGAATTTGCATAAACATCCAAATAACAGCCCAGGATCATCTGATGTGGGAGAACAGAAGCTGAATCTGCCACGCGTCCAGCGTTCCTCATTACGGATATCAGGACTATTATGCTAATCGTGACCTCGGCGCGCAGGCTAATCAGGGGCGAAACGGGAGAAGAAAAACCTAATTCATTTAATCTAAAGGACGCGAGCGCGAGGGCCTGGAGACACAGGAACACCAACGCAAAGGTTAACGAACGTGCCTCATCAAATCTGATCAGCATCGGGAAACATCAGCCTGTTCTCTGCAATTAGACCAGGGCTTTGATGAACACACACACTCATGATTGCACATCTCACACACACTCTACAAACAGCGCCTGAAGTCATTGTTTCGCTCCAACACATGCTCAAGGTTCAGGAAAACTCAATATTATGATAAAACCCAGTTTAAAACCAATTAATTGTTTGATATTGTTCTTTTCTAGCAATAGAGAACGATTTATTATTAAATCAGCATTGAACGCCTGGGTTAACCGTCTAGCTGCAGCCAGTGTGGGAAAAATATTACAAGAAAATCATTTTTCTTTCAATAACAGGATTAATTGTGACAGGAAAATAGTTTTGGCTATCAAAATGTAAGTTAATTAAATTCACTGAAGAACAGCATATGAGTCTGACAAGACACTTCACAATTAAAAAATAAAGTTCACATATTCTTATTTCATTTTTAATTCTGAAGTGTCTTTACAGTGGGGTTAATATCAACTAAAACTTAATAAAAATAAATTAAAAAAAACTTTAAAAAAAAACTAAATATACCATATAATATAAAATAAAATATACTATAATATATTATAACTTCAGAATTTAAAATAATTTAATTTTTCTTATTTCATTATTTTCTCATTTCATTTTTCTTAATTCTTCATTTTTTTTTAACTTATTTTTAATTCTGAAGTGTCTTTATAGCAGGGTTAATATTAACCAAAAAAAAAAAATATATATATATATAATAAAATATATAATATAAAAACATTATATAATAAAACATAATATTAAATAATTTTAATTCAGCTAGTTGCAACATTCCCCATTTTCGGTTTAGTTTAACTTGATTCACTAAAGTAACTAAAACCTAAACTTAAATAAAATGAATAAAAACTATAGACACATAAAAAATAAAAAAATAAAAAATTATATATATATATATATATGTACAGTGAGGAAAATAAGTATTTGAACACCCTGCTATTTTGCAAGTTCTCCCACTTAGAAATCATGGAGGGGTCTGAAATTGTCATCGTAGGTGCATGTCCACTGTGAGAGACATAATCTAAAAAAAAAAATCCAGAAATCACAATGTATGATTTTTTAACTATTTATTTGTATGACACAGCTGCAAATAAGTATTTGAACACCTGTCTATCAGCTAGAATTCTGACCCTCAAAGACCTGTTAGTCTGCCTTTAAAATGTCCACCTCCACTCCATTTATTATCCTAAATTAGATGCACCTGTTTGAGGTCGTTAGCTGCATAAAGACACCTGTCCACCCCATACAATCAGTAAGAATCCAACTACTAACATGGCCAAGACCAAAGAGCTGTCCAAAGACACTAGAGACAAAATTGTACACCTCCACAAGGCTGGAAAGGGCTACGGGGAAATTGCCAAGCAGCTTGGTGAAAAAAGGTCCACTGTTGGAGCAATCATTAGAAAATGGAAGAAGCTAAACATGACTGTCAATCTCCCTCGGACTGGGGCTCCATGCAAGATCTCACCTCGTGGGGTCTCAATGATCCTAAGAAAGGTGAGAAATCAGCCCAGAACTACACGGGAGGAGCTGGTCAATGACCTGAAAAGAGCTGGGACCACCGTTTCCAAGGTTACTGTTGGTAATACACTAAGACGTCATGGTTTGAAATCATGCATGGCACGGAAGGTTCCCCTGCTTAAACCAGCACATGTCAAGGCCCGTCTTAAGTTTGCCAATGACCATTTGGATGATCCAGAGGAGTCATGGGAGAAAGTCATGTGGTCAGATGAGACCAAAATAGAACTTTTTGGTCATAATTCCACTAAACGTGTTTGGAGGAAGAAGAATGATGAGTACCATCCCAAGAACACCATCCCTACTGTGAAGCATGGGGGTGGTAGCATCATGCTTTGGGGGTGTTTTTCTGCACATGGGACAGGGCGACTGCACTGTATTAAGGAGAGGATGACCGGGGCCATGTATTGCGAGATTTTGGGGAACAACCTCCTTCCCTCAGTTAGAGCATTGAAGATGGGTCGAGGCTGGGTCTTCCAACATGACAATGACCCGAAGCACACAGCCAGGATAACCAAGGAGTGGCTCTGTAAGAAGCATATCAAGGTTCTGGCGTGGCCTAGCCAGTCTCCAGACCTAAACCCAATAGAGAATCTTTGGAGGGAGCTCAAACTCCGTGTTTCTCAGCGACAGCCCAGAAACCTGACTGATCTAGAGAAGATCTGTGTGGAGGAGTGGGCCAAAATCCCTCCTGCAGTGTGTGCAAACCTGGTGAAAAACTACAGGAAACGTTTGACCTCTGTAATTGCAAACAAAGGCTACTGTACCAAATATTAACATTGATTTTCTCAGGTGTTCAAATACTTATTTGCAGCTGTATCATACAAATAAATAGTTAAAAAAATCATACATTGTGATTTCTGGATTTTTTTTTTAGATTATGTCTCTCACAGTGGACATGCACCTACGATGACAATTTCAGACCCCTCCATGATTTCTAAGTGGAAGAACTTGCAAAATAGCAGGGTGTTCAAATACTTATTTTCCTCACTGTATATATATATATATATATATATATATATATATATATATATATATATATAATATTAAATAAAATATATAATATAATATAATATAATATATAATATAACTTCAGAATTCAGAATACTTTTTACTAATTTTAATTCAGCTAGTTGCAACATTGCAACATTTCTCATTTTCGTTTAGTTTAACGTAAAACACTAAAGTAACTAAAATTTAAATAAAATTCATAAAAACTAAGACACATAAAACAAAACAAAAAACACGAATAAAAAAGACAAAACACAGAAAACAATTGCACAAACATAAAATGTAAAAGCGTGAATTAAAACCTACAGAAGTGTCTCAGTATCAGCAACATAAGCCAGTCTCTCGACTCGTGCGCGGTTCTCCTCTGAACCCTGACGTTAGCCGTTTCTCCAAACTCAGTCTAATAATGAATCAGTGGTTATTGGCGGGAAAGGTCGAGGGGGATTCCTCATTGGAGCGCGTGGCGGGGGGTTAGCGTGCGCGCAGGCTCAGCGTGGGGCTAATTATATCACTGTGGGGCCGAGTCTACAGGCTCCACTTCAGCACATGTGACGCGAGCGCTGGCTGTCGTGTGTGTGTGTGTGTGTGTGACGGGCTGTGCAACTGCGTTTACCCGTGATTGAGCTGTTGAGTTTAGCATATTACACTCGCTGTGTGCTAATTCAACACAGATTAGCATATAGAGCGATCGCGCCTCAATCATGTCAGCCTTTGTTTCCTCCATTAGAGGCTTTCGCACCGGAGGATCCGCTTCAGAGTTCCTGAACCACTGCCGGAAGTTCCCGGATGTCGGCGTGTTCACACCAAACACCAGCACCCGCCATTTTAAAAAAGCTGTGTAACACACAGATTATAGCCTATATATTTACTCCAGAAACTGACTCTACGAACATGGAAAACAGGGATAGATGAAGCTCTTGATCTTTACGCTGAGGAGAAATCCCAACGCGACTTTGAGGGACCAAGAGAAACATGATTATGTGTTTCTGCAACACAAACACACGGCACACGCTAATAACTCTTCATCACTGTCTACTTTCTATGTATGACAGTTCTATCTACTAACGTATTACAGCACTGTTAGTCAGTCGTTCTCAGCGCCGTCAACATAAAAGTCCCAACAACAAGTGAGTCTCACGTCACTCTTCACATTTGATGTATTTTTGTTGAAATAACTATGTTTCTTAATAGTTTTAACATTATATTAGATAATGAAATACATTTTATTTTACTGTATATTTAACTTAAGTCTGTAAAACCTAAAATGTTTCTTACGGTAAATGTCTGGCAACCACAGCTGCTGTTTTTTACCATAAATTTGACATTTGGATTTTTGTACGTTGAGCTAGCCGGTGTGAACGGCCCTATAGAGAGCTGAAGTGTACCCGCGCGGCCTGGCTGTAGGGCCCGATGCTGGCCGGGGCCCAGTGAGACCGGCTCTGGACGTGAAGCGTGTGTCTCTGAGGAAAGCTGTCGTTCTCGCTCGCCATCGTCCAATCGTGAAGCAGAACGTCCATCTGAAGATGCTGACCGAGCGGGAGAGACGCCTGGACACACACCCTGAGGAGACAACACACACTGAACAGCTTGTAACGAAACTTAACAAACGAGACCTTCCCAGACTTCCTATGTTGTCTATGAAAGCCTGATTTTTATGTGAAGGACTAGAAACATTTTAGCAACTGCAACATGGACCTTCGACCCGTTGGACCCCATTGAAGTCACTATATGGAGAAAAATCCTGGAATGTTTTCCTCAAAAACCTTCATTTCTTTTCGACTGAAGAAAGAAGACATGAACATCTTGGATGACGTGGAGGAGAGTAAATTATCAGGAAAGTTTAATCCTGAAGTGAACTAATGCTTTAAAGGGACTGTAGAGTTCAGGACCGTGTTACAGCGACACCGGTGGCCGTTAGCTGAACTGCACTATAAGTAGAGTTCAGGACCGTGTTACAGCGACACCGGTGGCCGTTAGCTGAACTGCACTATAAGTAGAGTTCAGGACCGTGTTACAGCGACACCGGTGGCCGTTAGCTGAACTGCACTATAAGTAGAGTTCAGGACCGTGTTACAGCGACACCGGTGGCCGTTAGCTGAACAGCACTATAAGTAGAGTTCAGGACCGTGTTACAGCGACACCGGTGGCCGTTAGCTGAACTGCACTATAAGTAGAGTTCAGGACCGACACCGGTGGCCGTTAGCTGAACTGCACTATAAGTAGAGTTCAGGACCGTGTTACAGCGACACCGGTGGCCGTTAGCTGAACTGCACTATGAGTAGAGTTCAGGACCGTGTTACAGCGACACCGGTGGCCGTTAGCTGAACTGCACTATAAGTAGAGTTCAGGACCGTGTTACAGCGACACCGGTGGCCGTTAGCTGAACTGCACTATAAGTAGAGTTCAGGACCGTGTTACAGCGACACCGGTGGCCGTTAGCTGAACTGCACTATAAGTAGAGTTCAGGACCGTGTTACAGCGACACCGGTGGCCGTTAGCTGAACTGCACTATAAGTAGAGTTCAGGACCGTGTTACAGCGACACCGGTGGCCGTTAGCTGAACTGCACTATAAGTAGAGTTCAGGACCGTGTTACAGCGACACCGGTGGCCGTTAGCTGAACTGCACTATAAGTAGAGTTCAGACACGTGTTACAGCGACACCGGTGGCCGTTAGCTGAACTGCACTATAAGTAGAGTTCAGACACGTGTTACAGCGACACCGGTGGCCGTTAGCTGAACTGCAGCACAACTCCTGAGACTATAGTCTGAATTAATCCATTTTCTTTGCATGACACACTGACATTACAGGCTCTATCGGCATTATCCTGAACATTATATGCAGTGCACACACACGTCACATTCATTTGATATTCTCAGCAAAAATGTATCTAGTCCTTCACATAAAAATCAGGCTTACAGAGACAACATAGGAAGTCTGGGAAGTGGTGGTGCAATAGATCACAAAATTCACGGTTCGAATCATTTACGGTTTTTAAGCCACGGATCGGATCATTTTTCAGATCAGCAATTTTTTTTTACAAAAAAACAAAATAAAAATTACATATATATATATGGGGGGGGGGGGGGGAATGTAACTTTTAATTTATTACTTAAAGCTTGAAGTTCTTCAATACCACATCAAAAACTACTTGCCTAACTGATAATGTTCAAACATTATTAAAAACAAGTGAACAGTCAGTAATAAAATAAGAACAAATTACAAGCAGAGGTGAATACTAAATAACAAAGTTAAAGTCTAACAGTAGTAGTCAGGTACAGAAATTAATAATTAGGCCTAAATGTAAAATAACACTATTTGTTCACTGTAGAAGTTAAATATAGTTTCATCTTTGTTAAAGCTGTATTTTGTTGTTTTATTAACATTAATGACACAGATGACAGTAGGAATATTAGTCTGCTGTCACTTTAAGACCAAATAAACTGACAAACATCCGGTTTCTTTCTCAACTGTTCACTTACGACAGAACCGAGAGAATACTCGCCGAGACGGGCATTTAGACATCATTCTCTCTCTCTCTCTCTCTCTCTCTCTGTGTGTGTGTGCATGCGCTTCGGGTGTGTGTGTGTGTGTTTGCACAGATAACTCGCAAGTCAAGTGCCGAAATCAAGTGCATTGTGGGTGTTGAAGTTTTTGACAAAAATAAAAAAAGATTAAAAAAAATAGATCAAATGTTATAACTCCATTGTCATTTTTATAACAAATACCCATTTTTCTAGTTATTCCCAGCTCTAAAATATATTAGCAGGTATAAATTGTATATTCTCTCGTCAATTTTACACACACATATATATATGTAAAAAAATATTTTTCATTTTAATTCATTCAGTATTCACACGGTCTTGGAAACCTGAATATATGAGAAAGTGTGATTTCTAGACCTGGTAAAGTCATGAAAAATAATAAATGTATGTAAATCTATGGGTATTTTTATTTTTATAATGAATATACATTTTTCTAGTTATTCCAACACTAGAATATTTTACCAGGTATAAACTGTGAGTAAAAAAAAATAAAAATAAGATTCACTAACACTACTTGAAACCTTTATGCATCATGAATTATAAAGGTATTCATAATGCACATTGTAATGCATTAAATATTTTAATAAATGACTGTAACAAAAGTTAAACCCATTATAATATGAACAGATTTCTTGTTGCATCATTGGCTGTTTTAATGCATTGTACTTTCTAAAGGTTTCTGTAACCAAAAACTGCGGTTACAATTATTCATACAATGCATTATAAGGAGCATAATTAATGCATTAAAATACCTTTATAATGCATTATAGATAAAGGCTTGGAGTAAAAGTGTTATCCAGTGACGCTGAAGCTGTGGTGATGCTCTCGGTGGTGTACCTGGCGGGCGGATCGAGTGTGAAGAAGCTCTGATACAGAGAGTTGATGAGGCTGAAGTCCTGCATGTCCCTGACGTACAGATGGACCAGAAGCACATGCTTCATCAGCCAGCCGCTCTCCTGCAGACGCCCTGAGAACACACACACACTTAACACATCATCTCAGACAGGCAAAAATACCCTGTTCGGAGGAAATATGTCTTGCTTTTTTGCCATGAAAGATAAAAAAAAGTCTAATAAAATACATTACACACTAGACTGTAAACCTTAATTAAGGAAAATTGGTGTTCTTCAGTCTTGCCGAGCGAACTATAGCTCATTTTGAGGAAGATTTGACCAGAAACAAGTGACGGGTGTAAAGTGCAAGTTTTTGTGCATGTTCAATTAGATTGTTGTGCTAATTTTAATAATAATACCACCCCTAAAAAAAATCTAATTTCAAGAATCTTAATTAAGAAAGTGAATTAATTTTATTTAATTTTTTTACACTTTTTGTTTGTTTTTTTTACAAAAAATGCCCTAAAGCAAGATGCACTTAAATCTAGGTCAAGTGAACTAAAATTATTAATTAAATGGTATGTTTTAAGAATTTTCATCTATTTTCAGGTTATTGTGTATCTTAAACTAAATTAAATAAGCTGAATTTAAGGTTAAATATTCTTGTTTTAATGGAATCTTCACCAAAATGACTTATTATTTAGAGCTGCAGTTTTCAGCATGTTTGTCTAGTGTTAAGATCCAATAGCATGTATTAGTGCCTGTTCTCAAGAGCTCTGGCAGGTCAGCTGTGTGTTCCCCATTGGCAGATTCACTGGCTTGATTTCAGTTCACTTTGCCCAGATCTAAGAGCATCTCGCTTGTTCCAGAAAGGGCTTTTGTGCAGTGTTCTTCATGTTTCATTAGTGGAGTTTGCGGCTGAACTTCTAAGAAATCCTGCTTTCTCACCTCAGGCTCAGAGACGCACAAACACACACACGTCGTACATGAAAACACAGTGTTTTCAATACCCTGCCGCACGCACAATGGAAGCGCCCGAGACCCCATTAGACTTTCACACGCCGTCGAGTTTGTTTTTCCTTCGCAGGCGTTTGCGTTTCAGCGCACTTCGCTCGACAAGAAAGCCGGTCATTAAATATTAACTTGTTTAATATTGTCTCAGCGCTGTGAAGCTGTTTGGCGAAGTAAGACGAAAAAGATTAAATATGCTTTTCATCTGGAGCCGCTCCGGCTAAAGACTGCTCTGCTGTTACGGGCCACTCTTGTGAAAGTTCTGCGGGCGATAGAAAGAGCTTCGTTTAATCTGAAGTGTGTTTCGTGACAGATGGAGCCGCTGACACTCGTGTGAAGAAGAGCGGTCCCGAATAAAGAGCCCCTGTACCTCTTAAAAGTGCATTTTACCAGCACAACAACAGCGATGAAAGCGTGTGTGAACAAAGGCCCGTTTGCCGTCAGCGTGTGATGGGCTGAACTGCCCAGAAGCTCTTCATACTCTTCATTATTCAGGGGAAAAACAACACAAACTCAACACTAGCACTGCAAAAAAGCTTTTCTTACTTAGTATTTTTGTCTTGTTTTCAAAAAACTCTTAAATCAAGATGCATTTACTAAAGTAGTGAAATGCCATAAGATATTATGTCTTATTTTCTGGGGAAATAAAATTTGCTTAAAACAAACACTATTATCTGCCAATGAAAAATATCCTGTTTCTGTTTGAATTAAGATTACTTTTCCCGAACACACATGCGCTGTGATGTCATATTACACTGATCTTACTCTGCAGGAGTGTGAAGATGTGCCGGGTCTGGCTCTGGACGTGTGTGTGTTCGGACCGACGCGCCGTCAAGCCACTGATCCACTGGAAACCCGACGGACTCCTGGATGAGTGTGACGGCAGACGACCTTCAACAGAACATCATCATCATCATCTATACATGTGCCTCACACACGTTTCATCCGTTCACGCGTTCCCTGGGAAAAGCTGGTGACTTACATTGGAAACAAGCACTGTGTACATTGATGATATCAACTCTATATTTGCAAAATCAGCTAAACTCGTTAAATAACACGTTTCTGAACTCTACTTATAGTCCCTTTAGAGGATTAGTTCATTTCAGAATTCAGACTCTTATTCCTCGGCTGGATCGTGTCGAGACTTTGAAGCTGCACTGAAACTCTCATCTGGACCTTAGACCCGTTGGACCCCATTGAAGACACTATATGGAGAAACATCCTGGAGTGTTTTCCTAAAAAACCTTCATTTCTTTTCCACTGAAGAAAGAAACACATGAACATCTTGGATGACGTGGAGGAGAGTATAAGGAAGTTTTAATTCTGAAGTGAACTAATGCTTTAAAGACGCTACTCTACTGAGAGGGTTTTACTGTGAAACTGTCTATGCTAGCATGCTAATTACTGTACCTTGCTAGTAGGCCACACTAATTGACTAGTTGGTTGTTAAACAGCTAGTGGTGACTTAAAATGATTTTAAACACGATAAAACAAGCATTAAAATAATCCAACAACTGATAATTCTTATTTTAATTCACTCCATCAACAACTGGATTCACATGGACTGATGTTAGTGATGCATTCAGGTTATTTCTCTCTATAAGTTTTTCTTTTTCTCTAAAATGTGTCTTTGGTTGTCGGTAGCATTGCATAGGTTGTAATTTTTAAATTAATGGTGAAAAAAGATACATCAGAAAAACCAGCAGTTTCAACAGGAGTGTGTAGAGTTTTATATTCACTGTAAGAGGAAGCTCTTTTCTGGCACAGAGGACATCATGGTGCGGAACGATTAACTTTACACATAAACATACTGTATAATTTATAAACACCATGGAATTAATAATGGCAACATCCAAAAGACATGGTTCATCCCCCAAAAAACACTGTATTAACCAGGGTGGCCAAAGAGGTCTGTGCTTTTGTTTTGCTATTGTAATGATGCTACATGATCCACCGACTGGCTCGCCAACCATAAACATGGCATTAGCATAGTGTCTCATACCGTCCTACTTTTGTTTTGGTGTTGATGTTGATGAACCAGTACAATTTTGAAAGAATTTCAATGAAGTAACAGTTATACTGCAGGCGGACAATATGATGTGCTTTATACCAGAACACACACACACACACACACACTCCTCACCCTGCTCCGGCTGACAACTGCGCTCCGCGTTTGATGGACATGCTCGCTGGACGTCTGGAGTTTTATCAGCATATTCCAGCTCTTCTGTCATCTTGTCAATGGTGTTCTGGCAAGGACATCCACTGAGAGGCAGTGCTCCCGAGCCCTGCAGGAGACGACACACACCATCACACACACACACACACACACACACACGCTTGATCAGTCAACCTGCAGGCTGATACGCTGGAAAATATATGAATATGATCATCATCTCAGTGTGGAAGCCCATGACCACCACATGCTTTTAAATCACAATTATGAGATAAAAAGTCGCAATTTTGAGATAAGTCACAATTATGATAAAAGTCGCGAGTATGAGATAACTACGAGATGTTAGTAATTATGAACAGGGTTTGAAATTTACTTTTTCACCCACCGGCCAATTTGGGTACTAAAGTTATCGGCCATTCAGAACTTCTACTAATACTTCTTATTATAGAGTATAGAAATATATATATATAAAATTATAAAATACATTCATTTCTTCTTGTTAATTTCAAACCCTGATTATGATAAAAAGTCACAATTCTGAGATACTCAGTCAATTATGAAATAAGTGTCAACACTGAAACTAATAATTGTATGAAATTATCAAAATGTTAATCAATTATGAGATAAAAAGTCAAAATTATGAGACACTAAGTCAAAATTAAGAAATAAGTGTCAAAATTGCCATACTAATAATTATGAGATAAAGTAAAAATTATAATATATTAAGTCATTATTATAAGATAAAAAGTAAATTACGAAATGTCAATTATGAGATAAAGTCAAAATTATGAGATATTCAGTCAATTATGAAATAAGTGTCAAAATTGACATACTAATAATTATATGAAGTGTTGAAATTAAGAAACATTAATAATTATCAGAAAAAAGTCAAAATTATAAGATGCTAAGACAATTATTAAGATGCTAAGGCATTATGAGATAAAGTCAAAATTATGACAGTGTCTTGTGACTTTTTATCTCATAATTGTGTTTTTTAAGTCATAATTATGAGATAAGTTTCAAAATGAGGACATACTTAGTCATAATCATGAGATAAAAACAGCAAAATTATAAGATACTAAGCCCTGATTATGAAATAAGTGTTGAAATTGACATGATAATCAATTATGAGATAAAAAGTAAAAATCCAAGTCAAACTTTTGTCATAATACTCAACTTTCTCTCATAATGACTTTTTATGTTATAATTATGATTTACCAAAGCATGATTTTTCCCTCACGTTTGAAAGAAACAGGGCTTCCACACGCCTGTGTGTTCCCGGAGCGGGTTCGGTCCGATGTGTCCAGGGTCATCCGGGTCACACCCGCGGGTTTGCTTTTCTCACGGTAACATTTGTGATGTAGTGCAAGAAGACCCCCTCACACACACACACACACACCACCTGATTACAGCATGCCGGACACGGCACATTTTTAATAAATATTTCAGATCTCTTTAATGTCCCGCTGTCATCTGCAGTTGACCGTATGATAATTAGATTAATTATGCTGCAGTGTGTGTGTGCAGAGGAGGAACACACACACACACACACCCCCCCAGAGCCGTGTCAGCGTGGATCTGTCAGCGTGACGGAGAGTGCTCTCGACTGAGCTTCTCTCGCAGGGTTTCCCTGCGCTGCGGGCGAGAGAGCTTGCCTTCTCAGGCCATGTGTTCTCATCCCCGATCCTCCACCAACACACAGCAGAACACACACACACACACAAATAAACACGCGACCGCATAGAGCCAGAAGCTGAGACTGAGGACACGGCGTGACCCGAAACACACCAACTCCTCCACAAGAGCAGATCCACAGTCCAACATCACCATAACCTGCTGATTATAAAACACACGCTGGTTTCTGATTGGTCGGCAGCTACTGTGCATCAATATTCAATACACATTTGCAATGAATATAGTTTTACATTTCAGTCTGTTGCTTTCATAAAACTATCACATGACACACTTCGAATGTAATGCGCAATGGGTGGGGTGTGTCTGGTAAGGGGTTAAAGGTCACTGTGACCTTGACGGATGCGTTCACATGCCGCATTATAACATGAGAGGAGTAGTATGGACACACACACACGGGCATGAACAGCACACACTCCTTAAGGACATCATCACAACAACAGTTAGAGGAAACGCTCAACACAAAGTCACATGAATAACCTTCCCAGCGTACCTGAGCACTCAGAGGATGATGTGAGCGGACGTGTGTGTGTACGGCAGGCCTGCTTTCAGGCACGGGTGAATATTGCAGACGTCACAGTCTCCTACACACGGGACACACAGAGAAGAGAGCTGGCAGAACGCCCTCCTGATGCTGAACCACAGACACATGAGGAGACTAACTGAGCTTTTCTGTACATCACTGGTTTCTGCACAGGGGTTTGAGAGTTGACGAAAAACAATGATTGATTCAATTTTAATGTGACATTAAATTAAACACACTAACCTCAAATAGCGATATATCTTATTAAATTGAAAGCTGCAATTAAATTAAAGTCCCCCTGTGGTGAAAATCCAGCTTTTAATGTTGTTTATGTGTCTATGTGGTGTTTTTAATCTGCTTTAAGACAAACCATGTGTAAATTCATAAGTCGACAGGATTGCTGAGTATTTCCTCCTTAAAACTGCAGTGAACCAAAGACAGTCTCAAAAACACGCTTTGAAATCGCTGGTGTTTCTGACGTCACAAACTACCTTGTAACCAATCAGATCAACGTGTGATCGTCAACCAGTGGATCTCTGAGCTGAGTGAGTGAGTGGAGGCGGGGCTCATTTGCATATTCATAGAACCGCGCATACTAAATGAGGCAAGGGTGTCGAGTTATATTCTTTATTAGAGACATTATTTTCAAGGGAAAAACCTTTAAATATGTCATTTTGGTGATAAAAGATGAGTTTTAAAGGGGTGCTAATATGCCCTTTTCACAAGATGTAAAATAAGTCTCTGTTGTCCCCAGAGTGTGTGTGTGAAGTTTTAGCTCAAAATACCCCACAGATATTTTTATAGCATGTTAAAATTGTCACTTTTTGAGGGTGAGCAAAAACACACCGTTTTTGTGTCTGTCCCTTTAAATGCAAATGAGCTGCTGCTCCCGGCACAGGGGGCGGAGCTTCAAGAGCTTGTGTCCTTTTACCTCACACACACACACACACAAACACACACTGAAAACTTAAAAAACTTTTAGCCTTTTATGTTCAAACCGTAGTCAGACAATGATGTAGAGACTCAAGAAGAAGTGACAACATGTAGAAGCAACAGGACATTTCTGAATGGTTAGTTGATTAATTTATGTAGCTTATGTGTAGTTATCTTCTGGTCATTGATTAGCATATTCTGCCATGATAATCTATAAATCGTGTTCAGGGGGCGGGGTTTATGTAAATTTTAGGGTTGGTGATGTCACTAACCCAGGAGGAATGTGGTGTAGTCTCTACCAGCCGTTTGTTGTAGTCCTTAAAACACGATTTCTTTAAGAGCAAATATCTCCCTTTGCTTTGAACTCTGAGTGTCGTAACTTTGCAGATGTTTTTATGCTCAAACAGCAACATTACACACTAACTACAGTTAGAAAAGTGAAATCATAATCAACCACCCCTTTAAGGGATAAAATGATTGAATACAAGGGGACTTTACAGTATATAATCTGTTGCGCTGCGTGTTTCAGAACGAAGAGCGGCGGTGATTTCATTTACACATGAGCAGCTTATAGCGTGCTTTTGGGGGAAAAACATGAGATTATATTATATTATAACAATAATTATTATTATTTTATTTGAATGCTTCTGGAAATTGTGTTTCCTGGATACATTGAGTTCCCCCCGAAAACTTTGTGTTCACTCGCAAAAGCACTGAAATAGATTTTGCCTCCAATCTCATATTATTTCCATCACAAAAGATTTATGGGCAAATGCAAAGTTTCTCAGGGAAACGGAAAGCTTTGCTAGAGAACACACAAGCAGCGAAAGATCATTTCCTCCCATTTCACACATACACACACATATATACAGTGTAATAAAAGCAATAAAAATTTAACACAAAACTAATTTCTGAAAAAGTATTTTGTCTGTTTACTTCCATGTCATGTGACCATTAGCCTACATCAGAACCGCTAACATGCACATTCATTGTTACATAATTGAAATATGAACTTATAATAATATAAGTATTACTAATATTTTAGGTCCAGTTGCTTCCGCTGACAGTTTTGGAAGGGTTCGATTCCCAGAGAAGGCTTGAACTCATGGAAATGTGCATTGCTCTGGAAATAGCAGCGAAGAGCCAGTCACTGGTTCTGACATCACACACACTGACACGACTAACTTCATTAGTGGCCGTCAGGAGCAGGACAGGACTGGTTTAGGCTGAACCGTACTTCTGTTTTGTCCTCGGTGTGCATGCGTGTGAAGCGCAGGTATCCCACAGGAGCGAAGGCATCGGCCGAGTGGATCACGGTCTCCGCAGAGTCACTGAAACACAGAGCACACAGTCTCACACACACACACACACAGGATAAGCACACACTGGCGTTGTGTTTGAGACTCACATGACGATCTTCTTCTTGAAGAGCGGACAGTCAACGGTGAAGGTCTCGTACTCGCCTCCTTCCCCACAGATGTGAACTCCATACTTCTCTGAAAGCTGCCGCAAACATTCACACCATCACTACATATTCATATTACAGCAACATCACAGTTATTATTAATTACAGGATATAGTTTTTTTTTGCTGGCTATTAATAGCAAATGTTTATATACACTACCGGTCAAAAGTTATTATTATTTTTTTTATATTTTGAAAGTCTCTTCTGCTCACCAAGGCCGTGTTTGTTTGATCAAAAATACAGTAAAAATTGTGAAATATTGTTATAATGTAAATCAGCTGTTTTCTATGTGAATATACAGTAAAGTGTAATTTATTCCTGTGATCAAAGCTGTATTTTCATCATCATTACTCCAGTCTTCAGTGTCACATGATCCTTCAGAAATCACTCTAATATGAGGATTTTAAACATTTCTGATTATTATCAATGTTGAAAACTGATTAAAATGTTTTTTCTGCTTAATATTTCTCCAAGTAAGATTTAAAAAAGAAAAGAAAAAATGTTTATTCATCAAGGACGCATTAAACTGATCAAAAGTGACAGTAAAGACATTTATAATGTTACAAAATATTCTATTTCAAATAAATGTTGTTCTTTTGAACTTTCTATTCATCAAAGAATCCTGAAAAATAACATGTTTCACAGTTTCCACAAAAATATGAATAATCAGAAATGTTTCTTGAGCATCAAATCCTCATATTAGAGTGATTTGTGAAGGATCATGTGACACTGAAGACTGGAGTAATGATGCTGAAAATTAATTACATTTCACAACATATTCACACAGAAAACAGCTGTTTTACACTGTAATAATATTTTGCAATATCACAGTTTTTTCCTGTATTTTTTTTGATCGGCTCTGTATTAAAGAACATGAGTTGATGTGGATTTGCAGTGAATAAAAGATTTTACAATGAAAGGTTCTCCATCTCACCTGATCATGTGTGATATTGGACTAAACCTTAAAGAACATCATGATGGTGATTTGCAAGAAACGAATGAATCAGTGTGTCATCAGTCAACACAGCCTGACATAGTGAAACACTTGATCTGAATCAATCAAAACTAGCTTTATCTGGACAATAACTTTATTCTAGAGCTGCTGTAAAGCCTAAATCTCTGTTACTGTAATCTCCTGTTATCACTGTAAAGCTGCTGTGAAACAGTCTATATGTTAAAAGTGCTGTATAAATGAAGGAGACTCGAGTTGCTGTGAAAGCTGAAGCAGAAACAGCTGAAGGAGGTTCATTTTTATTATTATTATTTCCCTCTGACCTCGTGCAGATACGGTTCCATCTCCGCCAGGGATTTTCCTAAATGTCTCTCTGGATCCAGACCTGCCACACACACACACACACACACACAACACAAGAGTGTAAGTGTTAGTGTTTAACACACTAACAACACGTCCCCTGCTCTGTTTGACTGTGCAAATGTGTGTGTACACACAGATCTGCTTTAACGCTCGACTCCTCTGAGAGCCGCAGGTCAACATACGCACGTCAGTCTGAAAATATTTTAGCATGTCAATACAAATGCATCACGAGTGTGATAAACTGGAGATGTCAGTCATGGAGGTTCACGAGACCATCATGCACTGCCAGCTGGTTGTGATCTGCCTCTCTCTGTACACAAGCCTTTCCATAAACAAACACACAAGTTATTCATATATCATGAGCTAGCATAGCTCACACAACATGGCCGCTGCGGGAATCAAATCAGGCTCACATCAACAACGCCCAGACATAATAAACACATATAATCCGACACAGAGCATCTGCAGGACGGGACTCAAACATACGTGGAACTTTCCATGATTCGGGATATACTTTTGTTTTATCTTTTTAAACCAATGGTCTGTGAAAGGAGCGGCTGAAATGATCTTCAATCTCAACCAAACTAAATATGTGTGCAGGCTTATTTTAAATGATGTCTACTAGCAAAATTTGGAAAATTACTAAATATTGTTAAAAAACCCTGATTTGTGTGATTTTGTAAGCAGAAACCAAATGTTTAAAGTTACTTATAAATGTATATTATTTGCCACAAATTAAATAAAAACACAGTACACTCATGTACTGTAATATTAAAGTCCCACTGTAGTCAATAATTGTATCCTTTAAAACTCATCTTTGATCACAAAATAACCCATTTAAATATTTTTCCTTGAAAAAAATGTCTTCATGCCCTAAAATATCTTGAATGTAACTCGACACCATTGCCTCATTTAGTATGCGTGGTTCTATGAATATGCAAATGAGCCCCGCCTCCACTCACTCACTCAGCTCAGAGATCCACTGGTTGACGATCACACGTTGATCTGATTGGTTACAAGGTAGTTTGTGACGTCAGAAACACCAGCGATTTCAAAGCGTGTTTTTGAGACTGTCTTTGGTTCACTGCAGTTTTAAGGAGGAAATACTCAGCAATGGAGTCGACTTATGAATTTACACATGATTTGTCTTAAAGCAGATTTATTCATTAGTTCATTAGTTAACATTAGATAATGTATTAACTAACATGAACTAACAATAAGCAATACATTTGTTACAGTATTTAT
Source organism: Abramis brama (assembly GCA_022829085.1). Lineage (NCBI taxonomy): Eukaryota > Metazoa > Chordata > Actinopteri > Cypriniformes > Leuciscidae > Abramis > Abramis brama. The sequence continues at coordinate 32,949,823 of CM040785.1, forward strand.
TAATCTTTGTTAATGTTAGTTAATAAAAATCCAGCTGTTCATTGTTTGTTCATGTTAGTTCACAGTGCATTAACTAATGTTCACAAATACAGCCTTTGATTTTAATAACGTATTAGTAAATGTTGAAATTAATATTAACTAAGATTAATAAATGCTGAAGTATTGTTCATTCTTAGTTCATGTTAACTAAGGTAGTTAACTAATGTTAACTAATGAACCTTATTGCAAAATGTTACCAAAATAGCTTTTGTAATAGAGTTCAACGGCTGAGCTTGATGCATTCAGTCTAAAATTAGTGTAAAAAAGCTACCATGATCTCCCACCCCACATGAAGCTTTCATTGCTTGTCATATGTCAGTATTTAATGGAAAGTGCAATAAAGTGGCCAAAACTACTACTGCAAAACCTTGTACAAACTCAAATCCATCAAGAGGTTAAACTCTCACCACTTTTCACAACAAACCATGACAACCCATCATAACACAAGCCCATATTTTCCCGTCCGCTCATGATTGTCGTGTAGCACTAGAGCGAACCGCAGAAAAGCGCCTTTCTTCCCGCCTGACCTCAGAGATCAGGGTCCAAACCACAAGCCCTGAGGGAACCTGCACTTTAGCTGGCGTGTTTTCAGAGGATCATGCCGGCGCGCTCGGATCTGCAGGGGATCAATGAGAACGAGAGCGGCCCCATTACCCGGCCCTGGGGAACACCGCTCATAATTAGTGTGAGAATATCTAATCTCCTCTCCTCTCATGTTAACCCCACACAAAGGTAACAGGGAGAACGCCATTAAAATTCAATCCTATTTAAATATCCTTTTTAATTAGTCATGCCTTTAAAACAAATTTAATGATTGATTTCAAACTGCTGAGAGGGAGTCTTTTTTATAATATCTTCATTAACGTCTTGATTTTAAATAAAGGATCAAGCACACTGCAAATTTGGTATTTAAAGCTAGGATGCAGAAGGAAAATAAAGTAAAAGAGACGGATTGCATCATGTAACTGTGTGTCTCGCTCCACTCCTTATGAAGGAAATCAGTATATCACTGATTCTTGAGAGTATATATACAGTGAAACTGAATCTGGGAAGAGGCATGCTTATAATCTTGGTGTTTTTTCTCTATTTCTGTCACCTTGATCTTGCTCCTCGCCACTGTCGCCTTCAGCTTGCTCAGTTAGGGTTAATATTCAGTAATATTATTGATTTAACTGCACTGACATTGTTGGATGAGAACAAATCTTGAACTGAATTAATCTGAATAATGACATTATTGCCTTCTGTAGAGCTGCTTTACAGCAGAATTGAACTTGTTGCATAATTTACACAATGAACTGAACTAAATCAACACTGAAATGAATTGAGCTGAATTTGCATCATATTTGATGAAGTGTGCATTATTAGGGGCCAAGCACTGAAGGCTGGCGTTCCTATTATTATTATTCTTCCGTTTCCGTTTCTTCTTCTTGCGCTTGAGTCAATGGTAGCCCGTAGAATCGTATGGTAAAAAGTTATGAAATTTGGCACACGGATAGAAGTAAGTCCAAACATTCACCATAGCAAATTTGGAGTCTCTATCTCAACCCCTCTAGCGCCACCAACTGTCCAAAGTTTGACTTACATCTGTGCTAATAACTTTTGAATCGCAAGGGCTAGAAACAAAATTCAATTAGAACAAAATTTTCCGAAAAACCTACTTTTTCTAACTCCTCCAAGGCTGTTGCTCCGATTTTCACGAAATGTAAACCAGACCATCTTCAGACCGTGCTAAAAAAAGTTATGGAATTCAAGTCAATTTGTTAAACCGTTTTCAAAAAACGTACAAACAAATGGTATGCAGCGCTTGCGAAAATAGACGTAAGGCTGTATCTCCTCAATGCTTTATCGTATTCACAACAAACTTGGTCCATGTCATCTCAAGCATGACCTGAGGCTGCATGCTGTGTTTCGCCACAGTGCCACCTACTGGTCCAGAGATATGAAAAATTGCCATTTTTAATAAGTGTTCTCGTTAGATTCGGAGCGGCGTGCTGAGTCGAATGATATCCAATTTTTCCATATCGGTTATTTTGGCCGTCGGCCATTTTGAATTTTGTAGTAAAATGCTGTATTGAAAATCATAAAGTATTAAAAAAATGCTGTATTTTATGAATGCATTAGCGTATCGTTACAAACCTTGGTATGGGTCATCAGCACGATGCCCTGAAGGAGCCTGAGAAGTTTTGAGACAGCGCCATCTGGCGGTAAAATCAAATATTCAAATGCATATAATGTTGGGTGTGGTCAACTTATTTTTATGGGAGTCACGTCATTAGAATCATGAATCCTTGCCGAGTCCAATGATACCAAACATGCCAAGTTTCACCTTATGGCTTGTGCAACATTGTGATTTAGCACTTAAAAAACTTCCGCTAATATCTTCAAAACTGTCCAATCGAGACGAAACCACCGTAGGAAATTCGGAAACATAGGTCGCTGGCAATCTGCTAATGCCCCAATATAAAAATTTTGATAGTAAGTGGCAAAAAAATCCAATCAATGTCGCCCATGAATCATTTATAATGCGCTCATACATATAAATGTCTAAAACTCCAAAACAAAGTAATATATTTTCACCAAATTTGACACACACATGTACTTTTGAAGGCGCCATAATAGAACAAAACACGAAATTGCCATTAATTACAATACAGTATTATGCCATTAATGTTTTTATATTGTGCATCGTCATCGTAGCTGTTGTAACTTTCTGACTGTCGACATAACGAACATCTAAAACCAGGTGAATATAGCAGATCTGGACCAACTACATCCATACTGGCCTAAAATATTCAGACAGTCAAGATCATCTCTCATTTACATGAGCTGCACGGCGTTCATTCATCTGCACCTGTTTTACTACCTGACCTAAAGCTAATTACCTCACCCCCTTATGGCACATTAAACACAAATAAGCTCAGTCCAAGCACCATTCATCTGTCTGCACGTCCATTCCCGCTGCCCTTTAGACAAGCAGAGTCCAAGCAGAGCCCCAAGGAGAGATACGCTGGAAAAAAGTCCTTAACTCATTATTATCCTATAAAACTCAGATTTAATCCAGTCAACTTCCAAGCCAGTGAACTGCGCACAAATGGATTCTCAAGTTTTGCATTAGATTTCATGAGCTTCAAATTAGAGCAAATTCTTTTTAGGTCACAAGTTCTTACAATACGGCTTTCTTTCCTTACGTGCTTCTTTAGTCTAGACTTCAAGACACCATTGTTTTTACATGCACTGGTCAAGTTTAGAGATTTTGGACTATTTTGCTTACATAACTTGTCTTCTTTCAGACTAGAGGAAACAAAACATCCAACATGTACATTTAAAGTCCCCTGTGGTGAAAATCCAGCTTTTAATGTAGTTTATATGTCTATGTGGTGTTTTTAATATGCTTTAAGACAAACCATGTGTAAATTCATAAGTCGACACCATTTCTGAGTATTTTCTCCTTAAAACTGCAGTGAACCAAAGACAGTCTCAAAAACACGCTTTGAAATCGCTGGTGTTTCTGACGTCACAAACTACCTTGTAACCAATCAGATCAACGTGTGATCGTCAACTAGTGGATCTCTGAGCTGAGTGAGTGAGTGGAGGCGGGGCTCATTTGCATATTCATAGAACCACGCATACTAAATGAGGCAAGGGTGTCGAGTTACATTCAAGATATTTTAAGGCATGAAGACTTTCTTTCAAGGAAAAAGGGTTTAAATATGTAATTTTGGTGATCAAAGATGAGTTTTAAGAGAAAAAATGATTGACTACAGGCGGACTTAATACACATTTATAATGCTATACCTTGTGATATATTACCTTGGCAGTAAATGACAAAAAACGAATTGACACGAGGGTGTTTCTAATACAACAGCTGATGGAGTGGCGGAAAAATATATTTTCCTCTTTTGGAAAGTCGTTGAAACGCTATCACAGACTTTTTCTTTTGCTATTAGAGCAAATGCAAATACAAAAAATATATATTTGCGGTCATCTCCCATTCACCGCTATAGAAGTTTATGACTTTTGCTTCTGAGACTTTTCACAAATGAGAAAAGGGTCCATTCCAATACATACAGGAATCTAAATGAGAAATCACCACTTTAGCAGCTCTTACACCAAACTTTACAGGATTATTCCTGTCCACTGTATATTCTGGAGGTTTTTATTTATTTATTATTTTTTTAAAGGTTTTGTTCATTTAACATTCACCTGATTTATATAACATTTGATTCCTAAAAACATGGAGAAAATCATTTGAAAAAACCCTCTATTTTCTGATTTCTGGAGTGATAAAAAGAGAAATCCAAAATCCCCTCCGCAAAAACCTTTAATACGTCAAAAACGATTAACAAGAATAATGAACTTGGCTTTATCCAATGTTCAGATTTATGTTATGGAAATGCATGCAAATTAGTGCATGCATATTTAATTAGATAATGCCTCATTTCAATATTTAGACAACATTTCAGAAGACTTGCGGTACAAATCAATTGTCGTAATGAACTGTGATTAACAGATTGGGATAATTCACCAAAAAACAACAATTCTACCATTGTTTACTCGCTCTGGTGTCAATGCAAACCTGTACAACTGTCTTGCTCCTGCTGTGCTTCGCAGAAGAAAGAACGTAATTTACTTTGGGAAATGTTTATGTTATTAGACGCTAGATTATTATTACAGAAATAATACAATAACTTTTGATTTGAATTGCTTGAAATATGATTGAAATCACTTAAAAAAAGGAAAATACAGTAAAGTGCAACATGTGCAAGTCTGTCATATCGGCTACATAAAATTATAATGAGAACATCACAATTGTGTGCTTGGGACATGGATTATAATGGTGAGACTTTTGTTTTTGTAATCAGGCTCTAAAAAAAATTCTATAAAAACTTGTATTTAGATTAATCAGCCGATATATCGGTTATCGGCTTTCAAATATATCGATTTATCGGCATCGCCCAAAATGTTCATATCGGTGCATCCCTAAAGATAACTGACCCTCTCAGAAAAAAAGGTACAAAAGCTTCCAAAAGCTTTCAAAAGCTACACCCTTGTACCTAAAAGTGAACATATTAGTACCTAAATTGTATTTAAAGGGCACCGTTCCAGTGACAGCTTTTGTACCCTTCTTGTCTGAGAGTGCAGGATCTCGTGGTCTTGAGCGAAGTAAAGTTTAAGAGGCTCCATATCGAGCAATCCTCATCTTTCAGCCTTATCAACGAGACTCCAGTATCGCCAACAGCATCATTAAACAGTCAAAGTCCCAATGGCCTGCCTATATGCTTAATGTGAACCAAATCTGCTACTGAATTAAAGCGCACAGATTCGACTGACAGATCCGCTTTAATCCAACGCCAGCTAAATTGGATTCATGTTGAGGAACATTTTAGCTTTAAAACGGATGAAATAAGCATCTCGCGCTGGAAGGTGAGCTAGTTCATCTCCTGAACAATGCTCTCGCAGACCCGAGCCGAAACAATAGTGGTGCGTTATCGGCCGATCTGTGAGCGAGAGCTTTGTAGGGGAGAGCGAACGAACACACACGAGATGGGGAGATTAAGACAGATCGGAAAATTTGTTCGAGCTCTTATCAGAAATTCAACAGCTGTGTGAGGAATAATAGCCGTACGACGAATACAATTCAGCAGACACATCAGAGATTTAATCTTTTTATCCAATAAATGGAATAAAGCTGCAATTATAACCTCATCTGATGTTTATCACAGCCAGTTAAAACTGACAGTGTATAACCTGCATACTGAAAGCATTAAAGCAGTAATACAAACATTAACAACACTAATGCGACAATCAATGCATGACTGATATGTGATGTTTATGAAGAGTATGAACTTTCATAAAGAGCTGATGCTCATAATCAAACACACAGGCTAGTTTTGTCCTGGGATTGAAACTGTTACTCTTAATATCACCAATCTCAAAGTCTTATCGCTGTTTGTGCCATAAACGTCAACAGCAAATCAGGATCAGAGTGAGTTATTGAGCTCCCAATGTGTGAGATTTTACATATTACCACATGCAAATACTTAACTACAGAATATTTAAGTACATTTTTATTAAAAAATGACCTCTTCAGCAACTGGTGAAGCAAGTTTCTCTTCGTTCAAGCACTTTATAAGGGACAGTTCAACCAAAAATGAATGTAATTATGTCAATCCAAACCTGTATGACTTTCTGTCTTCTGTGTGAAAAAAAAAAAAAAAGATGTTTTGAAGAATTTTAACCAAACCTTTTGGTGACTTCCATTGTATAGGGAGAAAAAAACCCAGATATTTCTCAAAATATCTTCTTTTTTTGTCCCTGCCAATAAAGTGTAGGCTTCTCTGAATATTAACATTGATAAATCTGTTCATTATTATGGTTATCATTCAACTGGAGAGTTGGAAAATTATCATTAAATGTTATATATATGAGTGTCAAACAAATGCAATGTTAGATATTTGACACTTTTATCACAAACTCCAGTTAATCAGCAAACAAGAATTATATAAATCATTCCAATGGACAAAGCAGAAGGATTTAAGGTAAACGTCTGGTTGGTTTAGCGATCAGTCTGGATGCTAGATGTTACGTTGCTTTCATGGAAACTGACAGAAACACTGAAGAACAGATATGATTTCCATCCAGCGATGTTCCCTGGATCATCAAGATTTGCACATATCCCTAAATAAAATACACAAAACACATGTCGAGAAAGGGTCGCGTGCATTTCAATTATAAGAACATGATGCCAACCATCCGGGTGGAAAAGTTTGTGCCGAAAGTGTCCGTATAATTGCAGAAAATAAATTCTAAAGCACGCAATAAACACAGGAAAGCCGTAACACTGCAAACAGACCTTTCAACTTCACACATGCCAATTTCCACTGGAACTGTCATCCAATTAACAGCTGGAAACAACCCTGCGCCTGGACATCCTCACACACACAAATCAACCAATTAACTAATTACATGAATATCCAACGCTGCCGTATTCACCAGCCAATTATCTCCGCTCGGCTTCACGGAGGTGGCGAGCGATCGCGAAACTTCTGCTCTGGTTTCTGACATGATTACAGAAACTTGTTGGCACAAACACGCAGGAGATCGTCTTGGACTTGGACACTGTGTGGGCAGCCGTCTCATAAACACAGACCCCCTCCTTTAAAACGCTGTCAACCCCCCGATTACCCACAATCCTCCTCTTCAAGTGTTATCACGGGATTATAGTTCATATCACCGGTGACGAGGGAGCAGACGCCTAATGCGTGGGCACTATATTCACAACGGGACACCATTTACAGTGAGGTTACGCTCAACATCAGGTCGTTAACATCAGTTCATGCGTTTAGGTATGAATGAAATTATATGTTTATAGCAGCGTTTCATTTCTAGACATTCCTGGTGGTGAACATTTTTTATAATGAACAAACGACAATGACTAGAATATATATAAATTAACATGGTAACCCTTTACAATAAGGTTCATTAGCTAACATGAACTAAGGATGAACAATTCTTCTTCCTCATTTATTAATCTTAGTTAATATTAATTTCAACATTTACTAATACGTTATTAAAATCAAAGGTTGTATTAGTGAACATTAGTTAATGCACTGTGAACTAACATGAACAAACAATGAACAGCTGGATTATTATTAACTAACATTAACAAAGATTAATAAATACTGTAACAAATGTATTGCTCATTGTTAGTTCATGTTAGTTAATACATAAACTAATGTTAACTAATGAACCTTATTGTAAAGCGTTACAATTAACATTTACTTAGATTAACTCATGCTGTAAATGTAATCTTTGTTGTATTTTTAAATGTTAACAAACCTTATTGTTACCTTTACTGTTCCCTCACTATGACTATGACATTGTGAATGATTGCAGTGATTTTAGTGCACTTTTTATTTGGTCATTAGTAACAAAGAGTGTGTCATTACTCGCTCATGACTCTTTTTTTATCATGTGAGTCGAGTTAATACATTTGATTTGTTTCTGTGAATCAGTTCAAAACTCATGTACCAATTTATTTGTGTCATTATTCAAAAATTGTCACAAATTCTTTGTATTTCCATACAGTCAAACCAAAAATTATTCAGACACCAGATATAATTTTTTATATATATTTTTTACTAGTGTGTGCAGGACACTATAGTTCATTTATGTAAGTGAGGAGAGCAAAATAAAGTAAACTGAGACATATTATACACAAAAACTCTTAACTCTGTAAAATTCTAAAATTTGTAAAAATTTGGGATCAAAAATGATTCAGACTCTTTGACTTGATCATGTTTTCTGAAGTGTTTTGTCTTTAATTGCTAATGCTCTTTTTACACTCAGACTGAACACAATGAAGCACTGCTTGGTGATTGGTTGAGCTAAACTGGTATAGTCTAATTGTGTAGTTAAATTTAACAGCTGACAGATATTCAACATAATTCATGTGTGAGACAGTCTAACAGAAGGATGGACAAAACCAGTCAAATATCAGCTGAGTTCATAACTCTGAGTTCTGCTCATATTTATTACCATTTTCTAAACTATAGTGAATAAACTGAGATAATGTGAACAAATGTAGCACAAATATAATGTATTGTTATATTGGTGCATATAAAAGAAAACAAGCCTGGATTTTTGTTCAATTCTTGCATTAAACATTTGGAATCTACAGTATACGGCTACAAGGCTGTTATTTGTACCCCACAGTCGTAGCAGGCACACATTTAAAGACATTTCTCACGTCACAAGTGTTTATTTCCACCTGTGGTGTGTGTGAATGTACAACACACCTCTGTCACCCAATACACACACGCAGCCCTGACCCATGAAACCCATGAAAGCCTCAATTACTCGACGGCCTGAGGCAGTGCAAGTCCATCCAAACCCTCTAATTTCTAATTACCGGTGCCTGAGGCCAGGTGAAAAGCCAGCCGAGATAACATCTTCCCCTTCTACCTGTAGCCAAGCAGAAAACACACACCTCGCATAATTACACTCTTCCAGATATGTGGGGAATTTGCTTTTAGAGGATGATTTGTCAAGAGCCGGCGGTGCTGTAGGGGTTTGGGGGTAAGCTGTGCCGGCAGATCGCTCAGGGCTCATTTGGACAAGCGTTCGGCTGATATTTAACATTCCTTCAACACACACACACACACGGATCCAGTGAGTATCAGTCTAAACAAGCGACAGAAAATACACAAGAAAACACAAAGCTCCTCTTGAGTGTCTCCTGCAGCGAAGGGTTTAAAACACAGGCGGTGTGATCGCTCATATTCACACGCTGAATTATCAGCTTAAAAACACATTTAGAAGAGCGCAGATAAGACACGGGACGGGATTTGTTGGGGGAAAAAAAAGGGATTTTGATAGAAAAAAAAACAAGTGGTAATCCCAATTCATCTGAAACCCTTCAAATAATAGAAAGGGACGGAAGATTTACAACTCCACATTTACATTCTAATCATTCAAGCTTTAAAGCTCAATATAAACATTATATGCAAAAGAGCTACTGAGATATAACCTTCTCCAGTTCACCGTTACCAGTCCATTAGTGTTAACCACAAACACACTCATTTCAAAGTCAACATCGTACAAATCGTGCATAAAATTGTAACTTTAGGGGTCTTTGTACATTATTTACCCCTAAATGGTCCATAGTTGTACCTTAAGGGTACGTATTACTCTAAGGCACCTTTTAGGAACAGATAAGGTACAGATTTGTCCATTACTGTGCCAGAGACAAGCTTTTATACCTCTAAAGGTAACATTTTTTCTGACAGTGAACTTTTTCAGTGAAAGTTTTATCAAACTATAATTATAAAACGGATATTTCCCAAATCTAAATTCTGATTGGTTGAGCCATGCTTGAAGCCATTATAAAATTCACACATTCTATGAAGCGCTCTTGCTGTTTGACCACCATAAATGAGCCAAACTGTTTTATTCTGATCTATTGCTATTAATAAATTTAGCACATGGGTGTCTTTTATCATGTTGCTGTTGCCGCTGTGTGTTACAGTAATGTTATGGTGATGTTACGAGATATTACAGTAATGTTATGGTGATGTTACAGCGAGTAATGTTATGGTGATGTGACAGAAATGTTACAATGATGCTGTGGAGACGTTGCAGAGATGTTACGGTGATGATACAGTAACATTATGGTGAGGTTTTTGTGATGTTACAATGATGTTACAAGATATTACATTAATTATGGTGATGTTACGAGATATTACAGTAATGTTATGGTGATGTTACGAGATATTACAGTAATTATGGTGATGTTACGAGATATTACAGTAAATATGGTGATGTTACAAGATATTACAGTAATGTTATGGTGATGTTACAGATGTTACGAGATATAGTAATGTTATGGTGATGTTACAAGATATTACAGTAATTATGGTGATGTAACGAGATATTACAGTAATTATGGTGATGTTACAGATGTTACAAGATATAGTAATGTTATGGTAATGTTACAAGATATTACAGTAATTATGGTGATGTTACGAGATATTACAGTAATTATGGTGATGTTACGAGATATTACAGTAAATATGGTGATGTTACGAGATATTACAGTAATGTTATGGTGATGTTACCAATGTTATGAGATATTACAGTAATGTTATGGTGATGTTACAGATGTTACGAGATATTCTAGTAATGTTATGGTGATGTTACAAGATATTACAGTAATTATGGTGATGTAACGAGATATTACAGTAATGTTATGTGATGTGACAGATGTTACGAGATATTACAGTGATGTTATGGTGATGCTACAGAGATGTTGCTGTGATGTTGTGGTGAGGTTTGTGGTAATGTGTAACTGTAATGTTATGGTAATGTGTAACAGTAATGTTATGGAGATATTACAGTAATTATGGTGATGTTACGAGATATTACAGTGATTTTATGGTGATGTAACGAGATATTACAGTAATGTTATGTGATGTGACAGATGTTACGAGATATTACAGTGATGTTATGGTGATGTTACAGAGATGTTACAATGATGCTGTGGAGACGTTGCGGAGATATTACGGTGATGGTACAGTAACATTATGGTGATGTTATTGTGATGTTCAAATGATGTTACAAGATATTACAGTGACGTCATGGTGATGTTACAGAGATGTTACGAGATATTACATTAATGTTATGGTGATGTGACAGAGATGTTACGAGATATTACAGTAATTATGGTGATGTTACGAGATATTACAGTAATGTTATGGTGATGTTACAGAGATGTTACAAGATATTACAGTGATGTTATGGTGATGTGACAGATGTTATGAGATATTACAGTGATGTTATGGTGATGTTGCAGTGATGTTACGCTGATGTTGTGGTCAGGTTTATGGTGATGTTACAGTGATGTTGCAGAGCTGCTAGAGAGATATTACGGTGATGTTATGGTGAGGTTACAATAATGATGTAGTGATGTTGCAGAGATGCTACAGTAATGTTACAATGATGGTATTGTGATGTTAAGGAAATGTTCTGGTCATGTTATTGGTAAGGGCTGTTCTCAGGCATAATGTAAAGCAGAGCTTTTTGCTTTTTTTAAGCACTGTTCACCAGTATGCAGTTTTGGTTACTAATCAGTTTAAAACTCACATATTACATGTTGATATCATTATTTCTATCAATCCACACATGCCCAGTGTGTAAATACATGCACATCAGGCCACCACAAAAACTTTTCCCCTCAGTTTAACTTTAAATGTGGAACCTGATCAGCGTTTCCCTTGCAGCGGTGTGTGAAACAGGAGTGAGAGAGCAGGTGACGCCGCAGACATTTCAGGGATTAAAAGACACCCTGGGTGTGTTCCAATGCACACATCCCCTGAAGAACCACCCATGTGTGAATTACTGATGTCATCTGATCCGGGCTGCAAAGTTCAGGCATCACACAGGATCAATGCCATTACAAAACGATCCTCAGTGTACCATGGTTTTTCAAAAACATCAAAGTGTAAATGTAATTTTGGTGGTACATGATACTACAGATGCTGTATGTGTAGTGCTGTACATTGTCTATATTAGTAATGTTTTATAAGGTAAAATTTTAATTAAAAATTTAAGTTTTAATTAAAAATGTTTTAATTAAAAATGTTAGGGATGCACAATGTATCGGCTACCATATCAGTATCGGCCGATATATGTTCATTTTTAATGTTATCGGCACAATAAGAAAATCTGGGCGCTATATTAAAGCCGTTAAAATAATGCCTTCAGCTGAGACACTTCAGATGCGTATTGTTCAACATTTGATTTTAATAATGTATTAGTAAATGTTAAAATTAATATTAATAAATGCTGTAGAAGTATTCTTCATTCTTAGTTCATGTTAACTAAGGTAGTTAACTAATGTTAACTAATGAACCTTATTGTAAAGTGTTACCATAATAATAATACATTTAATTTTATAGCCATATTGATCCATAATCAACGTAAACACAGCAAAACACTTTTAATATTCAATCAGAAAAATCGCTATTAGATTGTTTCCCTAAATCGTGCAGCCCTGCCAGTCTAAAAGAAGGATCAGTGTAAACACTCAATAGTGGCTGGACTGCTCAAGCCCTGCCCGATTTAAAGGCCGTCACCCACCGATCGCTGCCACTTTGATGAGGAGGGCGTCGAGGCCGCTTGATATGATCTCTCTGAGCAGCTCGGCCTGGTCTCGGCGCCACAGGTACGCCAGCGGCTGGAGCTGAAGCCTGGCACACCTGCGGAGAACACACACACCACAGGTGGAGAACTGAGAGGAACAATGCAAACTGAGCAGGCGTGAAGGAGGACATGATGGATGTGAAGAGAAAAGAGGGCGGCACTCTGACACCACTTCAAACACTATTTGTTAAAGGGGTCATCGGATGCCCATTTTCCACAAGTTGATGTGATTCTTTAGGGTCTTCATGTAAAGTTTGTAACATACTCTGGTTAAAATTCCTCAATGGTTGTGTAAAACAACACCCTTTTACCTCCTCAAAAACAGCTCTGTTTCACAGCGACCCGTTTCGGTGCATGTCTCTTTAAATGATAATAATAATAAACAGTTCGTTAGTGGTGTAAAAATGCTAATACGGGCAGTTTGTCAGTGGTCGAGGGCGTAAATATGCTAATACAGGCAGTTTGTCAGTGGTCGAGGGCGTAAATATGCTAATACAGGCAGTTTGTCAGTGGTCGAGGGCGTAAATATGCTAATACGGGCAGTTTGTCAGTGGTCGAGGGCGTAAATATGCTAATACGGGACAGTTTCGTCAGTGGTCTAGGGCGTAAATATGCTAATACGGGCGGTTCGTCAGTGGTCGAGGGCGTAAATATGCTAATACGGGACAGGGACAGGTCGTCAGTGGTCGAGGGTGTAAATATGCTAATACGGGCAGTTTGTCAGTGGTCGAGGGCGTAAATATGCTAATACAGGACAGTTCGTCAGTGGTCGAGGGCGTAAATATGCTAATACAGGAAGTTCGTCAGTGGTCAAGGGCGTATGCTAATACGGGCAGTTCGTCAGTGGTCGAGGGCATAAATATGCTAATACGGGACAGTTCGTCAGTGGTCGAGGGCGTAAATATGCTAATACGGGACAGTTCGTCAGTGGTCGAGGGCGTAAATATGCTAATACAGGAAGTTCGTCAGTGGTCAAGGGCGTATGCTAATACGGGCAGTTCGTCAGTGGTCGAGGGCGTAAATATGCTAATACGGGCAGTTCGTCAGTGGTCGAGGGCGTACATATGCTAATACAGGAAGTTCGTCAGTGGTCAAGGGCGTATGCTAATACGGGCAGTTCGTCAGTGGTCGAGGGCATAAATATGCTAATACGGGACAGTCCGTCAATGGTGTAAATATGCTAATACGGGACAGTCCGTCAATGGTCGAGGGCGGAGCATGAGCAATGTTACATCATAGTGCTCAGAAAATCCAAACGGCTTGATTATTGAGAGTGTTTAGACTTTTTTGAGGATTAAAAAAAAGGAGATAATGGATTTTTTTCATTGTATGGTGGTTGTGCAAACACCATATAAAAGTGAATTTTGCATCCGATGACCAATTTAAATAGTTTAAGTCAATACAATAGAGATAAACAAAGACAATAGAGATTGCTACGTATTCCGAAATCAAAGCTGAAAAGTAGTTGTGACCGTGTGTTTCCAGTGGCTGATGCATTGCCATTCAGTATTAGATCTGCTCCATCCATGTCTGTTTTTAATCTAGGCTAAAAACTTACCTTTTTGAACTAGCATATGGTCAATGATGAAATGTATTGTATTGTGTGTTTTGTTTATGGTTTTTCTTAATTTTTTGTATTGTAAAGCACACTGGTCAACTGGTGTTCTGTTTAGTTGTGCTATAGAAATAAAATTGACATTGACATTGACAATTAGCACTCGCTCTCCGGCTTGGCTGAACGCCAGCTCATGTGACATGGGTAGACGTCAGCTCAATGCTAGCGCCACGGGTCAAAGCGAGAGCGCAAGTGATTAGCACGATACGCTGTGCCCCTCGGCATCATGGGATGTCAGGTATACAGGTAGGGTTACACCACTTATCCTGTGGAGGAACAATAGCTGACTGACAGCGGATACATGCACAGCTCGAGTGAGAGGCAGGGACATCGGCTGTGAACATGAAAAACATCGTGAAATATATCACTAGTTTAATGCTAGTCCGTTTAATGTTTGGAGTCACTGTAAATCAGTCACTAACAGTTAAAGTCCCCCTGTAGGCAATAATTGTATCCCTTAAACTCATCTTTAATCACCAAAATTACACATTTAAAAGTTTTTTCCTTGAAAAAAAAGTGTCTTCATGTCTTAAAATATCTTGAATGTAACTCGACACCCTTGCCTCATTTAGTATGCGTGGTTCTATGAATATGCAAATGAGCCCCGCCTCCACTCACTCACTCAGCTCAGAGATCCACTGGTTGACGATCACACGTTGATCTGATTGGTTACAAGGTAGTTTGTGACGTCAGAAACACCAGCGATTTCAAAGCGTGTTTTTGAGACTGTCTTTGGTTCACTGCAGTTTTAAGGAGGAAATACTCAGCAATGCTGTCGACTTATGAATTTACACATGGATTGTCTTAAAGCAGATTAAAAACACCACATAGACACATAAACAACATTAAAAGCTGGATTTTCAAAAGACGAGTTTTAAGGGATAAAATGATTGACTTTAAAACACTTTAAATCAATTCTTAATGTTTTATTCTTTACTTTTATTGTAATTTTTTTCTTATGCTCTTCTGATTATTTTTTTTAAATCCTTTTTATGCAAAGCACTTTGAATTACCATTGTGTATGAAATGTGCTATATAAATAAACTTGCCTTGCATATAAATGTGCCAAATCAAGCTCTAAACACCTCCTCGCAGTCGCGGAGTTCAGCTCGAGGAACACAGAGGATCACATCAGCAAAACCACAGCTGAACATCTGAACGTCCAGCATGATGCGGTGGCGATACAAGTCTTGGGCATATTGGCTTATTGTGTTGTAAATGACTCAAGGACATAATGTGGTGTGTTGTGTGTGAGAAAGGGAAAGGAGAGGCGAGAGAGAGGATCTCCACTTACACGTTCTCCACACGTATCCTCTGGTAGTCGGACAGAATGGCCCCGACAGACACGGCCTCCACACACACCTCCTCCTGAACACACAGAAGACGGAGGAAAGATGCTCAAATCACACACACAAACATCATTAAACATCGCGCAGGCTTCCCACACCTCGCTTAACTTCAGATTCAAGGAGCTTTCAAGGACTTTCCGGGTCCAACACTAGGGCTGCACAACATATCAAAATCATCGAAATATCACAAATGTATAAATCGTGATATGAATATCGCCACGGCTTGCAATAACTGCAGTCATGAACACAAGACAGAGAAAATCACTCGCTGCTCTCGGCTGAATAACTGTCGTAGCTTTAATAAGAATCAGGATATATTTAATTCATACAGTGAAAACTAAGCAGTGTTTTAGTTTTACATTTGATTATTCATTTTCTGTTGTTAATAACCCTAATGTAGGATAACCTGAAGCCCTAAACCACTGATGTTAAAATAACTCTTCTGATATACAGTAAAACACTGATGTTAAAATAACTCTTCTGATATACAGTAAAACACTGATGTTAAAATAACTCCTGATATACAGTAAAACACTGATGTTAAAATAACTCTTCTGATATACAGTAAAACACTGATGTTAAAATAACTCTTCTGATATACAGTAAAACACTGATGTTAAAATAACTCTTCTGATATACAGTAAAACACTGATGTTAAAATAACTCCTGATATACAGTAAAACACTGATGTTAAAATAACTCTTCTGATATACAGTAAAACACTGATGTTAAAATAACTCTTCTGATATACAGTAAAACACTGATGTTAAAATAACTCTTCTGATATACAGTAAAACACTGATGTTAAAATAACTCTTCTGATATACAGTAAAACACTGATGTTAAAATAACTCTTCTGATATACAGTAAAACACTGATGTTAAAATAACTCTTCTGATATACAGTAAAACACTGATGTTCACTGTCAGAAGTTTAGGGATGTTTTCTCGTCACAAAAAGAATGTGAAACATGTGTAGGTTATATCATTTTAAATATATTTTAAAGATCATTTAAGTTTATTTTACACACTTTTTAAGCATTATCATATCGCATATCGAATATCGCATTATTTAATGAGTTATCGCATGTCGCATTTTTCTTCAATATCGCGCAGCTCTACTGTATACCCTCAAACTCAAGGACTTCATGTGGGACATGTTTCGAGTGAGAGCAAGGTCGTGTTACCTTGTAAGATACATTGTTACAGTTTTGCGTGTGTGAACGTCATGGCAACGTACAACACAAAGTACCGGGAAACACTTAACGTAACGTGTAAATGTGTGTAACTAACGTAAATCAAGCAAGCTAGTGCGCATAGGCCATGAAGTGTTGCTGAAATAACACATGAGTGGACCAGAGGGAATCATGTGGAATCTTTCCAGAAAACTTCTTTCACAAAATAAATCTGTTTATCCGTTTATTTAAAAAAAACTTCCCAGGGCCTTTAGATTCACAAACTTTCAAGGATTTTGAGGAGCCGTGGGAACCCTGATCACGTGACCACCTCACACGTCTAATCCACTCGAAGACGGACCTTCTTCACAGAGTATGGGAGACATTTTTAAATTGTCTGGACCGTAGAGTTGCAAACATTATATTTAGTTATTTGGATTTTACCAATGATCATTTTAAATGATCACTTTGTTTATCCATAATGCAAGCTAATAGTTTGCAATGAAAGTTTGTACTCTCTGAGCTGCTTTTGTGTGTGTTTTGTATATTGTTAATCTATTCTGTCAATGAATGGAAGTTGTTTTTGAGTTCTAAAAATGCAACAACAACAAAAACCCATCATGTGAACATCACACACAGATGATCAGTGATCAACACACACTCACATTAACACACTAACTCAGACACAACACTACGCTCCGTCAGTCGCAGTGTCCACATCTCCTCCTCACTTCCTCCCAGTGGTCAGACACACACACACACACACACACACACACACACACACAGCGTAACGTGACGTCAGCGCTGGAGCGAACGCGGCTGATACTCATGCCTTCAGCAAACGAGATAAGCCTATCGCTCTCCGTCATCACTAAACAACACTGAGCAAACTACATTAGGCAGAACACACACACACATTACAAGAGCTTTAGGCTTGACTCTTTATCTGTGTGTGTGTGTGTGTGTGTGTGTGTGTGAACACGCCGATTCAATTTTAAAAATAATTTGCAAATTTAGATCAATTCACTTTGTTTCAGCATAATTAGATTTGAGTAATAACTATCGTCAGCTAGAAAGCATTCTGATAAATACAGTGAGGAAAATAAGTATTTGAACACCCTGCTATTTTGCAAGTTCTTCCACTTAGAAATCATGGAGGGGTCTGAAATTGTCATCGTAGGTGCATGTCCACTGTGAGAGACACAATCTAAAAAAGAAAATCCAGAAATCACAATGTATGATTTTTTTAACTATTTATTTGTATGATACAGCTGCAAATAAGTATTTGAACACCTGAGAAAATCAATGTTAATATTTGGTACAGTAGCCTTTGTTTGCAATTACAGAGGTCAAACGTTTCCTGTAGTTTTTCACCAGGTTTGCACACACTTCAGGAGGGATTTTGGCCCACTCCTCCACACAGATCTTCTCTAGATCAGTCAGGTTTCTGGGCTGTCGCTGAGAAACACGGAGTTTGAGCTCCCTCCAAAGATTCTCTATTGGGTTTAGGTCTGGAGACTGGCTAGGCCACGCCAGAACCTTGATATGCTTCTTACAGAGCCACTCCTTGGTTATCCTGGCTGTGTGCTTCAGGTCATTGTCATGTTGGAAGACCCAGCCTCGACCCATCTTCAATGCTCTAACTGAGGGAAGGAGGTTGTTCCCCAAAATCTCGCAATACATGGCCCTGGTCATCCTCTCCTTAATACAGTGCAGTCGCCCTGTCCCATGTGCAGATAAACACCCCCAAAGCATGATGCACGTTTAGTGGAATTATGACCAAAAAGTTCTATTTTGGTCTCATCTGACCACATGACTTTCTCCCATGACTCCTCTGGATCATCCAAATGGTCATTGGCAAACTTAAGACGGGCCTTGACATGTGCTGGTTTAAGCAGGGGAACCTTCCGTGCCATGCATGATTTCAAACCATGACGTCTTAGTGTATTACCAACAGTAACCTTGGAAACGGTGGTCCCAGCTCTTTTCAGGTCATTGACCTGCTCCTCCCGTGTAGTTCTGGGCTGATTTCTCACCTTTCTTAGGATCATTGAGACCCCACGAGGTGAGATCTTGCATGGAGCCCCAGTCCGAGGGAGATTGACAGTCATGTTTAGCTTCTTCCATTTTCTAATGATTGCTCCAACAGTGGACCTTTTTTCACCAAGCTGCTTGGCAATTTCCCCGTAGCCCTTTCCAGCCTTGTGGAGGTGTACAATTTTGTCTCTAGTGTCTTTGGACAGCTCTTTGGTCTTGGCCATGTTAGTAGTTGGATTCTTACTGATTGTATGGGGTGGACAGGTGTCTTTATGCAGCTAACGACCTCAAACAGGTGCATCTAATTTAGGATAATAAATGGAGTGGAGGTGGACATTTTAAAGGCAGACTAACAGGTCTTTGAGGGTCAGAATTCTAGCTGATAGACAGGTGTTCAAATACTTATTTGCAGCTGTATCATACAAATAAATAGTTAAAAAATCATACATTGTGATTTCTGGATTTTCTTTTTTAGATTATGTCTCTCACAGTGGACATGCACCTACGATGACAATTTCAGACCCCTCCATGATTTCCAAGTGGGAGAACTTGCAAAATAGCAGGGTGTTCAAATACTTATTTTCCTCACTGTATATACACTATTATATATATTTGTATATGCATATTTATCATATTTTTACTTGACCTGTAAGTAATGTCTTCATTATTTAATGGATGTTTCAATAAATCTTTAATTAAAACAAGTTATTATAGTTTATTGTCGTTCAAATGTTCATATTTAACCATGAAACTGGAGTAGAAACAAGTCTGTTATTAAAACATTGATATAAAACTGCCTTATGTGCAATTTACATGTTTAGTCCCAAACTCAGTTTGAGCTGTTTGAGTGTTTGCTTGATTATTGATTATTGATTATTAATTTATTATTTAGTTTCGGCCAAGTGCATCCTGAAATTTCAGTTTTGGCCCAGAATTTTCAGGGAGAGAGAGAGAGAGAGAGGGAGAGGGAGAGGGAGAGGGAGAGGGAGAGGGAGAGGGAGAGGGAGAGGGAGAGAGGGGGAGAGAGAGAGAGGGGGAGAGAGAGAGAGAGGGAGAGAGAGAGAGAGAGAGAGAGAGGGAGAGAGAGAGAGGGGGAGAGAGAGAGAGAGAGAGAGAGAGGGGGGGGGAGAGGGGGAGAGAGAGAGAGAGAGAGAGAGAGGGAGAGAGAGAGAGAGAGAGAGAGAGAGAGAGAGAGAGAGAGATACACTAGATTCCAACAACTAGAACCAAATTTTATGGCACTACCAAATTCAGAAAAATTAAATCATATTTTGGGTGAGGACTCCAGCTCAATCACAACAGCAGCAAAATATGTGACAGCCTGCCACAAACTACGAGAGTCAGCCAGTGGACAAAACCAAAGTCAGAATCATCCTTATCTCGTCTGAATGTTGGTACTAATGTACAAAGGTGTTTTTTTTTTTGTTTTTTGTTTTTGTTTATATAAATATATTCATACATTTGTTTACTGATTGATTTATTGAATGTATTGATTATTTGTGTATGTAATGTCCATTTATGTAATGGCCAATGCTTTGGCAATACTGTACAAGTCATGCCAATAAAGCTCATTGAATTTGAATTTGAATTTGAGAGAGAGAGAGGGGGAGAGGGGGAGAGAGAGAGAGAGAGAGAGAGAGAGAGAGAGAGAGAGGGAGAGAAAGAAAGAGAGAGAGAGAGAGAGAGAGAGAGAGAGAGAGAGAGAGAGAGAGAGAGGGGGAGAGGGGGAGAGAGAGAGAGGGAGGGAGGGAGAGAGAGGGAGGGAGAGAGAGAGAGAGAGAGAGAGAGAGAGAGAGAGAGAGAGAGAGAGAGAGAGAGAGAGAGAGAGAGAGAGAGAGAGAGAGAGAGAGAGAGAGAGTTGGGGTCGAGCACACGAGGCGTGCACAGATCCCGCAGGAGTCTCCGGATGGGAAGCGTTTGATTGTGACTTTAGGACCTGCTGGATGTAAATGTCATGTGGACAGTAATGAAATAAGCTCTTGTGTAAGGAGCTGGCGTGTTCACAGGTGAAGCGCTCCTCTATTAGCTGCCGCATCGACCGGCGTCCCGGGACGACCCCAGAGGTCATCATTTATGTATTAAGCAGGTTTAAAGGTTTCCATTTCTTTTTATGTTCTTTTTCAGCAGTAATGTGGAAGTAATCAGAGACGGGTTTGATTTCTCTGCGCTCCTGACACCTCGAGCGATCGATGTCCTGCAGAAACCCACCTGGACACAGAAGCGCAGGATAAAAGCGTGTGTGTGTGTGTGTGTGTTTGTGTGTGTGTGTTTGAGGGCCGATGGAGCCGGTTCTCAAGGGCCCGTCTGCTGATGTCGATATCAGATCGAGGGCCCGTGAGGCTCTTAAAGAGCAGCTTTAGCTCCGCCTCTGATGAGTGTGTGTGTGTGTGTGTGTGTGTGTGTGTGTGTATGTGTGTTTCTCTCGCACGCACTGGCGGAAGCAAGCGTTTGAACATCTGACAGTGAATCTCATGACACGAGCCTCTGAAAATAATCATCCGGCACAAACTCAACGACCAATCGATCCACTCCTCCTCTACCGCCAGCGTCAGCGCCGTCTCACCCGCCGTTCGCCAGAGTGTGTGTTCAGCGTAGGGCTGGGCATCGACTAGGGCTGGCACAATACATCGCAGTACAAAAATGCAACAATATGTATTGTGTATAATTCACCCAAAATAAAAATTCTACTTTTCAGAGTTTTAGTGTCAGAACTGGATTAAACTGCTGTATATAATGTTGAATATAATGTATAATAATGCAATGGGGGAATATTAGTGTGTCCTGATGATGCCAGATGTCTGATGTTCCCAGTAAAAGTGTCCTACATTATTTTAAATATATCTAGTCAGTGACAGAGATCAAGCATATTCATCTACAATAATTCAGTATTTTCATCTTCAGAATCATGAATATTGTTATTCTGGTGTCTCTATTGTCCTGTTCATTGGGTTTCAGCACCAAGTCCAAGCCTGTTCATTTACACACACAATGTAGGATCACATTTAGCATTTCATCATTTTCTGTAAACCTTTTATCATGTGTGTTGGAGTATCGCAGTAATATGGTCTCGTGAGTTCAGGATCGTGATGTGTGTCGAGTCGAGACACTCCTGGTGTTGACACAAGTTTCATGATCCGATGCATTGGTTGCACTTTAGATTTAGGTTTATTAACTAAGACTGATAAATACTGTAACAGTTTTCAGTATGATTATATTATCCTATCGTGCGCATGAGGCTGAACGCCGAGATGTTCCACACAGTCTCACAGCAGAGCCGTCGATATTCTCCTGTTTTCTGGCTGTAAGTTTCACGGTTTCTTCCCAGATCTTGAAGGACGGCTGGCACACGCTGTGTTTCTGATGTGTGAACGTTTCATCTATTCTATTGTCCTCAAAACACATCATAATTATATTTGGGGATTGCTGTAAATCAAACAAACACACAAAAAAAACAATCACTTCTGATAAAAAAAAAAAAAAAAACTAATATGCAAAAACAGCTCTGGATGCTCATACACACGCAGCACTCCTGCACGATGATGACAGGTTTGACTGATTTTTTTTTTTTAATTTTGTCAAATTATTATTTAGATAGAAATAGACAGACAGGTTTGGTGGTGTGGGGAGGTTTAAGGGTTAACAGTGTAATTATAGGAGTCATTACAGACATTAATTAAAGCTGTAATTATATGCAGGTATTTTTAAATACAAGTACAATGTAGAACAAGTGCAGTGAATCAAATGATTCATTTAATTGTTAGTGCATAGCAGTTAGATATTTAACATGATAATCCAGCTTTTAATGTTGTTTATGTGTCTATGTGGTGTTTTTAATGTGCTTTAAGACAAAGCATGTGTAAATTCATAAGTCGACACCATTGCTGAGTATTTCCTCCTTAAAACTGCAGTGAACCAAAGACAGTCTCAAAAACACGCTTTGAAATCGCTGGTGTTTCTGACGTCACAAACTACCTTGTAACCAATCAGATCAACGTGTGATCGTCAACCAGTGGATCTCTGAGCTGAGTGAGTGAGTGGAGGCGGGGCTCATTTGCATATTCATAGAACCACGCATACTAAATGAGGCAAGGGTGTCGAGTTACATTCAAGATATTTTAAGGCATGAAGACATTTTTTTTTTTCAAGGAAAAACGTTAAAATATGTCATTTTGGAGATGAAAGATGAGTTCATGGGATAAAATTATTGACTACAGGCACACTTTAATATAAAGTGGGATCATTCTTGCCAAACACACTGAAACACACTGAGATACTATTAAAGACTATAAGAGAAACTTGGAGAATGTGAACAAAAAGACTTTAAGCAGAAAAAGAGAATACACACACTTCACTCACATAAAGCTATTTAAACAGTGTAAATCTAAACTGCTTGATTACTCGTATCTAACTATATCATCGTCCAGCTTTAATCCGCTAAATGAGGCATAAGGCATGAAGATATTATAAACATTATCATTATGATTTTATGTGCCGCTGTTTTGAAACCATGTGCTGAAAACACACACGAGTGTAATATGATGAAGGAGCCACACACACACTGATGTGGAGTCTGTGTGACTATATGTGTCACATGGGTCAATTTTGTGAAATTGAGATGTATACAGCATCTGAAAGCTGAATAAATAAGCTTCCTATTGATGTGTGGTTTGTTAGGATATTACAATATTTGTCCGAGACACAACTATTGAACATCTGGAATCTGAGGGAGCAGAAAAATCAAAACATTGAGAAAATCTCCTTTAAAGTTGTTCATTAATGTTGGCGATTGTGCTGCATTCACTCAGAAATACATGTTTTATATCTTTACAGTAGGAAATTTACTAAATATCTTCATGGAACATGATCTTTACTTAATATCATATAAATATTGGTATAAAAGAAAAATCTATAATTTTGACTCATGCAGTGTATTGTTGGCTATTGCCTCAGATAAACCGTGCGACTCGAGACTGGTGACGTGATCCAGGGTCACACATGACATGATGAACATCAAGTCTCCAATCATGATTCTCATCTCAAATGTGACACACACGAAAAACTGAGACAATTCCATATCATTCCATATCATTACATATCATTATATATCATAGTGTGTGAAGAGATGTATAAACACCTTTCTATTGATGATAATGCAGAAGAAAACCTCATGCTCTTCTGGTTTCTGAAGGGCCTCGTTCAGAGGAGAAATTACACGTGTTCAACTATAGATGGCACTATTGCACCATCACACACACACACACACACACACACACACACACACACACACACACACACACACACTGAACGGCACACCTAAAACACAGCCATTCCTTTATGTTCAATTGTCATTTGCTCAAAAGATAACATCTAATTAAGTCAAAGTGCTGGATGAATCTTTTAAAACATCACACTTCTGGAACAGAACACACACTCCTGGAGCAGAACACACACTCCTGGAGCAGAACACACACTCCTGGAACAGAACACACACTCCTGGAACAGAACACACACTTCTGGAGCAGAACACACACTCCTGGAACAGAACACACACTCCTGGAGCAGAACACACACACTCCTGGAACAGAACACACACTCCTGGAGCAGAACACACACACTCCTGGAGCAGAACACACACACTCCTGGAACAGAACACACACTCCTGGAGCAGAACACACACACTCCTGGAACAGAACACACACACTCCTGGACCAGAACACACACTCCTGGACCAGAACACACACTCCTGGAACAGAACACACACACTCCTGGACCAGAACACACACACTCCTGGAACAGAACACACACACTCCTGGAACAGAACACACACACTCCTGGACCAGAACACACACTCCTGGAACAGAACACACACACTCCTGGACCAGAACACACACACTCCTGGAACAGAACACACACACTCCTGGAACAGAACACACACACTCCTGGAGCAGAACACACACACTCCTGGAGCAGCACACACACACTCCTGGAACAGAACACACACTCCTGGAACAGAACACACACTCCTGGAGCAGAACACACACTCCTGGAGCAGAACACACACTCCTGGAGCAGAACACACACTCCTGGAGCAGCACACACACACTCCTGGAACAGAACACACACACTCCTGGAACAGAACACACACACTCCTGGAGCAGCACACACACACTCCTGGAACAGAACACACACACTCCTGGAACAGAACACACACACTCCTGGAGCAGAACACACACTCCTGGAGCAGAACACACACACTCCTGGAGCAGAACACACACACTCCTGGAGCAGAACACACACACTCCTGGACCAGAACACACACTCCTGGAGCAGAACACACACACTCTCGCTCCTGTACCAGCGGTTTAACAGCTCATATGTCAGGCCGAATCACACACAAGCCTCAAATAAAGTCTTTTTGATTTCTTCAAATAATTTGGACGTACAAAGAAACTTTTTTTTATTTGGCTAATTTTGTCATCATCAAAATGAATGTTTAATTTTTGTATAATTCTCGATGTTCTGATGATGAAATAATGCTAGAAACTTGTGCGGGAGAATATCTGTATCGACAGCATTCGTGGCATAATGTTGATCATATGACAATAATAAAACAATAGAAATAGTGTGAGAAATGATGTAAAACTGAAATATAAACATTAATACTGTTTTACAGTTATAAATGTCCAAAGATGCTGTTTCAGCACAATTCTGTGTTTCCTAAGATTGCTTGTGAAAGAGTCTCTTCTGCTCGGCATTACTTTGATAAAAATACAGTAAAAACAGTAAAATATTATTATAATTATAATATTGTGAATATACAGTAAAGTGTAATTTATTCCTGTGATCAAAGCTGATTTTCAGCATCATTACTCCAGTCTTCAGTGTCACATGATCCTTCAGAAATCACTCTAATATGAGGATTTGATGATCAAGAGACATTTATGATTATTATCAGTGTTGAAAACAGCTTCATATTTTTGTGGAAACTATGAAACGTTATTTTTCAGGATTCTTTGATGAATAGAAAGTTCAAAAGAACAACATTTATTTGAAATATAATCTTTTGTGACTTTATAATTGTCTTTACTGTCACTTTTGATCAGTTTAATGCGTCCTTGATGAATAAAAGTATTAATTTATTTAAAGAAAAATCAAACTTTTGAACGGTAGTGTATATAAAGAGCCTCTTTGTTAATAAACATTAAAGTCAGCATGAAAGTGAAGTTGCGCTGGTCTTTTCTTCTCTATTGTCCCGTATATCCGAGTGAAACGCTTCTGGAACAAGAACAGATGTGGGCGGGGCTTGATTGTGTCTGTGGGGAATTGATTGGCTGGTTGTGGTTTGCTATTGGCTGATCTCATGTGAGTGACAGGTTATAGCCCCGCCCTCCTCATCTGAGAAGAGAAGAGATGCTGCAAGAGGAACTTATTCTGACTCAAGATTATTAACACAATAATGATGTGCACCGATAAATCATTTACAATAAATCCTACAATATTCCATAAAATCATAAAAAATTTCCATTTTGATTTCATGGTCACAGAGAGCGCACGTTTTCACTGCATGATGTAGTTATTAAAAAGCCTTTATAATGCCCTCAATGTTCAAGACAAGGGGCAGAAATACCTCTGTATGCCTTTTATTTTATCTCATTGAACATCACATGAAGAGTGGCATTTTTTCTCCAGATATCAGCATGATTACAAATGTGATATTTGTTTTTAGCAACAGTTCAATAAACAAGAAGTTAATATTAATTGACTCACATTTTAGACACAGTATTGCTAACGAAAATAGTTCCAAACACAACCACAGGACCGTTCTGACACACGGCCGTGAACGAACGAATCGCTTGAGTGAATGATTCAATGACTCACTCATTAAGAAGTCACAAGCTTCGTTCCTGAATGAATCAGCCGTTTGAATGAATCGTTTGAATCTCAATGATTCGCTCATTAACAGTGACTCACTGACTGGATCTCACATTTAAAGTATCTTTTATTATTTTTAATAATTTCACTATATCAAGATTCAATGTTTTATGTTTAAACCATCAGAGCATTATTTCTGCATGTGTTAAACACAATGATGTCCCTCTGATCTGCATTCAACAGTGTGTGTGAACGCATCTAAACTTCAGATCCAGATTCTGTTTCCTCGGCACTGCAAACATCAGTGATGATACTGACTTCATTTGATGGTAACAGCCCTATTGTGTCTTATTATTCTAACTGAATTTATTGATTAAATGTAAGAATTTAACACAAAAGATGATGCATACATTTAATTAAGTTTAAAAAACGACTTTATAAAGGTAAAAAATCTATTTAAACGTATTGGAAAAGATATTTCTGTCAGTGCTGTGAACTGACCAACACACAGAATATGAAGAATATCAAAAATATTCTTGTTTTATATTCTCGGTCCACGGCAGCACAAAACCAAATATCTTCTCATTATCGTTATAGAGAAAATCCCAGAAAATATCAAGATATCGTGTTTTGTCAATATCACACAGCCCTAGTTGTAATAGCCATGGCATTATACACAGAAACGGCCAAACCAGTGTTTCCTGGCGTCTAGACCTCATGCAGACACAGCTGTACCTGAACTCCAGGTGAGAGCACCGCACATATCAGACAAGATCCCACGGGAAAACACACAGCAGGTCTAGCCAGAAACAGACGGACATGTGTCCGAGTGGAAGTAAACGTCTGGTCTGAACAGAACATCTGAAGACGAGTGGAACTATGAGTTTATGATTTTAAACCATGCAATAGACGAAAAAGCGTAAATGGATCAATACAAGAATAATGTTTGAAAGGATTCATCATAGAAATAACCTTAAAGAATAATCAGAATAATCATACGCATATCTTTTACACCACATTTAACAAGATTTCATTTTTAATATGAATATGAATGAATAATTTTTACTTTTTGTTGCATTTGTTTGGTTCTTTGTTCATCCTCAAACAATTATTTTATTTGTATTATTAAGCGGAGTTCACAAGAGTTAACTGCAAACATTAAACTTTGCTGAAATGAAATGTCTTTAACTGGAAGCCTCTATGAAAGTCATCATTGAAGGGAAGTTGCGCTCGTCTTTGATTCTCTGTCCTCTATTGTGGCGTATATCGAGTGAAACGGCTCAAATGTGGGCGGGGCTTGATTGTGTCCGTGGGGACTGATTGGATGGCTGTGGTTGCTGAAGTCCACGGTGTAATTCCTCATTATCTGAGAGCTTTAGAAGCGTGTTGTTTGGATCACAGAGCTGAAGGAGTCGGAGATCGGAGGCTGAATGGTTAACTTCAGATCCGCACACACACATCTGACCTCCTCCAGCCCAAAACAACAAGCCCTTAAAATCTGATGCCAGTCTTGTGTGAAAATAAGGGGAGACGCGTCTGTCGGGCCTCAAACTCTCTCATTTCTCCTCAGATTCAGGAAGTGATGCGAGCAAACACATCACATCAGCTGACAGACACAACGCACTCATCAATCACAACACATCAATTATTAGGACATCAAGTGTGCAGCAAAACCTCCTTCAGCTGAACGCTCACATTTCACAACACTGTAACTATGGCTACCAGTCCAGCAAATACTGTTTCCTTTAAATTCACCTTCGCCGTAGCACTTTTCTTAACCACTGTTGACGATGCACACAGAAATCTGGCGGATCCTTGACGTGATCGCGCACAGTAGAGCTGCTTGATTCTGGCTAAATTGAGAATCACGATCAAGATTCTGAACAGACAGCTAATTAAAACATTATTTACTAGAAGTTCTGACAAAACGTTCATTGCTGCAGTCTATTTAAAATGTGTAATTAAATGGAATGAATTACTTAAAAAAAAAAAATGGTTAAATGAATGATTCAATGACTCAATGCTTCAATGACTCACTCATAAATACTTGTTTCATTACTGGATGAATCAGCGTTTCTGAACGAATCTCTTAAATTAATGATTCATTGACTCAATCATTAAGACTTCACTTGCTTCATTACTGGATGAATCAGCGTTTCTGAACGAATCTCTTAAATTAATGATTCATTGACTCAATCATATAGACTTCACTTGCTTCATTACTGGATGAATCAGCGTTTCTGAACGAATCTCTTAAATTAATGATTCATTGACTCAATCATTAAGACTTCACTTGCTTCATTACTGGATGAATCAGCGTTTCTGAACGAATCTCTTAAATTAATGATTCATTGACTAAATCATAAAGACTTCACTTGCTTCATTACTGGATGAATCAGCGTTTCTGAACGAATCTCTTAAATTAATGATTCATTGACTCAATCATTAAGACTTCACTTGCTTCATTACTGGATGAATCAGCGTTTCTGAACGAATCTCTTAAATTAATGATTCATTGACTCAATCATTAAGACTTCACTTGCTTCATTACTGGATGAATCAGCGTTTCTGAACGAATCTCTTAAATTAATGATTCATTGACTCAATCATTAAGACTTCACTTGCTTCATTACTGGATGAATCAGCGTTTCTGAACGAATCTCTTAAATTAATGATTCATTGACTCAATCATATAGACTTCACTTGCTTCATTACTGGATGAATCAGCGTTTCTGAACGAATCTCTTAAATTAATGATTCATTGACTCAATCATTAAGACTTCACTTGCTTCATTACTGGATGAATCAGCGTTTCTGAACGAATCTCTTAAATTAATGATTCATTGACTAAATCATAAAGACTTCACTTGCTTCATTACTGGATGAATCAGCGTTTCTGAACGAATCTCTTAAATTAATGATTCATTGACTCAATCATATAGACTTCACTTGCTTCATTACTGGATGAATCAGCGTTTCTGAACGAATCTCTTAAATTAATGATTCATTGACTCAATCATAAAGACTTCACTTGCTTCATTACTGGATGAATCAGCGTTTCTGAACGATTCTCTTAAATTAATGATTCATTGACTCAATCATTAAGACTTCACTTGTTTCATTACTGGATGAATCAGCGTTTCTGAACGAATCTCTTAAATTAATGATTCATTCACTCAATCATATAGACTTCACTTGCTTCATTACTGGATGAATCAGCGTTTCTGAACGAATCTCTTAAATTAATGATTCATTGACTCAATCATAAAGACTTCACTTGCTTCATTACTGGATGAATCAGCGTTTCTGAACGATTCTCTTAAATTAATGATTCATTGACTCAATCATTAAGACTTCACTTGTTTCATTACTGGATGAATCAGCGTTTCTGAACGAATCTCTTAAATTAATGATTCATTCACTCAATCATATAGACTTCACTTGCTTCATTACTGGATGAATCAGCGTTTCTGAACGAATCTCTTAAATTAATGATTCATTCACTCAATCATATAGACTTCACTTGCTTCATTACTGGATGAATCAGCGTTTCTGAACGAATCTCTTAAATTAATGATTCATTGACTCAATCATAAAGACTTCACTTGCTTCATTACTGGATGAATCAGCGTTTTTGAACGAATCTCATAAATGAATGATTTAATGACAAATAAATGTTTTAAGTCACTTGTCGCCACCTACTGGTGTATCGTTATTTGAAGCGTCAAGTTACTTTCAAAAGGTGATTTGCTCTATTTTGTTCGCTACTGCAGACATCAGTGTTTATATCTGAACTATAAACTTTTATCCCAGTTCTTCTGTGATAATCTGAATTATTGTAACAGAAATAATGAAACTGTGTGGTTGAAAAGACTGTTTGTGAAGCGGTTTCATATCTAAACATGAATAACAACGGCTCTCTCTGGATCAGAACGCAGATCTGAATGTTCGCTGCGATCGCACTTGTCAAAGGTTTAATCGACATTATAGGAGAACGGTTGTCATTTAGGAATAAGATCGTGTGGGTGTTTGAATCGAGATTGCGATCTTTTAACGATCAATCGTGCATCTCTACTGCCAACTATATTATAACTTCTGCTTCACAATGGTAAGCAATCAGAAGTTCTGTGGTTAAAAATGAGGAAATGTTTAGATTGTTCATCCGATTAATCAAGGATAGATTCATTGATTATCATAATACAGCCCTAAAGGAGTACCGAGCTTTACTACATGACATGCTTTAACATCTATTTCCCTCTCTTTGTATGATAGCGTCGCAACTTCATCACTGCATCTGACACTGACTCAGAAAACACTGTTTATTAATAAACTATTAATGTTGAGACAGTCTCCTTTCTGACACATTCATAATCATTATTTGTGCCGGTGCGCTTCAGCAAGCTTTATATGTGCTAGTTTATATTTGTAATGCTCATTAGTATTTCTCTGTAATGTAGCAATGCTACTCTTTCTCAGCCCTGAAACTCAACAGCACTGGTGCAGAAGCTGAGGTGTGTTACCTGGACGAGTTTGAGCAGCTGATAGAGATCCTCCACCTCGTCTCCCTCAGTCTGGCTGTACTCTCTGCCGGTGTGCAGACTCGAGCCCTTGATAGTGTGCCTGTACAGGGGCAGATCCATGGCCTCCGCCAGCAGATCCACGGCCTGGTGACCCACCGTCTGATACATGAAACTGTCCAGCTCATCTGACTCCGCTGACCAACAACACACACATATCAACACATAGGTATGAACGATCAAAATTTGGGGTTGGTAAGATTTGTAATGCTTCTGAAAGAGTCTCTTCTGCTCACCAAGACTGTGTTTATTTGATCAAAAATACAGTAAAAACAGTGAAATATTATTCCAATGTAAATCAGCTGTTTTCTATGTGAATATATAGTAAAGTGTCATTTATTCCTGTGATCAAAGCTGAATTTTCAGCATCATTACTCCAGTCTTCAGTGTCACATGATCCTTATATCCTAATGTAAAAACTGTAACTGTAACTGAGCAGCTGTGTCTGGGGAGATATTATGGGGGAAAGTCATCATTGTGATCTTACCGTGTGCAGGAGGCCTGAGGTTGGCGAGGGCCACTATAGTGTGACCAGCAGACACACACTGCATCATGTTATAACAGCTGTCTTTAC
Source organism: Abramis brama (assembly GCA_022829085.1). Classification (NCBI taxonomy): domain Eukaryota; kingdom Metazoa; phylum Chordata; class Actinopteri; order Cypriniformes; family Leuciscidae; genus Abramis; species Abramis brama. Next base: position 32,981,759 of record CM040785.1, read on the forward strand.
CGCCACTGCAACACACACACAGATTTACACCATCATATTCACGTCTCGTTGTAATCACGGTAAACGCTGCGTCGTGTTAACGTTACCTGACCAACGCAACAACTCTCATGATGTTTATTTCACAGATGATGTGTTTATCGCTGCAGACAGACAGAGAGTCAAGAGCAGTGACTGCAAGCTGTGTTGATCATCACACACACGTGTTTCTGCCGCTCGACTGTAAACACTGGCGCTTCTTCCGGGTGACTGAAGGACCCCTGAGGAGGCTGTCTGAGGATCTGCCTGAGCGAAAAGCTCTGACTGACCGCCGAACGAACCCTCCTGCTAAATAACACACGGGATATTCTGCTTAAATATCCGCTATATGGAAGCAATATGGAAGCAAAGTAAGAAAACAATAATGATTTTGTAAATCACAATTTTGTAAATAACTATGACATCATAAAAAACGAAATTTTGAGACACCGTCGAAACTATGACATTCTAAGTAATAATTATGAGTTAAAGTCGAAATTATGGCATACAAGTCATAATTATACCATAGAAATGTATAATTTCGACTTTTATCTCAAAATTATGATTTTTTTAATATATTCGACTTGATCTCAAAATTTCGACTGTCATGACATTAAGAATTATTATTTAGCACGTCATCATTTCCACTTTTTTATCTCATAAATATGACTTAGTATGTCAACTTTGACTTTATCTCATATTTTAGATTTTTTTTAACGAGTTTTATGTTATAAAGATTTACCAAAGCATAAAGGACACTGTTAAGCTGCCTGCAGAAAACTATCAGTCAAACATAACTTTATTCATTCATATGACTCTTTTTATTAATGAAATTTTATTAATATTAACAAATTATCAAAAACTAGAAAGCTCTGTGCTTAATTATTTTGAAAGAATAGGCTGTATGTGTGGTGGCCATTTGTGGATTGACTGTATTGTTTTGATTCCATTTTTGTGAATAAAATAAGTTGTCTATAAGGCAGTGATGGTGTTTCAAGTGTGCATTATAAAAGATTCATTGACCAGTTTGGGAATGGGATGCGATAATCGGATTTACAGATTCCAAAGATAAATAAATGATCCAAATGCACATAAACATCAAACTGCAGAGGTCAAATGCGATGGCCTTTCTGTACATGTGCGTGAGAATACACTAGTCTCACAGTGTTAGTTGTTGGCCGTGATGCTGTGGAGTCTGGATGTTCTCACAGGTGATGTTTTCCTCGGAGGGAGAATCACACACAGACACACACACACACCTTTCATGCTGCGTTTGCTGTGTGTTGTTGTTGTGTTTCCTCACCTCGTGCCCCGGAGCCGGCCAAAGGCAACGCCTTCTGTCTGAATACACACAATTGAAAGAGACATCTTCCCTGCCCTCTGCTACTGTACACTGGTTATTTATTTAGTTATTCTGAAACCAGCACAATTAACACGAGACTGGGTTTGTCCAAAAATACCCACAGCATTCACTGTTTCTTCACACAGAATATTCTCCTAACGTTCCCATATCTGGTTCCTGCTTGGTTATTTTGGGGAACATTCTCTCTATGGTCTTTAAACCAACCAAAGATTAACGTTCATTTCTGTTTTATTGATTTGTTTGTATATTCTCATCACTCAACACTCGTTTAGATGAAATTTACTCAAAAGTAAATTAACAACCTTATGATTTACGTGCACATACATTGTTTTACTCTCCACTGATGCAAATAACAATAGAAACACTTGAACATCAGATCCTTTTTCTGTACAAAATGCATGTGCTGATCATTTTACTACTTTAGTAAACTAATGTTTTTTCTCCACGTCACAATAATAGTAAAGTAATCAAAGCTAAAAAAAACCCCACAAATTTCAAAGCTTTTGAAAAAAAAAGTGATGCTGTACACTTATTGACTGATTTACAGCTCGCAAAACACACTTCATCACTACAAACATATTCAAAATATAGCTAAAAGAAGCAATTATCAGGGCCAAGCTCAAAAAAGGCATGAAGAGTTATGCAAACATGGCTGGAAGCATCAGCCCAACTGCAACAATGAGTAATTAAAGACATTTTTAGATTATTTTAGGCAAAAAAGCTGGAAAAAACAAACAATATACCTACAGGGCATGGTGCTGATGACACATACCAAGTTTCATAACGATACGCTCATGTGTTCATAAAATACAGTATTTTTACGTCAAAATTAAAAATGGCTGACACCCAAAATGGCCGACGTGGAAAAAAATGTGGATCGTTCGACTCGGTATGCTGCACTGAATCAAAAGAGATTTTTGTGCAAAACCTTCAGAAGTTATCAGCAAAAATAACCATTTCCATATCTCCCGACCAGTAGGTGGCGCTGTGCCGAAACGCTGCAAGTAGCCTCAGGTCATGCTTGTGATGACATGTACCAAGTTTGGTATTATTACGCGAAGCCGTTGCGGAAGTATAGCCTCACGTCCATTTTGCCGTGTTCTTCTTCAAATTCTTTTGCACGTTATTATTATTTGTTTTTCAAAAGACTTTCAATGTAGTTTATATGTCTGTGTGGTGTTTTTAATATGCTTTAAGACAAACCATGTGTAAATTCATAAGTCGACTCCATTGCTGAGTATTTCCTCCTTAAAACTGCAGTGAACCAAAGACAGTCTCAAAAACACGCTTTGAAATCGCTGGTGTTTCTGACGTCACAAACTACCTTGTAACCAATCAGATCAACGTGTGATCGTCAACCAGTGGATCTCTGAGCTGAGTGAGTGAGTGGAGGCGGGGCTCATTTGCATATTCATAGAACCGCGCATACTAAATGAGGCAAGAGTGTTGAGTTACATTCAAGATATTATAAGGCATGACGAATTTATTTTCATGGAAAAACAAATATGTCATTTTGGTGATTAAAGATGAGTTTAAGGGATACAATTATAGACTACAGAGGGACTTTAAGACATTCCTCCTTATATGGATCCTTTTTTGCCATAAAGGGTTCTTTAAATTTGACATGAGACCTTAGAGTTCTATATTGAACCTTATTTCTAAGAGTATACCCATTAAAGTATTAAAGTGAAACTAATTCTTCACAATGACAAACATTTAAAAAACAGTCTGAAATCAAACTGTGCTGATGGTGCCTCGACTGGCGGGGCAGAAGCGCAGACGCACTGAATCACGTGTTTGGCCTTTAAAGAGCATCTCACGGCTGATTTACACACACAAACACAACTCATTTTAGTCACACAAGGACACAAAAACTTTGCACTTAATAAGAAGCGCTGGAATTATGACACAGACGTCCAGCAGTCAAGGTTTAGCTGCAGATCTGTTCATCTTCTTTTAAGAGCACAACAAAACAGCCTGACATGCTCCTTAAATTACACTTTTAGCAATTTTGCAGTTTTATAGAAATTTTCTCCATCACACACGTTGGAGCTGACATGTTATTATTAGAGTTTCACTTCTCCACCTCTTACGAGCGGTGACCCCGTGCACGGCCGCCGTGAGTTACGCTCCTGTCCTGAGCCGAAGCTCCTGGACGAGGCCGGACTCTCAGAGGAGCGACTTCAGCTTCCCGAAGAATCTCAGCATGATTGAGTCATAACTGCAAGTCTATTTACATCATCTGACAAGTATTTCCTCTGCAACGAGAGCGCATTTGTAGCCGCGCTTAAGGCAGATGTCCGCCGAGCCTCAAAAGCACCACAAAATCCAGATTGTGCCGTTCAGAAGGAATCAGTTCAGCTCATAATTCTGCAAATGCACAGCAGATCTTCCTGAACATCTCCTGCTTTACAGATCCTCGCGGTGCCGTAAACCCTGAGCGTTTGGCAGGCCGTGTTCTCCACGCCTTCTCTCGGGATCCTCTGTGCTCATGTGCTGTAATGCGTTACATATACTGTTATAATATTAGAATATTTCCTCATTTGATGTCTTGGGTTTTGCTGGAATCACACTGAAGTTTCAGTAACACTTTACAGTATGCTTAATGCATTCATGCTTAACTAATGTTGACTATAAGTCTCCCTGTAGTCAATAACTGTATCCCTTAAAATCTTTAAACACCAAAATTACATATTTAAACGTTTTTTCCCTGAAAAAGAAGTCTTCATGCCTTAAAATATCTTGAATGTAACTCGACACCCTTGCCTCATTTAGTATGCGTGGTTCTATGAATATGCAAATGAGCCCCGCCTCCACTCACTCACTCAGCTCAGAGATCCACTGGTTGACGATCACACGTTGATCTGATTGGTTACAAGGTAGTTTGTGACGTCAGAAACACCAGCGATTTCAAAGCGTGTTTTGAGACTGTCTTTGGTTCACTGCAGTTTTAAGGAGGAAATACTCAGCAATGCTGTCGACTTATGAATTTACACATGGTTTGTCTTAAAGCAGATTAAAAACACCACACAGACACATAAACAACATTAGAAGCTTGACTTTCACCACAGGGGGACTTTAAATATTTAGGATTTTCCTCTAAACTTTATACGTGGAAAAGAGGACAGAGTCTTCAGGTGAACCAGCACCTCAAATGTTTCAGATCAATGTTATGTACCGTGTCACAAACATATTTAGCAGCTTGTTTAAAATCCGCCACAGTTTGCTGTGTTTGTGTCAGAGTAATACTCCTCGCACACGCAGCCGCCGGATTGTAGAGCTCCATCTAAGTGAAGTGGGATGCTGTAATTAGGGCGTCTGATATACAATCCGAGGACGGCTGCTTTCTTACCCGACAAACACAATCTTAATCCAGGAAATAGCTTGCAATCAGAATATTGGATCTGACATCAGAGGTAGCCACAGCGCCGGTGCTTCCCGGCTTCAAAGCCGCGGTCGGGCCTGTTCGAGGTTTCTCTCGTGATCGAGCATGACACTCCGCAAACACAAAACCCCCAGCCCTCACTTTGCTTTTCTTGGATCCCCCTGTTCACTCCCTGCCAAGTCAGCTTGTGTTGTTTGTGTACGTCTGGATGGACTGGGATGATGTAATGAAACGCTGTAATCACAGGCACCTGTTCTGCATTCGGGTCGGAGGAGCCCGTGACTACCAGGCCCAGCTGCCTTTGTTTCCATTCCGCTTCGGCACTAATCAAGCTTTTGCTCCTATCCCGATGATCTCGGGCATTTGCACATGATTTAATCTGCTTAAGAAATCTGACGGAGATTAAACTGGAGATATAGAAGGATTACAGTTACTTCATTTCTACCAAAATGGACTGGGTGCTGCTCGGCTCGGCTGGGGATCTATGAACCAAACCGTTCTTCGGGAATGAAAGTTTTGAGAGCGTGGCACTTTTGTTGTGTCGTTTAACTCAAGGCTGTTGTTAGACAGTCTGTGCTTTAGTTGCCGATTACATTCTTACGCCATTAGGTGGTGCAGATGAGTGAGTCAATGAATCATGAATCAACCGATTCATTCAAAACCACTGATTCATCTCTGAATTAAACAAATGACTGTCTTTGTGAATGAGTTATTGAATCATTCAGTGAACTGATTTGTACAAAACACTGATTCATTCAGAATGAAATCAGTGACTGAGTTATTGAATCATTCATTCAACCAATTTGTTCAAAAACGGCGATTTATTCGCATTGAAATTAGTAAGTGAGCCACTGAATCATTCATTCAACCAATTTTTTCAAAAACCCTGATTAATTTGAACGAAATCAGTGAGTGAGTCAATGAATCATTCAGTCAACAGATTCATTCAAAACAGCTGATTCATCTATGAATTAACAAATGACTGTCTTTATGAATGAGTTGTTGAATCATTCAAAGAACCGATTTGTTCAAAACACTGATTCATTCAGAATGAAATCACAACTGAGTTATTGAATCATTCATTAAACCAAATTGTTCAAAAACGCTGATTAATTTGAATACAATCAGTGAGTGAGTCATTGAATCATAACCTGCACCAATTTGTTCAAAAACACAGGTTCATTTGAATGAATCAGTGAGTGAGTTATTGAATCATTCATTAAACCAAATTGTTCAAAAACGCTGATTTATTTTGTATCGAAATCAGTGAGTGAGCCATTGAATCATTCATTCAACCAATTTGTTAAAAAAAGACTGATTCATTCAGGATGAAATCAGTGAGTGAGTCAATGAATCATTCACTGTACCGATTTGTTCAAAAACACTGATTAGTTTGAATGAATCAGTGAGTGAGTTATTGAATCATTCACTGCACCGATTTGTCCAAAAACACTGATTCATTCATTCAATCATTCAATCAAATCAACACTGATTCATTCTGGATGAAATCAGTGAGTGAATCATTGAATCATACACTGCACCGATTTGTTCAAAACGCTGATTAATTTGAATACAATCAGTGAGTGAGTCATTGAATCATTCACTGTACCAGTTTGTTCAAAAACACGGGTTAATTTGAATGAATCAGTGAGTGAGTTATTGAATCATTCATTGAACCAATTTGTCCAAAAACACTGATTCATTCATTCAATCATTCAGTCAAATGAACACTGATTCATTCTGGAAAAAAACACAACTACTACAGTTTCAAAGAAGTTTCCTGAAACTATTGTACACGATCCAGAGCACTTCCACTGGTCTGTTCTTCTTCTCCACACGCCGTCCAGAGAAACTCCATAACTTTCCTCCACAGGAGACAAATCTGCTGAGAAAATGAAGAGAGAACACAAAGACAATGAAGAAAAGAGTGATCCAAGAGCGGATGATGACTGACTTCTCACACACATCCGGGTCCTTCTCAGAAACGAGCTCCAGCACATGTGAAGTGGGTTCAGAAAGCAGCGCTTCCACATGGGAAACATTATCTCCCCCAATCAGAGTTATTATCCGAACCGGCACGCCTTGAAGAGATGAGCTAGACAAAGACAACACTCTCTTAAACACTATCATAATGCACTTAAACTTATACTGTCTAATGCTTATTTGAACTTTTAATGTTTTCGAATCCAAAGCTGTGGCCTTGAAGATCTAACACGGTCCAGATGTGTGTGTTGTAAAGACCACATTTATTTCCACTTTCCCATTGTCTTGTCTAAAATCCCAGTACCTTTGACAATTGTAATTTTCCGCTGTGTTTTTGCTCTGCATGTCTCCTCTCTAACGTGTCCTTTGCATGAAAACTCACACATGCTCTCCTTTTCCGATCAGATGTAACCCAAACGCAGATCCAGGAGCAAACAGGTCACTCAATTTCTCATCAACATCAGTTTTGGAGAATGAGACTTAATTCAAAACAGAGCATTGATCCAAGAGGACTGTCCAAAAACTCAACGATGTGCAATTAAACACAACTGTGTAAACATGTAGTCGCTCACTCTCCGCACACAGTGCCAGTTGTATGATATTTGTGTCACAACAGCAAACTACATCTGTACTGAGAATGAACTCTGTCTAGTGTGTCATGCAGAGGAACTTCTAATAGAAAACCTTGATTTCATTCAGAAATGTTTTCTTTCACCAGGATTGTATCTAAATTTTTCTTTTATGGAAATAAAAAATAAATACATTTTTTTGTTGCAATATGTTTTAAGGAAGGGAGTGATTCAAGCAAAAGATGTTCTCATGATCTGTATTTCATTGTGGTTACAACTGATTTGGCGTGGTTGTTTTTTTGAACTGATCACTGGGGATAAGGTCCCAGATCTGTGCACGTTGTCAGCGCCATATTGGGACATTGGCGGCTTCACTTTTCTTCAATGGAAGAGAGTAAAGGTGCGTCCATCTTTATTTTACAGTCTATGGGATGGGGTTACAGCGACTCTTTCTGCAGGTTACATCGTTAGGCCAGTAGGTGGCGACAAATGAATGTCATTATGAATGATTCATTTAATTATTCACTCAACCAATTTGTTCAAAAGCGCTCATTCATTCAGAATGAAATCAGTGGCCCTGTCCCAAATGCCACACTTCATATGCACTTTCGGTCTTGTGGACCTAAAATGGCTGCCCCGTGCACGTGTCCGTTAAATCCATGAGACCGCACACTCTAAAACACACTGGGTTAAAAACAACCCAATGGCTGGGTAAATATAGGACAGATAACATGTTTGGTCACTTTTACCCAGCAAAGTGGGTTGTTTATTTAACCCAGCATAATGGTTCGATTAATTTTTACTATACTAGCTTTTTATTTTTATTTGCATAAATTAATGTTTGTTTACGGATTAACTTGAATACTTTAAATATTTTTGAAACTCCACACAAACACTGGTTTGCATGATAATTCCTTTATTTTCTATCATATTGTAGAGTATAGCATAATTTATATAGTTTTTATCACATATTACCTACATTTAAGCTCGTTTAACAAAGTTAAATTAGAAGTAAAAATTAAACATTCAGAAGTAATTCAAGTGTAATGGACCAGTCCATGTTGTCCCGTATCCACCGTAACGGCTCTGGATCTCGTGCTGGAGCTTGTGTCGTGTTCAGCGGGGGAACTTCTAACTTTAGACGTCGCCCTGTGTTTCACTCGTAGCCGAAATATGCTGTGACTGCATAACCTGTCCATAACCAATCAGTGTACAGCTCTGAGGACATGTTTTAACATCCTAAGTATTTATATTCTGTATCTTTTTGAATAAAATCATAAAATATTATGCAAGGCATCAGGCACTCCATCACATGAAAAAATCGTCTAGGCTCCTGTATGTTGCTTCACTCTAAAAAATGCTGGGTTGTTTTAACACAACTTTGGGTCAAATATGGACAAATCCAGCCGTTGGGTTAAATTTTTGAATTACATTTTTAACCCAACATTTGGGTTTGTCCATATTTTACCCAAAATTGGGTTAAAACAACCCAGAATGTATGAGTGTAGAGTGTATAAAATTAAACAATATACAGAACAATAACATATTTATAGATAAAATACAATGTACACAAACCTACCCAAACACTGGGTTGTTACGTCTGACCCAGGATCTGGGTTACACAAAAACTACACAAAAACTGGGTTGTAACGTCTGACCCAGGATCTGGGTAACACAAAAACTACCCAAACACTGGGTTGTTACGTCTGACCCAGGATCTGGGTTACACAAAAACTACTTTTTACACTGAAAAAATAACCCCAAAAAATTTACCCAGGATTTGGGTAGAAAAAATAACCGTATCTGTGTTTGGAACTATTTCTGTTGGCAGTGTAAACACAGTCTGACAATATTGTGTCTAAAATGTAAGTTACTCTGTATATTAACTACTTGTTTGAACTGAAGGACATCCCGCTTCCTAATTACTCCAGCAACTTCTCTGTGATATTGCTTAATTTTTTACTGTAGTCTTTTGAATACGTCAGGGGTTTTATGTATGTTTATTTATATGAAATTTAAAAAAAAGGATTTCTAAAACGTACAGTTTCTATCTCAGCTGTTCTCTGCACTTGATTAAAGTGGTGAGCGTTTAAAAATACTGTGTGTCATTTCAAGCAGAGCTCAACCTGTGACGAGCCATAAAAGCACACAACCCAAGGCCTCGCTGTGAATCCTCGTCGACGCATTAACGGCTGCGTTTCATATGAGGAACTGTGTGGCGCTCAGGACGTGACCTAGAGTTTACGAGCCGGACCTGTTGCTGCGCAGCGACTGATTGTGTGCAGAGAAAACAGCAGTGTGTCAGGATCAGGGCGATGTGTTTCTGACCCGTGGATATTCTCAGCCCCGCGTTTTATTGGTGGATTCCATTCACTGGCCCAATCTTCCCTGCCGTAGGAGTTCTGTGATTAAAGTGTATAAAAGCAGGGAGCTCCACTAAACCGGAGTGATTTACTGAGCTGTCACCTCTGCACAGGCCAACCGGGCGAACTGGAGAACTAATGAAAATGAAACAAGACGGAGAGGGAACACAAGGCCACGTGTGTGCCGGACTCTCCATGATCCTGTCCCAGCCTGTTTGTTTTCTTCCACAACTGCGGATTTATATTTCGTAATTCCGACCTTTTTTTCTGTCTCTGATTTTTCTTTACTTGCAGTTCTGAGATAAAAGTCAGAATTGCAAAGGAAAAAAGTCACAGTTGTGAGATAAAAAGTCACAAATACTTTTTAAATGTTTTTCTTCCGTATCAGAAATAAGCTTTCATACGCTTCTCACCAGGGTCTCATTTATAACGTTGCGTCGCACAAAAGATGTGTTTCTCTGCTGCACATACACACACACACCCGTCCATTAGCCTCTGGCTCACCTCCGGTTCACGGTCGGGCCATGGCCTCGTGCCAGCGAAGACCCAGCCGCTCTCACGCTGTTTATTAAAGCTCACAAACACAGGGATGTTTCAGATGTCTGCGTGTTTGCTTCTGGTGCTGTGGAATTGAGAATAGACAGACTCTAAAAACAAAAACAGACGGAAAATAAACTAAACAAATATGTTTAAATATAGAATAAGTTTTCTAAATGGCTTGTTTAACTAATTCACCACCTTCAATAAATTTCAATAAAATTACTGTTGGCATTTTAATCAAAAGAAACCATGACTGCCAATTTTTATAAGCAACAAGCTCAAAATCACTTAAATATGGACACTTGTTTCCGCCACAGAACAAAAAAATTAAAATAAAAAGGTAATTGTGACTTTTTTCTCTCACAATTGCGAGTCAGAATTGCGTGATATAAAGTCGCAACTGTGTTATTAAGTCCCTTATAAAGAGGGAAAAAGTCAGACTTTTTATCTCAGAATTGGATATTATAAAGTTTTAATTGCGAGAAAAAAAAGTCAGAATTGCAAGTTTATTTCTCTCAATTCTGACTTTATATCACGCAATTCTGTAAAATAAAGTTTATAGAGATATGGAAACAAGCTTCCACACTTAAAGGGTTACTTCACTGCTGACAAAATTAGCTTTCAATAAAGCTTGGCTATAAGGAGGAGACTTTTTTTAAATCGGTGTTACCTGACTAGAGAAAACAGAAAAAAGGCTTTTCGCCAAATGAAAACTTCAACACCCATAATGCACTGGGCCCATGATGTCATCTAAGGCCACGCCCACCAGTCAAATGCTGCCTTGCTTTTGTAGGAAATACTTCTTAGCACACTGTTTTTGCTGACACTGGGCGGAGCTTACATGAATATTCATGAGCTTTAAAGCCACTGAAAATATTAGTGCGTGCTCTCTGGCTTCAGAAAGATAATTCGCCTGCGTTTCAGCTCTAAACGAAGTCAAGCTTACTTTCCAGCTGTTATTTAGGCACAACAGCACAATATTGTGTTATGATTTGTGATCTGGTATGATTACAGCCAGTGATTTGGAGCAGGCTGGAAGTAAACTCTGCAGAAGTGTGTTTCTCAGGATCTGAGTTTTGCACCCCTGGTTTAAGTATTTTTGTTATTTGTTTTATCCTGAGAGTCTTTAAAAGAGTATCGTTTTATAATTTTGCAGAAATGTATTTTGCCTTAATGATATTAATTATAAGCTCCTGTGGTGAACTGCTCACTGCGGGCTATAAGCTGAGAAATGAAGACTCTCATCAGGTATTAATTACATTTGAACTATTTTTCCTCTTTTAAAAAAGTGTTTCTTGAAGAAAATGTGTTTCTTGGTTTCTGTCCCTGTTTGGGTTGTAGATTGTAATTTCCTAGTTTGCAGAAGCACTTGTAATGTGGAGAGACTTGAATTTCTTTACGTTTCCAAAATTGCACACATGTATGAAAGCATGTTAATGTACTTTAAATATATATTCTATTATTATCTAGATGGGCATGATGAATTATGCATGTGATAAGCTATATAATGTATAATGTCACCTTGACTGTTTCTAAGGAAGATGACTTGAGCTTGGCTTGTGTCAATCATTATCACAATAACACCAAAGCACACACTTTATATTGAACATGACATTTTAATAACACAGGTGTGTTGTCAGTGTCATTGTATTATGTATTTTAGATTGCATGTGTCAGTTTCTAAGGCTGGTCTCACTGGGATTGCAGATTTAGAAGAATATTTCATGGCATCCCAAGACCTTGTGTAAAGCGTGTGTTTAATTCAAGTATTTATGTCATATGTCACAACTTTTGTGAATAAAACTTCAACACAGAATCAGTTGCTCTAAAACTACTCTCGTGATCGACTTTTATCTTTGATGTTTACAGTGAACGTGGAAATCGCTATTTTAGCCGCTAAATAAATGGCTTTCATTTTTTTAAGCTTGTAGAATAGGAGTAAAGCCTGGACTAACCACATGAGTATTGTGTGTTTTGAGGAATAAGAGTCTGATCTAGACAAACCAGCGGACCTTTCCTTAAAAAATAAACATTTATATACTTTTAAACCACAAATGCTGGTCTTGCACTCGCTGTGATGCGACACACATTACGCAATCAGGGTGAAAGGTCACGCGTGACGAAGGCGGAAGAACAGACCCAGTGTTTACAAAGAGAACGTGCAAAGACTAAGACAAACGCCATTCACAAAAAAATAAATAAAAGGTAAAACAATGATGTCGAACGATTTTGAAGTTGGAGGAGAAAATGAGAGTTTTTCACCCTATCCTACATTTCCGACCCGGAACACATTTTCTGAAGCCGTGATTACGTAATGCGTGAAGTCGTGATCGTACAAGACCAGCATTTGTGGTTAAAAGTATATAAATGTTCTAACATGTCCGCTGGTTTGTCTGGATCAGACTCTTATTCCTCGGCTGGATCGTGTCGAGACTTTGAAGCTGCACTGAAACTCACATCTGGACCTTCGACCCGTTGGACCCCATTGAAGACACTATATGGAGAAACATCCTGGAGTGTTTTCCTCAAAAACCTTCATATCTTTTCCACTGAAGAAAGAAAGACATGAACATCTTGGATGACGTGGAGGAGAGTAAATTATCAGGAAGTTTTAATTCTGAAGTGAACTAATGCTTTAATCTCGCCTTACGCCAATGAGCGGTTCAATCTCGTGATTCCTGCAATGCAACAGATGTGTGTGTGTGTGTGTGTGTGTGTGTGTGTGTGTGTGTGTGTGTGTGTGTGTGTTGAAGTCTGAGCCGAACTGGCAGAGACGCTTCTAGAGTAACACACCGATGGAAGTCCGTTAAACGGCTGTTATTAAGAGCTTATGAGTGTCTGTCGATTATCTGTGCCATTAACTCAATAATACAGCGCTGAAGTTTAACAATGAAGGCAGAGGCTCATTTCACCTCATGCTAAAAAACACTTAAACTACATTTAATTCCCTTTCCATGTAATGAAGTGGTTCTGGTCATTTGCACCTCTGCTTCCCGCACAAAGATGATTCATTCGTTAATAAGGTACATTAAATGTATAAATGTACTAATCCCCGTGGAAACCCAGCGTGTGAAGAAGCTCTTTACACGATAATTGTGATATTAATGCGTGATCGTTCTCCGCTCTCGTGGCCGATTGATGAAAGACTGGTCTACGAGTGGTTTGGGGATCCGGGTTTATGTGGTTAGTTTAATAAAGACTCATGCCAGTGATTCTGTGCCAGATACGGCAGGCGTTTAATCAGGGAAACTTCACTAATCTCCTCCAGTGCACAACATTTCAAGACATTATTAGTATTAAAATCCATACAGAAACTGATCCAAAATCACCAGTGTTTTCCGGACGCTGCTGACAATGCAAAGCGTAATTCACATTGGGTTAATGTGAAAAATCAATGCAGAAAATCCTTCACATGATCAGTTTATGCATAAACCCCCCCGAACATCTTAACATACCAAACATTATGGCTAACAGAAATTATGATTAAATTGCCAATACAATTAACTGAAATGAAAAGCATCAATAACTTGCATACATGCAAACAGTTCAATAATACAGTGACTCAAAGTACATCAGTGTGTTTTTAGCAGATATTACACAAATATGATGATGTTGCATATAAATTGGGAAGATTCACAAGAGTTTGATCTGGATCATAGAAACAAACAAACAAACAAACAAAAAACACCTGCTTGGGCAAAATATCAAAAAAGATGGAGATTTGCCAAATAAATGATTGATCATAAAAGCAGTGGTAAAGCGTGTGTGTGTGTGTGTGTGTGTGTGTGTGTGTGTGTGTGTGCTGTCCTGCTGCTGGTTTACACAACTTTTAACTGTTCCTTTTACAGTTGTTGGCTTTAATTGCAAGCTTGTGCTGTTCTTCATTCGTAAGTGCCTTTGGATAAAAGTGTCTCTTAATGAAAGAGTCTTTATGTGTCAGTGATTCGGAACAGACCTTTCTGAAGATATTCAGAACAATAAATGCACACGCCAAACTCGGCCTTATTATTAATAAACAGTGAGTAACTTAATAATTAACACAATGAACACAACCTTGTAACTTAATTTAATTGTGTTCAGTTAAATCCTTAGTTAACATGAACAAATAATGAACTGCACTTCTACAGTATTTATTAATATTAGTTCATATTATTTTCATCATTTACTAATACGTTATTAAAATCAAAGGTTGTATTTGTTAACATTAGTTAATGCACTGTGAACTAACATGAACACACAATGAAAAGCTGGATTTTTATTAACTAACATTAACAAAGATTAATAAGTAGAGTAATAAATGTGTTGCTCATTGTTAGTTCATATATTAACTCGTTAAGTAATGAACCTTATTATAAAGTGTTACCGCAATAATTTTACAGCATTTGCTAACCTTACTTAACGTTAGTTGATACAAATACAATTGTTGATTGTTAGTTCATGTGAGCTGTGTTAATATCAGAAGTATCATCAGTGTGTGTGTTCAAGAAATGGTGTTGTCCAGTGTGTCGATGGGAAGTGTGTCGTTCATCCCTGAGGAAACACATGTGCTTCAGACTCGCAGACCTCAGCCCTCTCTCCAGATTTACAGCAGCGCACGGAGAACAATCAGAGGCCGGAAGGACAAAGCCTGGACGCCGGAGGCATTATGAGTGTGTGTGGAGCTGTGTTTCACTGCGGCTATCTCAGATCTGAACACACACTGTCCGGTTATACGCAAGGACCCGACCAGGAGACGCTGCTTACAGTATATTCACATTTATATTGACTTCAGAAAAATAATAACTAATCAAAAATAACATAAACACAGACAGTAAAGCTGACCCTCCTCACCAGAGCTGACTGAACACAGAAATACATGATTTATCTGAAAGGTTCAACCATTTCATAATAACAGGGAATTTAAATAATATGTACACATACATAATACATCGATACACTTAAATGCATATAATAAACAATACATTTCTACATACTATCAAAATTAACACAATAAAACAATGAAACAATAACCCCTGCTCACACTGGGAAATGGACTATGCCTACACTACCCAGAATGCCTTGGGATGGCACTGAATGAGGAAGAGGAAGGCAGACATGAACCCGCTGTGCACTCTCGTTCTCTGCAGTGTTTTAGCGAGAGAATCTATTTTGTTGCTCACCGTTTTTCTGCTGTTAAAATAACCGTGTCGTCTGCAGATCTTAATAAATCTTCGAAACTAATATATGGCGCTTTAACGTCTTCATCGGGAGAAAGCAATGCTGGAGCGGAAAGAGCTTGAATGCTCACTTTACTCTGGTGAAATGCTCGCTTTACTCTGGTGAAATGCTCACTTTACTCTGGTGAAACGCTCACTTTACTCTGGTGAAACGCTCACTTTACTCTGGTGAAACGCTCACTTTACTCTGGTGAAACGGTGAAATTCTCACGTTACTCTGGTGAAACGCTCACTTTACTCTGGTGAAACGCTCACTTTACTGTGGTGAAACGCTCACTTTACTCTGGTGAAACGGTGAAATGCTCACGTTACTCTGGTGAAACGCTCACTTTACTCTGGTGAAACGCTCACTTTACTGTGGTGAAACGCTCACTTTACTCTGGTGAAACGCTCACTTTACTCTGGTGAAACGCTCACTTTACTCTGGTGAAACGCTCACTTTACTCTGGTGAAATGCTCACTTTACTCTGGTGAAACGCTCACTTTACTCTGGTGAAACGCTCACTTTACTCTGGTGAAACGCTCACTTTACTGTGGTGAAACGCTCACTTTACTCTGGTGAAACGGTGAAATGCTCACGTTACTCTGGTGAAACGCTCACTTTACTCTGGTGAAACGCTCACTTTACTCTGGTGAAACGCTCACTTTACTCTGGTGAAACGCTCACTTTACTCTGGTGAAATGCTCACTTTACTCTGGTGAAACGCTCACTTTACTCTGGTGAAACGCTCACTTTACTCTGGTGAAACGCTCACTTTACTCTGGTGAAACGGTGAAATGCTCACGTTACTCTGGTGAAACGCTCACTTTACTCTGGTGAAACGCTCACTTTACTCTGGTGAAACGCTCACTTTACTCTGGTGAAACGCTCACTTTACTCTGGTGAAATGCTGACTTTACTCTGGTGAAACGGTGAAATGCTCACGTTACTCTGGTGAAACGCTCACTTTACTCTGGTGAAATGCTCACGTTACTCTGGTGAAACGCTCACTTTACTCTGGTGAAATGCTCACGTTACTCTGGTGAAACGCTCACTTTACTCTGGTGAAATGCTCACGTTACTCTGGTGAAATGCTCACTTTACTCTGGTGAAACGCTCACTTTACTCTGGTGAAACGCTCACTTTACTCTGGTGAAATGCTCACGTTACTCTGGTGAAATGCTGACTTTACTCTGGTGAAACGCTCACTTTACTCTGGTGAAACAGTGAAATGCTGACTTTACTCTGGTGAAACGCTCACTTTACTCTGGTGAAACAGTGAAACGCTCACTTTACTCTGGTGAAATGCTCACTTTACTCTGGTGAAATGCTCACTTTACTCTGGTGAAACGGTGAAACGCTGCGACGCCGAGCTGAATGTGAAGCGAGCGGTTTGTGCGCCTGTTGTTCGGCAGCAGCTTTTCTTTTCTTCTCTAAAGGGACCATGTACAATTTTAACATAAATGTTTCCATTTCATGTCTCGCACTGGATTTAGCCACAGGCTAATGTTCCTCCGCAGTCCCGAGGCAGGAACGCTAACACTACAGTCCCTCTGATGTCTCCCGTCTGCTGCAGGCTTTAGAGAGCAGCGCGAGCAATCAGTCGCGATGGCAATCTCGTTTGCTGTTCCTCCGCTCCTGTCATTAGCGAGAGCATTCCTGCTTCCCGTCGGGAGCGCACAGATGCCGGCTGCACTGGCCCACACCGCCCCGCATTAGCAGATGCTGGCCCGGCTCCGGCTGCACTCCGCATAGGGAAACTGTGATTATGGAGCTTGATTGCCGTGTGATGACGATAAGAAGCCGGCGTCGTGTGCCAAGCCATTTCATCGCATGAGGGAAAGAGAAAACTGCGAGGAGAAATTAATGGCGCTTCAAAAACTTGCTGCTTTTTTACATTGACCTCCATACGGAGCCGCTTGCTGCAATCGCTGGCATATGGTCCTCAGCTCACACACATCTGAACCATTACCCAGCGGATCGCGCTCATTACGCACGCAAATTAATGCAGAATGAAAGCGTATTATATAGTTATGCATTTTCAGATTCCTGGGGCATTCTGGGCTCTTTAGGGTCACATCACGTCCTGTTTTAGGTTTCTTTGGTCCGTGTCGTGTTTCAGTTCGCTTGGAGAGCAAGAACCGCTGAGAATTAGAGGCGCAACAGTTCAGATTGCTCACGGTTTCGGTGCGGTTCGGTTTGGTATGTGCCGTGTTCAGGGAGAGAAGGACTGTCTAATAAAAATAAAGAAAATGAGAACAAAAAATCAAACAGCACAAATAAATACAATACAGCAAAGATATTAATAAAAGAAACAGTGCTTTTCAGGTTTATCAGGTCGGGCTAACATTACTTTTCAGCTACAGAAATTGAATAATCAAATTTTAAATAGCATTGCATATTTGACTGTATAAATTAAAGATTAATCCTTATTAAAGTCACAAAAGATATTAAATCTAGAGCTGTGAGTGATTTCCTTGTGTTTTGTTGTTTGATTAACATTAAAAACACAGACACAGGAATATTAGAGGCTACTGTCACTTTAAGACAATGCACTGATTGGGACATTGAAAATATAGTGAATAATTCATGGGAAATATTATATGATAAATATTCAGGAACTGTATGTAAAATTGATAAGGGTCAATAGATCAATACTGCAATTGGATTCAATTAATTTTACATTTACATTTACATTTAGCAGACGCTTTTGTCCAAAGCGACTTACAAATTAGGACTAAATTAAGCGAGTCATCGTGAAGAGGCAAAAACAACGCAAGAAGTGCTCAAAATACGAAGTTCAGGCATTGTTCAGAGTAGCATAAGCCTGATAAGCGAGGATTAAAGGAAAAGGAAAGAATTTTTTTTTTTACTTTTTTTTTTTTAGTTTATGTGTAAATGGATTAGAGAATCCATTAGAGAAGAAGCGCTGAGGGAAAGTTTCTCTCGTTGTGTTCTGGAGACGCTCTTCTCTTGAACTATTGTAAATATCAGCATCATCATATTCAGCGTGTCTAAAGGATGATGATGATGTCACAGATATGATGTTTCATTGTGGTGTAATATTGAGAAGTGTTCTCACTCACACACATCTGCTCTACCAGACTTTGGCTGGGTTACAGAAAACACAAATACTGTATTTAACAATAAAAACAATCATCAACATCAGCATGTCATGTGATCTGAATGTGAGGTAGACTCAGTTAAGAGCGCCAGAAACAGAGGAACAACGTGTGTTGGTTATGTTTGGATTCATAAAGTTCTTCAACGACATTTTAGTCTTTCGTTTACGCTGAAGAACTGATACTTGGACCAACTTAAATAAAACCTAAAATTATATTTATAGTTTGGTTTAAACCTTAAATTTTATTATACAACATTAATCAAAAGTATGTATTTTCCCAAAAGACAAAAACATTCATATAAAATAAAAAGATTATTTATTGTAAATCCATATACTTAATAAATATATTTTCTTTAGACAGAAGCCAAAATGTTAATCAATGAAGATCAATAAAATATAGATTTTTTGGCTTTTTACAACTTCAATTTCATCATTAACAAAAGCTAAAATAGCTATAATATGAAAGTAGTATTTTTACTTAAAGTCTCCCTGTAGTCAATAATTAGATCCCTTAAGGCTCATCTTTAATCACCAAAATTACATATTTAAACCCTTTTTCCTTGAAAGAAAGTCTTCATGCCTTAAAATATCTTGAATGTAACTCGACACCCTTGCTTCATTTAGTATGCGCGATTCTATGAATATGCAAATGAGCCCCGCCTCCACTCACTCACTCAGCTCAGAGATCCACTGGTTGACGATCACACGTTGATCTGATTGGTTACAAGGGTAGTTTGTGACGTCAGAAACACCAGCGATTTCAAAGCGTGTTTTTGAGACTGTCTTTGGTTCACTGCAGTTTTAAGGAGGAAATACTCAGCAATGGAGTCGACTTATGAATTTACACATGCTTTGTCTTAAAGCATATTAAAACACCACATAGACACATAAACAACATTAAAAGCTGGATTTTCACCACAGGGGGACTTTAATTGACTACCAACTGTGAAAGACCTTTATTGTGGTCTTTTTTAAAACAAATGCAAATAAATAAACAAACCCCACAATAATGTCTCGAGTCAGTGTGTGTTCTGCACTGTCAAACCAAAATACTATTCAAACAAAACCGTTAGTTGCTTTTAGACAAACTGAACAAAAACTAAAAGGTTTAAACCAGACACCATGATTAAAAGTGCAGGTTAAATAATGAACGAGCGCTTGTTTGACTTCGGTCTCTGTGCGTAGTGTGTGTGTGAGACCCGCTGTGTGTGTGAGATCTGAGGTCAGTCTGCAGATCTGTGGCTTGTTTGTCTTCTGTGTCAGTGTGTGTGTGTGTGTGTGTGAGAGAGAGATCTGAGGCCGACTGCAGGTAAAGCTGCGCCTGCGGTGGTCGGATGATCTCTGCCTCAGCCCTCGCTCAAGGCAAACCCGCGCTCGCTCCCAGAAGCCCTCGCTCGCGGCCCGCCGCGCTTTCTTCTCTCTCTCCGCTCCTCCAGGCATTCGGGCTGAAGCGTCTCGCGCGATCAGAACGGATAAGCTGTTTGGCAGACGCCCGTAGCCTGAGGACGGGTCAGGAGACGAGGGAGGGCTTCAGGAGACGATCTGACAGGTGAAAGGCCACCGCTGGCTCAGGACGAGCGCTCAGATCTATAAATCATGGCGATCGGAGGACGCTGAGGCTCGAGCGAAGAACAGTGGAGAACCGTTACAGCCGGGCAGTTAAAGCCATAGTTCAGCCAGAAACAAGAGGATGCCACACTACAACAAATGGTTTTATTGAAATCAAAAAGATAATGTGGGTAACACTTTAGAATAATGGTCCGTCATTAATAAATAACTATGCAGGAAGTAATGAAGGACTAATGAGTAGTTCTACATTAGCCTAACACTTCAGCTACTACTATTAATATGGAAACAATATTAACTAATCAGTAAGTAATATCGAATTTAGGAATAAGATAGTTCCTTATTAGATAATCAATAGTTACTTAATGAGATTGGCATAATTAAAAACTAATAAGTAATTATGACTTTTTTTTTCAATTACTAATTAATTACTAATCACAGCATTATTGTGTCTGAGACGTTAGCAATTATCTTTTTTTTACCTTCAAGGTGGTCATAAAATACATCATTATTTACTCAAGTGTTGCCTAGTCACTCTTCAAGGACTACTTGTGATCTGGACCATTATTTTAAAGAGGAAAAGATGTTTTAATAATGGTCCAGATCACTAGTAGTTCCTGCATAGTGACTAGGCAACACTTGAGTAAATGATGATGTATTTTATGACTATTTTCATAGTAAAAATGATGAATGATTAAGTCTCAGACACACAATGATGTTCTTTATAATTTGCCAGTTAATTAATAGTTAGCTAATCTCATTAAGTAATTATTGATTACTTAATAAGGAATAATCTCCTAAATTTGATATTACTTACTGATTAGTTAAGCTTGTTTCTTTATTAGTTAATAGTAGTAGCTGAAGTGTTAATGCAGAACTACTCATTAGTCCTTCATTACTTCCTGCATAGTTACTTATTAATGACGGACCATTATTATAAAGTGTTACTGGTTTAACTGAGAAAACGCCAGTAAAACAAACGATTATCAGTTTAAACTAAAGGTTGAATTCGATATAGTGTTCCTTACAACTTACCAAAGATCCAGTGATCCGTGGATATTGAAGGCAGGAATCATGTTTCCTGATATTCATATGAGCCTGATTTTGAGCCGGGGAAATACGTAAAGCAAATTTATTTACAAACTTTTATTAAAAATGTGAATGGTTATATATAGGAAGTGAGCAAATTATAATCACGAGGTTCTCAATCACTTCAGGTGGGTCGAGAGAGGGAGGTCTCGCTGCGTTTTTACAGCTGAAGTTTCGACCTGATATCGCAGTAACGGTGCAGGAGTTACTAATGAGAGAATTATTACTATTAGAGAATAATGGCTTAATTTTTCAGTGAAAGACTGAAGCAGAGCCGCATTAAATCTACAGCTTTATCTGAGCTCTTGAAGTGTGTGATGGACCCTTCATATTTCTGACGCTCAGCATTAGTCGTCACAGCTCTAGAGTGGCGAACGGAAACTACAACAAATATCATTTTTGTGTGCCAGATTTATGATACTAATAATTGTGGAAACGTCATCACAGTCTGTGAAAAGAGTCTGTGACGTCACTAGTGAAGCTGTGTGTGTGTGTGTGTGTGATGTCATCAGCCGGTCAGCATGATGTCATTCTCCTCCTCGGTCACATGACGTGTACGGCTCAGGTGATTGGCTGAAAACAACCACGATGAAAGACGGCAGCGAGCCGGTGTTGTGTGATCTCTCGCGGTGAGTAAACCATGAGCCAATCGACTACAGTATTCCTCTAATCCCTGATCTGAGGATTCCCAGCTCATCATTCTCTTCCCTGAACGCTTCACGGAGCAGACGTGATGGAAGCTAAAGGAACGCATTGTTATCAGCACACGGCAATATGTCAGTGATGTCATTTTGATGTACGACATGAACGGAAACTGATTGTTTGCATGATTAACAACGGCCCCTTTTGTCCTTTGGCCGAGAATAGAAAATGACACACACACACACACACACACAGTAGTACATGTGTACATTACATACTCGGCTGGCCACGTCTGGCCGCCGGCGCTCTTGCTCGGTCCGGTCAGAAAGCCGTCCTCATTCTGTCCCCTGCGCAGGACCTGAACACACACACACACACACACAGTCATCCTGCATCTGCCTGCTGATTAATCACGACCCGCTCCTTCCTGACCAGCCCTGTGTGTGTTTATCTACAGTAACCCGTCGCCAGTCACGCTTGACCCAAAACTATCAGCGGCGGCCAAGCATAAACACGAGAGATGCGCAGTGAAGGAGTGGGGGACCGGGATCGGGATCGGGATCGGGCAGACTCACTCCCAGCTCCTGTTTATTCTCTCCTCCGTCATGAGAAGGGAAATCACTGACCTCGTCTGTCCACCGTCTCCACTCGAGATACACACACCACCGCTGACAACGAACTGCAGGAAACCGTCTCGTCGTGTTTGACCTTTGATTTAAAGTCCCCTGTGGTGAAAATCCAGCTTTTAATGTTGTTTATGTGTCTATGTGGTGTTTTTAATATGCTTTAAGACAAACCATGTGTAAATTCAAAAACACACTTTGAAATCGCTGGTGTTTCTGACGTCACAAACTACCTTGTAACCAATCAGATCAACGTGTGATTGTCAACCAGTGGATCTCTGAGCTGAGTGAGTGAGGCAAGGGTGTCGAGTTACATTCACGCCATGAAGACTTTTTTTTCATTATTCAAGAAAAAAACCTTTAAAAATGTAATTTTGGTGATCAAAGATGAGTTTTAAGGGATACAATTATTGACTACAGGGAGACTTTAAGATCATTTTTTTGACTCCATTGACAGATATTTGTTCTTGTTTTAAGCACAAACTCACTTCATTTTGACACTTTTTATATTCAGTAAGCAAGACTTAATATCTTCAGTTTTGCTTCTCCAGTATGGGTCGTCTACTGCAGTCCGAGTTCATAAACTGGATAGAGTTGTGTCCCTCCTGCAGATCGAGGAGACGCAACAGGAATGAGTGCAACTGACAATGAAAGCCGAGGAGACTTACACACTGTCACTTGATGAGTTGATTTATTGATTTATGATGAGTTAATATCGCGTTTTAATATGCTCTCGTTCATAGAGATTTTTAGATGTGTGCAAGGCTGTTTAGGTCGGGTAGAATCTGCGATCTCTGACCCAGTGTGTTTGCTGGCTTCCATGGCATCAATACGCAGTGTTTCCCTCATACTGGCATCCCAGAGAAATACTATTGGGTGAACTGGAAGTGGGCGGAGTCACACTGACCAAAACACAACCAGACACTCCGACACGAAACGCACATTTCAGAGTAAAATATCTGGCTGTAAAACGTGGTTTTCAGAGGAACGAGTATGTGTGAACTCAGCATGTTTCCTCAATATCTGCAAACATATTATGGAATCTTTATGCTTTAGTAGAGTCAAAAACGTACATACAGCACCTTTAAATAAATGTGTGTGTAATTTGTCATTTCAATGAAACCAGTTCATTTAGATGTTACCATTTTAGGTTACTTTGTCTTTTCATTACGCAGTGAAGAGGTAAATGAAATGTGCATCAAACTTCAGTTCCCTGTTGAATGCCCTGAAATCTCCTGCATATTTACCTCATAATCACAGTTCTAATCCGCATGTAATGGCAGAACACGAGAAACCTGAAAAATGTGTTTTAAAAAGCCATTAATAAGCACCTGCGAGGAATGGGACTACACTGTAAATATGATGAAAGAGCATATTGTGTTCACCTTGACAGATTATCTTCTGAAGAACGCGTGCGATCGCGAGTAGATCACGCTGAATGTGGATGTTTATTCATAAGCAGAAGCTTCAGAAGTCCTCAAAGGCGTTTTAAAGGCACGTCCTGCTGAAGTTTGTGCTTCATGAGTCAGTGAGCAGACGCTCCACCTGCGACGGACACGTCTCGCGCCCAGCGGGGGGGAGCCCTCGGCCGGGACAGCTTGTTGGGCTGTGACCCGTGAACTCACACACACACACACACACACACACAGGTCTCAGCAGCAGAAGTGCACTCGGATGAAACGCACAGGTAAACAACACCTTTGTTCCTGCATCTGTCCAGCACAGGAGTCCTGCGGTGTGATGGACACGACCGAACCCAGCAAACAAAAATAAATGCTAAAAATGTTTTGCTAACGTTGCCATTATGTTTTGAAAACATTATTTCTGAAGGTTTCCTGAATGATCAAAACGTCCAGTAAAAAAAAAAAAAACGTAAACTGGCCGTTCGTGTACATGACAGCGGCGCTTTGGGTGCCTGAAAACGCAAACTTTTGAAAACGAGTTTCAAAGTGCAAGTTCTTGAAAACGGTGTAAACGACAAAAACAAAGCGAATATCCGAAGACGATGACGTCATGCATATGCTTATTACGTGTTCAGTCTATAGTGTTTCATCGCCCTCTATTGGCGTGGCAGCAGAATACACCGTTTTTAGTCGTGTTCGCGGATCCGTGTGAATGGGGATCGTTTTGACAATGGTGTCGTCTGTACGCGGAAAACTCAAAGGGAAAACGTCTTGTTTTAAGCATATCGTTGTTGTGTGAACGCACCCTTAAAAACATACACTCACCTAAAGGATTATTAGGAACACCATACTAATACTGTGTTTGACCCCCTTTCGCCTTCAGAACTGCCTTAATTTTACGTGGCATTGATTCAACAAGGTGCTGAAAGCATTCTTTAGAAATGTTGGCCCATATTGATAGGATAGCATCTTGCAGTTGATGGAGATTTGTGGGATGCACATCCAGGGCATGAAGCTCCCGTTCCACCACATCCCAAAGATGGTCTATTGGGTTGAGATCTGGTGACTGTGGGGGCCATTTTAGTACAGTGAACTCATTGTCATGTTCAAGAAACCAATTTGAAATGATTCGAGCTTTGTGACATGGTGCATTATCCTGCTGGAAGTAGCCATCAGAGGATGGGTACATGGTGGTCATAAAGGGATGGACATGGTCAGAAACAATGCTCAGGTAGGCCGTGGCATTTAAACGGTGCCCAATTGGCACTAAGGGGCCTAAAGTGTGCCAAGAAAACATCCCCCACACCATTACACCACCACCACCAGCCTGCACAGTGGTAACATGATGGATCCATGTTCTCATTCTGTTTACGCCAAATTCTGACTCTACCATCTGAATGTCTCAACAGAAATCGAGACTCATCAGACCAGGCAACATTTTTCCAGTCTTCAACTGTCCAATTTTGGTGAGCTCGTGCAAATTGTAGCCTCTTTTTCCTATTTGTAGTGGAGATGAGTGGTACCCGGTGGGGTCTTCTGCTGTTGTAGCCCATCCGCCTCAAGGTTGTGCGTGTTGTGGCTTCACAAATGCTTTGCTGCATACCTCGGTTGTAACGAGTGGTTATTTCAGTCAAAGTTGCTCTTCTATCAGCTTGAATCAGTCGGCCCATTCTCCTCTGACCTCTAGCATAATACCTCTGGCATTTTCGCCCACAGGACTGCCGCATACTGGATGTTTTTCCCTTTTCACACCATTCTTTGTAAACCCTAGAAATGGTTGTGCGTGAAAATCCCAGTAACTGAGCAGATTGTGAAATACTCAGACTGGCCCGTCTGGCACCAACAACCATGCCACGCTCAAAATTGCTTAAATCACCTTTCTTTCCCATTCTGACATTCAGTTTGGAATTCAGGAGATTGTCTTGACCAGGACCACACCCCTAAATGCATTAAAGCAACTGCCATGTGATTGGTTGATTAGATAATTGCATTAATGAGAAATTGAGCAGGTGTTCCTAATAATCCTTTAGGTGAGTGTATTTTCATGGATATGTGAAGCATTCCATTGTATCATTCTTCAAACATTATGGGAACGTTACTTTTGAAAGTTCTCTGAAATAAGTTGTTACATTTAAAAACGTTAGATGAACACCCATCTGAAACATTTCAGAACGTTCCATGAATGATGTTTTAATAATGAGAACATTATTAACCCAGACAGCAACATAGTGTCGGCCCAAATCCGTACGCGTGGATTCCACACGGCCCAGATAACTTTGAATGTAGATTATATTAGCGTTACTGGAAGAATGTTTGTTCATAACTTTGAGAAAACCTTGGCTGATCGTTCCCTGTTCGCTGGGAAACACACTCAATCTGAAGCAAACCGTGTCTGATCACAGATCCAGAGTTGATATGAATGTTATTGAATATTTTCAGCTATTGCAATGAATTAATTCCACGACGCGAGACCTTATTAACTCTGTCATGATGTGAGCTGCGAGATATTCTCCGATGCACACAGAAATCTAGAATATTTAACATCACTGTGGATTATATGGAAGTAAAATCCAGATTAACCCGACTTTATCAAAGTGCAGAGGAATTTGTGATGGCGTTAATGAAAGTGAAATATCTAAAATGCTAATGCTGATAGACGGTGTATGCAGACATTAATCCAATGAATGCAACATCCTTTGCCAATAGAGTTTCAATGGATTTAGAGGTTGACAAGGTGGATCAAACAGAGTTAAACTTCTCTGCAGAAGATGAGAATGATGTTGAACTAACTATTTTGTAAGATGTTTATTACATCATTTCTTACCAAATAAATCATTAAATGCATGTGAAATCCCAGCTAACAGGGAATGTTCTGCACTGTAACATTTCTAAGCCAGTACAACAACAAAACTAATTTCCCCAAGCTGTTTCTTGTTCACTCAACTTTTGTAAATAAGTTATACTGACTGAAATTAAGTTGTCAGTCATACAAAAAATGTTTAGTTGGGCTAACTTAAGATTGTTAGTTTTCTGGAGAGGTGCAACTATTCTTTAACAAACCTTTTTAAGTTGAGCCAATTTACACATTTTTGTCTGTAGAACTCAATGTCTGAAGTTGAGTGAACAAAAAAAAAATGCTATTGGAAACTGGTACTAAGTAATAATATGTTACGACTGGAAACTACTATAACATTGCCCAAGTCAAAAACTGCAAACAGTGAGTCAATGTTAACAAAACTTTTATTCAAAACATTTTCATAAGCAGGTTGAAGGCAAATGAAAATGTAATTTCAATTAGCTGTCATCATGACAAGAATTTCTCTTAGAATTTCTCTTAAAGGGGTCATCAGATGCAAAATTCACTTTTATATGGTGTTTGCACATAAATGTGTGTTTGCAGTGTGTGGACACAACCACTATACAATGAAGAAAATCCATTCACTCCTTTTTTTTTTTATCCTCAAAAAAGCCTAAACACTCTCAATAATCAAGCCGTTTGGATTTTCTGAGCAATATGATGTAATATTGCTCATGCTCCGCCCTCAACCACTGACGAACTGTCCTGTATTAGCATATTTACACCCACGACCACTGACGGACTGTCCCGTAATAGCATATTTCCCGTATTAGCATATTTACACCCTCGACCACTGACGAACTGTCCCGTATTAGCATATTTATGCCACTGACGAACTGTCCCGTATTAGCATATTTACGCCCTCGACCACTGACGAATTGCCCGTATTAGCATATTTACGCCCCCGACCACTGACGAACTGTCCAGTATTAGCATATTTACGCCCTCGACCACTGACGAACTGCCCGTATTAGCATATTTACGCCCTCGACCACTGACAAACTGTCCCGTATTAGCATATTTACTCCACTGACGAACTGTCCCGTATTAGCATATTTACGCCCTCGACCACTGACGAACTGTCCCGTATTAGCATATTTACGCCCTCGACCACTGACGAACTGTCCCGTATTAGCATATTTACGCCCTCGACCACTGACGAACCGCCCGTATTAGCATATTTACACCCTCAACCACTGATGAACCGCCCGTATTAGCATATTTACACCCTCGACCACTGACGAACTGCCTATATTAGCATATTTACGCCCTCGACCACTGACGAACCGCCCATATTAGCATATTTACACCCTCAACCACTGACGAACTGTCCCGTATTAGCATATTTACGCCCTCGACCACTGACGGACTGTCCCATAATAGCATATTTCCCGTATTAGCATATTTACACCCTCGACCACTGACGAACTGTCCTTTATTAGCATATTTACGCCACTGACGAACTGTCCCGTATTAGCATATTTACGCCCTCGACCACTGATGAACTGTCCCGTATTAGCATATTTACGCCCTCAACCACTGACGAACTGCCCGTATTAGCATATTTACGCCCTCAACCACTGACGAACTGCCCGTATTAGCATATTTACGCCCTCGACCACTGACGAACTGTCCCGTATTAGCATATTTACTCCACTGACGAACTGTCCCGTATTAGCATATTTACGCCCTCGACCACTGACGAACCGCCCGTATTAGCATATTTACGCTCTCGACCACTGACGAACTGCCCATATTAGCATATTTACGCCCTCGACCACTGACGAACTGCACGTATTAGCATATTTACGCCCTCGACCACTGACGAACTGTCCCGTATTAGCATATTTACGCCCTCGACCACTGACGAACCACCCGTATTAGCATATTTACACCCTCGACCACTGACGAACCGCCCGTATTAGCATATTTACGCCCTCGACCACTGACGAACTGCCCGTATTAGCATATTTACGCCCTCAACCACTGACGAACTGTCCCATATTAGCATATTTACGCCCTTGACCACTGACGAACCGCCTGTATTAGCATATTTACGCCCTCGACCACTGACGAACTGTCCCGTATTAGCATATTTATGCCCTCGACCACTGACGAACCGCCCGTATTGGCATATTTACGCCCTCGACCACTGACGAACCGCCCGTATTAGCATATTTACGTCCTCGACCACTGACAAACCGCCCGTATTAGCATATTTACGCCCTCGACCACTGACGAAATGCCCATATTAGCATATTTACGCCCTCGACCACTGACGGACTGTCCCGTATTAGCATATTTACGCCCTCGACCACTGACGAACTGTCCCGTATTAGCATATTTACACCCTCGACCACTGACGAACTGCCCGTATTAGCATATTTACACCCTCAACCACTGACGAACTGCCCGTATTAGCATATTTACAACCTCGACCACTGACGAACTGCCCGTATTGGCATATTTACGCCCTCGACCACTGACGAACTGCCCGTATTAGCATATTTATGCCCTCGACCACTGACGAACCGCCCGTATTGGCATATTTACGCCCTCGACCACTGACGAACCGCCCGTATTAGCATATTTACGTCCTCGACCACTGACAAACCGCCCGTATTAGCATATTTACGCCCTCGACCACTGACGAAATGCCCATATTAGCATATTTACGCCCTCGACCACTGACGGACTGTCCCGTATTAGCATATTTACGCCCTCGACCACTGACGAACTGTCCCGTATTAGCATATTTACACCCTCGACCACTGACGAACTGCCCGTATTAGCATATTTACACCCTCGACCACTGACGAACTGCCCGTATTAGCATATTTACAACCTCGACCACTAGTCCAGTCATTTTAAGCCAAAATGGGGGTCAACCTTGAACAAATTGCAACAGAAGCAAACTCAACTGATTTTGTATCCTCAATATGTCCTGAGTAAGGAAAAAAAAGTCCCGAAGAATCCCATTAGGGGAAAGTTTCGAAAAAGACCCAAATATAGCCTATTCATACGCCTATTCATTCTTTTTCTTACGTGAATTGGGTAAAAATTTTAACCTTTAGATATCACCATGAAAATTACTGAGTTGATTACTTACACCAAGACAAACAAAAATTGTATTACAAGTTTTTTTAAATGGTTTGTTAACATGGACAAACGGTGCATAATCTAATTACGTATGTAATAATAAATACCACAACAGATCTAAACATTGGGTGTAGCCAGGTGAAAATGTCTTGTTGAATCTTGTTGACATATAACAGTAAAATACTTAATGTTAAGGTTTGAATGGAACCCATTTAGGCTACCCATGAGCATTAATACATAGAGGCAGGAAGACGTACTTTATAAACCAGCCTTTATTAATTTTTAAGAGATGGGGTTTGGGGCTGGGTCTGTGGGACTGTTTCTGGGGGACGAGTCTGAGGGAAGAACAGGAGACAATGTTAAGGAGAATGCAGAAGACAAAAGGTAAGTAAAATAAAAAGTGAATCCCCAGAAACAGTCCCACGGACCCAGCCCCAAACCCCATCTCTGCAATAATAATTAATAAAGGCTGGGTTTTTTTAAAGTACTTCATCCTGCCTCTATGTATTAATGTTCATGGGTAGCCTAAATGGGTTCCATTTAGACCTTAACATTAGGTATTTTACTGTTATATGTCAACAAGATTCAACAAGACATTTTCACCTGGCTATACCCAATGTTTAGATCTGTTGTGGTATTTATGCAAATTAGCACATACGTAATTAGATTATGCACCGTTTGTCCATGTTAACAAACCATTTAAAAAAACTTGTAATACAATTTTTGTTTGTCTTGGTGTAAGTAATCAACTCAGTAATTTTCATGGTGATATCTAAAGGTTAAAATTTTGACCCTATTCACGTAAGAAAAAGAATGAATAGGCGTATGAATAGGCTATATTTGGGTCTTTTTTGAAACTTTCCCCTAATGGGATTCTTCGGGACTTTTTTTTCCTTACTCAGGACATATTGAGGATACAAAATCAGTTGAGTTTGCTTCTGTTGCAATTTGTTCAACCTTTTTTCATAAAATGACTGGACTACACTGACGAACCGCCCGTATTAGCATATTTACGCCCTCGACCACTGACGACCTGTCCCCTATTAGCATATTTACACCCTCGACCACTGACGACCTGTCCCCTATTAGCATATTTACACCCTCGACCACTGACGACCTGTCCCCTATTAGCATATTTACGCCACTGACAAATTGTTTATTATTATTATCATTTAAAGAGACATGCACCGAAACAGGTCGCTGTGAAACAGAGCTGTTTTTGAGGAGGTAAAAGGGTGTTGTTTTACACAACCGTTGAGGAATTTTAACCAAAGTATGTTACAAACTTTACATGAAGACCCTAAAGAATCACATCAGCTTGTGGAAAATGGGCATCCGATGACCCCTTTAAAGGAATAGTTTACCCAAAAATTATAATTCATTATTTACTTTTTTCTGTCTCGAACTCATATGACTTCCTTTCTTCTGTGAAAAAAACTTCCTTTCGTCTGCACAAAAAAACACGCAGGTTCATGGCTTCTCTCAAATACGAACAAATGTTCAAGTAATGTTAATACAACATTCAGAAAAAACACTTTCATAACTTGATTAGAGTGTAAATGATTTTATTGTGTGAGCAGAAATTGAATCGAGTGAAACGAGAGATGAGAACGAGCATCTCCTTTCAGTGTTCAGAAAACAGACGCTTTGACTCGTTGACTCAGAAATGAAATAAATTGGTCAGGAGGATTTTGCTCATTTAAGTTCCTTCTCATGGTTTCTTCTCAGAGGCCTTTTGTTTCACACAGAAAGCCAAACAGCAGAAACTCTGGGAAGGAGTTTTTTGGACGGCTCCTGCGTCTCATCACTGAAACAGGGGAAATGGATTTATAGTTCCTGCAGATCTGGAGGCTGATTGAGCCCTAATTTGGTCTCGAGTCTTCACTTCCCATGAAAATCTGGCCTAAAGTTGCTAGAAGGAAAAATGTTTGAGTGGAGAAATGAATGAACTGAGACAAGTGAGTCTGTAATGGATGGAGGCCAGAGTTAGATGTGGGAGTTTCCCGAATCCTCCTCGGAGCGCCTGTGTTAGCAGTGAACTGAGCGAGCGCAAGCTCATATATGGAGATTATGAACATCAGGACGAGAAAATAACAACTGACAGACGGTCTGAGAGCCGTGAAGGAGGAAGAGTTTGGAATAACTACCATTTTTAAATTGTAATATGCTGTTGTGCTCACAAAAACTGCATTTATTTGATCCGAAATGCAGTAAAAAGAGTAAAAATTGTGAAATATTAATCCAATGTAAATCAGCTGTTCTCTATGTGAATATATAGTAAAGTGTAATTTATTCCTGTAATCAAAGCTGAATGTTCAGCATCATTACTCCAGTCTTCAGTGTCACATGATCCTTCAGAAATCACTCTGATATGAGGATTTGATGATCAAGAAACTTAAGTAATTATTCCAAACTTTTTTACTGCGGTATAAATCACCAGTCAAGGTGTGATTAATGCATGTTCAATCTGGCATCTTTACTGAAGCAAAAATCACAGTTGCTTTAAAAAATGGAAATATGATAAAATGGCAAAATTATAAAATAGCATTTTCCCTTAACGTTCGCATAACAAATAAAAACTGGATTTTTGAACATTCTGAAAACATTCAGAAATAACATTTTCATAACTTAATTTGAACATCAGCAAAACGGTCTTAGATCATATTTTTGTGAGTTTTGCCCACAACAACTATATTGTTTTCTCTTGCTGTTACAGGTTGCAGGTTTATAAATATTTGATGCATATTGTATGTATTTTACGCAGTGAAAACAGCATTTATTTGACTGAAACTTCATAATCGTCAGCAAGCTGATTATCTAGAAGTGCGGTGAATGTTTATGATTGCTAACGAATGGGACATGTTTTATTCAGAATCCGTTAGATATTGATTAAATATATTGGTAACACTTTACAATAAGGTTCCATTAGTTCAGCTGCAGTAACTAACAATAATCAATACATTTGTTACCGTGTTTATTAATCTATGTTAACACACAGCTGTTTATTGTTTGTTCATAGTTCAGGTCCATTAAATAATATCAACAGATACAACATTTGATTTTAACAATCTATTATTAAATGTTGAAATTAACATTAACTAATATTGCTGTGGAAGTATGTCATTGTTAGTTCATGTTAACTAATGTGGGTAACTAATGTTGAAAATCCAGCTTTTAATGTAGTTTATATGTCTATGTGGTGTTTTTAATATGCTTTAAGACAAAGCATGTGTAAATTCATAAGTCGACTCCATTGCTGAGTATTTCCTCCTTAAAACTGCAGTGAACCAAAGACAGTCTCAAAAACACGCTTTGAAATCGCTGGTGTTTCTGACGTCACAAACTACCTTGTAACCAATCAGATCAACGTGTGATCGTCAACCAGTGGATCTCTGAGCTGAGTGAGTGAGTGGAGGCGGGGCTCATTTGCATATTCAAGGAAAAAGGGTTTAAATGTGTCATTTTGGTTCTGTAAAGTGTTCCCCATATCTTAAATGCATTTTGCTTTACGATTTCCCCCAGAAATAAGCAAGAATGAAGCCGCTGTTCTTCATGATTCTTGAGCTTGAGAGCTGAACTCATTTATGTCTGTGTTGGTATATTCAGAGACGAGTGCAGGAGCTTTAGTGGCTAAACCTTGATTATTGAAATGTGTCGACGACACAAGCGTTTGCGTTTTCATCAGGACAGACTGATCTAGAACATCTCTGATGGCTGTCTGTGTTTCGCTTCTCCATTCCCTCCTAATTCTGGACGTTTCTGCACTTCGACACTTTTCAAAACCTCATGCATTTTTTATCAGCATCACATATTGTTCTTTTGGTCGGCTGTCCGGCTTTATTTATTTTGTTTTTTGCAGGGAAAACTTTTGATCCCGGTTCACTTGGAGAACAATCGATCGCACAGTATATTGAGAGCTGTCAGTCATCTGTGTCGAGGGTTATGAAACTCATATGACATGAATAAGTCAGAAGGTGTATTGACAGTTATCCTATATGAGTTATGCTGATAGATGCATTTAAATGCAGGAGAAACGCTTTCGTGAAATGATGTGAGTTTCTGTCTCCACATCCAGCACAGGTTCATGAATGCTTGTGAAATTGTGTCATTAAGTTATTCAAGCACTTACTTTTAGGTTTTTTAAACAGTTTTTCTCTCACTGGTTCTTGCGCGTCAAGCTAGCATGTTTCAGCTTCTGGTTACCATATTAGCATTCGCTAACTAATGTTTATATGTGAATAAAAGCCTAAATCAAATCTGTTCCTCTTTAGAAGACTTGGATTAAACCGCTTGATTCATATTATTTATTTATTTTACCATCTCTTTTAGTACTTTTTGAAACTTGAAAGTGTTTGTTGCGTGTGACAGAACGCGAGTAAATGATGACCGAAGTTTCCCTTTAGGGTTTCTGTGCGGGTTTTCACCAAAATAAAAGCTCTATAGTTTAACATTTGACAGCAAAGAAATTAAAAAATATTTGATTTGTAATTTTACTGTTGTTCTATAAAATATCATAAAATAAAATGTATTCAATACATTTTTTTTTACAGTACAAAATTATTATTATATTTATATTTGATATTGTATTGTATTTTGTTTATATATTTTATTTCTTTAATGTTTTTTATAGTTTAATAAAACAAAACTAATTTTTAAATAATAATAATAATAATTATTATTAGGGGCTGTGCAACGATTAATCGTGATTAAGCGCATCGAAAATAAAAGTTTGTGTTTACATAATATGTGTGTGTACTGTGTATAATTATTTTGTATATATAAATACACACATATGCATGTAAAATAATTATACACAGTACACACACAACACATATTATGTAAACACAAACTTTTATTTTCGATGTGATTAATCACGATTACTCGTTGCAGTTATTGGTGCATGCTCAAATCAACTAAAAATACATTTAGATTTAATGGGAAGTGTGCGAAAGAGTTAATGTATCTGACATGTTTTTCACCCCTGATGAGTTTCAGTCCCTGCTTTATGAAATTATAAAAGTTGAAATGATTTTCTGTGGCGACTGACACTGTTCTAGAGCTGTTACTCACTGAGACGTTCGATCCGGGTCACATGCGTTCTCAACCCGGTCGCGCTAAATACATCTCTACAACACGCATTGTGTTTATTGTGCAATTTATACATGAAAATTAGTTTTTCTGTCCATATGCTACGCATGAGTAGGTTCAGTAGTGGTGTGGGGTACGTATGTATTATATGTTTGGGTAGGTGGTGTGCGTGTGTATTACACATGACGCAATAAAGTGTGTATCATATGCACGCGAAAACTGCGTATCTTATGCACGTAAAAACTCATTTTCGCGTATAAATTGCACAGTAAACACACCGCGTGCCGTAGAGACGTATCCTCGTGAGATCAGGCTGGCGTTCCTCTTCCGGCAGGAACAGCTCGGGTCAGAGGTCCAGCCTTCAGACCCTGCGCTCGGGGAACAGATGTTGCAGGAGCCGCTGTGATTATCTTCATGTGATGACAGCCGAGGCCAGAGTCTGGTAATTACACACCGTCCCCTGAGAGAGAGATGACACGAGGATCACACACTCTCTCTCAGGAGCACAGGGCCGTAATTAAAACCCCAGAAACAGTTGTTATAGGCCAGAAGATAAAGGTAGATCAGCAGGAGGGGTTGTAGAGGAGACGCCGTTCTTCTCCAGATCCACACACACACCACATCTCACACACACCGAGGCTTTGGTGGAGCATACGCTAAACAGAGCACTGGGAAATACCTGGCAATTTTAATACAAAATTAGGGTTTACACTGCAAAAAAAAAAAAAAAAAAATACAAATGAAAAAAATAAATAAATAAAGAAAATGCTTTTTTGTCTCGTTTTCCATAACAAATATCTAAACATTCTTGAAGGGCCCATGAAGTGCAGTTTCAGACTGTTATATTATATAGGTTAGGGTAACACAGTGGTTCTCAATTCCAGTCCTCGTGACCCACTGCTCTGCACATTTTGTATGTCTCTCTTATCTGACACACTCAGTTCAGTTCATGGAGTCTCTCCTAACGAGCTGATGATCTGGTTCAGGTGTGTTAAATAAGGGAGACATACAAAATGTGCAGAGCAGTGGGTCCCGAGGACTGGAATTGAGAACCACTGGGGTAACACTTTATAATAACTGCACGCTATGAATCATTAGTTAAGCATTAGTAAACAGTTAATTCATAATTTATAAAGCATTAATAGACATTAGTAAGCAGTTTATAAATACAGTTATAAATGCTTTACTCTTGACTCTTGATAGATATGCTTGATAAGCACATCTATAATGTGTTTATTAATTGTATTTTCATACTTTATTAATGATCAATTTATCATTTCTAAATTATTACATTATTTAAAAATCAGTTGTTTAAGAGTTGTCAGTGGTTCATAAGATCATTTAGAAAGTGTGAGTAACTGATTAATAAATTATTTAAATGTACATTTATACATCTAGGAGGCATATAGTCCTCACTTTACAAAAATCACAACCTAACAACTACTAAATGCTTCATAACTACCTGAATTAACCATGAATTACAGTAGAAATACATGTTAATAAAGCATTTATTAACACACTGAGTTACTATTATTATATGTCTAAATAATAAATGTACCTTTAAATAGTTTATTAATTATTTACTTACACATCTTATGAACCACTGACAACTCCTAAATAACGGGCTTGTAAATAGTTAATTTAGAAATGATAAACTGGTCATGAAATCAACTGTATGAAAACACAATTATTAAACACATAATGAGATTTGCTTATAAATCAAGAATAAAGCCTTTATTACTGTTTTTATGAACTGCTTATTAATGACTATTAATGCTTTATAAATGATGAATTAACTATTTATTAATGCTTAACGAATGATCCATAGCATGCAGTTATTATACTGTTAAAGTTTGCAAAATTGTTTGCACCAAAAAAGGTCCAATATTTGTAAAACTTATCCTTTTCCATCCTGATTCTCACTGTGTGAAAAACACTCAGTTTTAAGGGGCGTGGCCTCCTGCACTGCTGTGATTGGCTAAATTCGGTGTATGTACAGATTTGTATTAGCAACACTGAAACAATGATACGCCTGGTGTCTAATAGTGTTAAACGCTGTTTGATGTTTATTGGAAACACTGTAACACTGTGTCTACACCACATGCGAGCGGTGCGACGCAACATAAAGGTACGTTTACATGGCAACGATGTACTAAAAACTGAAAGTTATTCGCATAAAGACGACAACGTTGACCACATGGATCCGCGAAAACGGCTAAAAGTGCTGCCAGGCCAGTAGTGGCGCTGTGAAACACTATGTGCATGATGTCACAAATCCACGTTTTTGTTGTTTACGCAGAGACGCCACTTCAAAAGCCTGTGTTTCCAGAACCCAAAGCGCTGTTGTCGTCACTCAATACATTTTTCAGAACGCGAGACTTAATATCTTCAGTCATTTTGCTCCTCCAGAACCGTGATTTATGAATGTCTAGATCTGTGCTGGAAAACAGCTCTGGTCTCCAACGACATGCAGGTCAAACTGGTGTGAGTGTGCCAAACCTGTGCCAAATCCAATGTGTGTGTGTGGATAATGCAGATCAATGCATGCAAATGAGTGGGATTAACACTAGGAAAATATATGTAGGCCTATGTCATCTCTAAGTCTGTATAAAATTGTTACAGTAATCCAGAAATGACTGGAAAAGATATGGAAACTGGCAGATTTCGGCATGTTGAGAATCACTTAATTCCCCCAAAAGTTTTACGCTTGCGGCGGTTTTTGACTTGTGCGAAAAAGAATTATTGCGAATAATGGGAGATGGAAACGCATTTGCAGAATAAATTTTGACGTAGCGAACATTAAACCCACGTGACTGTTGGTTACTAGGTTACCAATACCACCGTCTTCCACTCTAACAACTTGATGGAAACACACCTAATTCACATTTGTTTTTGTTTTTTCACAAACTTTGAAAAGATTCGCTTCATGTTTGGATGGAAACCCAGCGACAGACTCTTGGTGCTTTTGGCAGACACTCAAGATTGTGCCTTTGCGCCTGCTACAGCAAGACTGGAAGTGTCACTTGATTAACCATCATTAACAGTTGCTAGGATGTTCTGAGTGGTTGCCAGGGAGTTGCTTGGAGGTTGTTAGGTTGTCCTGAGTCATTGCTGTTCTGAGTGATTGCCAGTGTGTTGCTAGGTTGTTGCTTGGGTATTCAGAGTGGTTGCCAGGGTGTTGCTAGGATTTTCTGAGTGGTTGCCAGGGTGTTGCTATGAGATTGCTAGGATGTTGTGAGTGGTTGCTAGGGTGTTGATAGGAAGTTGATGTTCTGAGTGGTTGCTAGGGTGTGTGTTCTGAGTGGTTTCCAGGGTGTTTCTATGTGGTTGATAGGATGAGGTTTGGGATGTGATTGATTAGGAAGAGATCGTAAATGTGTAGTGTTGGTGTGCCTCCAGGAACAGGGTTGGGAAACACTGTGCTAGCAGGTTGGCAAGATGTTCTAAGTGGTTGCCAGGGTGTTGATAGGAAGTTGCTTGGATGTTCTGAGTGGTTGGAAGGGTGTTGCTGAGTGGTTGTTAGGGTGTTATGAGTGGTTACTAGGCAGTTTCTATGGTGTTCTGAGTATTGCCAGTGTGTTGCTAGGTGGTTGTTGGGGTGTTCGCTAGGAGGATACCAAGATGTTCTGAGTGGTTGCCAGGGTGTTGATAGGATGTTGCTAGGATGTTCTGAGTGGTTGTTAGGGTGTGTGTTCTGAATGGTTTCCAATGTGTTGCTAAGTGGTTGTTAAGATGGTCTGAGTGATTACCAGTGTGTTGCTAGCTGGTTGTTGGGGTGTTCAGACTGGTTGCAGTGTGTTGTTAGGAGGTTGCTAGGATATACTGAGTGGTTGCCAGGATGCTTAAAGGAGGTTGCTGGGCTGTTCTGAGTGGTTTCCTGTGTGTTGCTGATTGGTTGTTAGGGTGTCATGAGTGGTTACTATGCAGTTTAAAAGGTGTTGCCAGTGTGTTGCTAGGTGGTTGATTGAGTGTTCAGAGAGGTTGCCAGGGTGTTTGCTAGGAAGTTGCCAATATGTTCTGAGTGATTGAATGGTTTCCATGGTGTTGCTAAGTGGTTGTTATGAGTGGTTACTAGGCAGTTGCTAGGGTGTTCTGGGTGGTTGCTAGGGTCTCCTGAGTCATTGCTAGGATGTTCTGAGAGATTGCCAGTGCGTTGCTAGGTGTTTGTTTGGATGTTCAGACTGGTTGCTAGGGTGTTGCTAGGATGTTTTGACTGACTGCCAGTCTGTTCTAAATGGTTGATAGGTCTTTATGATGGTGTTCTTAATGGTTGCCAAGTTGTTGCAAGGTGTTTGTTTTTAGGGTTTCTTGAATGGTTATCAGGCTGTTGCTAAATGGTTTCTAGGGTTTTGTAAGTGGTTGGCAGGGTGTTTCTAGGGTGTCCTGAAAGATTGTTAGGGTGTTGCTAGGTGCTTGATAGGGTTTCCTGGATGGTTACCAGGGTGTTGCTAAGTGGTTTCTAGGATGTTCTGAATCTTTGCCAGGGTGTTGCTAGGTGGTTTCTAGGGTGTTCAGCGTGGTTGCCAGTGTGTTGTTTGTGGTTGCTGGGCTGTTCAGAGTGGTTTCCATGGTGTTGCTAGGCAGTTGCTAGGATGTTTTGATTGGTTGCCAGGGTGTTGCTAGTGTGTTCTGAATAGTTGCCAGGGTGTTGCTAGGGTGGAATTATGAGTGGTTTCTAGGTGTTTTCGTCCTGTCTGGTGTTTAAGAGTCCTGCACACATGTGTCTCAGGTTCTTCC
Source organism: Abramis brama (assembly GCA_022829085.1). Taxonomy (NCBI): domain Eukaryota; kingdom Metazoa; phylum Chordata; class Actinopteri; order Cypriniformes; family Leuciscidae; genus Abramis; species Abramis brama. The sequence continues at coordinate 33,021,401 of CM040785.1, forward strand.
TTCAATGTGCATCTGTGGGAATTTTTTCCAACCGTTTATTCATCTAACAGATGAAAATGATGCGTCTGATCACTGAGTAAAGTAGAAGCACAGTAAAGTATCAGCACAAAAACACACTCACACGCACTTTAACACTCAGTGCTAGAGGTGAGCACTAGTACTAGTCTTTATGCAAATAATCCTTTGCTATTTAAAAGCATAGGTAAGAGGGTGTTCAGGGCACATAATGTGACTGATTTCTTCGGGATAAGCGGGAATGGCCTGACAGAGAGATGAGTGTGTGTGTGTGTGTGTGTGTGTGTCACGCTGCCTGTCTAATTACCGCTGGAGTCACATGAGTGTGTAGTGAGGCCGATCTTAGCACAGATAATACTAACTTCAGCAGTAAGTGCTGCCTTCCGTCCCGCTGAGAATCACACACGCTGAGCCTGACACACAATACACACCCAGATAAATGGAGGGGTCTTGGCAGGACATATTTTTAGCATTAACTCGCTGACCCAAAAAAATGATGTCCACAAAATGAAACCCCACGGGACGCTTGGGGAGGAGGATCCATTTCCTTCTTTTTTTTCCTGCGCGAATCAAAGAAAGAGCCCTAATTATCAATGACTGTTCTCTAAAGACAGGGACGCTGGTGCATGTGTCTCTAAGCTGAATTACCCATCAGCTGCTGCCAGTCCACTGGGAAAGAGTGAGCTTTATCAGCCGTGATTAATGAAACGGCCAACAGATCCTGTGCACTGTTTTTAAAAATAGCAGGTGAGATAGAATTCATGATGTCACTGTTTGTACTGTATTGAGACATCTTTCAAAAACATCAAAAAAATCCAAATTCTTCTTCTTCAAACTTCTGACTGGTAGTAAACATATGAGCCGTGGATCACATGATCAGCTTGTGTGTCTGTGTTCGACAGTGAGTGGATCTCTGACCTTCTCTTCTCTCCCGATCTCTCGTTCTACATCTCCTCTGTTTTCATGACTTATTTACTCTTGCGTGAGGTGTAAATATTTCATGTGGGAGACGGACAGTTTTCCCAGACTCTAATGAGAGCCTGTGGAGCGAGACGTTTGATGCGATCGCATGATTCTCTAAAGGGTCCGCGGGGTCAAGGATGCGGAGATTCACAGGGTCAACCGGTCAGAAGCGGGTCAGAACCCAAAGCACACCGTGAGCATCGGGTCAGGGATACAGACAGCGGATCAAACTCTGACAGCACAACCTCTCAGCCTTCACACACACACACACACACACACACTCACTCGTTTCCCTGGTGGAAAAACAAAATGTGCTAAGTATACTTGCAGCCAGACTAATTCAGTAAACTTCAAGTGTGTTAATGATTAGTTATCTTGAAGTGTGCTATATTGGAACAACTCATTTTGTACTAAGTATATTTTAGTTGTAATTAAATTAGTAAAGATACACTAAAAAATGCTGGGTTAAAACGACCCAAGTTGGGTTGAAAATGGACAAACGCAGCGAATGGGTTACAACTATTTTTTTTAAGTTGCTACATGGCTGGCTTAAAATGAACACAAAATCAGACACATAATAACTAGAGGCAACAATAATAATCAAAAGGTGAACATTTATCAATAAGCAATTTAATAAATGTTTATTGTTCATTAAACGTATTCATAAATGTTCATTTTCAACATACTTCGGGTTCATTTTGAGCAAGAAATACAGTAATTATTAAACAATAGTTGGGTTTCAACCCGACTTGGGTTGTTTTAAACCCAGCATTTTTGTAATGTGTAACTTTAAGTGTATTTAGTGTACTTTTGTGTGCTAAATTGAAACAACTTCAAGTCTACTCAGTATATTTTAAGTATATGCCTGTGTAGGGATAATTACATGCATGATTAGTGATATTAAAGTGTACTTTATTTGTGTTACAAGTACATTACAAATTCATTTCGAGTGTCTTCGAGACATACAAGCAATATAACATGCAATATAAAGTGTATTGTATTTGAGTAAAAAGTATATTAAAATATATTTTTTTAGAAAATATACTTAAGTACAATTAGTGATGCTAATATACTTATAGATAGTACAATTTTATTTAAAAAAGGAATATTTTTTTAGCGTTTCTTAGCCGTATGAAGGCACTCAGAGATATTCCTCTCGATGTGAGGTGTCTAGCTCAATCGCCCTTCTTTTGTTCTGGCTAATTTTGTCGAATCGATACGAGCTTCCCCTGGAGCTGACACAGGCTGCATAATCAATATGAATAATAACTGATAAGCGTTCTGTGATGTGTCGATTTCCGCGTGGAGATCCATGTAGAATGAGGCTAATTGTCTGAGGTTGTGGGGGTTAACAGGACCGGCCCCCGAGGGCCCTCGAGAGCCAGAGGAGTGTGTGGAAGATGCAGTGAGTGTGTGTTAGGCACAGGGGGATCGGACAACATTTCAATCTGAGTGTGTCATGCGATGCTCAAGGCTGAGCTTCCACTAAACTGAGGTGCGTTTCCCGTGTAATCATATATTTAAGTACTGAGTAATATTAAGCAACTACATGTAGTATTTACGGGTTAGAATACTAAATTCGAAATAGTTACTTATGCGCAAACTAAAGGGTAAACAGCATCTCATGACCTCAAGAGCCGTATTGCTTTTATTAAGTCTGATGCTAAAAATTCAGCTTTGATCGCAGGGATAAATCAGCCAATCAGAAGACGGCATTAGAATAATGATGTGCATAATTGTCCTCTGGAAGTTCAGAAAGTGGATGGTGTATTTCAGTCTGTGTTCGCACTAGAGATTCCCCCTAACATGCACTATGACGTGTTATTAGCAGTGCTTTTACTCCCGAGTCGCAGTTGTGTTCCTGAAGCGCTATGGCATGTTGTACAGGTGTTGACATGATGAAGTGTGGCTCTGGGTCGAGCACATGCGAACCCTTTAGGGGAGTAATTAACAACACACAGAAGCTTTACACCCCGAGCGGTGACCACACACACACACACACACACACTGACGCTAGTAAACAGACAGGCTTCGGCCCGCGTGACCAGGAGACTCAAGGATGCGGGCGCCTGAGACGGGCACAGATGACCTTTCAGAAAGCATGGCACGAGGTAACTGAGGTGAAGTGATTTCCCGAGGTTCCAGCGAATGCCACTTCTCGTTACCAGCAGACTCCCGGCCGAAGCTCATTTATCAGCTGACTGAACGCAGGTCACGAAGGCCTTCACTGCGCTCTCGGTCCGGTGCATGAGCGTTTATACAGAGGCTTAATTACAAAACATGCAATTTAGCATTTACATTTTGTAGCAATATTTTTTATAGTGCTGGACAAACTTTTATTTTGGATGCAATTAATCGTGATTAATCGTTGCCCAGAGTAGTGATGTGCAACGATTAATCGTGATTAATCACATCCAAAATAAAAGTTTGTGTACAGCAGAATTCAATTCATATCAGTTCAGTGTTGATTCAGTTCAATAACTGCGTAAAGTTCATCAGTTGAAATGAGTTCAACTCAAACAAACAATTTTGTGTTTTAAAGACGTCTAATAGCCGTCCAAACACAGCCCTGACGTCTGGCCTAAAACAAGGCAAAATTTGGGCTGTCAGTGAAAATTTTATAGACGTATAAACCAGAGCCCAAGAATAGATGCACAGGCTACGCATAGAACATGTCAAAGAAAAGAAACCAAACACCTTGTAATCACTGTTGACTTTACTTACATGATGGAATTTCATACATCTCGAAAGTTATTTTTTGTAAAAAAACTAATTCAAGGTTATGTTGGCTAGAAGTGTGTTTCTCATAGCGGGACTATATCGGGTCTATAGTTAACCAAGACGGTGAAATGACGGCGATTGCTTGCAGGGTCTATACAGCAGCGATCTATGCCATCGTCCAGCTCAGTTTTGTCAATCTCTGGTAGTTTTCTCCTTCAAAAAATGCCTTAATATGTGTTTGATATGATGTGATTCCCCCTGAAGCAGAAGAGTCCTGGCCGTCCTCCAGAGTCGGGACTGATGACCGTGAAGGTGTTCGGCACACCGGTGTTCTCCCTCCAGCTTCTGCACAGCGTCTGTAAGTCACGCAGGACAGCCGGAGCCGGCCCGGAGTCAGCGAATGTCAAGCCAAAGACGAACGCTGGAATAACAATAACTGTGCAATAGGGCTGTAACAATATATCATGTCACAATATATCGCAATACAAAAATGCATCAATATGTATCGTAGATAGTGACAATATGTATTGTGTATAATTCACCCAAAATGAACATTTTCAGAGTTTTATTGTCAGAACTGCATTAAACTGCTGTATATAATGCTGAATATAATGTATAATAATGCAATGGGGGAATATTAGTGTGTCCTGATAATGCCAGATGTCTGATGTTCCCAGTAAAAGTGTCCTACATTATTTTAAATATATCTAGTCAGTGACAGAGATCAAGCATATTCATCTACAATAATTCAGTATTTTCATCTTCAGAATCATGAATATTGTTATTCTGGTGTTTCTATTGTCCTGTTCATTGGGTTTCAGCACCAAGTCCAAGCCTGTTCATTTACACACACAATGTAGGATCACATTTAGCATTTCATCATTTTCTGTAAACCGTTTATCATGTGTGTTGGAGTATCACAGTAATATGGTCTCGAGAGTTCAGGATCGTGATGTGTGTCGAATCGTGACATGAGGGGATCGTTACACTCCTACTGTGCAATATTTCATCCTCCACAGTATGTGCACTGTTTGGAGTCAGTGTAAATATTGTAGGATTGAAAATAATCCAAGATATCTGAAAATGAACAAAGTCATTTGCTTTCACTGTTTAGATCCCACTCTTTCTCATCCCAATGACCATGTGGAGTTCCTGAAGGGGGAAGTTGTAATCATCTGATTGGTCAGTTTGAACATCTCACATTTGGATTTTAGTCACATGGTCACGAAAGGGATAAAACTAGATTGTAACTGTTGCTCTGCCTCTTTTATGCTCTAGCTCTCTGATTCACTTTCAGTTAACTTTTAATTTGTTTCTATTCAGTCTCCTTTGTTCTAGTTGCCGCCAGTCTTTAGTCGTCATGTTAATTTGTATTTTTTTGTTATTCTGTGTCGTTAATTATCCTAGTTTGCCTTGCCTTACGGTTATGAATAAGGTTCCAAAACAATGACAAAATTCGCATTTAGGAGATATAAGCATTCAACACTTACAGTCTCTCACTTCCGCTAAAATGGATCAGGGATTATGACATCACCGCTTCTCATCACATCTTCTGTCCAATCACATGCTCTCTAGAATCTGAAGCTCCGCCCCCTCTGCTATAAACACCACCTGGCCGAAGCGAGCGTTGACACACACAGAGCAATATGTGTTGGAGTGTGTGTTCGGCTGCTCAAACGCTCCAGTTTTATTCTGTTTACAATTTTAGGATTTTTCCACTGGCTTTTGGATTATTGCAGAAAAGCTCTATGAGCAGCAAAAGTTTATGATTGTTACACGTGTTGTTTATCATCATAATTAAATTAAATAAATGTTTGGTGTGCCTCAAGGCTCTGTGTTCGGCCCTCTGCTATTCTCAGTATATATGCTGCCACTTGGTAATATTATAAGAAAACATGGAATTAGTTTCCACTGTTATGCTGATGATACTCAGTAATATATTTCATCACGACTAGATTAATTCTCTAAATAATCTAAGTTGACAGAGTGTGTTAAAGATATAAAATATTGGATGACCAGTAATTTTCTTCTATTAAATTCAGATAAGACTGAGGTGTTACTTATTGGACCAGAAACCTGTACACGGAATCTCTTATAATATAATCTAGAAGGATGTTCTGTAACTTCATCCTCTACAGTTTAAGACCTGGGTGTTATAATAGACAACAACTTGCCTTTCAATAATCATATTTCATATGTTACAAAAACAGCCTTCTTCCACCTCAGAAACATCACTAAGCTCCGGAAAATGCTTTATGTTTCTGATGCAGAAAAGCTAGTTCATGCTTTCATGACCTCTAGACTAGATTACTGTAATGCATTACTAGCTGGTGTTCCTTCATCCTCAATAAACAACAATTAGTCCAAAATGCAGCCGCTAGAGTTCTTACTAGATCAAGAAAATATGATCATCTCTACACTGGTTCCCTATTAAGTTATTTATCGATTATAAAGTATTACCACTGAGCTATAAGGCTCTAAACAGTGTCTAGAGAGTATGTCAGCTCCAGTTTGGATCCAGCCTATTAGGAAGACTTCAGATGAAGCAAACTCTGAATCAACATGCACCAATGCTGCATTTTCTAAATATTGTAATTATGTTCACAACTTGTAATAATTACTTGTTTCTGCCTAAAATGAATACATAATGTTAGCTACACTGTAAAAAAAAAACCCGTAAAAAAACGGCAATTTTCTGGCAGCAGGGGCGCCAGAAAATTTCTGTTAAAAAACGGAAAAATACTGTAAAAAAATGGTAATGTCTTCCCGTTGTTTTTACGGAAAAAAACTGTATATTTAACATTGGATTTCAGTAATATGATATAATGTTAATTTACCGTCCTATTGAAATATTAATATCTGTTTTGTACACTGATAACCACCAATCACAGCAGTGATGAGAGTCGCATGATCAATCAAAGCTCAACACAAGCAGTTCTTCCACAAGAAAGTTAATACTAATATATATAGAAGCTGCACAGTGTCATTCACACAAACATTAAACACCATCATGGTAACACATGAAATTTTAAAAATGCAATAAACATTAATTTAACAACATTAAATGTAACATAAACCCCTAATGTACATAACTGATTAGAAAAAACGAAGAAAACTATGAAGAAACAAACATAGTTATTTCAGCAAAAATACATCAAATGTGAAGTGTCACAGGGAATTGTGGGAATGTCAATTTACGGTTTTTCACTGTAAATTATACAATGAGTTGTTTTTTCACTTTCAAAAACTGTAAATTTAACGGTATGTTACAGTAAAATTACATTAAATGTACCGTTAGATCTATCACAGTTATTTACCGTAAATAGTACGGAAACTTTCTGTTAACCAATTAACAGTTTTTCACTGTAGCATTTTTACAGTCTTTTACCGTTAAAATTACGATCATTTTTTACAGTGTACCTACGAGATATGTATATGTACATTTCTGAAATAGATGTATTGTGAAAAGCACTATCCCAGCAAGCAATTTTGCGTTTAAAAGACGTCTAATAGCCGTCCAAACACAGCGCTGACGTCTAGGCTGAAACAAGGCGACATTTGGGCTGTCAGTGAAAATTTAATAGACGTCTAAACCAGAGCCCAAGAATAGACTAATCATCAATAATATAAAGAAGTTAAATGCGTGAAGAAATGAAAACAAACACCTTGTAATCACTGTTGACTTTACTTGATGGACTATCATACATCTCGCAAGTTATTTTGGCAAAATCAACATGTAACCAAATTCAAGGTTATTTTGGCTATTTCTCATAGCCGGACTATATCGGGTCTATAGTTAACCGAGGCGGTGAAATGACGGATATTGCTCGCTGGGATACTAATAAATGTGATGGGAATGGAATTGAATGATACATTCCGATCACTGGCGTTGGGCTTGAAACCCCGTCTAACTGGAACCTGTATTCTGGAGTGCATCTGGAAACCAAGAGCAGCTCTTTGTGTTTTTCAGCCGTCTCTGCTGGAAAATGAAATCCAGAGCGTTCCTGATCAAAGCGGTCTGGAATGATGACATCACTCAAGTCCCGTGTGGAGCGGTAACCCAATCTGAGCCGCATCCCAGTGGAACGTTTGTGGGATTTTTGGGATTGATGCCGCATTGAGCGCGAAGAACAAATCATTCCTGGACAGGTGTCAAACGCAATGATTTTATCTGCGCCGGCGAGGGACTTCTTGTATTCAAAATACGTCTCCTTTAAACCAGCTATATTTGCTGATAAATTGGATAGTTTGTCACAGTAGGATGTGTTTGGTATCGATTGCTCCTCGTTTTCTGGCACCTGTCCGCGAGCTGTCAGGTGAGATGACAGCAAACCAGCTCCTGACAGTCGAGGATAATGACCGCTGATGGAAGAGGAGCTCTGGCGATTAGCAGACGCTCTGGAGGAAAAATATCTGACCTTTGACCTCAGACAGAGATGTATTTGTGAGCGGGTCACGGAGGAGAATATACAGTCAAACCAAACTTTATTCAGACACCTTCAATATTTCTCACATTATCTCAGTTTATTCGCTATAGTTTAGAAAATGGTAATAAATATGAGCAGAACTCAGAGTTATGAACTCAGTTGATATTTGACTGGTTTTGTCCGTCCTTCTGTTAGACTGTCTCACACATGAATTATGTTGAATATTTGTCAGCTGTTAAATTTAACTACACAATTAGATTATACCAGTTTAGCTCAACCAATGACCAAGCAATGCTTCATTTTGTTCAGTCTGTGTGTAAAAAGAGCATTAGCAATTAAAGAAAAAACACTTCAGAAAACATGATCAGCTCAAAGTGTCCGAATCATTTTTCTTTTTTTTTTAAATGTCACTGGTAATCACTGTATGAAGAATTGTTGGGTATAATATGTCACATTTTACTTTATTTGCTCTCCTCACTTGCATAAATGAACTATAGTGTCCTGCACACACTAGTGAAAAAACATAAAAAATTATATATAGTGTCTAAATCATTTTTGGTTTGACTGTATGGTAAGGGCCCTATCTTGCACCCAGCGCAATTGACTTTGTACACCGACACATGTATCATTCCTATTTTGCACCCGACGCACAGCGGACTTTTCCCTCCACAGACGCACGTCTGTAATCTAGGGAATGAACTTGCGCTCCCGGGGGCGGTTCAGCACAAAGAGGAGGCGTGTTCCGGCGCAAACGTTCCCTGGTGCTATTTTGCAGTTTCAGAAAACAATTCCGCCACTGACCAGGAGAAACCTCGTCTAAAGTCAGTGGCGCGTTGCACATGTTATTCATATGCTATTTTAAGGGCGCATGCTTGGCCATAATCAATGTAGCGTGTGCACAACGCACATACACTTTGCTTCTCTCATCTACACACAGACGCAGCAGTTCTCATTTTTGCAAACCATACATTATTACAAGGAAAAATATTAACACATGAGGGAAATCATTGTTGTGTCAATGAAGATGTGACAAATAGGCATAAATCTAGCTTACACATTTACCCAAATTATTATACGCCTGTTTAACCGAATTTGGGTGTGTTTCTCCATCCCCAATGTCACTTCTCTGTGTTTTACGGCCCTCCTTATGTCTCCTCGACTGTGAACCGCTCCTGGCGTGCGTCTGGCAAATCCGCCGTTATAATAGCAATCCGCCATGGAACAAGCGCGCCTGCTCTTAAAGGGAATGTGAGACAGAGTCCTGCACGGGTCCGATTTTGTAAATCCGCACCCGCCCGTACCCGCAGTGCTTAAAACTGCATCCGACCCGTTTTCCGACAGCAGCACTAATTAAAATCCGCACCCGACCCGACCCGCTTAAAATAGAACCGACACCCGACCCGCACCCAAAATAAAATCAGTTTAGCCAATCACATTATAGACACACTTACATAAATGTTTATCGCCAGGTCATACAGAAGTTATTACACGACCATTAACACAAGGACAACTTCAGCCGAAGCTGCCAAAAGGCAAAACTAAACTAAGGCACACAAAACTGAGTAGCCTTAACATTTTACCAATCGAACAGACGCGGCTGCAACACTATATGCCACGCAATTTCGTCTAGCCTACATCTGACAATTTTGGGTTCAAACACGCCCTGCACACCACACATACTTAACAGTGTTTAAATATGAAAAATACCGTTCGATAGAACTGCTTTGTTACCACAGTTTCTGCGTGTTTCCTCTGTGATGAAGTTCCACATTTGCGGCTATCCAACACGAAAATGCATGCAGCAAGCCTTTCACAATATTGTTTTCTTCAGATAACTCAAAATTTCTCCCACACACTGGACTTGACTTTTGATGACGTATTGTCGACAACTTTACAATCTCCACTAGCTATTCTTTTCTTCAACTCCTCAGCATCCATCTCGACGACTGCAAGCAGATCGCGCGCGCGGTTATGAGGAATTTTTAAAAGTGAAAGTAGCCTAGGTAACGTTATAGATCCTGGGAGGGTGTGGCGCGTGGCACAAATAAACTGATGTGGATTTTAAATGATTTTATCAACTTGAAATACAGGCATATTTTTGTAGATGTGTTCCTAAAAATATGCATATATTTTTACATTTGCATGTGATTGTTTTAAACCCGTGTTTAGACCCGTGTTTCCCCCGTGTCCGACCCGACCCGACCCGCACCCGTATCCGACACAGTTGGATATTTTTCACCCATTTGAGCAAAATTTGCGGGTCACCCGTCGGGTACCCGCACCCGTGCAGGACTCTAATGTGAGATGACGCTCTGATTGGTTTATTTCACGTTACGCCCAAACCATACCTATGAATAATGAAGCTACTTCAGACCAACACATTTTAGATTTCGCCCACAAAGTTACTTGCGTTTCGTGTTTGATACTTGCGTTTCGGATCGTTAAAATAGGGCCCAAGGTGTGTCGTTTCTGCACCAACAGAACTGCAGATAAACAGACAGTCCCGCCCTAAACCATGTGATTGGTTGAATCAGGAGTTGACATGTTGAGCGCCTCAAATGAACAGATCAGCATTTATCAGAATGTTTCACTCCTGATGACATTAAAGTGACACACCAGAAACTATACAGAAGATGACACACATCAGCTTCAGTCTCATTATGTCTAGTGAAAGATAACTTTTATAAAGAGTACTTATTATGGAACTAGTACAAACTGAATGTGATGCTTTCATAATGATGTTATTTGCAATTCTTACACGGCTCTGTGGGAAAATTTTCAATATTAATTTTGGCAACAAAAAAAGGCAAACTATAGCTACAGATTTTTATTTTACAATATCGCACAATTTGTCATGTTTCATTGACATGAATATAACAAATAAAACAACTGACTCCGAGAACAACTTGATAATATGCTTACAAAATCTGTAACACATTTTTAATAATATTTGGATAAAGGATGAAGATGTGAATGTTCACTTTTGGACACTGAACATACGGCTCTTTATGTGTGCAGTCAAGATATTTCTTCAACAATCATCACAAATGTCAAGGAAATTTTCTGTCAAAGAGTGAAATCAATTACTTAAATGAGTCATATATGATAATTATACATATTCAGTCCAAGTGTTGTCTATCATAAGGGCTTGGACAGTGATCCGGATGTTGAGCGCTGGAGGGAGGAAAACACAGTCTTGACACACACACACACACACACACGTGAAACAGCTTGTCATGTGAAACACTTTCCTTAATATTTATATCCATTTACAGTAATTAGTGAGAAACACACAGATGGCGCCGCTTCACGAACGCTCCGACTGTGAATGTGGATGTCATCGCTGCCAGAGGAAGAGGAGAAGCTGCGTTTGTCTCTTCATGGCTTCTAGCCCTCCGTACGACATGTGTTCTTCTGCGGGACTGACGCTAAACGAGTGCGTTCCCATAATGAAAACGAGCGGCATTAACGAGTGACACGCTCGTACTTCGGTCCCATATGCCGTGTGTTAAACGCTGAGAGACAGCTGTAATATCCCAGAGTTCCTGGAGACACGCCAGAGAGAGAAGAAGAGAATAAGAAGAAGAAGAAGAAGAAGAAGAAGAAGAAGAAGAGAAGAGCGTTACACTCACGATAAATGCTTCCAGACATCAGGAAAAAAACACTTTTCATCCACTGGCTTCCAGATGGAGAGCAGCAGTGTGTGTGTGTGTGAGTGTGTGCGTGTATGTGAGTGTGTGTGTATGTGTGTGTGTGTGTGTGTGTCTGTGTGCGTATGTGTGTGTGTGTGTGTCCTGCTGGTATTGAGATCTCTGGTGAACTGGGTTCTTCTTCCTCATGGGTGTGTGTGTGTGTGTGTGTTTCAGGAGGAACGGCACGATTATTCCCTCTTTCATGTCAAACTGAGACAAAGATGTTTCTAATACGGCTGTTCGTAAACTACAGTTAGCCTACACGGCAGAAGAAAGGTCCGAGTTACTGTGCGGATGCTGTTTTTCTCATCGCCTTTATGCTGAAGTGTAGTGTAGGTGGTTGCCAGGGTGTTGTTAGGTGGTTACTTGGGTATTCCGAGTGGTTGCCATGGTGTTGCTAGGCAGTTTCTAGGGTGTTCTGAATGTAGCTAGGATGTTCTGAGTAAGTCGACAGGGTGCTGCTGTTACCAGGGTGCTGCTGTTACCATGGTGCTGCTGTTACCAGGGTGCTGCTGTTACCAGGGTGCTGCTGTTACCAGGGTGCTGCTAGCTGGTTGCTAGAGTATTCTAAATGGTTACCATGGTGTTGCTTGGCAGTTGTTAGGGTGTTCTGAGTGGTCACCAGGGTGTTGCTAAGGTTTTCTGAATGGTTGCCATGGAGTTGGTGAGTGGCTGCCAGCGTGTTGCTATGGTGTTCTGAATGTACTCTAAATGGTTGCTAGGGTGTCCTAGGTGTTTTTAATGTGCTTTGTTTGTGGTCTCGCATCTCAGTTCTGGTTCTGGTCTGGAGATGTGTCTCGTCTTCCTCCTTCAATGTGCGTCTGTGGGATTTTCTGCCGTTTTCTGGTCCAGCAGGTGAAGATTCTGCGTCTGATCACTGAGTAAAGTAGCAGCACACACACACACACACACACTCACTACTAGTGATCATCATAGACGGCTTCAAGCTAAGACAACAAAAGTTCTCTGCTTTGCACTCCAGGGAGAAGCTCTTCATTTTACGTTCATTAGCGTACAACAATACCTTTGTTCTCATTATTGGATATGTTCTATAAATACACACGGGCGTTGGAGGGCATGTTGCAGTGTTCGCTGAGAGCGTCCAGAGGCATGAGCTTACGTGTGTTGCTGTGGCAGAGACACATTTTCAATAAGTGTGTTTGAGCCCGCGGCGGAGATTAGCGGCGAGTGAACGGATCCGGCCCGACCGCACCTGAGCCGTGTGTGTGTGTGTAATCTCCTCTTAAAACCAATGAAGACTTCAGAGCGACGCGCGCTAATAACACCCCCGACCCGAGGCGTCAGATATCAGCGGTTGTGGATTTCTGGCACGATGATTTGACGGAATAATAAGGCTTTGGCAGGACGATGTTTATGCGTTTCAGAAAAGCCTCGCGTCCCGACACGCACGCGGCGTTTGGCTGAAAGCTAATGTTTCGGGTTAAAACTGCATCAGGAAATCAGCAGTGCTTGAATTTTTCATGTGTGTTTTCCTGGTTTTCCTCACTCCTGGTTTTCCTAGCACACGGGATGTTGTCTGGACGCGCCTGCTGGCCGTTTTCCTCTGAGCTCCCAGAAAAAGGCTCAGATATTCTCCGCTCATTACTATATGATGAGTATTGACTTTGGCCCACAGACATGAACAGATAAACTGGTGTAAGGTCTTGTCCTAAGCGATTACTCAGAATTACAAATCACAATCCTATCCGCGTTCCCGCCGGATGGCCTCAGTGAATGCGAGCGGCGGCCGGTGAAGATCCGCGCGCTAAAGTTTATCAGGCCTGTATATATTGTTACGTTCCCCTTCAGTCTAGGGGATTTGAAGAGGGAGAAACAAGGAAAAAAATTTTAAATAAACAAAGCTGAGAAATCTCCTTTTCCTCGATCCCAGCTCTGATTATTTCTCACACTTATGTCCAAAAGGTTTACACAACACCCTTTGATTGAAAGTTATTCGATTTGGTTATTGTTCATGTTTGTTTACCTGTTTACCGATCTTTGTTTATTTTATATATATATATATATATATTGGTTAAGCCTTTAATAAAGGAAAACTTGTTAAGCATACTCCTGATTTTTAGTTTCCTTTTGTGTCATGGTGTCAATCAAAGGGTGTTTGGACATAAGTGTGAGAAAAAATTAGAGCTGGGATAGAGGAAAAGGAGATTTATCACGTTTATTTATTTATTATATTATGTTTATCTTTTTTCCTTGTTACTCCCTCTTCAAATCCTCTAGACTGAAGTGGGAACGTAACAATTGGGGGCTCGTCCGGGATTTGAACGCGGGACCTCTCACACCCGAAGCGAGAATCATACCCCTATATTATATATATTATATAATATACTATATTTCCACTGCCTCCCCAAACAGACGAGGCATTTATACTTGAGGCGCTCGCCGTTGTACTATTCTTCGAAGCGACAGGGGGCGACTCTGAGTAACTGTCCTCTAAAGCATCAGGAATCAGCAGTGAGAAGAAGTAAGGTTCACTCGTGAATGTTTAATACACTTCACCAAAACCACACTACAAAAGAATCGTGTAACGCTGTAAACCTTGAGATTATTTATTACTTGTGACATTGGAACAAAATAAATGGATATGAGAACATAGCCTATACAACTACTGTAAGTTCATGATATCTTACATATTTTCTAAGTTCACTAAACATTTAGTTTTGTGAATGTTTTTTATAAAGCGTGGGCCTTTACTTGTATTAAAAGGGCTTGTGTCTGCTATTGCTATCTGCTATCTCATTTTGTGAATGTAAGCAACTAATTTAGACGCACGACCTGGGTCCCGGTGTGAGACGCACATGATCTGCCAGATTCGCCTCCAAGTCGTGCATCTTCGGATGCGGAGCCACACGGAAACTTACAAAAATGTCGTGCACACCGCCACGAGAAATGGGGTCTCGCGCACTCAGCGCGTACGAACGGCCACACCGCGATGGCGATAAACCAAGCTTAAAGCCCCACTGAAGTGCCTTGGATTGCGTAGCTTTGTTCGATGCGTTGTCGTAATTTCCACTGAAACAGAAGCTAAGGTGGGACTTATTGAATGGCCCCTCCCCCTTTTCAAACAGCCAATAGCGTTTAGTTTCCCCCACAGACTGACAGTCAGCACCATGGAAGCGAATCCGAGCGCTGATGATACGCTGGATTCAATAGTAGAGATGTGACCATTTCAAATGTGCCATTTCATTCTTAACCAACGTACAGTTGAACACACAATAAAACTGGAGCGTTTGAGCAGCCGAACACACACTCCAACACATATTGCTCTGTGTGTGTCAACGCTCACTTCGGCCAGGTGGTGTTTATAGCAGAGGGGGCGGAGCTTCAGATTCTAGAGAGCATGTGATTGGACAGAAGATGTGATGAGAAGCGGTGATGTCATAAACATCCCTGATCCATTTTAGCGGAAGTGAGAGACTGTAAGTGTTGAATGCTTATATCTCCTAAATGCGAATATTGTCATTGTTTTGGAAGCTTATTCATAACCGTAAGGCTAATATATTCATACTAAAAGCTAAAAAAACTTACATTTTGATTTCAGGGGGCCTTTAAAAACACCCACGTGCATTGAAATTCCCCGGAAACACACACACACACACACGCAGCAGACGCGTGCACATGATGGCATATTCCTCTCTGACAGTTGAGTTTTAATTGGGGAGACTGTCGACTGTGGGCCGCTGTCACACGGCTGGCGATTTGAGTGTTTCTGGGACAGATCCTCCGTGGGCCTGTCAAGCCGTCCTGGCTCTCGACGGGACGCCCCGTGGGTGTCCTGCTCGTTTAGGATTGTGCAGACAAAGCACCAATTAAAAGAGCCCTTTAAACAATCGAATTAAACCCCCTGGGCTGATCCGACAGCCCGCAGGCCGAGCGCAGGAACACTCCGTGATTAGCAGATCCGGATAGATCATCCTAACTCTCATCCCGGCTCTATCAGCGTCTGTTTACAACACACACTAACATATCAGTCCGAGATCAGCGCCGGGTCTACGGCTGAGAGTTACACTGCACATATTTCTAATGACGTTTTTGTTTTTTTGTCCTGATTGTTGCTAAATAATCGTGCATTGATTGTAAAGTGATGAAGAGCCCCTGGACGAGCACTAGGCCTATAGACAATTAGGTGACACTTACAATAAGGGTTATTAGTTAACATTATTCATTAGTTAAAATGAACTAATAATGAACTGCACTTATACAGCATTTATTAATCTTTGTTCATGTTAATTTCAACATTTACTAATACTTTATTCAAATCTTGTGAACATTAGTTAATGCACTGTGAACTAACATGAACAAACAATGAACAGCTGGATTTTTATTAACTAACATTAACAAATATTAATAAATACTGTAGTAAATGTGTTGTTCATTGTTAGTTCATGTTAGTTAATACATTATCTAATGTTAACTAATGAACCTTATTGTAAAGTGTTACTGCAAAGTTGTGCTTACATTTATTTATGATCGAATAGTTTGAACTCTCAGCCTTACACACACACACACACACACACATTAGAGGCACACAACTAATGTTTGCTGATGTGGGAACTATTAAATTATTGTCTAAAATAAAATTATCCTATTATGAAATTAGCTAATGTTACACTTAAATGTCTATTTACCTGTAAGTTAGTTGTTTTAGCCACATCAGATTAATCTAAAATTATACAATGTGATCGTTTTGAAATAATCTGCTGCGTTGATATTCATTTTATTGTAGTACAAAACTATTTATTAACTAGTTTTAAGAAAATATACTGAACAAAATTATAAACACAACACTTTTGTTTTTGCCCCCATTTTTCATGAGCTGAACTCAAAGGTTTTCGCACATTTTAGAGTGGCCTTTCATAGAGCTCCGGAGGCTGACGTCATGCAATCTAAACTCCGCCATTTTGGCAGTCAACCAGGAGAGCGCCAGAGCGGCTTTTGCGTTACCGATAGCGGTCGGGTCGAATAATAATTCAAAACAATTACTATTTCAACATGGTGGACAGCTGCTGTGCGCCTGGATTCCAGAACAGGTGGAGGAAAGCATTTAAAAGCATTTTAAATGCTTATGGAAAGTGTGTGAAAAAAATGTGTTTTATGTTCAGTCACAATTGTGACCGGTGGGATAATGTGTTAATATCAGTTTATATATATACAGTGCAATGCATAAGTGAATACACCCATGCTAAAGTTGACTAAAAAGAGGAATAAAAAATCATATTTTGGAAATTGAACTTAATGCCTTAATTTAAAAAATTAGGAAAAATCCAACCTTTAAGGACACCAATTTTCTTTGTGAATGAATAATGTATCGTAAATAAATAAATGTTCTTCCTTAAAATACATGGTGCATAAGTGAGTACCCCTATGTTAAATTCCCATAGAGGCAGGCAGATTTTTATTTTTAAGTATTTTAAAAAAAAATTTTTTAGGATACTATGCATCCTGATAAAGTTCCCTTGGCCTTTGGAATTAAAATAGCCCCACATCATCACATAGCCTTCACCATACCTAAAGATTGGCATGGGGTACTTTCCATAAGATCATCTCTCAATGCAAATCAAACCAGCTTTTAGGCTAACTGAAATAAAATCATGCCAATCTCTAGGTATGGTGAAGGCTATGTGATGATGTGGGGCTATTTTAATTCCAAAGGCCAAGGGAACTTTATCAGGATGCATAGTATCCTAAATTTTTTTTTTTAAAAATACTTAAAAATAAAAATCTGCCTGCCTCTATGGGAATTTAACATAGGGGTGTACTCACTTATGCACCATGTATTTTAAGGAAG